>CM062291.1:476003001-476631776 GCA_031216915.1 Pictodentalium vernedei
TTCCGGCATGACTACTGATGTTGCTTTATACCCCCCCCCCCCCCCACCCCTAGGGCTGCACGGTATATCGATAAACCGATATATACCGGTATTCAAACCAATATCGATTGAATGCCGGTGTAATTACAAAACTATCGGTTTATCGTCATTATTTATTTACCCACAATTTAATTTTCAAGATGTTGAGTTTTTTAACTGTTGCCCCGAATGAATAATATTATCCCTTTATCCGAGGAATCGTCTTCTTGTGCCCTCGTAACATACAAATTCAGCAGTTTAAAAATTTCAAAAATTTCAACAAAACTATATTATGTGACCACTCATTGGAACGAGCTCGTTGAGCTCGTTCCAATGAAGGGTCACATGATACATTTTTGGGGAAAATCTGATAAATTAATTTTGAAAATAATAAATTTTGATATCGTCTCCGTTGGGTAAAAGTTTTTCGAACCGCATCATCAAGGCAGGCTAATTCGTTCCGACGGTGATGCCTCGAGTCTCGATTGTGGTACTTGTGTTCATATATCTGAAGTTTTCGATATATCGGTATACCGCGGTATTTTTTTGAATACCGATACCGGTATACAGTTTTGAATATCGTGCAATTCTACCCACCCCCACCCCACGCATGTAGCATTTCTCCACATTTATTTGTCGCTCCACTGTGCCTCGAACAATCGATACAACATGCGTTCGATGTCAACCAGAGCACAGCTATTCACGTGTCGACTGCGCTATTGCGCTTGACCAATCCAGACGAAATTAACTACGGCGAATTTTGACAATGAATGAAACATAGAAGGGTCCTCATTGCATCCAACGTCACGTTAACCCATGAACCCACACAATGTAGGAGACACTTCGACTCCGTCGTGCCTTTGTCGATCTACAGTACGTGGAGAGTGGATTGTATCTAAATCACCCGTAGAGTTGAGTTATCACCCAAACTATAACTTTCAAAGTTTGTACATATCGACAAAAAATACAAGCAATGTTTCAGCCAATGGACCCGGAGGTCCATTGGCTGAAACTTCTGCTTGTGGTTGTTATTCCTTGCAACAAAGTTGCAATTATTGCTTGGGTGGAATCCCCACTCTGTGGGTGGTTTAGTGATAATACACTCTCCACGCACTGTAGATATGCATTTGGCACCTATGGGTGATGTGATCAGGAAAGGTATGTGGACCACGAAAGTGGCATATATGGGCTCCTCTCATGTCCGACCTCACGTTAAACCTCAATAATACCAATCCATTTAAATTAGGCGCTTGGGCAATTTGACCAGAAAAGGGACACGGGGTGGTCCTCTATTGTCTCCAGCGTCACGCTAACCTTTCAAACCGTACAGCATCTGGAATAATCGACTCAGCGTTTCTCATCAGATCTAGATATACGTTTGGTCACTACGGGTGATGTGACCTGACCAATCCAGACGAAATGTAGCACCCAGGTGTATTTTGACCAGAAAGGGACATGCGGTGATTCTCGATTTCTTCTAATGTCGCGTTCACCTTTCAACCTTTTAACGCCGGAATTGTTCGTCGTGCCTCATCCAGTATAGATATAAATTTGGCACCGACAGCTAATTAGAACAGGGAAGGTAATTTGACCAAGAAATGGACGTTAGATGGGCCCCGATCGTGTACTACTTAGCGTTAACCTTTTATCTGCAGCACTCCTACATTTTCACATACCACTATGTACCACTCGAGAAGAAATTGGGCGTCCTTAAGTAATTTGACATTGGGTGGGTCTCAATTGCCTCCAACCTCGCGTTAATCCTTCAATCCATGTAGCGCCGAATATTCTTCGACTCCGCCATAACCCTGCCGATCTAGATATAAATTTTGCTGCGTTGGATAAATTTGACCATGAAAGATAATTTAACAACGAAAGGGACATTAGATCCCGATGGTGTCCGACTACGTGTTAACCATCTAACCACAGCAGTCCTACATTTACACATACCAATCCAGACGAAATTTATCTTCGAGGGAGGTGGGGAGGGGGTAATCTAAACCATGAATAAGCATGGAATAGGTCTTGTTGTGTGAACCATTCACCAGAGCAAAAAACGGGCATTGTTCGACCCCTACCGGAAATTTATATTACTAATTTATCACCATGAAATTATTTATAAAATTATTTATAAAATATTTAAATGACCGTGGTGGGCCAATTTTTCTTTTTCTTCACAACTGTATTTATTTGACATTTCAATTTTTAGGCACACTGGGTGATCGTCTGCGTTCATCGTTTTACCCAAATCGATTGTAAACAATGGCTGGTCACGACGAATACGGCAATTTTGACATTGCTAATTCAACTAATTTCATGTCATCTGGCTTTATATCTAACTCCACTTTTACAAACTGTGTTTTTCAGTTCTCGGAAAACGGTCAAAAACAAAATACAATGTAATACTGATGGCCTACTTCCACCTACCACGGAACGTAACTTTTACGTGAAGTGAACAGTTGAATGAGGGAGGCGTGGCTTATGACGTATTCTTTGCATTACGTAATTCATCGGTCAATAAAAAATTTAATGACATAAACGCATTTGACTTGGAAAGTGTGTCAATTGCTACCTGCATTTCAATAATATGCGCCCTCTTTTATCTACCAGTTTTAGTTTTTAAGTCTTTGTTCGCTGAAGTAGAGGACGACTGACACTGTTTATTTATTTGGGTCGCGAACGTTTAATTATAAGGAATGATAGTTTCTTTTTGACTATTTCTTGAGTTATGAACCCCAAAAAACAAAGTCAAAACATCGCGTAAATGGGCGATGTTTGGACTTTGTTTTTTGGGGTTCATAACTCAAGAAATAGACAAAAAGAAACGATCATTCCTTTAAGACACTTTTGATGACAATTTTAAATTCATATTCTTCAAGCGTAACATGCAATAATCCCGACTGTAACGATTGTAGACGCCAATGAACGTTGGATCAATGATAAGGTCACATGCCTTCCATGCCTCCTACTGTAACGATTGCAGACGCCAATGAAGGTTGGATCAATAATAAGGTCACGTGTCTTCCATGACTTATTTATTGATCTATTTGTATCTCATCTACCCATTTATTCTTCTATCCCATTATCCAAATCCCATTATTCTTATCCCATCATCCCGTTACATATAAGGAACTGTTTAGAGTTCAACATTGTTATAATTATTTTCTATAGAACCCGATAGCCTCTTCTCACAAATTTTCAACACATTTATGTTACTGGAGACAGCAGGTAGACGGCCACTCTGGCCAAGCTTTATCCCAACCGAATATTATCAATTACCTATATTTACAGATTTTCGCAATTATTGTACTATAATATTCTGTTGAATAAACATTATATACTTACTTACTTACTTACGCGTGGATTACGAACAGTCCACGACGACTGTAATGTACAGATAAAAGCTAGACGCTGCCTAATGTTTAATTAATCATCTGCACTCTGATGTCAAAACGGCAAAGTTTTCAGCAAATATGTCCCATAATACAGTTTGATATTTAACCAAGTCAGCTTTGTCAAACAAGATATAATTGGTTAAATTCATAGTTAAACAATAGAAAGACAGAGTGATTAGAGAAAATTATGTTGCACAAACATAGTGCTAGGGGTTAACACGTGCAGTACAGATACACTAGGGTCCTGCGAATATTCGATATTCGATTCGATATCGATACCATACGTATGCTTCGAGATCGATCCCGAATCAGTCTCAGGGTTCGATTTTTTCGAATCTCTCGTACTAATTTCAATTTGTTACATTTCCAACAAAAATAGGATAAAACTGTCATTAGAAAATTCATTCATGTAGGCTCAATTCCTACTTATTTGCGTAATTGACAATGTTTAATTGTTAGGTAAGGTGTGGATTTGGCCCAGAACATTATCCATAGTTTTAGTTTTTGATGGCTTAACTTGTTACTATTCACGTTCTTAAGAACGTGAATAGTAACAAGTTAGGCCTTGAAAAACTAAAACTATGGACAATAGGCCTAGCTGTTTCAGCGACGGTGCTACAGGGAATATTTAGTTATTGGTGTTTAAGGTGTTCACTCCGTCGCGTAAGGGTCATCACAGTGTTCCGTAACTTCCGTTTGATGCAATATGAAATAACTTGCCTATTAAGATTCGAATCGGCATTCGATTCGATGTCGATATCAGAGACACGATTCGATTCGAAAAGAAATTTGTGATTCGCAGATCTCTAAGATACACAAAAAAGTCATGCTAGGCATGGAATCGGGTACTTAAGACCTCCATTTATAACTGAATGTTTCCGTTACATAAATCCAAATATCAAATCTTGTCTTGTTAGAAAATAAACGATTACTAGCAAGAGCGAACTATTGTCTAAGATTCTCATAGTCTTTCGATCTTCTGGTTCCACTCGGGGATCATTTTTACGATGTAATGATTGTTCTTTTCAATCTTTTTTTTTTAATTTTTGAGAAGGATTTTCTCGTACTAGATATAAAGTTTGATAAAATTCCTGACATACTTAAACTCTATCATTTGATTAATAGTTAGAAAGGGCTCTTCAACAAGTATTGACAAGGTAGGTGTGATCTTCGCACACTAGAACGTACAGATAATCATTATAAAAAAGGTAACAATAGTCGCTTTCGGCAGCGAAAGTGTTAATATCGTAGGTCAGAATATATACACAGAACGATACACGCGTGTAAATGGGTTAATCGATATGGTACGGGTGCCAGCGCAGAAAGATAAAACGAGGAGCCGCAGGCCTCGAGATTAACCTTCAGCGATGGCACAAGTGCCATATCGATTTTCCCATCCACACGCGTGTGTCGTTCTGTGTTTATTTTACGCCTCCTCGTCAATTATAAGAAGGACACTCGGCAATTCATTTGACAACTACCAGCAAAACAACACATTTTATCGCCAGCCAAATTTGCGAGGGGAACCCGTGTTACTATTTTGTCTCCTGAGTTGTAATGTGTTGTATGTGCACAAATTGGAACTCAGGGGATGGTTTATGCTTTCGCTAACGATTCAAACTGTAATTGCGTCGCACGATTTGTAGAAAATTCCTGTGAAATTTCGCTTCTATTTAAAAATTTTCCGTCAACGATGTCAGTTCCGCACGTATGTGCGGAATAGAGTTTCATTTTCCGCATGATTTGGTTGTGCGGTAGATGGGGATTGAATAGAACAGACGTGTAAAAAAATATTTATTTCTGTTTTTTCACTGACTTCTCTCATTCCCGACCATCTCGTCTCTGTATCTTTGTAAATAATCCAACACCAACCCACAATATACAATTTACAAATATGGGGCTGGGTGCGTATTTTTATATTATCTGGCATCACCCCCCCCCCCCCACCCCCTATCCTTCTAAAAAAACAAACTCTGGTCTGCATGGAGGAACAACTAATGTATTTTATATAACATAGCACTTTTAGTGTGAATTTCGTTTTTTGTGAGTCTGAAAATGTCCCCAGAAGGCCTTCTACTATTTGGTGTATACTTTTCAAAACATCCTTGATAGTGGGCGATCTCTTTGTCCAATTGCTTATGTTTTAAACGGCTTATGCTTGTAGGGAAGACGGTAGATTAAAACCGGCCAAGGTAAAGGTGTTGCCCCATGCCCGTATACAGTATCGAATACCCAAGTGACAGAACACCCAGCCTCAAATTCTATGATTTGAATCTAATGTGTGTGTCTGTTGATTTGAAATGCATGAAAACCGCATCTGATACGATAATGTATTCCATTCCAACAATCTTGAGAATAATCTTCTGGTTATAATTATGTCAGACATGCATTCACGCTTCAAGTTTTGTACTAAGTCGCCTACGTGCATTGTTTCATCGTATTTGCTTTAGAAAATTCGAAACACCACTAACCTAAATGTGTATTTGATTTTCCTATCAAATTGTGTGTTCTTTCTAGTTTTCATCCTTTTGGGCGAATTGCTTGGTTTGTACTATAACCCTTTACCCAACGAATCGCCCGCGTTCGCCCGCGTAATATGCAAATTCAGCAGTTGAAAAAATATTAATTTTAAAAAAAAATCCAACAAAACGATATTATGTGACCCCTCGTTGGAACGAGCTCGCTGAGCTCGTTCCAACGAGGGGTCACATGATATGGTTTTGTTAATTATTTTTGAGAAAATGATATTTGAAATAATAAATTTTGATATTGTTTGCGTTGGGTAAAGGGTTAAGTATAAATACACAAATCGTCCATTTTACTCGCACACGCATAACCCCGCTCCTTGCTTATTGAACAATTTATTATTTAGCAGTGAAATAATATGTTGATTACCTTTCCAATTATTTATATGTAATGGGGAGGGAGAAGGGGGGGGGGGGGCGCAAATACTCTCTTCCCATTCGTTTTGGAAGCTGTTATAACTTGAAATTTTCGTGTCTTTATCCCGAAGTCGGGGGTGCGCCGAGAGAAAATAGCGAATGTTTTATTTTTTTTTTATATTTTCGTTAGTTGAGTTCTATTTCAATTTTCTGGATAATTGTTCGCGTTCGATTCCACCCACCTTTTTTGACTGGTCGACAAGACCTTCACTTTACCGCAGACCGGTAGGTATTCTTTGTTGTTAATTTTGTGGTATTCACACTGGCCGTTACCAGAACATATTCATTTTAACCTGGATACTAGCACACGTGTTGCTTTCCAAATATTGATTCAATTATGACATGTAAGCAGCATGTGCGCCTGCTATTTTTCAGATACTTATTTTTACTAAAGTATATGAAACATCTCGTTTTATCGTTAGAAAACCTTATGTCAACTTCAATATTATTATTGTTATTCCCATTTTGCTTCGAATAGATAGTGACTAATTGAAACAAGCTAGACCTGCTCGTTCGCATGATGGGTTATAAGCTATGTTTTCGGGATAAAAATGAAAATGTTTATTCAGAATTTTTGTTTGGTGCAAATGTATGATATTCATGTTACGCTGAAAATACCGTATTTAAAGCCGATCTTGTTGGCCCGATCTCAAGTAGAAGTAGAGGAGTTGATAATTCGGTTCACTTCACAACACGAGAAGGCTGATTGTTTCTCATACAGAGTAAACCATTTATTTTCTGTTACCTACAACCCACTGGCTGCAGGTTAAAGATATTAAGTGATCTACATTAAAAATCGAGACTTCTAAAAAAATGGCAGCTTTTGCCATGGACACCGTTACTGTGCCAAACCAGGAACTGACCGACAAGAAGACTTTGTTTCACAGTATATTACAACACATCAATTAGTTTTCTGAAACTTCAATTAGTGACAGATATTACCGTGTCATTTACAGCAGAAGTAACGGCAATTGGTTGCCAGTACTATTTGAAGGTATTTTTCTACTGTGATATGTTCACATTTAAAGGAAAGATTGTTATTATCCGAAACAAGTTCAAAGAGTTTACATGCCTGTTCTAAGAAATCCCTATCTACAGCAACACTGAACCATACGGGAAATGAAAATCCGTTCCGCACATATGTGCGAAAAAGAAATCGTTGACGGACTATTTTTATAAAGAAGCGAAATTTCACTCGAATTTTCTACAAATCGTGCACTGCAATTACAATTTGAATCGCTAGCGATAGTTAAAATCGTCCCCTGAGTTCCAATGTGGTCTGTGTGCCAGTAGGCTGCCAGTAGGCACATAGAACACATTGGAATTCAGGGGAAGAAATAGTGACACGGGTTCCCCTCGCAAATTTGGTTGGCGATAAAATGTTTTCTTTTGTTAATAGTTGTCAAATGATATGCCGAGTGTTCTTCTCATAATTGTTTTTTTATAGACGTGAAGATGTGTAATATATTAATCTCAGATCGACACACGCGTGTGACTGGATTAATCGATATGACACTTGTGCCATCGCGGAAGGATAAAACTCGAGGTCTGCGGCCTCTCGTTCTATCCTTCCGTGCTGGAACTTATGCCATATCGATTAAATAAACACGCGTGTGTCGTTCTGTGAATTTGTTGGAAATAATTTGTTATCAGAATTTTCTAAAGTCTTTTCACATGCTAATATACCTTCTATGTGTTGAATAATTGGATATAGTTTCACCACGTCCATACAGACCAGACATTAGATTCTACTGCTGTCGTAGAGTGGCTGGGTTATTCAGTTTGTTTAGGAAATGTGTTGTATCGAGAATATAAGAGAGACACGATTCTGCGTGTTGCCTTCATCAGACTCCATCATCTCTGCTATTCTTCCGTCGCCTGGTTTAAGTCTACTTGTCCTAATGGCGGTTCACTTTCCCTATTTTGGAGTCACCGTTCACCCGACCTGCTTTTGGTTGTTTTGGCATCATGAGAACTGAAACCTTTTCTGACTGCAGGCTTGTTTTATCTTAGAGTATTTGTTGTTGTTCGTAATTAGTTTGCCTTTTTCCTTTAAGTGGAAAATGTTTCGTACCTTGTCTTATATTCCAGTGTCCTTTATAAATCCCTTTCCTACTTACTTGCATCCAAAACAGTTATCCCAGAACCTTTCTCTGCTTGTCTCACACCTATTATTATTGTCACTTACCATCTCGTTCTGTACATTTTTCACACATTTGTGTTATACTGAATAAATTGTTATGAACGCGCATCTATGCCTTTTAAGCGAAAAATAGATGCATTGATTTAAGTTACATGGCATAGAAAAATAGGGTTCTTCTGTGGTCATGTTTTGTAACTTATGTTTTTTATTTTTTATTTGTTCACATTGTCGCTTAAGTGGTACTCACAACACGTAACGGCCAATATCGGCTCCGTGCTTTCTGCAAAGATCGCTATTGAAAGTTTATAATAAGTTTTTTGTATAAAAAATATAACCTTTGATACTTCGTTTGAACTCCTTACAATGAGGAGGCATAAGCAAAATTTTGAGGCACAAAAAAAATAAAAATTCAAACTCATTCAAAAATTCAAGTGTCGTCAAGTGTCGTCTGCTCTTCAGATTAGTTGGAGTGTTCAAATGCATTGATAATACTCGAGGGGTAAATGCCTTTGACAATCCGCTCGTAAATACAGTACGGTCGTTTTGGAGAGGTGAAAATCCACGCGTGGGAAATATTTCCACACATTCGTTAACCCTTTAACCAACGCAGACGATATCAAAACTTATTATTTTAAATATCATTTTTAATATTTTGTTCACAAAATTCCAACAAAACCATATCATTTGACCCCTTTCTGGAACGAGCTCGACGAGCTCGTTCCAAAGAGGGGTCACATAATATGGTTTTGTTGAAATTTTACGAAAAATAATATTTTTTTCAACTGCTGAATTTGCATATTACGCGGGCGGATGCGGGCGATTCGTTGGTTAAAGGGTTAACAGTGCATCTCAAACAAAAGACAATTGAATCGCCATCAAATTTTCAATGAATGATGCACCGGGTAAGACACGGGTATGACACGGGTACGACACGGACGACACGGGTACGACACGGTTACTACACAGTTACGACACGGGTACGACACGGACGGCACGGTTACAGTTAAAACTAGAAGTCCTGTCATGAGATGCGCACAAATAGCACGTTGATATGCGCGTTAATGTACGCGTTATGGCCCAAGTAAAGCTATCAAATTTTGTACATATGGCCTGTGCACAAGCAATGTTTCAGCCAATGGACCTCCGGGTAACCCGGAGGTCCATTGGCAGAAACATTGCATGTGTTTGCTATGAGTAACCAAGAGAGCCTGCCGTGCTTTGGGTGCCATTCGATGTGGCAATTGTGCGTAATTCCAACGCGCAATCAAGCCTAGATAAGCGCACTATTCGTGACAGGACTTCTAGTTTTAACTGTACGACACGGGTACGGCACGGGTACGACACGGTTACGTCACGGGAACGACACGGGTACGACCCTGGTGCGGCACGGGTACAACACGGGTACGGCACTGGTATGACATGGACGACACGGGTACGACACGGACGACACGGGTAGTACACGGGTACGACACGGGTACAACATGGACGACACGGGTACAAGCGGGTACGTCACGGGTACGACATGGCCGACACGGTTACGAACGGGTATGACACGGGTACGACACAGACGACACGGTTACGACACGGTTACGACACGGTGCTTCTTTCATTGAATATTTGCTTGAAATTACTGATTAGTGATTGAGAAAAGCACCCGTGCGCAAAACTGTCTACGCAATGATTCGACCCATTCCATGGCAGTTGTACTGTATCTGCAGATATCGTTTATAATAAACGTTTTCACCCTTATTCTGCGCTATCATTCATTCACCTTGACAATACGATTTGCTATATCCAAACTTCGTTCTGTTGGAATGATCTTGAGACCGCACTCAGATAATATTCTTTGGGGTATTGTTAGCTTTTACCGGTCAAATTAAACACGTTATTCTGATTGTTCTATGATCTTTCGTCATCCCTCAGCAATATCGTCCTGAAAATCGACTTTCTTTAAATCCATCTCTATTGAAATTATAAACGATTGGGGCAAGCTCCAATTAAGAAGCAAGTAAGGGTTGGCAAAACACCTTTGACAACAGTAAAAAGCATATTTCGGGCCTGCTGTTTTCGTTTATTAAACGTTATAACGGGAAACGCGTCTTTTTATGGCAAGCTAATTTTTTTTTAACCAGAATTTAACGCTAAAAGGAGATTGTGTCTAATTAATTGATGTTTTACTCCTTTCAACAGAAAACATAAATTGTCTTTTCAAAAGGAAAAATAAATTGTGTCTCTATTTCTCTCTTCTACAGATGATTATGATTAACGGGAAGATGTTTTTCCTGGTTTTGGTTCTGATTCTGCACCAGACGGTTGACGGTAAGCTCTAGTGATTGTTGTTTCGTACACAAGAAAATGGATAAATCAGCTTGATACTCACATAGTATTATATTGATAAACTAAAACGTTAGAACTATTTTTTGTTCTGTGATCTGATAACAAATACACTAAAATTCGTACATACTTGCCAAAATGAAGACCGAAATTTTACAAGAGTCTGATCAATGAGCAAGTTGAACAAAATAAAATTCCATTTCCTTGGTTCAGGTCGTTTTTGAACAAGCAGAACAACAGCGGTCATTGTTAAGAATGGAATTAACATTATACCGAACAGTCGTACGGTAGAGGTACTGGTATTTGTTCACTCTCATTCATACATAAACGGCTCTTTTCCAGTTTGTTTTGGAGACTGCCCATATGATTAACGTCTAATCAAACACCGTGACTTGGTCCCAAGTTTCCAAATCCAAGATCCTGGACAGCATAGACAACGTTTTTTTATCAAACGAATCGCCCAAGACAAATACACAGAAATCGAATACCCGACCCTCCCTCTTTATGTGCATGCACATATCCCAAAGATACAGAAACCCCGAGGAATGCCTACAAATTACGTCAACAATCGTTGAATTCGTTTACTAATTGCAAATGTTGAAAAGACTTTTTCCGCTTCATATAACGTCACTGAAAATTCACTTTCGACTCTTGGGACGAACAATGTTTCGCCTATCTAGCTTACCTTACTGTAACTCGAAATTTACTTTATTACAAACCTGTTCTGTGAAATCCCCATCTTGAGGAACACTAAACCACGCAGAAAATGAAAATCCCCATCGCACACCTGTACGGAACGGAAATCGCTGACTGACTAGTTTTAAATAGAAGCGAAATTCTCTTAAATTTTCAACAAATCGTGCAATTAATTACAATTTGAATCGCTAGAAATAGCTAAAAATTGACCTCTGAGTTCCAATGTGTTTTATGTGCCAGTAGGCACATAAACCACATTGGAAGTCAGAGGACGAAAGAGTAATACGCGTTCCCCTCGCAATTTTGGTTGGCGATAAAATGTTTTCTTCTTGTTGATATTTGTCAAATGATTTGCTGAATGTCCTTCAAATAATTGTTTTTATAGACGGAAAGGCGTGCAACAAACACAGAACGGCACGCGATTGTGTAGGGGTTAATATATATGGCACCTCGTTCTATCCTTCCGCGCTGGTACTCGTGCCATATCGATTAACCCTCTAACACTCGCGTGTCGTTCTGTGTATAACTTTCTAGAGGGGATTGTAATATGTTTCCGATATGATCGCAACCCATTTACATCGGAGGGCAGAACTATCATAAGAAATATATTGCAAAACTAGACTTAATGATTATGGAGACTCATAGGCTTTTCTATACGAGATTCCATGATTTTTTTATGATGCGGAGTGTCTGAAGAATGTGTTAACTGTATCACTAAATGACGTTTTCTGATGTCTTAAGAAAAGTGGGTATAGAAGTCTCAAATGACTCAGTTTGATAAAAAAAAAAATATTTTATAATCATCACTGTTTCTGCAGATGGCTAATATCAATATCGTTGCCCGACAAGTCTGCGTCTGACAAAGGGAGTTATGTTTATTTGCCACATACCCATTGGTTGCTGTGACTATTTGAACACAAACTATTTTATCTCAAATGTATATAAACTTTTGATGTTGGCTATCTGTAGATGGTTAACAAACGCTTCTTGGCATAATTCTTCTAGAGAGTCTCTGTTTCTTAAAAAAAATTAAGAACTACTTGAAGAAACCCCCAGAAAATGTGAATTTTAAATTCCTAACGGCTACCTCTCATTAATCAGTTAAAACTGAGTTAAGGCTTATTTTGTTTTTAAATTTTGATTTCCCATTAATTCCATGTCCGATAAAAGAAGTCATATCTATCTGTCACATAGCCTGTGTATGCTCTGAGTACCCGGAAAAAAATACACCTTTATTAAAACTTTGATGTTTAGCAGTCTGTGGAGGGTTAAGGAATGCTTACAGTAATACTTCCTCCATGCAGTGTATATTGTCTAGCCATGATCTGCAACTGACCACATGTTCTTGAAAGTCTGCAAGGGGCATTTGGAGGAATTCACCGAAAATGTGATTTTTATGCTTTAAAGTGGTTTCTCTCTTTACCTCTCAAAACAGAGTTAAATCTTGTTTTTTTACATTCTCTTAACGTTTAAAAAAATGAACCTACGTGAATTCGACATTTGGCAGAATAATTCATGTTTGTCTGCTACATACCCATTAGGTGCCGTGGATGCTTGAAAACAGCGCATTTTATCAAAATGTGGATGTTTGGTAGTCTGTGAATGGTAACGAACACGTGCCGGAATAGTTCTTTCATGCAGTATATATTCTCTAACCATGACCAGCCAATGCTATTTCTTCTTGAAAATTCGAAAGAGACATTTGGAGACAACCCCCGAAAACGTTGATCTGTAAGAATTCAAGGGGGTATATTTATTTAACATTCTCAAAATGGGTTAACTCTTGTTTTTAATGCCATTATTGCAAACACTAACCCCAATGCATTTCGCGTCCGATAAGAGAAGTTATGTTATTCAGTTGTATATCCATCAGGGGCTCTAGGTGTCTGAAAACAGCTCAATTTAACAAAATCTTAAAGATTGACAGAGAAGGGTTTTTACAAGCGCTTACCGGAATTGTTTGTCCTGTCAACATGTAATGCCACAACAGTACCTGCCAATGGCCAATCCTTTTTTAGGAATCTGCAACAGGTGTTTGGAGATGTCCTCAGAAAATGTGAATTTTAAGTTTGTAAGGGTTATCTCTCTTCAACCAGCCAAAAGTGGGGTAGAGCTTGTTTTTTTGAATATCCTTACTGTTAACAAAAATAATTTCACATAAATTCTGCGTCTGGTAAAATAAAATACGTTTATTAGTGGCATACCCATTGTGTGTTGTTGGTGCCCGAAAGGAGTCCATTCTACTAAAATTGAGCTCTATAGCATCCTGTGGAAGATTAAAAAAATAGCCAAAATTTGTTGATTATCTCCAAGAAGTGTCTGGAGAAATCCAAGGGAAACGTGTATTTTAAGCTTCAAAGGGATATCTCTTTAACCATCACAAATTGGGTTAAGGCTTGTTTTTTTTCTGAATATCCCATACAAAAATGATATACCGTGAATTCTGCGTCCGATAAAGGAAGGTACGCTAATCTGTCAGCTACTCATTGTGTGTTGTCGGTGTCCAAAACAGTCCATTTCACCAAACCTTTCATGTTTAGCAGCCTCTGGGGGTAACAAACACTAACCGGAATATTATTTTTGTCCCAGCAACATGTAATTCCACATCAAGTGCTTCCAATGGCCATTTTTGTCTTGAAAATCTTTAAGATGCGTTTTGAGAAATCCTGAGAAAATGTGAATTTTATGTTTTTAAGGAGTATCTCTCTTTAACCAGCTTAAAGAGGGTTAGAACTTGTTTTTTTTTTTAATATCCTTACTACTAACACAAATAATTTCACATAAATTTTGCGTCTGGTAAAATAAAATACGCTTAGTTGTGACATACCCATTGGGTGTTGTTGGTGCCCGAAAGGAGTACATCTTACCAAAATTCAAACCGATAGCATCCTGTGGAGGATTAAAAAATACCCGAGCTTTCTAGATAATATCCAAAAGGTGCTTGGCGAAATCCAAGGAAAATATATACTAAAGGTTTCATGGGGATTTCTCTGTTTAATTACTTTTCTGAATACCCCTACTACTTACAAAAATATTACAACGTGAATTCAGCGATTGATGAAGATGGGTATTAATCCGTGACCTACTCAATTGGTGCTGTTTGTGTCCCAAATATCCCAAAATAGTTTATGTCTGCTAAACATACAAAGTTAAAACACTTACAGGAATATTTTTTTTCGCTCATGCAACATGTAATGCCACAGCATGTGCTTCCAATGGCCATTTGTTTCTTGAAAATCTTCAAGATGCGTTTGGAGAAGTCCGGAGAAAATGTGAATTTTAAGTTTGTAAGGGGTATCTCTCCTTAACCAGCTTAAAGTGGGTTAGAGCTTGCTTTTTTGAATATCCTTACTACTAACAAAAATAATTTCATATAATGTCTGCGTCTGGTAAAATGAAATACGCTTAGCTGTGACTTACCCACTGGGTGTTGTTGTTGCCGGAAAAGAGCACATTTTATCAAAATTAAGACTTATAGCATCCTGTGGAGGGTTAAAAATACCCGAGCTTTCTAGATAATCTCCAAAATGTGCTTGGCGAAATCCAAGGAAAATATATACTATAAGCTTCAAGGGGATTTCTCTGTTTAATCATTTTTCTGAATACACCTACTACTTACAAAAATGTTACACCGTGAATTCTGAGGTTGATGAAGGTGGGTATTAATCCGTGACCTACTCATTTGGTGCTTTTCGTGTCCCAAATATCCCATTTTACAAAACAGTTTATGTTTAGCAGACCGTGGAGGGTTAACAAACACTTACCGGAATATTCCTTTTTACTAATGCCATATCAAATCCTTCCAATGGCCATTTTTCTTGAAAATCTTCATAATGCATTTGGAGAAATCCACAGAAAATGTGAATTTTAAGTATGTAAGGGTATCTATCTTTAACCATCCCAAACGGGTTAAGACTCGGTCTTTGGAACACCCTTACTGCTTATAAAACTTATCACCAATAAATTCTGCAACGGATGATGTATGTTATGTTTATCTGTGACATTTTCAATAGCCGCTGTTGGTGTCCGAAAACAACCCATTTTATCCAAGATTTGACAAACGCTTACCAGAATATTTTGTCCATGCAACTTTAACTGGTTGAGTGCTGGAAGCCCATATTTGGGGTTTACTCTAAAGTGCAGGTACTGTAACTCAGAGGCTTCAAACTCTGTGGATGTCCTTCATAGTATCTTTCAATCTAAATTATTTAGTCTGATTGATTTTTTTCTTGGTACAATTTCTGGGAGAGTGCCTATAGGCACTCTCCCACAAATTGTAACAAGGCAGAGACTTGTGAACAAATTTTGATGACTAAAAATAATTTAGCATTCTACCAGTTAATGATAATTTGTCTTGACAATCTACAAAAGGCATTTAGAGAAATCCACGGAAAACATTTAAACTTTTAAAGGGTGTCTCTCCTTGGCCAGCCATAACGGGTTAACGCTTTGTTTTATGGATACTCATACTGCTTACAAAAATGATCCTTCGTGAATTTATCTTCAAATAAAGGACATCATGTTGTTGTTTTCAGTACCTGTTGGATATTATGGGTACCTGAAGGAGTACATTTTATAAATTTCTTTTGTAACAACGATAAATGTTTTTAAAAAAAATCTGCAAAAGAGGTTTTAACAAAGTGATGAAAAACCATAATTTTTACAGTTTTTGCCAATTTTCGCGAAAAATGGGTTAAATACAATAATCTGCGTTGGTACCGTTTTAAATTTTGTACCACTTTATGCGAATGCAAAATTTTGTAAAAATTGGTTCGAAAATGGCTTCAGAATCGTAGGGACAACGTGTGGAGGAGAAAATATACTATTAATCCGTAGAAAAACAAATGTCTTTTCCCGAGGAAAAGCCAAATTAAGAAAGACTCAATCATGAAAATGATACACAAATAGTGCCGTAGAAGTTCATCTGTTTCCAATTCAGAGGGTGTTGATACGATTGAATGTGAAAAAAACAGAGAGGGAATTTCGACTATACTACTCAGTAGCGCTCAGGTCAAAAATCTATGTCTGCATTTTTAATCACAATACTAAAAAATATCTTAACGCTTTACCTAATGAATCAGGAATATCCCACACGTATTTACAAATTAACCTGTTGACAACAAATACGCAATTTTGTAGGAAAAATCAAGAAAACCATACCATACGAACCCTAATTGCAACAAGCACGTTGATCACGTCCCAATTAGGGATTTCATGATATGGCTTTGAGGAATGTTTTTTAAAATTTGAAGGAATAACAAATTTTGAAAATTTGGTCATTGGGTTAACCCTATACCCAAGGTAACGGACAAATCCGGCCGGCGCTATTCTCAAAAATCGCCACGTAATTTTCATTATTTTTTTCATTTTTTTGGCTCAAAACCATAGGTTATTACCCCTCGTTGGAACGAGCTCGTCCAGCTCGTTCCAATGAGGGGTCATAACCTATGCTTTTGAGACAAAAAATGAAAACAATAGTTATTCAGGGATTTTTTGGCAAGTCTTGTCTTCTTTTCGTGTTAGGTAAAGGGTTAAACAAATCAATTTCAATTTAGATTACATAATTGCTCCTGATATTACATTAATCAATTTAGATTACATAATTGCTCCTGATATTACATTAATCAATTTAGATTACATAATTGCTCCTGATATTACATTAATCAATTTAGATTACATAATTGCTCCTGATATTACATTAATCAATTTAGATTACATAATTGCTCCTGATATTACATTGATTAAGTTAGATTACATATTTGCACCTGATATTACATTGATTAATTTAGATTACATAATTGCTCCTAATATTACATTAATAAATTTAGATTACATAATTGCACCTGATATTACATTAACCAATTTAGATTACATAATAGTACCTGATATTACATTAATCAATTTAGATTACATAATTGCACCTGATATTACATTGATTAATTTAGATTACATAATTGCTCCTGATATTACATTAATCAATTTAGACTACATAAGTGCACCTCATATTACATTGATTAATTTAGATTACATAATTGCACCTGATATTACATTAATCAATTTAGATTACATAATTGCTGCTGATATTACATTAATCAATTTAGAATACATAATTGCTCTTGATATTACATTAATCAATTTAGATTACATAATTGCTGCTGATATTACATTAATCAATTTAGAATACATAATTGCTCCTGATATTACATTAATCAATTTAGATTACATAATTGCTGCTGATATTACATTAATCAATTTAGAATACATAATTGCTCTTGATATTACATTAATCAATTTAGATCACATAATTGCACCTGATATTACATTGATCATTTTTTACCGATTATTGTTTTATTGATTTTATACTGACAATAAAATGTTATTTTTCTCATGCGATGAATTGCTGCGATGCTAAGAAGTGATGGAAACGGATCTCTGTATCACTTTGAACAGTATGCAACATCCCTTATTAATATATATTCGGTGTAGGAAACTTTTAAACTAGACAGTAATATTCCTGACGGATATTCTGAGTATGCCTGCAAAATGCCCGAACCTTTCTCATACTATTCTTATAGCTGCCTTGTATAGTTTGCACCTTGGGAATTCTCAATATAATTGTTTGTCATACATTCAGAATCGAACGAGTTACAAGGTGCGGCAGTGCTCAATTTCAAACTGGGACCGAGATCCCAGATAAGGATTACTACTTTTTATTCAAAAAAGACATAATCTATCTTCATTGATATATATTTGCGTTCTATTTGCAGGTTCTGGAGCAGGAGGAGCTGCGCTGGGTAAGTTTCACAGTGTTAAAACGATAGCGAATGTTTTCCCACGAGCTACCAATTATTCGGCTTTACTTTACTTTCCGGGTTTTCGCCATCTCCCCGGAATATTTCTCAATTTCAATTTGTTTGAGAGAAATAGATGTATCTTATATTTTCAACGATAACATTTGGTTGTCAAAATCTATGTCTTCGTTGATGAGGACGTCAACTGAAAAATTGGTTAAATGAACTGTCGAAGAAAATGTCATGCTGTTTAGACATCTTTCCGTGAGGGGGTTTACCAGCCCATTACTCAAACTGTGTGAGTGAAGACTCGTAAGTGACTGGAATCTGGTTCCAATAACTGTTGATACCCAAGGCGTATTGTATGTTTTTCGGTTTTTATTTTACAAAAATCGCTCAAAACCACATCTTGACACTCCCAATGTTGGTAGTGCAGTTGCCAAGCAGAGTCAATTATGTCAATATTTGATGTGAGGCGCAGCAGCTATTATGTAATGTTGAAAAAGAAATATTAACTGCTGGTCTCTATTCGCAGTAAGTGAGCCCAATATGCTCATATTATTCAGAAAGGTCGAATTCAGCTCAATTCAAGATTTCAAAATATCAATTTGTTTTCTGTTTGTAGTCATAATATGTCATTGTTGTTGGTTGATACCACCTTCTCTGGTATCACCAATTAGTTTCGTTGTGTGAAATGACGTTCCAGACAATTAACTCATTTAAGGCTTCCAGCATGTTGCGATTACCAAACTATCAATTGTTGCAAACAGTGCTCTGACTACACAATTGGAGAATATTGACCCTGTCGCGGTCAGCCGACATTTATTTGCATGTCCTAAAAAATACTACAGAGACTCACTCCTGATCTATATGATTGTTGGACCACCAGCGAAACATATCGCCGCTCAGATTGATCCATCCCCTCATAATATGGTATCAAGTCGAAGTGGTAATTCCTGCAAGGCCACGACTTTTGATGCCGTGAAAGCTGTTACGCTGTGACTACAGTCACAGCGTAACGGCTTTCACTTCATCAAGTGCCATGGCGTTTACGTACCGCTAAAATTTTGTTACGCAGTTTATACTTTCCCATATTCGCACTTGTTTTTTTTGCCATTAATAATTAAAATATGTTATTATATTCAATTCGTATTTTACCGAAAATATGCACATCAACTAATTCATCCTTCATACAGGGGCGGACAGGGATAAAAAAAAATCTTACGGGAAATGCTCGTAGAGGGCACACCCCGAGAAAACTGTTTTTTTTTTCAATCTATATGGACGCTGCTTCTTTGCATCTGAGCGATCAGTGGCAGTCCATATAATAAGAATAACACTTAGGTCAGCCGCTGATTTGTCGCGGTTCTCGGACGAGAAGGCCTTGCTTACCCCTGTACTCCCAACTGCCTCCCTATCCCACGCTTCTCCTCTCCTCCTATAGAAGACATATGTGATGTCATTTTTTGTATCATCTCCGTCGCCCATTTAGCAAAGATAGCTGTTACAAAGGGGTGGGGGAGTGGATTCGTAGGGCCCTTTTGGTTTTTCGAACTGAAAGAATGACGTTTCCATGCATCTGAGCAATCAATGGCAGACTAGACTTCTGATATATCGAAATGCCCTCCATGTGGACTGCCAATGGCAATCCACATGGATGTAATTTCTATATCCATCTAGACTTTTCAATCAGCCCCATTTCGGCTTTTGAACAATTTCACGAAATTTCATGTCCAAACAAGTATTGGGATGCATCACTTTTTCAGGGCACGCCCACTGGGAATTTCCAGGTGGATGATACGGCCAGTCCGCCTCTGTCTTCATATATATCAAAGTATATTATTTAAAAAAGGATCGGTGAGAATGTTTTTTTTCTGTGTTGAGTATTGTCTCATTATATGTAGCTCCCGCCTTCCACTAATGTGGCGTAGGTTGAGACACCTTTCTACATTTTTACCACTTTACATAAACATAACGGGGGCGCGGTGGCTCAGTTGGTAGAGGTGCAGGCTGCAAGCCGAGAGGTCCTCGGTTCGAATCCCACCTGCGGCAACCGTGTTGTGTCCTTGGGCAAGACACTTCACCCCGATTGCCTACATGGGGGCACGATGACGCTGTGTACTGAGGCGTACTGCACGTCGATGGTGCGCATGTCTTCAACCAATCTAACCCTGCCTGTGCTGCGGTGCAGAGTTCAGAGTTACGATGTTGGAGAGCTGACAGCTGCTCGTCGTTGCTCGGTGGTTCTCTCCGGGTACTCCGGCTTCCTTCACCCGTAACACTGTCACGGTCACGATTAGCCATTGTGCATAAGTATGTGACCTTAAACACCAATAAATAAATAAATAAATACATAAACATAACACACTTTATTCATACCATATGAATATATACACTTTGGTCTTTCGACCACTGGTGGAAATATGTAAATATATATATGTGACGCATGCGCCATGCGCACAAAGCTCTGCAATACTCACCACCCACCTCCACCCAAACCTGTTATTTTAATCCTTTGACTCCAAAGCTTCTAGAAAGGAAATATCGATCTGTCAGTAGATGTACGAAGACAGATCAGTCGAACGCAAAATGTGAGAAGGGTAGAACAATATCCAAAATCTACAACGTACAGCTGCAGACTACGGATGCCATTTCATTCTCATTCGTTAAGAATCTGTATTTATAGCTTGGAACTGGAACGAAATGTCCTCTTTGCCGGAAATTGGGCTCAACGTCCGAAAGGGTTGAAAAGTGTAAAAAGTTAAAGTCTTAACTAGAAATGATATTACTACTTCCCTTCGAGAAGTGCACGCCAAAATGAATGCCAAAATTCCCGCCTCACCGTCGGTCTCTGTGGCATGCACACCTGCATGTCTTCCCGAAGGGAAGCATCGTGTCTGAACTAAGTATGTGATTCTCTTCTTAGGTTCTATAAGTCTAAATATAATTATATCCATCATACTACGGGGAAGATGTGATGAATGGACGTTCCAGCAACCCAATTGAATAGAGGTAAGGGCGTTCCAACAATTAAGTTGAATAGAGGTCAGTGCATTCCACACTTCGATTAACAAATCCGCCAATATTTAAAAAGAGATAAATGAGATTTTCCGCTCCCAGGCTTGAATTTGTTTTTGCAATATGTTGTCCATGATGCAAGCGTGTTACGATGAGATCGCCACCTGACCAAAAAGATTTACACGTTTGTGGTCACAGTACTAGATAGGCAATGAGAAATGAGATCCGTTAGTTATTTTACAAACACGGAGAACAATTTTAGAAAAACACTTTACGGTACATCATTTAAAAAACCCAGGAGTGTATCGATGAATCCATCCATCCATCACTTAATGATCTTAGTCATGTTGTTGTGTGGGCGTGTGGGGGGGGGCTAGGGGGGGCAGTGGTATATCTCGAGGACTCAGTGGGGATGGTGAGGGACTGTCGGGTACAGACATCTCTCATTAACCCTTTACCCAATGTAACGATCAAAGGCGGCCACGGTTATTCACAAAGCCTCAATTAATGCCATTATTTTTTCATTTGTTGTCTCAAAAACATAGGTTATGACCCCTCTTTGGAACGAGCTCGTCGAGCTCGTTCCAATGAGGGTTCATAACCTATGTTTTTAAGACAAAAAATGAAAATAATAGTTATTCAAGAATTTTTTTGCAAGTGTCGTCTGATTTCCATGTTAGGTAAAGGGTTAATGCATCGTTGTGGTTTTTAAAATTGTCTAAAGTAAAACACAGTATATTATTAGTTGCACGGTGTTTCAGCAGGGTGTAAGAGACTGTACTATCCTTCTGAGATCCGCATTTCCTGAGGCTGAAAGCTGAAGGAAATTCGAATGTCAGAATAGTACAGTCCCGTACACCCCTCTGAAGCACCGTCTGACGACTTTATTACACTGCCCCTTCAGTGTGTCGAGTTTTGTTTTATTATACAGTCCACCACAAACGGCATTCCAGTAACGAAAACCTTGATAAAAAAATTGAGAAACTGAAAGACACACGTTTCTTTATTATTCAACTAAAACTTCGGAAAGAAATAGTTAAAACCAAAAACAACTTGAAATTGTCAACCGGTAAACTTTTTCAGATAGTTGCATCTAAGTAGTAAATTCTACGGACTGCACCTCAGAAGAAATCAGCGACACTTGTATTTTCAAATTTCCCGGATGCCATAGAATTAAGAAAGGACGCCGGTTTTGTATGCATTGTCATGACGGGGGTTCGAATCCACTCCGAGAGAGGTTCCTTCGACACCAACCGCCTAGCGAAACTAAGTACAACTCAGAGTAAAATGTATTTAAAAAGTCTCTTGTTTTGAATTTTCTTATCAGTTATCAGATTCTCGTTCGCAAAAAATTACAAGTATTTTCGTGAGTCAAGTCAACCACTTCTACGTTTAGAGACACATCCACACATAATCGGACCTCAGCTTGTTTTAGACACAAAAGAAACCCATTATACTTACTACGTGTGTTTTTTCTTGGTACATCCACTAAATGAACACAACCTCACAAAAAAGCACCATTAACCCGCGTGCAATTTTTAAATTTTCGACGTTTCAGCTGGGTGAGTCTCGACGGACAGCTCACAATTTCCGTTTCAGCCGTCTATCCGCTTATTCCTTGTGTTGTCGTGTACTGTAACTTGCATTTGAAGAATTGCTGGCAAAACAGAAACTCAAATAATTTGGAAACAATGCTGCACCAAACTCTTAACTACTCTCATATTTCAAACTTTGTATTATTTCGAGGTCACAGTGACTGATATGGAAGTGTGTCGTGTTTTCAAACTTTTAACTCCACCCTCCTTTCAAAATTGTTGGCACCACCCACTTTATTGGCATTTAACCCTTTACCCAACGTAACGGTCAAACCGGCTAACGCTATTCTCAAAAACCGCCAATTAATTTTCATTATTTTTTGTCTCAAAAACATAGGATTTGACCCCTCATGGGAACGAGCTCGTCAAGTGTCGTCTGCTTTTCATGCTAGGTAAAGGGTTAATGGGGTTCGGGGACCTTATCGGGAGTATTACTAAATTATGCCCTAAATGGCGCTTTCTATCGAACGTAATTTACCATTATATGGAAAAATCTAAAATCTACAACCGATCTCGATAATACACTTTCATTAGAAGGTTTAAAACCAACTAAATTTCAAGTTCTTTCATTTTCAGAAGTAAATTGTACAGTACCCGCCGATATTGTGATTCTATTGGACGCCTCAGACAGTATTAGTAGTTCAGACTGGAAAGAAGGTCTAGAGTTTTGCAAAAAATTGATAGATGAACTCGAAATATTTCCTGAAGCAAACCACGTCGGAGAAGTTACTTTCAGTTCGTCGATTGGTGATACCATAGATCTTACTCCTTACAAAGGAAAAGCGATATTGAAGGCATCAATTGATAAGCTAGAGCACCTCCAAGAAGGAACGAACACGGCAAAAGGCATTGCACGACTTCGAAAGATGATTAAAGATGGGGGTCGCAAAGGTGCCCCTCATATCGGAGTTGTTGTCACAGACGGGCAGTCGAAGAAGCCAAAGGATACCATCGAAGAAGCAAATCTGGCTAAAAAGGAAGGCATAACAATGATAACTGTCGGAGTTGCTTCAACTGACTTTGCTGATGAGCTAGAACATGTAGCTTCGAGAGATGATCTGTACTTCCCTGTCGGAAATTATCAGGCATTAGCAGGAATGGTGAAATCTTTGAAAGACATAATTTGCCAAGGTAAGTGTGGATATTGTAAATAATAGAACGATCACAATTACTGTACCTGGCCTTGCCAATTACATGCATTTGTCGTGCAAAACTTTGATTAGCGAACACTATGTCTAAATTGTGTTTCGCTGATCGCAGGGGAGTCGCCAAAACGACCAATTTGCGGGTATAAACTGATTTGCGGCGATGGATCAAGTTAAGACTGATGATATATTCCAATCACATCGTCAAGGCATGTCTTCGGAGAAGACATGTCTTGATGATGCAGTTGGATTATTAATAAGTAGAGATTATATAGAGACTTCAATACTGTTGATTAATAAACTATACAAGCAGTTACCATGACGCAAATAACACTATATTTAATTTTATTATATGACCATGTAATTTAACCACTAACTATCACTAATGTCTCGGAAAATCCACAGTGTAGCATCGGATTCCAAATCACTAATGTATGATGGACTATTTACGGGTGCATTCCAATTCGCATAAATAGCAGCTTCGGTCTCAGAGAGTACTTTACTCCTAACTGGAATGGGTGCGTTCAACGGCGGTTCGGGTTATCGGATTCATGGTATTTTTAATCGTATTCAGGCGCATGAGGGGAATTCCCCGAAAGTGTGCACCTGTTGCAAAAATAAGTGTAAACAAAGATAGTTCTTTTTTACTTCAATCCAATTTACCAAATAAATTTGGGGGAATTGTTAATGCTAGCGTTGACATGAAATGTTGAACTGTGCCATATATACTATTCAAACCAAATAAGGAGATATCCAAACTGATGTTGACATTTTCTGAAAATGGTAGTGGATACGCGATTGGACAATTCAGTATGTTACCAAGTTTACAGTGGATCATGAATGTCACCGACCCACTAAAACTTCATGCATGATTTTCACACGAGCGCCGCGTTACGCGTTAATGTCTGTGGGTTACGTTTCGAAATGTTCATTTGTACTGGACGGGCGTTTTCGGAGTTCTCGTCATAAACTCGTTCATCAATAGTTTCTGGTCGAAGCGTAATCTTTGAGGTGTGCGAAGACTGGCACGTGACGAATGTTTACGTGCCATTGGCATGTTGGATGCTGGCAACAGACAGCCTGCTGTGGCTCAAATGCTCAACATTACTCAATCGGTGATTAGCAGGTTGTGGTCACGCTGCCGTCAGATAGACAATGTTGATGACCGACAACTGCTAACCAGGATAGTTTCATCTGAACCACAGAATTGTATAATGGCATCAAAGTGCCTCAAACATTGGACAGCAGCTGCACCGAGCGACAGATGTGCGAATAAGGTGTCAGACTATCCGAAATCTCCTGCACAGCCGGAATTTGTATGCTCGACGACCTCGAGTAATTCCACGTTTGACTGAACGTAACATCGCGGCGAGGCGTAATTGGTGTGGGGCACGACATCGCTGGTACAATCCTCGGTGGAGCAATGCCATGTTTTCTGACTTCCACAACAGGCGAAACATAGTGTGTTGGCGGCGGAAAGAACGATGCCATGACGTAACCGTTTGGCAACATGATCATTTTGGTGGTGGATCGGTTATGGTGTAGGGAGGCACACCCATGACAAGCAGAACAGCATTACACATCAACCAAGCACGTGTCACAGGGCAGTACTACCGTGGCAACATGTTAACAGCTCATGTTGTGCCATTTGCGCGACGTCATGGCCGTCGATTCATTTTCCAAGATATCAGTTCAAGAGCACGCAGTGCCCGAGTCGCTAAAGAGTTCCCCAGGAGATGAACATCACTACATTGCCTTGGCCAGCATTAAGTCCAGACCTTTCTCCAATCGAGCACGTCTGGAATATGCTTGGCTGCCCCCTACGACAACGCTAACAGCCCTCTTCCAATGTCCAGGAATTCATCGCTGCACTACAGAAAGAATGGAATAACATCAGACAGGCAAGCTGATATTGGACGTTTGGCGAGGAGTATGCCACGTCGGATCCGCGCTTGTCTCGCAAACTGAGGAGGATTACGAGGTCTTGTGGTCTTGCACTGACTGTTGAAAATTATCTGACTGACCGTCCATGTCGTCTACAGCTCAGTGCGTGGAATGTGTGCTTGTCAGACACCCAACTATCCCTGAGATTAATCGCCAGATGTCTCATTGCAATTCCGCAACTGTCTTTCCTCAACTGTCTTTTTGATGAAAATATAAATATATTTCTTCATATTTCTCACTTTTATCAAACATCCCCTACTTTTTTGAATAGTATAATAAACCTATGGGTCGTCGCATCACGTCTCGCTGAGGAGGTCAGATCACCGGATTAAATTTGCTGCCTGCAGCAGCTTGTTTGGTCCAGCGATCTGACCTACTCAACTCGGCGTGATACTACGACCCAAATCACTTCGCTGTAGCGATAACATGTATAAGACGTATAACATTGGTACTCCAAATATGTAATACAAATCAGTTTGCTACATACTATCATTTGCATGACAGAATGTGTGAAGACATTAACCCCGTGGCGGCTCAGTGGTTACGAGAGGGCCGCGTTCCTATCCCCACCAGGAGTAACTACGTCGTGTCCTTGGGCAAGGCACTCAATCCCGGTTGCCCATATGGGGGCACAGTGGTGCTTTGTACTAAGGCGTAATGAACGTTGATGGTGCACCTGTCTTAAACCCAAGTTAACCCCGATTGTGTGGAGTTGGGGAGACTGACAGTTGCTCTCGAATTTGCACGTGGTTGTGGGTACTCCGGCGTCCTCCATCCGTAAAACTGTCCGACACGAGTTGACCCTGGCTGTCGAAAGTGTCGTTAAACTCTTCGCAGTAAATAAATAAATAAATAAATAAATAAATAAATAAATAAATAAATAAATAAATAAATAAATACGAGATGATGTGAGTGAGGATGTCACGCATCTCTAAGCGATACCGACGGCTGGTCCATGTATAACAACAAAGGTAGTGAAACAGGCAAAATAATGCCCACATTCCGGACACAGAGTAGATTATCTGTTCAAATAATAACCTTGTGAAATGTTAACACTTCACCTATCATTTTGGTATTTTCCTTTAGTGTCGCATTTTATAATTCTTTATAGTTTCAGCAATATTATATTTCAATCCATTATCAATAGATAATGCCCATTATATATATTTAATTGAATAACCCTATTAATTGCGTATAACTTACTCACGCCAAACCATATAATATTCATTCAGTGCATATTTGACCAGGTAACTGCATTGCGGTTATAGAGTACATCGTCGCCTGAGTGCTAGAATGTTCTATATCCCATAGGGGGCATAGAACATTCTGGCACTCGGGCGACGACATGTCTTTGAATTAAATAAAAATAATTTTAATATGTGGAAGAATTACTCCAACATCCATTAATTAACCCTTAGTGGTATCTCCCATGCCAGTTCAATGGAAGCACTTGGAAGAGACTATATTCATTATTTGGGGTAGACCAATCAATAATTTCAACGTGCAGCCTCGGGGCTGCACGTTGAAAATATTGAATGGTCTACTCCACACATTTACTGAACAGCCATCCTATTTAATGACGTTATGACGCATCATGTTTCTATCCGGAAAAACGACCGCTAGGGTTCAAAGAGTTATAATTAAAACATTTCTATATAGTTTACGTTTATATTACATCTAGTATAGGCATTTAATATGTTATGTCTTATTTGACAGCTCTCAATGAGCACTGCCAAACAGTGTGAAATAAAATCCCTTTTTAACTAGAAAATAGGAAAATGTAATATTTTCTGTTAATTGCCTACTTTTGTTAGAATATATTTTTTGTGGCAAAGCGGCTATTTAATCACTCAAGTATTTTTTATCACTTTGCAGATATTGACAATTGTGCTTCTCACCCATGTCTGAACGGAGCTGAGTGCACAAATAAACCAGGTGAATACATCTGTACATGTCTACCTGGATATTCTGGTGGAGACTGTGAGATAGGTATGTATAAACATTTATTCTATCTTCATTCTTTTTTTCTTCCCCCAAAACAAATCGTATTCCCACTCGCCGAAAATGGTATTCCACTCCCAACCTTATATTTCACTCTCGGCGATGAAGGACGTCTTTTTGACATGATTTGAAAGTAATCACAGAATCAATTATAATGGGTTGTTTTGGGAAAATAAATAAGGAGAAACAAAAACATTTTTCAAAGTGCACTCCTCGGATTCTGGTACGATTTTATCCTCTCGTGCGCCCGACACGTGGATACACATCGTACTCGAATCTCGTGAACTATTGTTTATATGGAAGATTAAATGTGCACCATCTTACATAAGAAATGCTAGCTAATATGTTTTTGCAATAAGTATGCTTTGAGTCATATTTAACTAATTATTAAAGGCGTCTGGTACACAATCTGTATCCTAACACTGCAATATACTGGAGAGTCGGGTAAGTTAGAGGCATTCGCATATATTTTCTAGCGAGAGACGACTGGCCTTTTATGAGTGTGAAAATGAAATTTGAAAGTCAAAGATTGGCTACCCAATAATAAATCGACTAGCTGGAGCCAATACTATAAACTTTTACAACTGTGTTTTCTAGAATTGTATTTTCTACCTATTAACATAACTGACTAAAATGAATCATTAGCATTTTAAAAGATATGGCAATTTGCCAACTGGCAAATTGCCAGATTGTTTAAGAGGCTAATGGTTCATTTCAACCCATTTAAAGTCATAAATGGAAAATGCAATTCTAGAAAATACAACTGTAGAAGTTTTTAGAGTATTGGCCCCAGAGATTGCGAGTCCAAACTCTCTGTACACTTTTCAAATGACAACATTGTAAACATGCTTATAGTGTTTCTCATTTATCCCCGTTTTATGAGCGCACATACGCTAAAATTCATTATGAAAATTTATTTATTCATTTATTTATTGGTGTTTAAGGTCACATATGTCTGCACAATGGCTAATCGTGACCGCAACATGGATCCCCATCTACCATAATTACAATGCATATGTGCATATAGAATATACGTGTAGTAGCTTGGTGTACGAGTGGTGAACATTTAGTACACCAATCTACTCTGAGTATATTTTATTTATCCCATGATCATCAGATTATTAAGAGTTGCTATTATGTTTCTCGATTTTATTGAGCAACAGACGCGCGAATCTGTTTTTGTTTACATGAGCATCGGTGGGGCGCACTTTCGCTGTCAATTTTATCGCCGAAACGAAATGGAAAAAGAAACGTGCAAATCACGGAGCCTTTTTCATTTAATAACATAATAACATACTATTTCGGGTTATGAGTGCTTTATTTACTTGAAACAACACATGTTTGTTACTTTTTGGAATCTGTTGGGGTAAACTCATTTAAAAACGTAATTAATAATTGCCGCTTAAATTTCCTGTTTGTGAGGCGACGAGGGAGCGGTAATAGACAAGTTTGAATTCAAGTGGAGGTTAAAGAAGGTCAACATGGATGTAGTTCCAGTGTAGGTGAAATTTTAACTATTGAAATCCCATTGCTGACGTGTTCACCATGTTTGCTGTATAAAGCTAAAATTTATGTCATAGTTTTTTTCTTATATATATAGTAGAATAGGTAATAATGGTATAAAAAAGTTGTTTCATAGGTTCACTCGTCTTTCTCGACGTAGAAATAAGATCGCGAATTCGATACAACGTTCATTTTCAAATTAGTGTACTGGTGGTTTAAAGGTTTGTTCTCAAAGGCTCATGGCAAACTCTACTCCAAGTTAGTTTAGTTATTAGGGTTTAACGACACATTAACAGCCAGGGTCATATCATGTCGGTGACAGTTTTATAGGTGGAGTAAGCCGGAGTACCCGGAGAGAACCACCGAGCAACGACGAGCAGCTGTCAGCTCTCCAACATCGTAACTCTGAACTCTGCACCTTGGGGCACAGGCAGGGTTAGATTGGTTGAAGACATGTGCACCATCGACGTGCAGTACGCCTTAGTATACAGCGTCATCGTGCCCCCATGTAGGCAATTGGGGTTAAGTGCCTTGCCCAAGGACACAACGCGGAAGCGCGAATCAGTCGCTGAAATGGACACCCATCCACCTACTAACCGCACTCGACGTTGCTTAACTTCTGTGATCTGACGAGAACCGGTTACCGCGACGCCACCGCGCCCAACTCTACTCCAAACACAATTGGATTCATTAATTTTACTTTAACGGACAAACAAACGAACTTTTTTTGAAGATTCTTCCTCGGAAAAGCCGAGAATGCTGCACAAAGATTGCTTCGGTTATACCAGTTTAAGGTGTAACGAAACCGAAGAAAATTAGTTGTACCCTTACTAATTGAATAAACTGAAGATTCTTTAATTTACCGTCTAAGAATAATCGCGATGGCTTATTGCTTGAAGCATTGTATTTGGGATCGAAAGATCGATCGACGGTTCTTTCCGACACCCGTCATTTGCTTCTAGTTCTTGGACCAGAGACTTCATCCAGATTATCTGTGTATAATCACGGTGGCGATATGTACGAAAGCGTATGGCGACGGTACAATTGCATTCAACCGATGCCACTACCACTTGCGCCGGTTTAGAATGTCGGATAATTCGAAAGCTCTCGCCGTTGCCCCGTGGTTACCTCTGGGTGTTTCAGCATCACCCAGCCCTCTTCGATAAAAGTGTCTATCACGATGTGATCCAAGCTGCTGAAAGAATCATTAAATATCAACCTCCATTCAAATAAACACCACCCAAGTATGGACTTGAATTGCATCTGTGCTTGGTACCGTGACAGTTTGCTTCTCGCTTGAGTAGCTACAGTTAAAACTAGAAGTCCTGTCACGCATAGTGCGCTTATCTACGCTTAATTGCGCGTTGGTATTGCGCGCAATTGCCATATCGAATGGCATCCAAAGCACGGCAGGCTCTCGTGGTTACTCATAGCAAACACATGCAATGTTTCTGCCAATGGACCTCCGGGTTACCCGGAGGTCCATTGGCTGAAACATTGCTTGTACACAGGCCATATGTACAAAATTTGAGAGCTTTACTTGGGTCATAACGCGTACATTAACGCGCATATCAACGTGCTATTTGTGCGCATTTCATGACAGGACTTCTAGTTTTAACTGTAGTCGTAAATTACAGGTATATGTACATAAGAAGCATGGAGAAACTTCATGTTTTCGAGCAAACATGTATTTCGAGCCATATTATCTGAACATAGTATGCCGGGAATATAACAATGTATAATTTTCCACATACCTCACATGACAGTGCGAAATGTCTAACACATATGTGAATACATCTCGAATGTCGTCGCTGTGGTGGGTGAGGCTAATGCATGGAGTCATTTGCTTTCCTGAAAATAGATTCAATCTTCTTCCATTTCGCCCCTGGCATCACTCTAACACACAAAATGGAAAACATTGTCACGACCTTGCCAACTAAAAAACATAGTGCCGTTATAGATTATCTTCTGGGAAACACGCTCCCCAAACTGCGTATTTTCCTTCTCGCAAGAACATCGTATAGCCTTTGTTGTTAGCGTTTCTGAAACTAGTTGAGATTGACTTTCTGGCAGTAATAATAGAAATTCGGTTAGGCTTCGAACAATTTCTCGTGACATGCTTATCGGTGACACGATTATACCACCCTCTGTTACATCGCTGATGTACCACTGTACGTAAACGCATAGGGCTGTGGTGGAGATCTGTGGCGTTACGTCGCCCCGATTTGTGCCCCAAAAATGTAATAGTCATCAAGGCAAAATAATTACTTTGTTAATGTAGTTATACGTTTTGGGTCCAAATACTCAATTCCCATTGGTCTGCTCTATGAAAACGTCATGACCAAATGCAATTCATTTTCCAATGAATATATTTGGTCGAACTTTGACCCGCATTTACGGTAGAGCGCAGTTGACAGAATATAATTCGGGCGGTGTTTTGGGTGTTTTTTTAACTTTTAGCGCCTATCGCAGTGATCAACTCCGCTGCTGTTTCTTTGCTGACATTTCCCAACTGTGGCATAAAGCCCGTTACTAAAATACTCGTTTCCATTTCTAAAGTTGTGAAAATTAAAGCTTATTTGCCTTTGGGATATCATTTAGACGGAACCGGCGCTCAACTCAAGAGTTGTGCGCTTTGTCTTTTGTGTGAGGGTGTTTTTTCGTCTCGTTCGTTCGTACATGTTTTATTTCGTCTTTCTGCTTTGTTGTTTGGTAAAAAGTAGTTTAAACAGTTACGGAATGTAATTATAAGAACTGAATGCAATTTTTATAATCTTTCTTGGAGTATGAACGTCTGGGAATGGGTACAAATTGTATGAATCCCTTCAGGATTCAAACATAATTTGCACCCATTCCCACACGTTCATACTCCAATGAAGATTATAAAATTGCATTCATTTCTTGAGGGAAGTCCTGTTTAGATGAAGCGGCTGGTCCGTATGGGTATTGTGTTTTTTGTTTATTTTAGCATTGTCAGAGTGTTTTAAGAGTATTGAAATACTAGGCTGATGACCTAACGTAATGGAAATCCGATCACCGCTATATACAAACCTCGTCATTCAAATTATTATTTTCTCAGTGTTTGCCTCCAAAACATGCCCATTGGGCTCATTCACGACCAATCAGTGGTGCGCGTACCCACTGGAGACGATAGGCTGCATTTATATATTTTTGAGATTGAATCAGGAAGTATTTTTTAAGTGTCTGTCCTAGATATTTCGTCGGCTGAGTGCTAGAATGTTCTATGTCCCATAGGGGACACAGAACATTCTAGCACTCAGGCGACGATTTGCATCGTCAGCATTTAAATTCCAATTAATTTCTGATTTGAAAACTGATTTGAAAAAACGCAATTGAACCTATATTACACTGAATGGGGTCACGATTGTGTACCAAGGCGTACTATACGTCGATAGTGCACCTGTCTTCAACCAATACTGACCCTGCTTGTGTGGAGCTAGTATGTTGGAGAGCTGACAGTTGCTCGCCGTTGTTCGGTGGTTCTCTCCGGGTACTCCGTTTTCCCACAACCGTAAAACTCTCACGGTCATGATTAGCCATTGTGCAGAAATATGTGATATTAAACACCAATAAATAAATATAATATTACACTGGATAGAGCTCGAGTAAACTCAAATTCTGAAACCCGAATTAAATCAAGAAAATATTTCGAATTGAATTGAATACCGAATTGAATCTCAAGATGTTGATATTTGCAACTTTTTATAACCGAATATATTGGCTGTCGTCAGTTGTATTTTGTTTGAGCACGTCAGAGATAATTAGGTGTTTATTACTTGGTTAGTGTAATATCGCCCGGGATATCAGTCCGAGGCAACTTCATATCAGGCTTCGTCATTTGGCTTCAGACTGATATGATGTTAACCTGGTCTGATATCTCGGCTGATATGAATCTAGCCAAGTAATAACTTCCTTTTTCATTACCACCCCCACCCCCCCCCCCCCCCAAAAAAAAAAATAATAATAATTGCAAAATGTTCTGAAACCTGTAACTTTTAAATATCGATTTGCCGGCTGTCCGACCTTTTACCCTTTGAACCCTGTTGGTATCTTCCATGTCAGTTCATATGCAGCAATGATAAGAGTCCCTTTTCATTATTTGGGGGTAGACCAATCAATATTTTGAATGTTCAGCCAGCTTTAGGGCTGCACGTTGAAAATATTGATTGGTCTACCCCACTCTTAACTTAGCAGGCATCCTACTTAATGAATGTATAATGTACCATGCTTCTGGGCAGGTGCAACGGCCTCTGGAATTAACTCTTTACCCAACGAATCGTCAGCATCCGCCCACGTTATATGCAAATTCAGCAGTTGAAAAAATATTATTTTTCAAAAAATTTCAACAAAACCATATCATGTGACCCCTCGTTGGAACGAGCTCGTCGAGCTCGTCCAAACGAGGGATCACATGATATGGTTTAGTTGAAATATTTTTGAAAAATTTGAAAAAAAAATGTTATTTAAATTAATAAATTTTGATATCGTCTACGTTGGGTAAAGGGTTAAAAATTCTCCATCTACCCGCAAGGTTATAAAATATTCTCTCCGTTTGCCCGAAGCTCAAAGAAAGTATAATCATAGTTTGTTTTAAATAAGTGAGCAATGTACTGCTACTAATAATTACGATTTGTTAAATCTATTACTTCATTATCTTGTGAAATTAGTTTGCACTATATTTTGGAGCACAGTTACATAACTTAAATGATTCACATTCTATCCATGTGCGTCATATGATTTATCAGGGCTCAAAATAAGCGGTGTCGGTCGCTTTTTGCTATGCAAAACTCGCAAAAAAGCTACACAATGTTAAATTATGTGTAGCATTTTACGATACAAAATAATCAACTGCAGCCTATTAGGCTGCAGTTGATTATCTTGTATCGCAAAATGTAAATGAAAATTTGCAAACAAATTTGAAAACTAGTTCACTGATGCTTTACTTCTGATTGTGGAACATTCCAGGCATAACTCAGATTAACTCTCCATCAAGTATCATTAGCAACTTCATATGTAAGATGAGTTCTGTTGGTTTAAATACTTCCTGTTTTACAACATTTGGCATAAAATGTCCATTAAAAGGAACTACAAGTCCATCAAATTAAAAATCCCAACTTCCATTTTGAGAACTCTATTAAACAACCAAGACGCCATTTATAACAGCATACAAGTCCATGCAACGCTTAAAGGCAGTTCAGTTAAAAAAAACATAGTAAATGTTTCATGTGTTGCAGATCATTTGGAAATGCTCAGAAATGTATGGAAACTATTCTACCTACTTAGAAGAATTCAATATAAAACAGCATAACATAACTCTGGTACACAAAAATAGTTATGTAATTTTTAGAAAATGCTATTCATTTTTTGGAAATGCGTTGCATTTTGCTACGCAAAAAAAGAAGAAGTTATTTTGAGCACTGTGATTTATGCATTATAATTTTATGGAATTTGACCTGTTACAATTTAGTGAAAAGTGTCCTCAGGCATTCTCCCATATACCAAATCAAGGCAAAAACAAATGAGCAAATTTTGACGTTCGATAATAATTTAGAACCCTGCCAATTAATGCTTTCGTATATACGCGCACAGAGGGCCTGGTTTTGATCACCGTTTGTTTCACAGAAAATGAAAAATAAGATATAAAATCCTCCCATCCGTCCCAATTTAAAATAAATGTCAATGATAATCCAGGAAATGGTGTTTTATGGCCTTGTGTCTGTATAATTTAATGAATCCTTCATCGATGAAGTAGCTTTGGATAGTTTATTGTACTTATAGAACTGGACTATAACAGTAATCCGTCTTAAAATTCCTCAAACAAATGTTGTTTTAACAATCAACATGCATAACTGACTCCTACTTGGAAAACAATAGAAGCCGGCAATTCGAGAACCCTTCGACAGCGTAATTGTTTCTTATTTTGCTGTTGTTCTACTTCAACTATCCGGACGAGACCCCCCCCCCCCCCGCCCCTCCTCCCCCTCTATAACCCCCCCTCCCCACGCGACAGATACACACATACACACACACTGTGCATGCCGAATCGTTCAGAAAACTGAATCTCTTATTCTGATTTCGGCAGATCATCATTTACGCCTTTTGAATCTCAGTTTGCGGTGAACTCTCTGTACTAAATAAAATATATCTACACTGTTTTAGTGAATATTGGGAATTATCTCATGAGTGTGGACTTGGCAAGCGCTCGTGAAAAGTAAAACTTTCATGTCCACACTTATGAGATAATTTCAGACACTGACTTAAATGGAGTAGATTTTCTTTTTTATTGTATGCAACGGGGCAATTTATTGCACAATGTTGAGCCCAAATCGACCCCAAACGCGTACGTTTCGCCACAATAACAAAGATTAGCTGGACGTTCCTTCATGGCGATGTGATGCGGCGTAGCGTGGCGTCAATTAGGAAGCTACAGAGGGATATTCCTCGATATCCATCGAGTCGAAGGATATCGATAAATATCTTTGATAATTTGCAATAAATCACAGGCTAGCATAAAATAAAACTCTCTTCTTTCTTTATCTGCCTAGTTCTTACTTGTTGTCACTATTAATTAATCGCCATACAAAAACGTAGCTTCAAACTTCTCCATTATGCATTATGCCTGGTAACGCCATCTTTTTTGATTGTGTTCGATGAATAAAGGTGAACGTGTGGGAATTCCAATTAATTTCTGATTTGAAAACTGTTGGCCGAGATATCAGACCGAGGTAACTTCATATCAGGCTTCCTCATTTGGCTTCAGACTGATATGAAGTTAACCTGGTCTTATATATCATGGCCGATTTGAATCTAGCCAAGTAATAACTTCTCTTTTCATTGCCACCCCCCCCCAAAAAAAAAAAAATAATAATAATAATAATAATAATTGCAAAATGTTTTGAGACCTGTAGCAGCTTTCTGACAGCGCGGTTATGTCTCGATTTGCCGGCTGTCCGACCTTTTAACCCTTTGAACCCTGTTGGTATCTTCCATGTCAAGACAAATTGGTTAAGTCTGCAAACACATGGAACGATACAAGTCTAGCTAGATATTGGCGTCATATTAGCTGAGTTTGAAAATGTGTAATTCTAAGAATGAAAAACATATCTAATAAATGAACGGAATATTCTATAAAGAAATTCAAGTGGCTTTGGAAAGAAACGTCCTCGCCCTCTTCTTTTATCGTTGTGTTGGAGATCTGATGATAGAATTACAAGAAGAGTCAGTTTGCTGGCTTCAAGAGCATCACAAAGATTCGGGATGATTTTCAATCGAATCGAACCACGAAGATTCAGCGGTTGTCCTAATGTTGAAATATCCATAACCGGCCGATTGGTACAGACCTGTTAGTGCAGACCTATTAGTACAGACCTACAGTTAAAACTAGAAGTCCTGTCACGAATAGTGCGCTTATCTAGGCTTAATTGCGCGTTGGAATTGCGCGCAATTGCCATGTCGAATGGCATCCACAGCACGGCAGGTTCTCCTGGTTACTCATAGCAAACACAAGCAATATTTCTGCCAATGGACCTCCGGGTTATTTTATGACAGGACTTCTAGTTTTAACTGTATTCGTAATATAATGTATATATTTATGTTCTTTTCTAGATATTGATGAATGTGAAAAGAAACCGTGTCAGAACGGAGGAACATGCGTAGATCACGTAAATATGTACACCTGCTCCTGTATGGCTGGATTCTCTGGAGATAACTGTGAGATAAGTATGTATATAGAACGGCTTTCATTGCAACTTTCTTCCATTTGTAAATGTTCTTTGAAATTATGACACGCACGACGTATTGAACTATTTTATTTACTTTTTAATCTCTGTAATTTTATTCATCTCAGTTCAAATGTATAAGCTGCAAGAGACTTATTGTCCCCGCATTTTTGAAAATAAGCGGGATATTTTGGTGATCTCCGCCCGTCCAGTCCGTACGTCCGTATAACACCAAGAGTACGTAATTCGAAACATTTAATCTATATAGTTAAAACTAAAAGTCCTGTCACGAACGGCGCGCTTATCTAGGCATAATTGCGCCTAGTAATTGCGCGCAATTGCCATATAGAATCGCATCCCTAGCACGGTGTGTTCTCCTGGTTACTCATAGCAAACACGTGCAATGTTTCTGCCAATGGACCTCCGGATTACCCGGAGGTCCATTAACTGAAACATTGCTTGTGCACAGGACATATGGACAGAATTTGGTAGCCTTACTATGGTCATAACGCGTAGATTAACGCGCAAATCGACGTGCTATTTGTGCGTATTTCATGACAGGACTTTTATTTTAACTGTACTAATGTGTTCAAGTAGCATCTGTAGATGTGCAAAAAGGTTTCGGAATTTTGGTTTGGCTCCCAATTGGTTCCAGTGGAACCACTTTTAATCTTGATGCTAAGGTCTACCGGTAGCATCTGCAGATGTGCATAAAGGTTTCGGAATTTGGATTTCGTCTCAAGTGGCTCCAATTGAATCACCTTTACTTTTAGAAAGTCAGTTTCCCGTGGAAGGCTCCTGGGGTTTTAATTAGATAATTTGAAACGTTGAAAATGTGTTTATATGTTCCATTAAGGTTTGGAATTTTGGATCTGGCCCTATGTGCCTACCATTGGCCACTTTTGTCTTCAGACAATCGGTTTGCAGAAAAATGTTCCAATGGGTTTATTTCGAAATGATAAAAGTGTATGTTCCTCTGGGGTCTCTAGATGTGCATAACAGTTTCGGAGTTTTGATTCGACTCCACGTGGGAGCCCAAGCGATACATTTGTCATCAGAGAATCAGTTTCCTGTGATGGGCTCCTATGCGTTTAATTCAAAACATTGTGTGTTCATACGTTCAGGTAGTGTCTCTAGATGTGCATAAAAGTTTCAGATTTTATACAATCCCTTCTCCTGTCCATAAACCAATAATAAAAAATGCAAATGCGGGGATATACTATGGTGTGTTTTGCGCACCACTTATCAGAACCGGTAAACGGGGAATTCCCGTTCGCGATATTAATTCCTAACTCCAACGGCCATGTTGGCCTCGTAAGAAATTGAAATTCGCTATAAATTATAATACGCAATCAGTGATACCATGGTCTATGAGTTTTCCGAGTATCGTGATTGACTTTCAAAACCGGGATCCGCAAAACGGATCCCGGTTTTGAAAGCCAATCACGATACTCGGAAAACTGCATCCCGGTATTAAACCTTATCAATTCCCAATCCCGGTATTAAACCTTATACAAAACTGAAATATGATCCACTGCAACAATGCTAAAAGTAAATTCATGTACAAAATTCAAATAAAAGACGACAGCAGTTCTAAAGACAAAGTTGAGAATAAAACTAAAATAAGAATCACCAAGATGATGACGTAAAGTTAATATAATATAATAATAATATTAATGCAATGTTAACGTATTGAATCCAGCACAGTGCTCTCTTGACTTTACATTATTAACCCTATCATAGGCGTACACGCCCTTTGTTCATTCTATGTGTCCGTCTGTGGACGACCGGCAACATGCTCAACACAGCATGCTGCCAGCGTTCCACAGACGGACACACAAGGCAAGAGGTCCCTACTTTACACCAAGGTACGGTAGGAATTGCGGTACACTGGTGAACATTCACAGCTGGCACGTGATTCAGCGTCACAGAATAACACACTCAAACTTAGCTGATCAAATACTAGCCGCTACTACGGGAATCACCCAAATCAATCAATGAGTGCTCACCCACCCAAGGATTAACCGGGCTCAACGTTGCTTGACTTCGGTGATCCAACGAGAACGTATTGGTTGTCGTCTACAATACCGTTATTTATAATTTACCGGTAGAAGAAATCATGCCGACTGCTATTGGTATTTGGAGACCTTTCTTTAAAACCGAGTCTAGCGGTAGAGATAGGGTGTGCTACTAATCAAAGATGAATAGACGCGACAGTCTGCATGTCCCTGCGAAGTTTGTTCATTCCAGATTTACACAGCATTTTTTGAACAACTGGTTTCAGATTCTCATTACTGTATCTACTCCTTACTGTTATTCCACATATTTCATATTTCAACGATCCGTTTTAACCCTTTACCCAACGAATCGCCCGCATCCGCCCGCATAATATGCAATTTCATTAGCTGAAAAAAATTTTTTTTTCGAAAACTTTCAACAAAACCATATCATGTGACCCCCTCTTTGGAACGAGCTCACCGAGCTCGTTCCAAAGAGGGGTCACATGATATGGTTTTGTTGAAATTTTTTTGAAAAAAATTAAAAAATGATATTTAAAATAATAAATCTTGAAATCTTCTGCGTTGGGTAAAGGGTTGATTATTTCATGGTGGATAATGATCTCTTTTAGAGTACATACTTTTCATCTCGACGATATAGCCTTGACTGGTGATGTGGCGTTAAGCACCACCAAATAAATAAATAAATTGTTCAGCAATAATTGGGCTAAATGTTATTAACTGGGAAATTTTCCTTCAACATAACAAAACCCTTAGTGGAGTAATTTGTAATGTTTTTAGGAAATATCAGATTCTCATATTCAAACCCTTGAGAGTTTTCATTTTTAAATGATACAATTCGTAATATCTGTTCGTTTATTATAACTCTGTACCAGACGTAACGGCCAAAACCGGCTAGCGGTATTAAAAAAAATCGCCAATAATTTTGTATTTATTTTTTGTGTCAAAAACATATGAGACAAAAAAATGAAAAAAATTAGTTATTCAAGAATGTTGTTTCCAAGTGTCGTCTGCTTTCATCTTAGGTAAAGGGTTAACTGTTGTTTTATGTTATCGTTATAAGGATTGTTAAAAGTATCTGCTGATATAACTTTCACAGTTGTGTGTGTGTGTGTGTGTGTGTGTCTGTGTGTGTATGTGTGTGTGTGTGTGTGTGTGTGTGTGTGTGTGTGTGTGTGTGTGTGTGTGTGTGTGTGTGTGTGTGTGTGTGTGTGTGTGCGTTTGTCTTACCAACTTGACGAGGTAACTAAACAAAAGAGTTTGCGTGTTTCGCCTTACCGAGGTACAAAAGACAAAAGAAACCCTTTACCTCGGTTGTTTTCCCAGAACTGTACCGGCAAAACGAGGTTGAAACCGTTAGTCCACACAAAGGACAGACAATGGGGTACCTCGGTATGTAGGGAAAACAAGACTGTGTGTGTGTGTGTGTGTGTGTGTGTGTGTGTGTGTGTGTGTGTGTGTGTGTGTGTGTGTGTGTCAGGGTGGGTTTGTCTTACCAACTTGACGAGGTAACTAGACAAAAGAGTTTGCGCGTTTAGCCTTACCGAGGTACAAAAGACAAAAGAAACCCTTTACCTCGTCTGTTTTTCCAGAACTGTACCGGCAAAACGAGGTAGAAACCGTTAGTCCACACAAAGGACAAACAATGGGGTACCTCGGTATGTGGAGTAGATAAAGATGTGTGTATGTATGTGTGTGTGTGAGGGTGTGTGTGTGTGTTTGAGGTTAAAAAATCGCACTGGCACAGACATTTCCTACTGAAACGTTTTTTTCTTTTAATATGCCGCCGAAAAATTGTTTTCATTTACTGAACCCTGATGGGTTTCAAACATGACAAAAAAGTACATAAAGTTGATTTAAACTAAGTGATGAGCTTAGGAACTGGTTAAACTGACTGGCAAAAATTGATGTTATTCATTGATGGGCTCTAATTTAGCCCTTACAAGGATGTTACGCAAGCTTTTGTTTTTCTTATAGGCGATGACAGGTCGAAGATTCAAAGGTTCATTTAATTTAGCATCGGTAAAATTGAATTCATCTTTTAAGATTTTTGCTATTTCGATATTCATTCTGTTGTACGTTAAAGTGAAAGGAATGATGGACCTTCTTTCGCATTCGCCCTCTGATATGTTCATACCAAATGGCCAGAGGGTTTGAAGCGTATTGATCCAAAAAGCTTCACGTTTTTTTCTAAATTCATCCGTGTATTCTAATGTGTCTTTAATTGGTGGTTGTTCAATAGAATGGATTGCGAAATCGTCCAAAGAATGGCCAGGGAGGTTAAAATGTTGTGCTACTGGGGCATCAGCATTATGTTTTATATCCTATTTGTGTCTAATAGCACGTTCTCGGAAAGGATTTTGACTTTGACCAACATACTGTTTCCGACAGCGCTTACATGTGATAAGGTAAATAATGTTTGGTGAAACACAATGGAGGGGGTTACGGATCTGATAATGATTTTTCGTTTGTTTGGAGGAAAATTCCTCTTTCTGATCAGGCATAAAAGTATGCAATCTACATCGAGGCTTTTTGCAATTAAATATCGCGCCACTACCATTCTGCAACGGTCTGTTGTGTTCAATCTTCAGCTGGTTCGAAATCAGTGGTTTCAGCTGGACTTTCGAGCTTTTTCAGAGTTTGAGATTTTAAGGTACGCAAAAAGCGCAGTGAGTATCCTCTCGATCTGAGGGCGCCAAATAGAGTAGAACAAGCCTCATTGAAATTTACCTTATCACTTGAATTGCGGTGGAAACGAATGAGTTGTGATTTGATGATACCTTTAAATGTATGTTGAGGATGAAATGATTTTGTGTGCAACAACTGAAATGACCGGACGCCTGAAATTGCTTGCCTTTATACACGGTCACATCGAGAAAATCAACATAATTTTCACTGATAGTAGCTTTCAATTTAATATTTAGATCGTGATTGTTCAAAATTTCTAAAAATTCATCAAAATCTTCTTTTGAATGTTCCCAAATAATAAAAATGTCATCTAAATACCTGAGGTATACCAGGGGATGCTTTGCACATTTGGTTAAGGCATTTTCCTCCCATTCCGCTACATAAATGCTTGCAAAATTAGGACTGAATCTTGTGCCCATAGGACAACCCATTATTTGTAGAAAATATTCTCCATTGAATTGAAAGTCATTACCTTTTAAGCTCAGCTCTAAAAGATCCAAAATTTGTTCATCCGGGCGTTTTGCATCCGGATATTTTTCAAATGCATTTTTAACTGATTTAACACCTTTATCAATATCAATCTTCGTATACATACTGTCGATATCCAAAGTAGCCAGAATTGCATTTTTCGATATTTTCAATTTCGAAATTTTTGACAGGAAATCCTATGTATTTTTTAGATAGCTCGGATGTCTATTTGCTATAGGTTTCAGATGATAGTCAGTTAATTCCCATATCGCATAAGATTCCGAATTACAATCTAATACAATTGGCCTCCCGGGTGGAGTTAAGTCATCCGTCCATGAAGAACGGTCCTTGTGGATCTTTGGTAGGATATAAAATTGTCTTGTTTGAGCACTGAGCTTAGCTGTTAAATATTTCAATTGTTTTTTGGTAATGTGATCTTCGTCGATGAGAAATTTTAAGATCTTACTATGTTTAGTATTGCTGAGTTGTCTCATGGCTTCCTTTATATAATTATCCCGAGATAGAACAACTACCGACCCACCTTTATCGACTGGTTTAATTACTAATTTCTTAATTTTTCGATGATTCGTGAGGGATCTCCGTTCACCAGCTGTTAAATTATCTTTATCGGAGAGTATGTTCATGCTGAACACCTTTTGGATGATTCGTTTGCTAGCCTCAAGAATTTCGGGATCTACTTCACTATCTGGAGGTGACCAACCAGATGATGCTGTAAAAGGAAGTTTCCGACCGCCGGAGTTTCTGAAGTGTGTGTGTGTGTGCGTGTGTGTGTTTTCAAATGACACAATCATATTTTAGAGGAATTTTTAATGTTGGTTTTTGATCCCCGCCGGGATTCGAACCCTCCGCAACACCGCCTGGCAATCAGGAGTCCAGCGCCTAAACCACTAGACCATTGCACACCGTCAAAAAAACGATGGCTGGAATCTAGCTTTTTAGATGAAGTCTTCATGATTACTTGGTCCATCTTCCTTTCGGCAGCAGCATGAAATTGTGGAACGCGCTGGCTACAGTACGACGAAAGTGCTGTGGATGGCCTCAGACGAAGACTGGCACGGGCTTGTGTGTGTTTTTTCAAATGACATAATCATGTTTTAGAGGATTTTTTAATGTTGGTTTCTGATCCCCCGCCGGGATTCGAACCCTCGGCAACACCGCCTGGTAATCAGGAGTCCAGCGCCTAAACCACTAGACCATTGCACACCGTCAAGAAACGATGGCTGGAGTCAAGCTTTTTTGATGAAGTCCTCATGATTACTTGGTCCATCTTCCTTTCGGCAGCAGCATGAAAGTGTGGAACGCGCTGGCTACAGTACGACGAAAGTGCTGTGGATGGCCTCAGACGAAGACTGGCACGGGCTTGTGTGTGTTTTTTCAAATGACACAATCATGTTTTAGAGGATTTTTTTATGTTGGTTTCTGATCCCCCGGCGGGATTCGAACCCTCGGCAACACCGCCTGGCAATCAGGAGTCCAGCGCCTAAACCACTAGACCATTGCACACCGTCACAAAACGATGGCTGGAATCTAGCTTTTTAGATGAAGTCCTCATGATTACTTGGTCCATCTTCCTTTCGGCAGCAGCATGAAAGTGTGGAACGCGCTGGCTACAGTACGACGAAAGTGCTGTGGATGGCCTCAGACGAAGACTGGCACGGGCTTGTGTGTGTTTTTTCAAATCACACAATCATGTTTTAGATGATTTTTTAATGTTGGTTTCTGATCCCCCGCCGAGATTCGAACCCTCGCCAACACCGCCTGTGTGAGTGTGTGTCTGTGTGTGGCAAAGTAGCCTGACAATCAGGAACCCAACACTAAAAACCACGAGATTGCTCACCATCATAAAACAATGGCTGGAATCAAGATGTTTAGATTTTTTCTTATGATTATTTTGTTCACTATCCTTTCGGCAGCTGCATTGAGGTGTTTAAAGTGTGAGAAGCACTGGCCACGGTACAACGAACGTGCTGGTTGGACTCAGATAAAGACTGGCTCTAATCTTTAGAATGTTGGTTTCTGAATCAAAGACACGACAATCACGCGGACAATCAGAACTCATTCCACTGGTCCATTGCAAACTGCCATCAAGCGATGACCGGAATATAGAGTTTTAGAAAACGTTCTCATGATTACTTGGTTCACCTTTTTCGCTATCTAAATGAAAGTGTGAAGCGCGCTGGCTCCATCACAACGAAAATGATGTGATTGAGATCCGCGATAATATTTTGGAGTAATTTATATTCTTGGTTTCTGATCCCCGCCGGGAATCGAGCTCACGGCAATGCCGCCTAACCATCAGGAGTCCAACACTTAAACAACTAGACCATTACGCGCCCTAAATATGATCTAGCTCTATATATACAGTTCTAGTGATTAATTGGTTCACTTTTCCTTAGGCTGTATCACACTCCAAAACAGCCACTTGTCACCAAATGTATTGGTTTTCCGTAGAGCTGTAGGTTTTTAAATTTCTTGTTCGGTTTCGGTTTTGGTTTTTCATGTGGAGTAAAACCTCGGTTCGGTTCGGTTTTCGGTTTGTTCATGAGGCCAAATAAAATTCAATAAAACTCATTCTTATGTCCGGACTCATAACTGAATGGCAGTGAAATTGAGTGAAACTCAATGAATGCCCGAAATAAGCTATAATACATGAAGCATCAGGAAGGCCAATATAATAATTACCTAAATATATAGAACTTTTATTGTGCTTGGCCATTTTTCGAGGTCTGACACCTACACACAACATGAGGAAAGCTGAAAACACAACTAAACTGAAATGTCGGAAATTCACAGAATGTAGCCTTCCCAGAGTAGTGAGAGTACCCAGACACTGCCATTGGCAGTGTCTGGGTACTCTCACTGGTCTGGGAAGGCTACATTCTGTGAATTTCTGCAGCAAGAGAGTATTTAATAAAAAACAAAAAACCTTAGATTACGGGATGTCGACGGTTTCGGTTTCGGTTTTTTAAAAAAACTAAAAACCTCGGTTCGGTTTCGGTTAATCTACAGCTCTAGTTTTCCGGAGTACCAAGAATGGTACTATAAAATACCAAACTACTTCGGGTACTCCAGAATACCAAAAATAATGGTTGCCAGAATTAAACTTATACTGGTTTGGTTCTGGGGTCCTATTGAATACCAAATATAAGGTTCCCTTAAGTGTCAATGCCAAAACTGAGGAATACAGCAATATCAAACCAATGTGTTTTGGTAAAAAAAACAAAGTAGAAATTTCTGCTCAGCTGAAAGCGAAGCTTCTTCTTAGGTAAAGTGAGTTTTACAGAATTGAATGCTGTGCAACTGAGCTGCTCTCTCTTTGTCTTCTGAGTATACTAGAATGTCACTATACATTAATTAGTATATATAAATGTCACTATACATTAATTAGTATATATGAATGTCACTATACATTAATTAGTATATATAAATGTCACTATACATTAATTAGTATATATAAATGTCACTACACATTAATTAATATATATGAATGTCACTATACATTAATTAGTATATATAAATGTCACTATACATTAATTAGTATATATGCATGTCACTATACATTAATTAGTATATATGAATGTCACTATGCATTAATTAGTATATATGAGTGTCACTATACATTAATTAGTATATATGAATGTCACTATACATTAATTAGTGTATATGAATGTCACTATACATTAATTAGTATATATGAATGTCACTATACATTAATTAGTATATATGAATGTCACTATACATTAATTAGTATATATGAATGTCACTATACATTAATTAGTATATATAAATGTCACTATACATTAATTAGTATATATGCATGTCACTATACATTAATTAGTATATATGAAAGTAACTATACATTAATTAGTATATATGAATGTCACTATACATTAATTAGTATATATGAATGTCACTATACATTAATTAGTATATATGAATGTCACTATACATTAATTAATATATATGCATGTCACTATACATTAATTAGTATATATGAATGTCACTATACATTAATTAGTATATATGCATGTCACTATACATTAATTAGTATATATGAATGTCACTATACATTAATTAGTATATATGAATGTCACTATACATAAATTAGTATATATGAATGCCGCTGACCTTACAATGTCAGTCATTGCACTGGCCAGATTTGAATATGTAAGAGAAACAAATCAACACTTTAACGAAATTAAAAACACCTATCAATTCATCCGATTCTTTGTTCCGCCACTTTTTTTGGTACTTAACCCTTCACCTAACACAAACAAAAATAAATCAAATTTCAGATTGTTCGAAAACAAATTTCACAATTTTTCAATAAAACCATACAAATATGGATATCATTAGGATCAGCTCGACGAGCTGGTTCTAATAATATCCATATTTGTATGGTTTTATTTAGAAACTGTCGATATGTTTTAGGCTGTGGTAAGTTTTTAGTGGTCAATTTTCTGACCCTTTGGCTGCTATGTTAGGTAAAGGGTTAATCAATCAAACAGTAAGGTCTAACAAACATGATCTAATAGTTGAAATACCTATATATTCTGACGGCAAACGTGTCTATAAGTATGGTCATGTTTATTGGCTGCCAGGGTAAGGCTTCGATTGATCAAATTTAACTATTCAATTGACATGAGTTTACTCTCCAACCTACATGCAATTAACAGGTCAATTTTACTGAAGGTCTGGTAAATTATTTTGTGTTTAGAATTTATGTGCAGTTAACATGAGAATTCGATTTAGAGAAATTGGCACCGGTGTATCTCTTTATGTGTACGTGTCTCTCTGTTTATAGATATTGATGAATGTGCGCCGGCACCATGTCAGAATGGAGCGACATGTCAAGATAAAGTGAATGCATTCTTCTGTCAGTGTGTACCGGGATACTTTGGACAACATTGTGAGACAGGTATGCTACTATTGATGACATTGCTAGTATTTTTTTTAGATGTGCACTTATATAAGAGGGTCAGTTTGCAGTTGACCAAGTCACGTCTCTTCACATTCGTATTATCTGGCCGCTGATTCTGACATCTATTCATTCCAGTGAAGATAATCACGAGCTATTAAAGTCGCAGTGAAGTATGTAAATCGACTGTCATTAACGATTATGAGGGCTATGACCAAGATGGGAATATGGCGTGTAAAGTACGAGCAAGAGTTGAGGTCTCTTCGGAATGACTGGGTACGCGTAACCCGATAAATGTCGGGCGCATGTATTTGCTTCGAGTGAAGACCTGCTGCCATTGCATCCAACTAAATTCCATATAACTTCAGTTGCTTGGAAATCCTTTTCACATTAAGTGCACTAAACGATACCTTTCAATAACCCGCCTCATTTTGCTCATGAGGAGTCTGGCAATCATACTGTGAAAGAAAAAAACAATTCCAGTACTGATGGGGAATCCCGCCGTTGTAATACTTGCTTGCATTTCACACGTTTAAACAAGTATCGATGTCCCTTAATAACTGCTTATGGGCTAAATCGTGCCATTCTCAACAGATATGGATACATGTTGATATTATGTTAAACCAATGGTTTAAATCAAATACGTAACGAGAAAAATGCCAGGGCTCTGCGAAGCTTCGAGATTCGATTCGAGTTCGAACCTTAAGTTGCTATTCGGTTCGATTCAAAACCGACTGCCCGATTCGTTTCCTTTTGAATATTTCCTTGGGAATATAGTTAGGTTTCACTCATCAACGTCATCTTACAAAACAAATTTCAGTTTCACTGGTCGTTACCACAGTTGAAAGAAAGTTAGGGTTTCTAAACATTGTCGACGATGCCCTGCCGCAAGACGCTAGCGTTGAGTCGTGACTGGTACCGGTGTTTCTCACTGTTCCTGTTTTTTAACTATAATCCTTACTGGACCAAATTCCAACGAATATATAGACTACGATGTTCCCCGGCTTCCAGAGGCTGACTACGAGTCCGATGTGCAAAGTTATAACCAAAGGGCTGGGGCACCCTTCATATCATTTCTCAAAGAAGACTTTATCGAACTCTTAAGTGACACAACTGTTCAACATCTCCTTCAGTCTATCTTTAATAGGGCCAATCAGGAAAGATTAGATAAACTTGAGGAAACTGTAGAAAATCTAAAATCCCAAGTTAGTGATCGTGACGACAAAATTCGGATCCTAGAGGAACGCATCGATGACCTCGAGCAGTATGGGAGGCGTACTAGCCTACGTCTGACCGGAATCCCTGAAACAACAAATGAAAATACTGACTCAATTATACTGGATACTGCAAAGCAAATAGGTGTCGACCTGTCTTTAAATGACATCTCCCGTAGCCATCGAGTAGGTCCCAGAAACAGAGCCCCTAATAGGCCTATTATATTTCGACTGAACAGTTATCGAGTCAGAGATCGCCTCTTTAGGGCACGCACTTCTCTGAAAAACATCACGAGACCAGTAACTGGTGCCTCTCAGAACCTCAAAATTTACCTAAACGAAGATCTGACAAAAACTAGAGCCGAAATTGCAAAGCTTACAAGAATGCTTAAAAAAGGGAAAAAGATTTTGGACACCTGGTCTTTCGACGGTGTCATCTTTGTTAAATTGAAAGATGGCGCCGTGGAAAGAGTCACAAATCTTACCCAAATCTCCAAGCTCGAATACAAAGTCAATAACAACTAAACCATTTATAATTATTCACATTCTAATCTGTTCCCAATGAGTCGAAGTAGTCACTGTGGGCCAACTTGATGGAGGTTTCTATCAACTTGACCAATAACACCCATATCCATCACCACTCTTATCATTGTCATGTCATGTCAGTTGAACTATCCATCCCCAATTACTATTAGTTCCCAATACGGGCCATGTTATCTAACATGATATGACACATGGTGTGTGTGTGTGGGGGGGGGGGGGGGGGGGCATTACTGCTGGGCCGCGGCTGGATGGACCCTCCGCCCGACGGTTGTTTTTCGAGATGTCTGAAAGCAAAGCACAGATGGTGCGCCGGAGGTGCTGGCTGTTTATGGTGATTGAGCGCCTGGAATTTTCCGGTGGTCAAAGGATTGAGGGACTGTGCCCCTTGTATGCCCTAAAATAGGAAATTGTATATATCTGCCGGGTTGTAGGCTCTTCCACGTTGTGTCTCGGTGGCGGCCCGCCCTCCTCATGCTGTGCTTGCCTTTTGACTACTCAGATGTCCTGTGGATAATGAAGACTCCGAGTACAGTTTTTAAGAGCGATTCGACATGATCTAGTAAAAATCCTTTCTCAGTTTGTAACAATTGTATACTGAACCTGACAACGACCAGAAGTCCCATTTGGGATAGATACCTAATCGCGCTTAACTTGTGAACCAATCCGAACTTCTCCGTGTGTGATATGTATGCGAGGGTGTGTGTGTGTGTGGGCTCTTTTTGTGGGGGGGGGGGGGGGGATTCTTAAGGGCATCACGCTTCAGAAACATAGTAATCATTGTTGTTATGGACGCCATAATCTTAAATCTTATAATGTTATAGCTTAATTAAACTACGCCTAATCACGAAACACTCTAGAGAATCATCGATGTTTGATAGCCCCGTGAGTAGCTTATTACAGCCCTCCCCCCGGCCCGCACCCACATGTGCGCTCGCTCTCGCGCCTATTACTTCCACATTGACAACTGTCGTGCTGAAGACTTACGCTTCTAAAGTGTCGAACCCATTCTACCATTTAGGGTGTGATTTTAACCATCAAGGGTAATATGTCATGCGCTAAGAGATTACATTTGTTAGACATCTGAAATTTGGTTGGATGGCGGTCCCAGCGTGCCTAGCATCGACGGTTCCTCTGGGTCTTCCGTAGTCTGGTTTGCGCCGGGTAGGCATACAATGGAAGGGACGTAGCGCATGTGACGTGGATCGGGCTCGAAATATCGAGCCTGATTCGCGTAATCTGCGTTGAGTCCTTTTGATTGTAGCACATCGTACTTGTCCGGTGGTTTTGTTGTAGCACCTGCTAAGTTCTGAGATATCTATACTTGTATAGCTTTTGCCACCTTACCTGCTGGCGTGCACTGCTAGAACTTTTTTTTTTTTTTTTTGTTTTGTTTTTTGTTTTTTTTTTGTTTTTTTGTTTGTTTTTCAACTCGTACCAACAGTGCAGCGTGCATCAAGACAAGATACCTTGGAGTAACCCTTCTGCAAAAAATGCATGTTCTTCAATTTGCATTGTTTTCTTCCTTGTCATTTAACGAAATGTTTCTCCGAGCTAGCATCTCACCCCTTACACATTTAAAACACTTCTATTTGTTTGCAAAACCCACATAAAAAAACCCATGAGACTTTAACCAACTTGATTGAGTTTCTCAATCTTACCATGTGTATACTACTTATTGAACTTTTTTTAATAATTACTGCTTATTTCTTCGCAATATCTAGCAAACCAATCCCACATGACAGCCTATCCCTTCTAGATATTGCGAAACATGCCATCACCTTGTATATAGCATTCTTTATATTTCCAAAACAAATATCTGAATATCCCTTAAACAAAATTGAAACACCTTCACTATCCCTGGAAAACTCTCCGTGTGAATCACAGTTACTTGTGTGCAGTCCAGTCAAATTGGCCATTGGCGTCATCTTCGATGTGATACGCGGCCTGGTCCACTCTCATCCAAACAGATTATACCCTACCCTCACATCATGAATGACATAAATACATACCGGATGAGAGTGGGCCTCTTTGTCACGAAAGCACGCTCTGGGGTACATCATAAAAAGAAGCTTGACTATCTTAGTTCCATCCTGGTAATGCTCACCTCATCGTACGGTCTAGTTGGACTTACCGTAATGGTTGCGCTATTGCTTGTACTAAATAGAAAAGATAACGTAAATAAAAGAAGTGATAAATTAATCTCCCTCATGCCAAAACAAACAACTCCTACAAGTAGGTGTCATATTTCTTTCCTGTCCATGCCTGTCAAAGAGGTAGTCTTAGTCTGTTTCCTCACTAGCATATCCTGGATCATACTACTCCTATACATGGCGGGAGATGTTGAAGAAAATCCTGGCCCGAGCACCTCTTCCCCGAATTCGTCACATAGCTCCTTGTCATGTTCCCCATCTGTGGCTACGGATGGGTTTTCGGTTCTTCACCTGAACGTACAAAGTATACGGACTAAACTTGATACACTCAGTTGCGAAATGCTCCCCTATGACGTGTGTACGTTCACGGAATCGTGGCTCGATCCAGATGTAAATAACGAAGACATCCTACTCCCCAATTTCCAAGCCCCATTACGAAAAGATCGTGGCTCCAGAGGTGGTGGAGTGATAATGTACATTAAGAACGGTGTCCCATTTAAGCCCCGCCCAGACTTGGACATTCCGTATCTTGAGTGTTTGTGGGCCCAAATATATACTACCAATGGATCGATTCTCATTGGTGTCCTGTATCGACCGCCTAATTCTAGCACAGACTTATGGGACTTGATTGAAACATCCATAGATAGAGCACTCGACACAGGAATTAACAACCTTCTTTTAACTGGAGACTTTAACGACAACCAGGAGAACGGCCCGTCTGGCCCGATGCACCGACTTACTGCTCAGTTCAATTTGAAACAGCTGATCGTTGAGCCAACCTATTATACCGAGAACTCATCATCACTCATAGATCTGTTCCTCGTAAACAGTGACCTTCGAATTTTATCCACTGTTGTAGGTGACCCCTTCCTTGGAAATTTTGTCAGGTACCACTGCCCTGTTATTGCCACCATAGACTTCAGAAAGAAACATACAAAATCACATAAGCGCCGAGTCTGGTATTACGACAAAGCTAACTTCTCTGAACTGAACAGAGACTACGACAATATAATTTGGCAAGATCTGCTCGCGGGCCTCTGCATTACGTCCGTTGCACAGGAACTCTCTAGCATAATATTAAGTAAAGCCTCAAAATTTATACCCAACAAACTGATTACTGAAAGACCCCTAGAACCAAAATGGTTCCATAATAACCTCAGGCGTCTAATCCGCCAAAGAAAACGTCTCCACCGCAAAGCTAAAATAAAAAATTCTCCACAATCATGGGAAAAATATAGGAAAAAACGAAATGAAGTTATTAACGAAATAAGGAAATCGAAACAACACTATAACAACAAAATTGACCATGTTTTAAACTGTCCCTCAACGAGTCCATCTGAGTGGTGGAAAACATTGAAACTTATCCTTTTTAAAAATCGGTCGTCCATTCCCGACTTCATTGTAAATGATCAAGTAATTTCACCCGATAAAGAAAAAGCAGATATTCTAAACGATTATTTTTGCAATATTTCAACAGTTGACGATAAAGATCACCCTGTTCCCACAGCTTTGTTGAGACCTGACCGACCAACAATAAGTCAGATCACCCTTACCTCTGATGAGGTGAAAGTAGCACTTGATTCTCTTAACATTTCAAAAGCATGTGGTCCAGATAATATTAGCCCAAGAGTATTAAAGATGTGTTCTACTAGTTTAGCACCTCCTTTAACAATTGCCTTCAATATGATGCTCAATCAGTCGTTTTTTCCCAGTGAGTGGAAGAGAGGTAATGTTGCACCAGTCTACAAGGCCGGGAATCCTCAGTTAGTAACTAATTATCGTCCAATAACCCTGCTCAGTTGCTTAAGCAAAGTATTTGAACGGTGTATTTTCAAAAGGATTATTTCATTTTTACAAAGTAACTCCCTATTAACTCCTCTCCAATCAGGATTTCTCCCTTCTGACTCAACCGTCCTGCAGTTAACCGAAATTTATCACGCATTTAGTTCCGCTCTTGACGAAGGTAAAGAAATCCGCGTAGTCTTCTGTGATGTCAGCAAAGCATTTGACAAAGTCTGGCACAAAGGTCTTTTGTTTAAACTTGAACGCATAGGTATTACTGGTCCTCTACTAGATTGGTTCAAATGCTACTTGGAAAACAGACAGCAGCGGGTGTGTTTAAATTCAGCTGCGTCATCTTGGAAAGACGTCACTGTCGGCGTTCCTCAAGGCTCTATTTTGGGCCCCCTTCTATTTTTAATCTACATCAATGACGTAGTTGATGATATTTATAGTAACATAAGACTTTTTGCCGATGATACAACCCTGTATCTCATTGTTGAAGACCCCTGTTTGGCAGCTGAAATTATCAACAGGGATATCAGAGTAATTGAAGACTGGTCTCGTCAATGGCTTGTCAATTTTAACCCCAACAAAACTGAATCAATGGTGATATCGCGTAAGGTTTTACAGCAAACCCACCCTCCTCTGACCATGTTCTCTCAAAATATAAACAATGTCGATAGACATAAACATCTGGGCCTGACTATTAACGAACGTGGTAGTTGGGCATCTCATATAAATGAAATAACTACCCAAGGATGGAAACGATTAGGTCTGATTAGGAATTTAAAGTTCAGACTCGACAGGAGAGTCTTAGAAAAAATATATTTCTCTTTTGTCCGACCAACATTAAAATATGCGGATGTGGTCTCGGACAACTGTTCTGCTGAAGAAGCAAGCGGGCTTGAAAAAATCCAAATCGAGGCGGCGCGAATTGTGACTGGAGGTACCAAAAGTGCGAGTAAACAGTCCTTGTATATTGAAACTGGCTGGGAAACTTTGGAGTTGAGAAGAAAAAAACACAAACTGATGCAATACTTTAAAATGTACCACAGACTAACACCTCACTACATATCACTGATGGTCCCCCCAACTGTCGGTGAAACCCAAAACTACCACCTTCGAAATAGCTCAAACCTGAACAATGTTAGATGCCGCACTCACAGCCACCAAACCTCTTTCCTCCCCGCAACAACTAGCCTTTGGAACGAGACCCCAAGCGAAGTCAGAAACAACCCAAATCCTACAAATTTTAAATCATTCCTCAACAAGGACAAACGTATTATACCAACCTTTTACGCTTGCCACAAATCACGCTTAGCCCAGATCTTACACTGCAGACTTCGTCTAGGATGTAGCAATTTGAATGACCATTTGTATACAAATCACCTATCCGAGACATACCTTTGCAGATGTGGCGTACGTGAAACAACCGAACACTTTTTATTGTTTTGTCCGCATCACAGCAATGTACGAGGCGCAACCATCGGCTCTCTAAGTATCGAAATTAATGTTGACACCCTCTTATATGGAAGTGAATTTTTTCCCCCAACAGTTAACAAAAGAATCTTTGAATCGGTCCATAGTTTTATCCTATTGACAAAAAGGTTTAAGTCTGATAATGGCTAATGGGAACGGTGCAAACGTATACATTATATAAACATGTCCTATGTGGCTCGGGGGCAGTAATTATCCCGTGTACGATCAATGCTGCTTCCTGTGCTATATATGACATTATTTTGGGGTTAGTTGAAACACTGAATTTGTCAGTGTTTCCAAATTCAGATGTAATTCATCCTGGACAGGGCACTCCATTAAGTCGCAATATAAACACGACCAGTTTTCTAAAAATGTCAACCGCCATTCCTCCCTTCCCCCACCAAGGAGTTAGCGAAGTTATGTGAGCTCCCTGATGCCCCAGAACTTTCTCCAGTCCAGACATCTTTATTTATCATGGAATATGAAAGCCAACTGGCCATCCCTGGCTGGCCTGCCCATTTCTGCACATTTCACTGATTCGCATGTAGGTGTCCTTATTAGGTTTACTGTCACTACCAACAATACAGTCCACCTATTCATACCCCCATGTTTCTCCCACCATTCAAATAGTGTTTTCATCCATAGTATCATACTTAATACTGTTCAGTTATAAAATAGGGACTCATGTGCTGGCGCAGGTTGTTTGCATGCATACGTGAATTGCGTGTGTATGTGAGGGCGCGTGTATGTACTTGTTTTGTTCTACGTCTGACTTGGGTCCCTTGTGTCTAAACGCCAAAGCTGCCTAGATGTAAACTTAATGAATTGTTATCATGGAAACAGCCCCGCATAAGCTTGAAGCTTGTTGCTGAATCCATTTCCTCCTGTGTCTATTGTTAAGTAAGCTATACAAGTTTGTATTTTATTGTCTTTTGTACCTAGATACTACGGAAATAAATACTGTTTAAACTAAATTCCAACTAAATCATCAAGGCAACTTTCGATGAAGACATGCCTTGATAATGTAGGTAGAATATTTCCTCAGTCGGGACTCGCGTCATCACAGTCGAAATGAATAAGGTTTGCAGTCCCTCTCCCAATTGGGTCATTTTCAAGATGCCTCTGATTTGAATGGAGGCTCGATTCGATATCGAATTATTGACACGATTCGATTCGAGATTCGATTAAAAAAATATACGCAAGGCTCTAAAATACCATCGTATTTAAACAATTCTCTCTGCAAAGACACATTAGACATAAATGGGAAAGCGCTATAGCACACATTGATTTCTTGAATGACCAACATGTAGAACAATCGACTGAATACAGTTAAAACTAGAAGTCCTGTCATGAAATGCGCACAAATAGCACGTTCATATGCGCGTTAATGTACGCGTTATGACCCAAGTAAAGCTATCAAATTTTGTAGATATGGCCTGTGTACAAGCAATGTTTCAGCCAATGGACCTCCGGGTAACCCGGAGGTCCATTGGCAGAAACATTGCATGTGTTTGCTATGAGTAACCACGAGAGCCTGTCGTGCTTTGGATGCCATTCGATATGGTAATTGCGCGCAATTCCAACGCGCAATTAAGCCTAGATAAGCGCACTATGCGTGACAGGACTTCTAGTTTTAACTGTAGTTTTTATGTGATGTGTTTCCAAGATGTTATTTTTTATCAAAAAATCTGATCACTAACCTCTTTACCTTTAATCTTGGCGGTGCGTCGTTGGAACTATTTATTTTTCTTGCAATAAATTGTATACTCCTAAAATGAATGAAAAGTGATACCATGCCTTATCTTGTATTGTGGGATTAATTGCAAATTAGGCTTTCCGTTCAAGTGTTGTGGGGTGTGAAAATACACACACACGTGTAAACAAAAAATCCACTAACACTGGTACATCCACCCACGTCACCAAAATATTTTAGTGTTACTACATGCAACCCCATTCCGCTGTGTTTGGGGGCGCGTTGGCGTTGCGGTCACCGGTTCTCATCAGATCACCGAAGTTAAGCAACGTCGAGCCCTGTTAGTCCTCGGATCGGTGAACGTCTGTGTGATCGATTGGGACTCCCGCGCTGTATCGTTGGGCAACGCACTTAAACCCCATTGTCCAAGCGGGGGAACGATGACGCCGTGTGCTACGGCGTACTGCACGTTGATGGTGCGCATGTCCTCAACCAATCTAACCCTGCCTGTGCTGCAGTGTGGAGTTACGATGTTGGGGAGCTGGCAGTTGCTCGTCGTTGCTCGGTGGTTCTCTCCGGGTACTCCGGCTTCCTCCACCCGTAAAACTGTCACGGCCATGATTAGCCATTGCGCATAGGTATGTGACCTTAAACACCAATAAAGAAATAAATAAATAATTGCGCTGTGTTTAATTTAGATTCCACCATAGACAGTAAACTGTTTTGTCATTACTGTTTTCATGCTCTCATTTATGATTAATTTGGACAATTTTCATTGTTGTTTTGTTGACTCTTGCTAATTAATACACTGATAGATAACAGAATTGTACCCGCTGGAGCAGCAGATATATGTGTGTTTGTAAAATAAATCTGTGGTTAATTCATAATGTAAATCTCTTCTTGGTGTTGTTGTGAAAAAGCAAAGTCCGTGAGCAATTCATCTATCGTGAATAGTGCTTGGTGTTTTCCATTCAAATGTGATGGCAGACTTACAAGGGTGCTAAAACAAATATCAAATAAAAATAAATATACTGCTTACTCGTGCCACAGACGTCAACATTCACAAGTTTCAAAGGAGCTGAATTGTGCTAACTTGTAAATGAAGTATCAGGTAATTACTATCACTACAAAAGTGTCAGTAAATATTATTAACCCTTTACCCAACGAATCGCCCGCATCCGCCCGAGTAATATGCAAATTCAGCAGTTGAAAAAAATATTATTTTTCAAAAAAATTCAACAAAACCATATCATGTGACCCCTCGTTGGAACGAGCTCGTCGAGCTCGTTCCAACGAGGGGTCACATGTTATGGTTTTGTTGAATTGTTTTGAAAAATTTAAAAAAATTATATTTAAAATAATAAATTTTGATATCGTCTGCGTTGGGTAAAAGGTTAAACCAGGAGCACGGTGGCCCAGTGGTTACGGCATTGTTCTACAAAAGGAAAGGTTGACGATTCGATCCTGCCTGGGGTAACTGAGTTGTCTCCTTGGGGAAGGCACTTAATCCTGATTGCCAGCGCTTGGACAATGCGACCAAAGCGTACTGCACGTAGATGATGCACTTGTCTTCAACCAATGCTAACCCTGCATGTGTAGAGTTTGTACGACGGAGAGTCTTACAGTTGCTCGCCGTTGCTGGGTGATTCTCTCCGCGTACTCCGACTTCGTTCACCCGCAAAACTATCCAACACCAGAAAACCATAGCTGTCGAAAGTGTTGTTGGTCAACACCAATAAAAAATAAATAATAATATTGAAACGAGTCTAAGTATTTTCCGTTTTGGCGAGCCTCTGGCGAGCCCAAACTGAATATTCGGACGAGTTTCATAAATATTATATGAGAAAAACACTCATTTCATATTCTATTTATCATATGATACACACACGCACAAATTAGCCACTTAGTATGACTTTTTAACCCATTACCTAACTTGAGTTGCAGACAGCACTAGGAAAAAACATCCTCGTATAACAATTTTTTTTTCATTTTTTGCTTCCAAAACATAGGTTATGACACCCCATTGGAACGAGCTCGTCGAGCTCGTTCCAATTAGGGGTCATACCCTATGTTTTGGAAGAAAAAAGTGAAAATATAAAAAAAATGAATGGCGTTTTTCTTGTAGGTAAAAGATTAATACAATATAACCCACCCTAAATACGACGGATAACGTAAATTCTCCCTACTGAAATTATACAAATGTGACCAGTTGTATTTTGTTCAGCCAATCAAATTGTGCAGTTTTTAAATTGACCAATGAAACTCCCAACTTTAATTATGCAAAATTATGAAAATGTGGCCCATATTATTAAACCATTTACCTTCCATGAAAGGCAGACGACATTGCCTTGCAAACAAAATTCTTCAATAAATATTTTTTATTTTATTTTTTAGGCAAACATATAGCTTATGACCCTTTATTGGAACGAGTTAAACGAACTCATTCCAAGGACGGATCAAACGTTATGTTTCTGAGACAAAAATGAGAAAAATAATAAAAATTGACCCCTTTCCAAATAAGTAGATCCAACAATGGATACAGCCTATAGGCCTATGATTTATGTTGTCACTCGCCCGATTAGCCTTTGGCAGACTGGACACAGCCTATAGGCCTGCTACTTATGTTGTGACTCGCCCGATTATCCTTTGACAGACGGTACACATCCAATAGGTCTGCGACTTATGTTATCACTCGGCCAATTAGCCTTTGGCAGTCGGTAAACAGCCTATAGGCCTGTGACTTTTGTTGTCACTCGCCCGATTAGTCTTTGGCAGACTGTACACAGCCTATAGGCCTGTGACTTATGTTATCAATCGCCCGATTAGCCTTTGGCAGACTGTACACAGACTATAGGCCTGTGACGTATGTTGTCACTCGCCCGATTAGTCTTTGTCAGACTGGACACAGTCTATAGGCCTGGGACTTATGTTGCTACTCGCCCAGTTAGTCTTTGGCAGACTGGACACAGCCAGGACACACCCTACAGGCATGGGTCTTATGTTGCCAGATTAGTCTTTGGAAGACTGGACACAGCCTATAGGCCTGCGACTTATGTTGTCACTCGCCCGATTTGTCTTTGGCAGACTGGACACAGCCTATAGGCCTGTGACTTATGTTATCAATCGCCCGATTAGCCTTTGGCAGACTGTACACAGCCTATAGGCATGTGACTTATGTTGTCACTCGCCCAATTAGTCTTTGGCAAACTGGACTCAGCCAGGACGCAGCCTACACGGCTGTGATTTATGTTGTCACTCGCCCGATTAGTCTTTGGCAGACTGAACACAGCCTGTTGGCCAGTAACGTATGTTGCCACTCGCCCGATTAGTATTTGACAGACTGGACACAGCCTATAGACATGTGACTTATGTTGCCACTCGCCCGATTAGTATTTGACAGACTGGACACAGCCTATAGACCTGTGACTTATGTTGTCACTCGCCCGATTAGTCTTTTGCAGACTGGGCACAGCCTGTAGGCCTGTGACGAATGTTGTCACTCGCCCGATTAGTCTTTGGCAGACTGGACAAAGCCTATAGACCTGTGACTTATGACGTCACTCGCCCGGTTAGCCTTTGGCAGACTGTGCCATTATCTGGCTTACTCGTTGAAATGGAATATCACCTGAAAATCAAATGTGTACAACTCACATATAGACTACTTAATCTCTTAATCACTTCAGGAGTGAGTTTAATATTCGGTAACTGTTATGCAGTACAGCTATATAAGGGGTGGCAACAGATTTATCCTCGACAGTATATATATAAATGTACCCCACGGCGACCCCCAGACGTGAAGCAGAGCTATTTGTACTGTGTTAAAAACACTCTGATGTATTGGTAACATAGGACCCGGTAACCACTGCCTGTGGCGGAGGTCCCCTAAAATGGACAACGTAGGTAGGTACAAACGATTGATTGAACTTGACTTTATACACCACGTTTGGAATGGGGATTACGGGTTAGAACGTCACGGAAGAACGCATAGGACTGTACATTATGGCGTTAACCCTTTACCCATGGTACCGTCAAAACCGGCAGCGCTATTCTCAAAAATCACCAATTAATTTTCATTATTACTTCATTTTTCGTCTAAAAAACATAGGTTATGACCCATCGTTGGAACGGGCTCGTTGAGCACGTTCCAACGAGGGGTCATAACCTATGTTTTTGAGACAAAAAATTAAAAAAAATAGTTATTCAAGAATTTTTTTGGCAAGTGTCGTCTGCTTTTCAGTTTAGGTAAAGGGTTATGAGACCGACGAAGGTGAAGTTTTTCTTTTTCAGCTTCTTTCACACAAATTGGTCAGAGTACCGGGGGAAAGTAACTAACGACATGGGCAGTTCGTGAAAAGGAGAAAAACGTTCACCTCGGGTCATTGATTCCAGACCTTCGTACCCCCTCCCCATTGTGTTTTGTCTTATTACGTTGTTCGCATGTTCAAATGTTTTGTATTTTGAACTTATTTCAGATCGTAACGAATGCGCAACTAATCCATGCCAAAATGGTGGAACGTGCACAGATAAGGTGAATGGATACACGTGTTCATGTGTAGCGGGATTTTCCGGCGATCAGTGTCAGACAAGTATGTACAACTTTTCTGCTTCTCTAGAGATTTTCGTTTTCTGATGATTGCCTTTTATGACAAGACGAGTGGATCACACATCTCAGAACGGGAAGCAACAATTTCGCGACCAAAGGCAATAAAGAGAGATAATCAAAGCAGGAGTGTTTAGCTAGAGAGAATTACGTGACGGAATTACAGACCTCCCATTCGCCACAGGGCGGGAATCCCAACCATCGCGGAGAGAAAAGTAGGCTATTGCGTATCAAGGGACATAATCAAAGCTGGAATTTCCATCTAGATGGAATTTCGTGAGGGAATTACAAACTTTCATTTATTTAATAGATAAAGTACTGTGAGCGCAAAGGTGGTCAGAGAATTTCGATAAGATCGTGATACAGTCACGATGTTGTCGAAATTATTTGTCCGCCTTTCTCCCCACACCATATCGATTCCCATCACACGTCACGTAATAAAAGTATAGAGCGTTAAATGTGAAGTAATATTTAGTGTTTTTCATTTCGTCTGGATTTCGCAATATAATGTTTTATGAAATCTCGACCAGTAGTAGGTAAATGTGTTTTCAAAATTCATTTCACGCAACCTTGAACCGCATGAGTAACATTCTTCTTTGCTTTATTCGCAGTCTACAACTCCGGCCATCACGAACATGGCAGAGTAGTCTGTGTATCGGACCGGGGTGGGGGGATTAAAGGTTTATCCTGGCTCGGATGGCTCAAGATAATAATACTACAATATGACTACAGTATGCCTGAAGGTATCCCATGATTATTTGGCTGGAATATTAGTCCGCAGCATTATAGTTCACATGGGATTCCAAACATCTTCTCCATTTAGCATGAGCCGAACGCGACCTTTGTCCTGAAATTATTGAGGCTAACGACCGAATACCCCACAGTGTTCAGCATGGACACACTCTAGGATAAAAAAAATAACAGATGTTGAGCCGAGAGCTCCATGAACATCGGAAAAAAGAAGAAATTAGTTCGCAATCGTTCAGTCTGGGACTAATTACAGTTAAAACTAGAAGTCCTGTCATGAAATGCGCACAAAAAGCAAGTCGATCTGCGCGTTAATCTATGCGTTAGGACCATAATAAGGCTATCAAATTCTGTACATATGGCTTGTGCACAAGCAATGTTTCAGCCAATAGACCCGCAGGTAGCCCGGAGGTCCATTTGCAGAAACATTGTCTGTGTTTACTATGAGTAACCAGGAGAAACTGCCGTGCCTTGGATGCCATTCGATATGGCAATTGCGCGCAATTCCTACGCGCAAATTAAGCCTAGATAATTGCACAGTTCATGACAGGACTTCTAGTTTTAACTGTAAATAAAGGAACTAATAAGACATACATTATAACAAACGATTCAAATATATGACCATACAATGTTAAAACAAAATGATAAGATCTTTAAGCATCCCATAAACAATAAAAAACATTTAGCTATTTAACAGCTAAGCTCCGTGTTAAAAAAAAACAACAATTTTATACCCCAACAAAGATCCACAAGGACCAAGGACCAAGCTTTACTTGGGTCATAACGCGTACATTAACGCGCATATCAACGTGCCATTTGTGCGCATTTCATGACAGGACTTCTAGTTTTAACTGTTTTTTCTTAGAGTGAAGTGGTTTGAGGGGAGGCTGTGGGGTAGCGAATACAAATACAAAGAAACGTTAAGTAATGTCAAACATCCTGACCCACGGTCCATTCCTGCAACCCAACACATGTCCTTGTTAAAATTGTCCCGACTCCAGATATTCCCAAATTCGTGTATCATTTTATCATGTTTTAAACCCATTAGTACGCAATATATACATATGTAGCACTTGAAAACTGTATTTCGGCGGTGCAAGAAAAATACATGTGAGTAGAAAATTTATGTTTTGTGCTAATATTTCCTGTTTACATTTAACACACATAGATTTACACCTACACCACTCTCGCCCCCACAAGCACACCAACACACAAATAAACACCTAAGCGTATATCTTCAAACATGTTGTGTGAATGCATGAATATATTTTACATACATACTTTTTGCTGTTTTTGTATTTACCTTTAAGAATTTCATTTCTTGCCATCCTCATTTGTTATCAGGTCGTCTATTTTGGTAAATCTGTTTAATCTCAAGTGTCACGAGATTTATTTCTAAACGGTAGGCACTTGGTCTTGAATTGTGTCTCAACTAACCATAAGTCAGAAACTAATGCGATAATAAATATCACAAGCAGTCGGGTATTCTGGGGTTTTTTTATAAACCTGCCCTTCACCCCAAAATTTGCTCCAAATTCATTACAGAAATCATATATCGCTGGGTCTGATCCTGGTCTAGATCTTATCAATTTCCCATCAGTTCACCAATTAATGAACACTAAAAAATTCTCGGGTGTCATTTTCGTTCCTTATTCTTACTCTCGTTTCCTTTTCGTAATATTTTAATTACGGTAATAGCGACCGACTGGTGTTGCTGTGTCAATATCTCATCTGATCGAGAAACAGAAAGCTTAAGGGATGATTTTGTATGACACTTTATCTAGCAAATCGCCCGCATCCACCCGCATAGAACGCAAATCGAGCTCGTTCTAATGCGGAGTCGCGTGATATATGACAATGTTGATATAACGAATAGAACAAACGACATGAAAGAATGGCTAAAACGGCATTTTCTCATATTTGAAATACTTTTAACAGAGAATAATCTCCAATTTTCAAGCTGATTGGAAAATAACATAAAAAGCTGTAAGCTAAAGTCCAACAAGGCCAAGGTTTGTTTTAAATGTATTAGAGTGGAGCCCACTTAATTTGATATCTCTTAATTGTATATCCCTGTTAATTGAATATAAATTTCCAACACAAAACCATTTGCCATCCCTCCAGTACAAATTAACCTGTTAACTGAATATATGTCATTGATTAAACTCCTGTTAATTGAATATATTATTTTTTGTAAAAAAAAAGCCAAAACAATACTTAATATAATATATTTTGTTATCGTCTGTGTTGGGTAAAGGAATAACCATGTGTCGAGCATACGTTAAAACAAAAGAGTTATATTGCCTGTTCTTCCCAGGTACGGCACCATGGAAATCAAGATAGCCACGCGTCTCGCAAACAATTGATTCAGTACCGTATTATACAGGGCTTATATTTCGACGAGAATCAGAGAATCGATTCACACAAAGATTCGCGCAATAAAACCGGCAATAATCCATGTAGATTCTAGCTGCACCTCTGCTAGGATTCGCTTGAAAAAAATTGAGTCAATTTAACCCTTTAACTAACACACCGGCAACAAATTAACCAATAGAAGGCTAACATGACCTGAAATATCCTGACACTTTGTCAATAAAACCTTACAAATATGGCTGTCATTGGAACCGGCTCATTGAGCCGGTTCCAACGACAGCCATATTAGTAAGATTTTATTGGTAAATATTGTTCATTTAATTATTTTATCATTTATTTATTATTTATTGTTTAAAAATTATCAAACTTAGTTTTAAAAATTAAAAAAGTGTGTTGGGTTAAAGGTTAACATGTGTTATCAGTATACAACAGTGGTTCAACCTTGGTGGCGTCATGGGATCCTGGGACATTCATAGTAGGTATGGATTCTCGCAACCATTTTCACGAGAATCCAAATGGATTCTCACAAATTTAGACGAAATATAAGCCCTGCCGGTATAGAACAAAATGAAGTAAATTTATAATGCTCAAATAGTTTCAAAATAAAATATTAGACAACTTTTTATACTGTACAATCGATACGCATCCTGTCGGTACAGGCTACGGTGTCCACTCCGCGCTATAAGTCGTCCTATTGGTGTAAATTGGCGTTTTCAGAAGATATGGATGCTGTTATTTCATATCAATTGCTCCGAAAGCAACCTGGGAGGAGAATGCATCAACATTGCTTGCATTATAGGCTTTATCCCGCGAGGTCCATCTTTTCTGACAGTTGTTTTGCTCATGGTCGAGCTGAACAATAACGTGCACAAACAAGGCTGACACATTCTGTTATTGGAAGAGATTGACTGAAACGGTATCTTCCCTTTACCCTTTTAACCCAAACAGCCGTGTGAGGCAGACCAATCAAGCCGTACGACTGCGCGCTGGAAACATTAATTGTTCTACCCCCAAATGATGAATTCGGTCTCTTCTAATTGCGGCCATTCAACGGGCATGGAAGATACCCTGAGGGTTTAACGGGTTAACTTTCTAGACCTTTTAGTAATTTTAATATTAAGGGTATGGATATTCATATAAAGATTGAAATTTTGAAATGATAGCGACATTGTATCATCGATGTGCGTATCATTTCACAAACGTCAGACATTTTTTCTGTAGAGCAGTATATACAGATTATCATGATAATGTGCATGTCCTGTGATTTGTATCAGATTCGAAGTGGTGTCCAGAATTGGATCTCAACGAGCCGGCCCCTTTGTGGACACCACATTATCATGATAATTCACTTATCTAACAATTCTGCCACATAAACATATTAAATCTTAACCCTTTACCCAACGTAACGTTCAAAACCGGCCAATGCTATTCTAAAAAACATCGCCAATTAATTTTTTCATTATTTTTTTCATTTTTTGTCTCAAAAACATAGGTTATGACCCCTCGATAGAAGGAGCTGTTTTTGAGACATAAAATGAAAAAAAATAGTTATTCAAGAATTTTTTTTGCAAGTGTCGTCTGCTTTTCATGTTAGGTAAGGGTTAAATTATTTTTAAACATTTTTGGGACATAATGTTCGGTCGATCACTGAAACGCACACAGAATGTATCCATGTGCCTGTTATGATAGCCCGTAGCGCTACCGGAAACGAGTCGTCTATTTGATACGGAATCAGAACACATTATGTGATACGTACAGTTAAAACTAGAAGTCCTGTCACGAATAGTGCGTTTTTCTAGACTTATTTGCGCGTTGGAATTGCGCGCAATTGCCACATCGAATGGCATCCCTAGCACGGCAGGTTCTCCTGGTTACTCATTGCAAACACAAGCAATGTTTCTGCCAATGGACCTCCGGGTTACCCGGAGGTCCATTGACTGAAACATTGTTTGTACACAGGCCATATGTACATAATTTGATAGCTTTACTTGGGTCATAACGCGTACATTAACGCGCATATCAATGTGCTATTTGTGCGCATTTCATGACAGGACTTCTAGTTTTAACTGTACCGTTTCTCGTGGTTTTCAGGCCAAAATCTATATGATTGTTCGATAAAAAATTACATTAGCATTTATAACACTAAAACCAATACATTTTGGTACATGAGGAACATCAAACTTTTACATCAAATAAGGATAAGGGAAAAGGGTCGACGGATGCAGAGGAAAATGTAACACTAGAGGACAAGATGCATTGCCACTTTGGAATTAATGGTATAAATTGCTAGCCTACTACCCAATGTAACTGTCTTCACTGTCTGCACTATTAGCAAAAATCCGCAGTGCTCGAGGCCCCCGGCGGGTCTAGTTCAACGAGCTCGCCAAAATGAAAGGCCGCAAACCACACCCTCGCCGCAACCCCCCTCCCCCCCCCCAAACAAAAGACTATTAATTCAGGCATTTTGTTTGCAAGAGTCATCTTCGTTTCGTGTTAGGCAAAGGGTTAACTTACTGATACTGTGTGTATAGAGCAAGGGTGTTTTATGTTGCTGTTTATCGGGAAAACTGAATAACTGGGAACATTTGGCAACTTGATTTCCATACTGTCCCAAGTGTTATGAGAAGCGCATAATTTAGAGCAATATTGAGCCCAGTTAACGAAATACATGTACTATACCGCTTGTGATTCAGTTTTCTCACACCAGTAAGTTTGTTGGTACAGTGAAACCCTGTTAATTGAATAGCCGCTTTACTAATGCAAATTATTCAATTAACAGGAGTATCCAATTAACAGAGAATGTCACTTTCCTGTATTCTAGAGATAAACTTGGCATTTATTCTATTATATATTGTTTGACAGAGATCCATGAGCTCTGGCAAACAAGATATAATGGATTAAAGGCTTGTATTGGATGTACTGAGGCCAAATAGGTCTACATACAAAGGAAAACTGGGGAGAGTCAGGGTAATTTCTCGACAGGTTACAAGATGTTTTATTCAATTAACAGGAGTTTACTCAATAACATATATTCAATTAACAGGTTAAGTTTGTACTGGAGGGATGGCAAATGGTTTGTGGTGGAAATTTATATTCAATTAACAGGGATATACAATTAAGAGCTATCAAATTAAGTGGGCTCCACTCTAAAATATTTAAAACAAATCTTGGTCTTGTTGGACTTTAGCTTACAGCTTTTTATTTTATTTTCCAATCAGCTTGAAAATTGGAGATTAGTCCTTGTTGAAAGTACTTCAAATATGAGAAAATGCCGTTTTAACCATTCTTTCATGTCGTTTGTTCTATTCGTTATATCAACACTGTCCATTTTATTAACCCTTTACCTAACGTGAAAAGCAGACGACACTTGCAAAAAAAATTCTTGAATAACTAATTTTTTTCATTTTTTGTCTCAAAAACATAGGTTATGACCCCTCGTTGGAACGAGCTCGACGAGCTCGTTCCAACGAGGGGTCATAACCTATGTTTTTGAGACAAAAAATGAAAAAAATAGTGAAAATTAATTGGCGATTTTTGAGAATAGCGCTGGCCGGTTTTGGCTGTTACGTTGGGTAAAGGGTTAATGTAAAAATCTAAGAGGTGAGATTTACTGATGTTTTTTTTATGAGAAGAATAAGGAATTGCAAATTATTATAAAAGACGTATTTGCAAAATATAGGGCCAAAGTAGGATGTTAGGGTAAGAAGGTGATACTGATAGCTGCTGTTTATGACAGATTATCTGGGATCTAGTTGCCTCTAATTAGTTTGCCATAAAAAGCCAAGTTTCCTTTTGGTACTTTTAATGAATGAAAACTACAGACATCTCAATAACAAAAGGAAACAAGCATTGTTTTCTACTTGAGGCATAGATGTTTTTTCTCAACAGTTACTTGTGTCTTAAATGAATCTTTCTGGCGCGTCTGATAAATCCAAGGGCGATAACTTTATCGGAAGTCGATTGCCCAGATATGATTTTGGTATGCGCAATGGCGGAATCGCCTTTCCATCGCGTGAACAGTCTTATAGGTTTATACTTTATTTGCAGCCATAGAATCTGATTGATTTAAGGAGAGCATAATGTAACGAAAAAAACACAAATATCAAGAGCTGCCAGATTAATTTGACAATTTGCCAAATACAAATCACAATAGGAGGGAGGGTCGGGGTGGATACCAATAAATGCTGTATACAGAGGCCACAATATCGCACAAAGCAACTCTGCTATGCCATTCTGTCATTTTCCTTGTTTCCTGCATCTTTTAAAATACACCGTACGCATTTCCATTCCTTTGTGTATCTAATACAACCTGGAATCAAGCTATCAAAAAAATGAAGTATAAGAAAAATACAAATTTGTAAAAGCCATCCAGAATATCCTTAAGATGGGAGTTCGACCCACCCTTCCCGAGATTATACCCGCTATATTTCCGCCTTTACCGCTAACATTGCTGTCCCAGACGGCGGAAGTCTCACTGTATACCCCCCCCCCCCCCACCCACCCCCAGCTGATAAATGCTAAATTGTTGATACATACCATATTCACTTTATGTTTTTCTCTTTAGAAAAAAGACAATTTCCACATCTTCGGAAAACAGCTACTTGCAACGAGAGGATGATTGTTAGAACCAAAAGTTGGCTGTTTGCACCGAGTATGACGAATGAGATTGTTGTTCTAATCAAGGAGTATTATTATATTTTATTCTAATGATCTTTTGGGATCGTCATGGTTGTATGTGTCATATGTCGATAAATTGAATTAGTTCACTGTCGTATCAGACAGGGACGCGCAACCCAATTGCAATGTGAGTTCCCTTTCGTGTGGTCTGTTTATTCAGCACCAGACTCCGATAGGATGTTGCTCACATTTCATTTGACCCTGTACATATCGGTATTATATAGTCCCTTGAGTGGAACATGGGGGCCATCTAAATTATTGAGGCATTGTAGGTGGCGCTTCCTTGACTCAAGGGAGGATAACTCAAATACAATAGTGTTTCATCAGCATTTTGGATTTCATTAGTTAGCCGACGACTCGTCCTAATTGGTAAATGTGTTTTTATCCAGTGTGTGGGGGGGGGGGGGGGGGGGGGGGGGGAGTGGGCACCAAACATTTGCAAGACGTGACGTGGGGGTGGGTGGGTCTCTTGAGTGCGCCAAAAATGTGCATTTCCAACTTGTGCAATTTTTTGAATTTTTTAAAAATATATATACGATAATACCATAGTGTGTTTTAATATGTTTGATATCTCAACGAGTTGAAAGTGAGTTTTTTTCGCGAGGCTTGCCGAGCGAAAAAAAACTCACTTTTCAACGAGTTGAGATATCAAACATATCAAACACACACTATGGTATTGTTGTATTTATCTTATATCGACCATTTTTGTTCTTTTCTGCATTTTTAAAAGGGTTTTGGGGATGATTTCGTGTCAAAATGTCGACTCATCTGGAGTGGAGTCGACTGCTTTCTCTTGTTGGGCATGAATACATGTGATGTGCCCGGAAAAGCTGTCGGTGCGTAACAAGGCTACAAATTCAAGTGAATGATAGAGTATAGTTCCCCTTAGAAAGTGGCCCTGTAACTGGGAAAACAATTACAGAAAATATACTTACGCCTCAATTCTTATGATTTATGACAAAAATATGTTTGATAATCAATTTCACCAGATTTGACACGATTCATAAACAATTTTGCGAATGTCATCATTATATTATAATATAGGAAAAGACTATAGTCCGTTCCCCAATCTATATGACATAGGGGTATGTGTTATAGATAATCTATAACACATGGGCTATATCTTCAACAGGTATAAGATAAATCAATATATCAGCTAATATATACCATCATTTGTGTTTCAAACCTTAAAGATGATATTGTACATCATACTCTTAACATAAATACATCAGGAGGCTTTATAATGTGAGAATATTGGGCTTAAACTGGGAAAATGTCACACGTTATTAGGGGGTGGGTGTCTTGTTCGAAATGTAGAAAATGTGCAGACAATATTTTGGGAACAATTCAAATGAAAATTTGTTCCCGTATATGTACACCTGCTCTGGCCAAGTCTGATAATGAACAGCTTGTAGATTGGGGCCCACAGCAGCCCACATAGGTTTAAATTGGTGGTACCAGTTTAACCCTTTACCAAACATGAAAAGCAGACGACACTTGCCAAAAAATGATTGAATAACTATTTGTTTTCAGTTTTTGTCTCAAAAACATAGGTTATGACGCCTCATTGGAACGAGCCCGACGTGCTCGTTCCAATGAGGGGTCATAACCTATGTTTTTGAGACAAAAAATAAAAAAATAATAAAAATTAATTGGCGATTTTTGAGAATAGCGCTGGCCGGTTTTGGCCGTTACGTTGGGTAAAGGGTTAAGAACATTATGAAAAACCCCTAAAGACAGCTGTGCCTACTAAGTTTATAAGTTTATTTTTGATTTTAATGGGAGAGTGGGGGTGGGTGTCTGAGAACGGTAGTAGAAAATTTGCACGTAGTGGGTGGGTGGGTGTAAAAGGGAGCCGAATAAAAAATAGGACGTCACGTCTTGCAAATTTTTAGTCCCCCCCCCCCCCCCCCTGTTTTATCTGTGAATAAGCAACGTAACTGAATTGTGTTTATATGCTTCTTCATTGCTAGATATTGATGAATGTGAGCCCAAACCGTGCGAGAATGGTGGTACGTGCACAGATCAGGTGAATGGATATAAATGTTCCTGTACAGCGGACTTCACTGGTGAACGGTGTCAGACATGTAAGTAAACAAATAAATTATTTTTGTACCTTTTTGAGCTTAGCTGACAACCAAACAGCAGAGCAACTTGTGCTTGCCTTTGTGACAACTTGCCTTGACTACTGTAATTGTCTGTTCTTTGTCTCAACCCTTTACCTAACATGAAAAGCAGACGACACTTGCAAAATAAATTCTTGAATAACTATTTTTTTTCATTTTTTGTCTCAAAAACATAGGTTATGACCCCTCATTGGAACGAGCTCGACGAGCTCGTTCCAATGAGGGGTCATAACCTATGTTTTTGAGACAAAAATGAAAATATATTGTAAATTATTTGACGATTTTTGAGAATAGCGCTGGCCGGTTTTGGCCGTTACGTTGGGTAAAGGTTTAAAGAATCACCAACGTTGTAAGGCTGATAGAACAGTCAAAAGTGGTCACATGGTACAGACAAAACATTCCCCATAACATCACCACTAATGAGATAATTCAATAGAAATTATGTCAAATTTGAAATGTTTACACGGCCTTGCACTACCTTCCTTGTCTGAACTGTTCGACTGAAAAGAACCGACAAGATGCATACGGAAGAATAACCAAATTTTGCTGTCATGGCCGAAGGCAGGTTTGAAGCCTGCTCGCAAGTGGTATAGCTTGCACCCCTGAACGTTGATTAGCAGGGCCACGAAGTGGCGTCGTAGTCACGCGATCTAGTGACATCTGGTTTGTTTGCCATGTTCGCACATGTAATCTGCCATGTAGTGGCGCCATTACCACAGTCATATATGATGTCAGTGCGCATGCATAGCGCGTGTTGTGAGGGTGATACATGCATCAGTTTTTTTGTTTTTTGGAGGCCGCCATCTTGGTTTGTATAGCGGCGCGTCGTCGGTAGGTGACTCAAAGGCCCCTAATATAACGAACGACGTATTCGATTGAACTGGAGTAAATCTAATTACCCAAATTCATCCCACAATTGTTTAATTGGCTCGAATCTCTGAAAATCATCGGTCCCTTCCGATCCAGACCACCGTCATGGATGACACGTGGTTACCCTGAATCTGAAAGACTCCAGATAGGACTGGCGTGTGTTCTAGGGATATGTTCGATCGTATGGACGTATATTTTCATCACCTCAAACAGGGTAACACGTGGTTACCCTGAATCTGAAAGACTCCAGATAGGACTGGCGTGTGTTCTAGGGATACGTTCGATCGTATGGACGTATATTTCATCACCTCAAACAACCCGATAATTAACATAAACGACGAAAATAGCCGAAAGTCATCAGTTTTCTGCCTATTACTGTCATTATTATATACGTTCATTCCTATGACTTTATAGATCTAGTCTTTCCGATTTCCTCAGACGTATCTACGTGATAGCAGACAATCTAAAACAATGCGTACATATCGCATGCCACACGAAGACACACGCTGGTCGTACCAATATTTACCTATGCAGGAAATGAACAATGTTTCACAGAAACATACGACTCTTGTCCTTACCCTGGTATTTGGGGACAGCCGTGATTGCAAAAAAAGACTTGTGTTATTGAAGACCGTGAGGATCGTAAAATTGCGAAAATACTAGTGGGGATTTTGGGAATTGCTGGGGACTGATGGATGATACCATTCAAATGTTGCTATGTGAAAATGCACAATACGTAAAAAAAACATGCTACTCTTATATTCATTTCGGAAAAGAGGATTTTTTTATTTCGGAAAAGAGAGTTCTATAATCATAGATGCATCTGAAGGGTTCTCATAGCTGTATATTGAAAAAGTTGTTCCCATACGCGTGATTCTGATATGTGGGACACCAAGCTCCTATATTGCTTCCAGCTCCTCGTAGTCCTATCGTCGGCTTTTCCATCATTTTAGTTTTCTGTCCTATAATCGGCTGCCACTCTCACCATCCAATACGATAGTTCTCTACCATTCTTTCGGCCATGTACCATTACTTTTGACATGTAGCACTAGTACAGACTTGCGATCGATCCCTGTTTCTGACATGTGCCACCAATATATAAGATTTCTACCTTTCTAGGCATGTACCGCGGAGTTACATTCCCTGTTTCTATTACTTGACCTGTTTTGCGATGACTTTCCAGAGGTGTCACCTATTCTGACTTCCCTAGACATGGTCCGACTTTCCTAGACATGGTTATGCGCTAGTTAACAATTAGAAGCAATGTTCAAACAAGACTAAAATCGCCATCCTCCGAATTGACGATAGCTTGTTTAATTTGTTTTCTGTGATCACAGCTTCAGTGGAATATATAGAGGATATGGCATGAGTGTTTTTCTCATATAATATTTATGAAACGAGTGTGTAAGAATTTTCCGTTTTGGGCAAGCCTCTGGCGAGCCCAAACGGAAAATTCGGACGAGTTTCATAAATATTATATGAGAAAAACACTCATTTCAAATTCTATTTATCATATGGCACACACACGCACAACTTAGCCACTTAGTATGACTTTGTAACCCATCACCTAACTTGAGTTGCAGGCGGCACTTGGAAAAAACATCCTCGTATAACTAAAAATTTTCATTTTTTGCTACCAAAACATAGGTTATGACCCTCATTGGAACGGGAGCGTCGAGCTCGTTCCAATGAGGGGCCATAACCTATGTTTTGGAAGCAAAAAGTGAAAATATTAAAAAAATGAATGGCGTTTTACTTGTTGGTAAAAGATTAATACCATATAACCCTCCCTAAATAGGACAGTTAACGAAAATTCTCCCTACTGAAATTATGCAAATGAGACCCGGTTGTATTTTGTTTAGCCAATCAAATTGTCCAGTTTTGATATTGACCAAATTGATGGAAGAAAACTTTATTTATCACCGATTAATATGAAAACAAAATATCAAATGTTTTAAAGTGAACAAAACGGACTAATCATATGATAAATAGAGGATATCCACACTGTGTTGGTGAGTATCGGGAATTATCTCATGAGAGTGGACCTGAAAGTTTTATTTTTCACGAGCGCTTTCGCGAGTGAAAAATTATACTTTCAGGTACATATGAATGCGATAATTCCCGATATTCTCTAAAACAACGTAGATTGTCTTTTCATTATATGCTACATGACATTTTATTGCGCAATATTCAACCAAATTCGACTGCAAACAGTTTTCCGACAATAACAAAACGCTGCTGATCGTCCCTTCAATACGACGTTCAAGGCGACGTCATGCGTCGAAGCATAACGTCATTTAGGAAGCTACTGAAAAAATCATCGTGTGGACCTTCAGAGCGCTCGAGAAAATTAAAATGTTCAGGTCCACACTCATGAGATAATTCCAGACACTGACTAAATAAATTAGATTTTCTTTTTTATTATATGTTACAGGGCATTTTATTGCACAATGTTCAGTCCACTTCGACCCTAAATCAGGGATGTGGCGACAGGGGGGGGGGGGGATCACCCCCCCCCCCCACCAGCTAGGAGTGTTTTTTTCAATAGTTGGAAATTCCGAGGTCAAAAATCAAATAGTTGGAAATTCAATAAATTAACATTGTTCATGAAAAATATTAAAATTCCAACTAATGATGAGATATTTTGTTCTTTTATTTCCAACTGGAAACTTGAGTTTCAAATTTCCTACTCTAAAATTGACATGGCCTCAAAATTTCGACTCTGACATCAATCCGGTAAATTTTCTGACCCAGACACATTATAAATGATGCTTTTATCCGTTTCAGGACTAGTGAAAATTTTCAGAAAGTTTCTTAACCCTTTACCCAACGCAGACGATTTCAAAATTCATTATTTTAAATATAATTTTTTTAAATTTAAAAAAAAAAATTCAACACAACCATATCATGTTACCCCTCTTTGGATCGAGCTCGACAAGCTCGTTCCAAAGAGGGGTCACATGATATGGTTTTGACAGTTGGAATTTACACCGGTGCCCCCATCCCTCCCCAGCTGAAACTCTCTAGCCACATCCCTGCCCCAAATGCGTACCTTTCAAAACAATAACAAATATCAGCTGATCGTTCCTTGAAGGTGACGTGGTGCGGCGGCGTGGCGTGACGTGACGTTATTTAAAAAGCTACTGAGGGATATTTTTCGGTATCTATCGAGTCGATAGATATCAAGAAATATCTTCTAGGTTATTGGCGATAATTCACAGGCTAGCATATAATAAATTATTATTATTTCTTTGTGTCGAGAAAACACCTATCATCCCATTATCACTCAATCAAGTGTACTTCTAAAAAATCTAGTTTTTAGATGTTCTTTCTAAATGAGCAATTCAGTTTTCTCTGCGCAGGGTCAGTAGTTGTTTCTACCATTCACTGCAAAAAGTAATCGCAAACCGCAGTATCAGTAGCGATAACAATTCGGCAGCGAAAGATATTGTATTATTATTGCAGTAGCGACAAACGTCACGTGACTTCACGAGAATCGAACGCGTGCGCATCTAACGGACAATTTCAGTTGTACTGGCACGCAAGTCATTTTTTCAAAAACTTGTAATGCTGCAATGAACATCTCGTTTTTCCTCAGCATACATTCCATGTTGCAAGGAACTGTCCGATCCAGTCCACAAACGAAACACCACGCAAAACTAAAAACATAAAAGCGAATCGCAAAAAGAAGGTTGAAGACTTGTGTTATTATGTCCTATAACAATTTGTCTTGTGACATTATGCCCTATGATATTTTGTCTTGTGACATTATATCATGTGGCATTTTATATTTTGACAATATGCTCTATGGGTTTTCGTCCTGTTACATTATGTCGTGTGGCATTTGTCTTGTGACATTATCTCCTGTGATATTTTATATTTTGACAATATGCCTTATGTGATTTTGCCTCATGTAGCATTTTCCTTGTCACATTATGTCATGTGACATTTTATATTTTGACAATTTTCCTCTATGGGATTTCGTCTTGTAACATTATGTCATGTAGCATGTGTCTAGTGACATTATGTTCTGTGACATTTTATATTTTGATACTATGCCCATTGATATTTTGTCTTGTGAAATTATGCCATGTGTCATTTTTCTTGTGGCATCATGTCCTGTAACATTTTATATTTTGACAATATGGCTTATGTGATTTTGCCTTGTGACATCATGTCCTGTAATATTTTATATTTTAACAGTATGCTCTATCGGATTTCGCCTTGTGACATCATGTCATGTGGCATTCTTCTTGTCGCATTATATCATGTGACATTTTATATTTTGACAACACGCTCTATGGGATTTCGTCTTATGACATTGTCATGTGGCATTTTTCTTGTGACATTATGTCCTGTGACATTTTATATTTTGACAATGTACCCATTGATATTTTGTCTTGTGAAATTTTGTCATGTGTCATTTTCTTGTGACATTATGTCCTGTAATATTTTATATTTTGGCAATATGCTCTATGGGTTTTCGTCTTGTAACATTATGTCATGTGGCATTTATCTTGTGACATTATGTCAAGTGACATTTTATATTTTGGCAATATGCTCCGTGGGATTTCGTCTTGTGACATTATGTCATGTGGCATTTTTCTTGTGACATTATGTCAAGTGACATTTTATGTTTTGAAAATATGCCTTATGTAATTTTGCCTTGTAACATTAAGTCCTGTAACATTTTATATTTTGACAATATGCTCTATGAGATTTCGTCTTGTGACATTATGTCATGTGGCATTTTTCTTGTGACATTATGCCCTGTGACATTTTATATTTTGACAATATGCCCATTGATATTTTGTCTTGTGAAATCATATCATGTGTCATTTTTCTTGTGACATTATGTCCTACGACATGTTGTCCTGAGAATTTATGCCCTGTGACATTTTGTCTTCTGACATTAAGTTGTATAACGTGTTGTCTTTGACATTATTCTTCTAACACTGCGACTTGTGACATTATATTCTGTTGTATTTTGTCTTGTAATATCATGTCATGTGACATTTTGTTTTCTGACATTATGTCCCCATAAAGGTTTTTCTTCTGCCACTTTATCCAGTGACAGTTTGGCCTAAGACAGTTGTTTTGACAATGGCCCGATGTCGTCAGACGGCTATTGTATGAAAACGACGCACTGAAATAAACCGCGAAGCCTTTGAGACCCACCAAAAGTATATTCTGCTGTCAAATCGTGACTCCAAATGCAGCGTATCTGGTGCCAAACTAACTTTGGTGCCACTGACACCCGACTGTGTTAACACTTGGCCTGGGTCATTTTGTCTTGTGACATGATGTACGAACACATTATGTTTGCGCACCATTTAACCTAGCTAATGTTGAATCATTGTATCTGAGCCAAATGTCTTCCCCTCAGGTAAGACTACCCCACTCAATCTCACACAACTTCAGGATAATAAGAATAATGTCACTTCGGAGAGTTTGATATAGACCAAAGTTTAGGACACGTGATTTTCTTTCTATTATACGTTTTTTATAAGAATATAATAATTCCACTCGTTTCAGCCTTGAATTGTTGCATGAAAGTAAACAACACATTGAATCATTGATGTGCGGAAGATTTGATCGATAACCGGAACAGGCAGCGTCTTGCAAACTGATTCAGCTGGAGGGTTTCTGATCCAAACATGGCCTGAAAGTCCGTAGAATAAGTGTTTGGTCTGGTACATCCTTTCAAAGGACGTTACAAACCAAAAATTATATTACGGACTTTCAGGCCATGTTTGGACTAGCGGGTTCCATGCAGGGACCGATCAGGACTATTTAAAATACGCTCAGCCTCGGTGCCTATTTTTTCAATTCATGCGCCAGATTTCAATTTACGGAGTCACACTGCTGTTTGTAACACACACTGCAAGTATGTAATAGCTCTCATCATTTTCATTTAGTATACTACAGCAAACATTAATCTTCGCTGTGGTTTCTGATCAAGTCTTGGCTGCCTATTTAGGCAGCCAAGACTTGATCAGGAACCAGAGTGAAGATTAATGCTTGGTAATTAAGAATTGAAGTATTAACTTAACCACTCTACAACAATGATAAATGATAATCATATATATAATACATGTAAGAGTGTCTCTCTCCATTATCCATCGAAAGAATATCAAAATATGATCAGAGAAGTTACGCGCCAACTGAGAAGCCTATTTCTGAGATTTAAGAGCCAGGTCCTGATGTTTCAGAACCAAATACGCACTGGCGCATGCCCAGGTCGGTCCCTGGTTCCATGCATCAATCCAAGGAGAATGATCAGTGTCCGCTCAAAAAGCACTAGATTTTATTTTCATTATACGTTTTTAGAACAAACTGATCATGTCCAGTGATACTTTGACTCGTATGATCCTTGAATTGATGTTTTGAAAGCCGCCATTTTCATTGATACCATGAAAGTGAAGATTTATATAACTTCACAGTAGGGGATAAGATTTCTATCTTTCCGCAACTGCTTCGATAATCTATCGTTTAGCGTATAATATACGATATTATTGGGCGTTATAAAGCTAGGCGTGTTCAAAACACTCTGTAGAGCCTTAAAACTTCTCAAATGGTTGGCAGTTTTGGTTTTGTGACTCTGCCTAGCTCTAGAAATGAGCCACGGAAAGAATGCTGCTAATGTTGAAGAGGAAACATCTTAAAATAAAATATATGTTTCGCAGTAATGAAGAATAAGAGTTAGGAGTAATTTGGCCCGGTGGACAAGTTTATTTCACAATTCCAAGCTCTCGATAGAACAGCATTACATAACAAATCAGAACAAAATCACCCATGTCTAGATTTTCACAAAACTTTCAACTCTTGTGGCATCTCCCACGCCATTTCAATTGCAGCAGTTGAAAAAGTCTATATTCATTCTTTAGGGTTGGACCGATTCATATTTTCAACGTGCATCCTTGGGGATGCACGTTGAAAATATTTATAGGTCTACCGCATACATTAACTTAGAAACCACCTCAGTTAATGAAATTATGGCCTACTACCTTCATGCTGGTCGGAAATTATGGAGCCTCTGGGGTTCAAAATGATAACTATCATGTTTCTTTTTGTTCATATTTCAGCTACTAGACAAGGTGCGGACTGTGTGATAGTGGTGGACGGTTCGGAAAGTATGAGTTCTGAACATTGGTTGGTAACGATACGTTTCCTTTTGTTATTCATAGACAATTTACACGTAAGCTATGGCACCATCCATGTCGGTGTGGTTGTTTACGGTACTAGCGTAGGAGATATCGTGCACTTGAGCCCATATTCGGGAAGCGAAACACTGAAATTCCTCATAAATCTTCTGGGACAACCAGGAGAAGGAACCAATACGGCAGTTGGCTTAGATCGTGCCCATGAAATGTTCCAAACGGAAGGACGAGATCATGCACGCCAAATTTTGATTCTCATCACGGACAGTCTGACATCTACGAAGCCGGAATTAACCACCAAGAGTGCTGATGTAATTAAAAAGGATGGGATTTTCCTGATTGGCATCGGTATTGGATTAACTGAGAAACCTCAGGAGTTATTACAGATTGTCTCAGAGCCAACGCTGTATTTTCCAGTAAAAAGTTTCGAGGTTATGTTTGAATTGTTACCAAAATTAACAGATCAGGTTTTCACAAGTAAGTATTGTTGAAAGGGGCATGGGAAGCATTTCGAACTTGGGGAGGGGGATAGGGCGGCCATGAAAGAGCACCCTCACACTGATATATCTCATCGGTGGCACATGTGGCTTGATGCATGTTATTAATAGAATATACAAAGCTGAGTTTGGGACTAACGCCAGTGGAGGCGCCAGGATTTCCCAGACTCGGTGGCAATGGTCGCCAGCCAGAGAGCCCACAGAGTTCCAGGACCCACCTGATCGACCATGGTTCGGTCCGGTGGGAGACATGTTTGTTTTAACTGGGGAAAAAGTCGCAATATCCGTAAATCTTGAGACTTTGATAGAGTCAAAACGAAACGCAAAGCAAAACTCATGGCTATTGGAACCAGGGTATCACAAATTCGCCATGACACAGGTTCTTTATACCCTAATCCCTCTAAAATGGGTAACATGAGTATGAAAAATTCACTTAATCTGACGATTTCTCATGTTGCATCCCGATTAGCCATTGTGCAGAAATATGTGACATTCGACACAAATAAATAAATAAATACAAATTCGTTATATGCTAGAAAAACTGCTGAATAACTGTGTGGTTCAATATGCGTCTGTACAAGATACAGTTAAAACTAGAAGTCCTGTCACGAATAGTGCGCTTATCTAGGTTTAATTGTGCGTTGGAATTGCGCGCAATTGCCATATCGAATGGCATCCAAAGCACGACAGGTTCTCTTGGTTACTCATAGCAAACACATGCAATGTTTCTGCCAATGGACCTCCGGGTTACCCGGAGGTCCATTGGCTGAAACATTGCTTGTGCACAGGCCATATGTACATAATTTGATAGCTTTACTTGGGCTATAACGCGTACATTAACGCGCATATCAACGTGCTATTTGTGCGCATTTCATGACAGGACTTCTAGTTTTAACTGTAAGGCATGATCTCCTCATCGTAACGAACTTGACAAGTTCGTCCAATGAAGGGTCATGATAAAACTTCAGCTAAAAAACACACAAACAAATTAAATTGCGAGTTTCGTGAATAGCGCCCTGTTACAACCGATAATGTTACAACGCCGCATAATGTTACACCAACGCATAATGTTATAACAAAATGTAGTAAACAACCGATAATGTTATAAACTCCGCATAATGTTATTACTTTTTTCAACCCGTTATGTTATAAAAATCGACGCATAATGTTACAACTTTTTTCAACCCGTTATGTTACAACAACTTAACCGATAATGTTATAACTTCTGTATTCTAATTCCATTCACAGCTATTGTAGATGGACTTTACCACTTACCATTTATTGCCGCATAAAGGTATGTAATATTTATACCCGGGTTTCTGCTCTGGTTAAGGCGAGGAGACACCCCCACCCCAACTCCCTGGGATTTATCAAAGAATGACCTAGTCACGTTACATAGACGCGGATTATCCTGGTAACTCAATCGTGTGACGTCATTACCATGATCACCCAGTGCCCAACATGGTGAAGGCGGGGGTGGTGGAGGAGGGGTGCTATTTTATCCGGTTGGTACTTTTACCAACATGTGTAATCTCCGCTTCCAGAAATGTAGTGTACCATAGTCCCCTGACGACTTTGGGGATGGGCAAATGCCTCTGTTTGTGCTTGTTTTGGGCATCTAAAACTCATTTGTCGCATATTTCTTAGTCTTAAGAATATCTTATTGTTCATTAATTTGACATTTTAACAATTAACAGTGAACAAAAATGAGGTGGAGTTAAAAGAGGTCAAAAAGGTGGATGGAGCGAGGTCCATATGGTGGATGTGGCGGGATGGTAGTGTCGCACGGAAGAAGAAAAAGATGCGAGACTGGGTAGGAAGAGGAATGGGGTTTAGATGGATTGATAGGGGTGGGCAGGGATTAGGCTGAGAAAGAGAAGAGGTCGTGGATTAGTACACCAGGGTGACTGTGCAGAGAAGACTATCTGAGAATACTATAAGAGAGTAGTGCTAGACGGTATGGTAATATAGATGGTGGAGATGTTGGAAGAAGTGGAAGTGATGAATTTGGGGTTACAGGTTCTGGAAAAGGCGGAATCACTAGAACAGGCAGTATAGGGAGAAGGAGGAGGGTGTGAAGGAGGGGTTGTGTTGATGTTGATGTTTTGGGGGTGTTGGTGATGGTGTTGAGTAGTCGTGTATGTTGAAAATGAACCATTTTGTAGGTCCCCGGGGCAGAACCCCGGAACTAACGTCATGTCACGTGACTGGGCGGTCATGTTGGGTTGTCATGATAGTGCACGTGGGTGGTCATATTGTGATGTAATTATCATGAAAAAGGGTGGTAGAAATGCGTATGCGCAGCGTGTGTTGTTATGGGGACACGTGCTCCGTTTCACCCCTAATATCCCGACAATAGATATCGAATTAATCCAAACAACCCGACAATCTTCAGGAAACTGTCCAAAACATTCCGGTTAATTTGTTTTAACATAACGGGTTGAAAAAATTTATAACATTATGCGTCGATTTTTATAACATAACGGGCTGAAAAAATTATAACATTATGCGGAGTTTATAACATTATCGGTTGTTTACTACGTTTTTCTGTAACATTATGCGTTGGTGTAACATTATGCGGCGTTGTAACATTATCGGTTGTAACACGCCCCACTGATATGGTCGTCCCGATATAAAATTGTTTGTACCCCACCAAAGGAATAAATTGCGTAATTTTCAACCTGAGGAATTGTTAACAAAATATTTTTAATTTTATTTAAAGAAAGTCATATTATGTGACCCCCTCATTGACATAAGATCACCGAACTCGTTACAGTGAGGCGTCAAATGATATGGCATATCGAAATTACCTGAACAGTTTAAAAAAAAAATAATTGAAACAACATATTTTTATAACATATGCGTTGCATTCCGTTTTCAAAGATTGTCCATGTGACAGTTTCTCGGGAGACGTCCAGAAGATTTAACCCTTTACCCAACGAATCGGCCGCATCCGCCCGCGTAATATGCAAATTAAGCAGTTGAAAAAATATTATTTTTCAAAAAAATTTAACAAAACCATATCATGTGACCCCTCGTTGGAACGAGCTCGACGAGCTCGTTCCAACGAGGGGTCACATGATAAGGTTTTGTAGAAATTTTTTTAAAAATTTGAAAAAATGATATGTAAAAAAATAAATTTTGATATCGTCTGCGTTTGGTAAAGGGTTAAGGTATAGTAGAACAAAAATAATATGCCCATAGTGGCTTCGTATATCAAATGTTCACTACGAGTGGTGAATTTGTGTTAACTGCGAACCTTTGTCACGCGGATAACACCACTTCACCACGAGTGGTGAACATTTGGCACTCCAAGCTACTTTGGGTATATTTTATTAATGCCATAATCGTCAGATTAATAAGACTTTAAATGTTAAATAAATTAATTTTCACGCGTGCGAATCTGTTTTTCTTTACATGAGCACCGGTGGGCGGTACTTCCACTGGCAATGTTATCGTTGAAATGACATAGAAAACGAAACGCGCAAATTACATTTTAATAACATAATAACACACTTTCTCGAGATATGGATACTTTATTAACATCATCCAACGCATGTTTGTTAACCGTTGGTACCATATGAGGTAAACCTATTTAAAAACGTAATAAATAATTGCCAGTTTCATTTCACTCTTCACGAGGCATTGAGTGATAAATTTAAACAAGTTTGCTCTCAAAGCGAGGTCACCAAAGGTCAGCTTAGATGTAGTAGTACCACTGTAGGTATCAATTTAAACTAATGTAATGCACTTGCTCGTGTGTTCACCACGCGTGTGTAAAGCTAAACTTTAGGGCATAGGCTTTTTATGTATAGTAGAATAGGTTATCATGGTATAAAGTCTATAACGTACTCCACTTGTTTTTGTTTTAATTTTGGTTTATTTTCATTTTTATTATTTAGCTTTTACGGAGATGGAGGTGGGTATGGAAGTAGGATATCATGTTATTGTCATTTCAGATCTGTCCTCCCTGGATGATCTTCGGCGTGAATTCCCAGAATTCCCAGAAATGACGACACTCCACAATGGTTGGAGTCAATCGTGATACTATACTCAAGTTTCACACCCAGGGATAGACCCGGGTATAACAGTACTAATTCACAGCCAGATGATAGACTAGGTATAACATTACTAATTCACACCCAGGGGATAGACCATGTATAACAGTACAAATTCACACCCAGCGAATAGACAGGTATAACAGTACAAATTCACACCCAGCGAATAGACCAGGTATAACAGAACTAATTCACACCCAGGGGGATAGACCAGGTATAACAGTACTGACTCACATCCAGGGGATAGACCAGGTATAACAGTACAAACATACACCCAGGGGATAGACCAGGGTACAAAAGTACTAATTCACACCCAGATGATAGACCAGGTATAACAGTACTAATTCACATCCAGGGGATAGACCAGGTTTAACAGTACTAATGCACAGCCAGATGATAGACCCGGAATAACATCACTAATTCACATCCAGGGGATATACCAGGTATAACAGTACTAATTCACACCATGGGGATAGACCAATGTATAACAGTACTAATTCACATCCAGGGGATAGACTACGTATAACATCACTAATTCACATCCAGGGGATAGACCAGATATAACAGTACTAATTCACACCCAGGGGATAGACCAGGGTATAACAGTACTAAATATTATAATAAGAGTTGCAGGTTTAATAACTAAGCAACCCTCGAAAAGCAAATTTACTTAACCCTTTACCTAACATGAAAAGCAAACGAGACTTGCAAAAAAAGAAATTCTTGAATATCGAATTTTTTTTCATTTTTTTTGTCTCAAAAACATAGGTTATGACCCCTCATTGGAACGAGCTCGACGGTCTCGTTCCAATGAGGGGTCATAGCCTATGTTTTTGAGAAAAAAATGAAAAATATGAAAATTACTAGACGATTTTTGAGAATAGCGCTGGCCGATTTTAGCTGTTACGTTAGGTAAAGGGTTGAGAAACTGTTGAAGCACTGTATTGCTTCAATAGTGAATATTCAAGAGAGAAAAAGATGCGATTCGATGAATTATGAATATCCAAGTTAAAATACTGTGATTGTATTTTTTTACACGGACGCTATAAGGATTGCAAACGTGCAAATATATTTAGTACGGTTATACCTAAATGTTTTGTTTTCATTTTGATTATATCATCTTTATTGGAGATTTTTTATTAAGTAATGTTCCTTCAGAGGCCACACCACAGACGTGTCGTTTTGTTCGTTTGAAACTTTATATATTTGTCACAGTGAACATTACAAGCTATAAAACATCAAAAACGTCGTTGTGCCTGCCTATTGTCCGTCGAGGCCAAGTTTAGCCTCCTGATACACACGCTAATGCCGAACTCCAAATAACAGCGTGATTAACCCCGTTAAAAAAATTCACGTAAACTATGATTTACTCTCAAAGACCAATCTTCCAACTCCCTCCCAAATCGTCACACAAATATACAAAATCAAAACATGTTTTACTTTTTTCCATCCTTCATTATGCTGCAGCGAAATACTGTTACGAAAGTATCTCTTCATTATAATATAATTTTTGGAAGTAATCCCGCAAGTGGTGCCTTGACACAATAGAATGACAAATGCGAAAGAATACCATCTGTACGCAACTACCGATATGGCAATTAAGCTTTCCCAAACCCAGACTCTTGTTATCCTTCTTTTTCAAAAATTATTCTTTATTCTTTTTTTCCGGTAGCAATTTTGTGTGTTGCACTGCTCAAAAACACGCTGTACGATTTTAACCAAGTTTGGCATATTCATAAAATCTAGTGAAATAGGATATCGCCATGTTCATGAAAACGCTTATTCTCAAAATGTTCTGCCAGAAACGTCAAAATTAATAGTCTGAAAATTGTTTACAGTTATCGCGCTTAAATGTTCCAAACATCAAAATTACTACACAAATATTTCAAAATTAATCCCCATTGGCCAAAAATGATATGAATACAGGGACCGACCTGGGCATGCGCCAGTGCGTATTTGGTTCTGAAACATCAGGACCTGGCTCTTAAATCTCAGAAATAGGCTTCTCAGTTGGCGCGTAACTTCTCAGATCATATTTTGATATTCTTTCGATGGATAATCGAGAGAGACACTCTTACATGTATTATATATATGATTATCATTTATCATTGTTATAGAGTGCTTAAGTTAATACTTCAAGTCTTAATTACCAAGCATTAATCTTCACGGTGGTTTCTGATCAAGTCTTGGCTGCCTAAATAGGCAGCCAAGACTTGATCAGAAACCACAGTGAAGATTAATGTTTGCTATAGTGTACTAAATGAAAATGATGAGAGCTATTACATACTTGCAGTGTGTGTTACAAACAGCAGTGTGACTCCGTAAATTGAAATCTGGCGCATAAATTGAAAAAATAGGCTCCGAGGCTAGAGCGTATTTTAAATAGTCCTGATCGGTCCCTGTGAATATAGACATTTTTGTCTTCAAAATTAATCGGCTTCAAGGGCAAATTTCTGTAATCGCAAGGTTGTTGTGATAATGTTTTTGGTATGGATAGATGCAACAATGATTTCAGAAGAAAGTTACTGTTTATTGTTTTAATTTTGGATTTAATCCTCAAGAACATCGAGGGCGAGACTGAGAGTACCGTTTGAAAATGACAAAATTAAACAACTTTGGTTGCTTTTTTCTGTCATTTTGTAATAAGTTAAATTCAAACACTTTGCATGTTCGAGCATATTTGCTGTTGCATGTTTGGATGTAAAGCTAAACACTATGCACATGCTGGTTGCATAAATGTAGGTTCCGTCCAAATAAAGTCCTATTTTTCAGAATTTGGTATGTTTAAGTGACAATTTACTCCATGCCAAATTGATTGAGCGCTGCATGTTTTCTATGGCTGGTACAATAGGACCTGGTAACTAACTCCACCGGGCAAAATAAGCATAAAGGATTGGCAAAACTTGACTATATAGTTTGTTGTGTCATGATTCAGCTTAGATGCCGGCAAGGACAAGGGGCACCGGTAAATGGACAAGGGGCACCAATAAATAACACAATTCGGCCTTTCGCTGGTTTGTCACGATCCTCTAACCAGGGAGCCTATATTAACCCAGTGCATCGCCAGGGTATTTCTCTCCCACTCATCCTCCTAATCTCTTAGCATTCAGTCAAAACAAAAACCGTTTCATAATTATACCTACTGGCGCCTACTTATCTTCTCTCATGGCAGCTGGTCCTCACACGCGAAGCTTTTACGCTACAATATATACAGGTTTGAGTAGGTGAGTATGCAGGGCTTATTTTAAAGCGGCTGGATCACATACACATAGTGTGTATGCTGAAAAATATATACAGGTGTCAGCAAGTAAATACGGAAAACATACTGGAGAAAAAGAAGCTGGTACCAGAAGGGTCTGTGTATCTTGAGTTTACTGGAAAGTACGGATCCAGGAATGGTATGGTGTATTGGTAGATCGAATGTAACTAAGTAGCCCAACATTCCTTGATGCAGACCTACACGTATGGTGGTGATGACAGCCCTGTATGGGGTCTTAAAGAAAGCCTGCATACATGAACGTATGGTGTGAAGTCAGTTCTGGAAGGGGGACTGGCAAAAAGCTCTAAACCCTGAATGGGTAAGCTGGACGAAAATCCAGTGCGGGAATGGCTAGTCCTCCTCGTTCTTCTGTTCTGCAAAATAGGTGGCAAAGATACCGAATGCAAAGTATGCACCCGTCCGTGGAGCTGTGATACGACGTTAACCCTTTACCTAACATGAAAAGCAGACGACACTTGCAAAAAAATTCTTGAATAACTAAATTTTTTCATTTTTTGTCTCAAAAACATAGGTTATGACCCCTCGTTGGAACGAGCTCGACGAGCTCGTTCCAACGAGGGGTCATAACCTATGTTTTTGAGACAAAAAATGAAAATATTTTGAAAATTAATTGGCGATTTTTGAGAATAGCGCTGGTCGGTTTTGGCCGTTACGTTGGGTAAAGGGTTAAGGAGAATCAAATGAAATGGAAATCTGGTACCACATCAGTCTCCATTTTCGGGTGAAGACTTGATAGTGGTGTGTCTGATGATGAAGGGGTAAACACGGAAAGAATATGACAAACAATGTAACACTGAAGACAAAGGGATACATTATTGTGATGGAATAAACAAAGAGGGTCTCGTCTGACCGAGTTAGCGAGTTTCGTGGGTTATAGTAAAGTTAGAGTTCAGTCAAGATGAAGGCAAAATCGACGGTTGAAGAGTGAAAAAAGAAGGGGTGTAGAAACCAGTTTTGAAAAAAAAAGTTTTTGAAAAAATAAAAAAAGAATTTTAAAAAATCACCAGTTTTGAAAAAAAAATCACCGTTTTTGAAAAAAATACAGCTTTTGAAAATAAATTTACCACTTTCGAAAAACAAATTCTAACCACATTTGAAAAAAAAAATTACCACTTTTGAAATAAATTGTCGTTTTTTCAAAACTGGAACTTTTTTCAAAACTGGTTATTTTTTTTTCAAATGTGGTTAAAATTTGTTTTTCAAAAGTGATAAATTTATTTTCAAAAGCTGTTTTTTTTCAAAAACGGTGATTTCTGTTTCAAAACTGGTGATTTTTAATTTTTTTTTTTATTTTTTCAAAAGCTGTTTTTTTTCAAACTGGTTTCTACAAGGGGGACCGGTCCTGAATACTTTTTGAAAAGTATGAATTGTCATGACGACCAGCGGTTGATACCTAGATGTTATTGTTTTGAAGAAATATCATAGTGTAGAGGATGTTCCAAACGATGGACTAAAATAATGACCGCGAAGTTATCCCAAGTGTTATTGATTGTTTTGCAGAAAATTAATCTACCTGAGCTAAGTCAGTTGGTAGTCCATAAACTCTCAGAACCAGAGTTTCTCCAGAACTAAATAATATTAGTTACACAGTTTGTTGGTGGCATAATAAGGTCTATATGGTGTCAGTTAATTCCATATTAGACTGGCGCGGAATTAACTGACACCATATATACCATATTAGGCCACCAACAAACTGTGTAACGAATACATCTTACCGACTGCTACATCGATACACAGAACTAATAACAACAGCGATCAAAATTAAATGAGATAATTCTCACAATGTGTTCACGTGTCTTTGCCTTGTTACAATTTATGAATTTAACAAGGCAAATTCATACATACCAAACAGTTTCATTTCGAAGGTAACATGGCACACATCCACAGAATATGAAGCCTTTTTAGTTGTCTAGCCTGCACTTCAGACCAAATATGGGCTTCCAACACTCAGTCTTTCAACTTGAAGCGTTTATCGGCTGCCGCCATTTTGAATATTCAATGAACAAAGGGGAGATTACCAATAGCTGTCAGCGTATTTTGATGTTGACAGGCAGTATATGGTTTATATGCAGTCTGCATGTGACGTCTTTGAACCCGAAGGGATTCATACAATTTATACCCATTTCCACACGTTCATACTCCAATAAACATTATAAAAATTGCATTCAGTTCTTATAATTACATTCAGTAACTGTTTAAACTACATTTTACTAAACAGCAAAGCAGAAAGACGAAATAAAACGTGTACGAACGAACGAAGCGAAAAACCACCCTCACACAAAAGACAAAGCGCACAACTCTGATTTTTAATTTTCACAACTTTAGAAAAGGAAACGAGTATTTTAGTAACTGGCTTTATGCCACAGTTGGGAAATGTCACCAATGAAACAGCAGCGGAGTTGATCACTGCGAGAGGCGCTAAAAGTTAAAAACCGGCCCAAACACCACCCGAATTACATTCTGTCAACTGCGCTCTACCGTAAATGCGGGTCAAAGTTCTACCAAATGTATTCATTTGAAAATGAATGACATTTGGTCATGACGTTTTCATCCAGCTGACCAATGGGAATTGAGTATTTGGACCCAAAACGTATAACTACATTAACACTGTAATTATATAATAATGAATAAGGAGAATAAAGAGATATCGCATAAACACCAGCCTATTACACTATCGGATATTTTACGTAATCAGACTGGATTTCAGTGAGTTTGATATCAATTCAAGCATTTCGAAGCAATAATAACCTTCCTCCATGCTCATAACCCCCAAATCCATTATTTTGCAAGAAAACATCAGAATGGATATCATTGTGCACTTAGTGGTAAGCGTTGTCCAACAATACATTAGTAAACAAGAGTGATTCGCAAATACAGTACGGGGAGAGTGTATTATCACTAAATCACCCGCAGAGTGGAGATTCCACCCGAGCAACAATTGCAAATTTGTTGCAAAGCATAACCAGCACCAGCAAAGTTTCAGCCAATGGACCTCCGGGTTAAACCCGGAGGTCCATTGGCTGAAACATTGCTTGTGTTTTTTTGTCGATATATACAAAATTTGAAAGTTATAGTTTGGGTGATAACTCCACTCCGCGAGTGATTTAGTAACAATCCACTCTCCACGTACTGTATAAAGGGGTATGTGTGGACAATACTAATTCGAACCAAACAACTCATCCACTCGATGCACAACGAACATTTCAAAGTATTATTAAATGGGGCCGTATGATAGGGGATTTAAGCTCCTTCCTAAATCTACCCGGTTCTTGCTCGTATAATATGTGAAAACAGTGACGTGTCAAGCCTTATTTAAGAAGTAATCTTTCACTACACAACATTTTTAAAATTTTATTTTAGTTGCGGAAATCAAAACAGGTGCTGACATTGTGGCGGTGATAGATGGATCGAAGCTTGTTAGTGATGCAAACTGGAAAGTAATGATGACATTTATTACAGAATTAGTTAAGAGTTTAGATGTTTTTAATAACAATATCCATTTTGGTGATGTAGTGTTTGGTACACATGTCGCTACTTCCATATCACTGGACCCATACTATGGACAACAATTTGTGATATTGAATACAAAACGTCAAAGGCAGCCAAAAGGCGAAACTAATACAGCAGCAGGTATAAAGGAAGCGCGCGAGATGTTGACTGATGAAGGTCGAAAACACGCTCATCATATTGTACTTGTTTTTACGGCTGGTAGACCTCAAGATTCGCAAAAAGCCATTCAAGAAGCGACTGCAGCTGTGCATAATGGTATAACCGTTGTTACAATAGGAATTAGTGCACCAGGTGATGTAGCCGATCTAAAGCCATTGGCATCCAACCCGTCATTGTTTTACACAATCACTTTCGACCGGATACAAGCTTTCATGGTCCCATTGAAGGAAACAATTTTCAAAGGTAAGCTTTTTGGTATAAAGTTTCATTAACCCTTTACCCAACGTAACGGACAAAACCGGCCAGCGCTATTGACAAAAATCGCCAATTAATTTCCATTATGTTTTCATTCTTTCTCCCCAAAACATAGGTTATGACTGCTCATTGGAACGAGCTCGTCGAGCTCGTTCCAATGAGGGGTCATAACCTATGTTTTCGAGACAAAAAATGAAAAAAATTAGTCGTTCAAGAATTATTTTTGCAAGTGTCGTCTGCTTTTCATGCTAATCATTACACAAAATGATTTCATTTACATATTCCAGACGATTGCATCACTCGTTACTTCATACTACAGTTCAGTGGAATAAGCTATATCGCGTCTTTCTCAGATCTCTCGGGCGATGCAGAATCCAGTAACGACGCTAAGAATATTGTAAATCGCTGGAGTTCGAATACATGCCCGTAAATTTCCATCAGTACCCACTTTTTGTAAGAATATCCTGAATCGCCTTTTAGTTTGGCCACAGCGACACAAACTTGTGTTAGAGCACTGCACGACGTTCATTATAGTTTCCTTGCGATTTACATGTGTCAATATACGTGTATGTCTTTACGGTAGGACCATGCCTATAGTCGAGTGATGTACGTAAGTCACTATAGTTTTGCTGGGCGGTTGGGACAATGCCGTGGATAGGAGCTGTACGTTTGCAGGTTCGCTGGGCGATCGGGACCATGTCGTTGACGTCGATGTTTTCGTGGTTCAGTACAGTTTTGCTGGGCTCTGTGGACTATGTTGGTGGCCTGGAGATTATCAATAGTATTGATGGGCGGTTGGGACCATACCCGTGGCTGGGATATTTTACGTGGTTCATTAGTGTTTTGCTTGGCGTTTGGGACCATATCGGTGGCCGGGAGATTTGCATGGTTCAGTATATTTTTTTCTGATCCGTTAGACCATCTCTGTGGCCGTAGATGATTCAGTTTTCTTTTGATGGGAGTTGGATCAATGTCGGCGGTCGAGTGATGTAAGTGGTTTTGTATACTTCCGCTAGGGGGTTGGGCGGAGGAGTTATGTGAGAGGATTCGAACACTTTCGCTAGGTGGTCCGAGTTATGTCTGTAGTCCAATATACCAGTATATTGTTATGGGGTTCTTTGCTTCCACCAAAGGGCAATATAGATCCTGCTGTAACTCAAGGCGGTTTCAGAGTGTTGAAACACACGATGTTCGAGCAGGTGTCACCTGTGATTACTAGATGTTTGAGATTCTCCCTAGGAATCGTTCATAAACTGGAAACTCTAGAATTGAATACCAGCCTCTAAAATGCAATTTGATGCATGCAGAGAGTCGTTGAGCTGGTCGAGGGGTGCTTTTTCAGTTTTTTCCTTCAATGATTTACTTGATATGTGCTAGGCCCCATGGTTTGTTTAGCTTATAATTTATAAACGATAGAGCGGGTAACCCATCAGCTCAATAGGCCCCCAGATAGCACTGCACTTTATATAGACTGTTGTAAACGAAATGTAGAGGACTCAAGCGGCATCTCAACATCCAGACAGCATGTGTTTCCTAGGAATAGGAACACGATTTAAAAACGATTACCTAATTCATGCAAAGCTGCACCACTACTAGATGCTTTGAAATAATCAGATGACACGACACGTTCAATATTTTCTTTTTTTAAAGTGAGCGCTTTCCCTAATAAATCGTCCCCCAAATCAGCCCCTTGCAAATCACAAAATTTATCGTGCGTATTCTTTCTCATTTATCTTATCTCTTCTCCGGAAACACAGTTGTTGGGTATTTCTGGAAAAGCTCGACGAGCTTAGATCAGTGAAAAATTAAAGACGTTGATTTATTCGGTAACCCTTTACCCAACACAGACGATTAAATTTATTAATTTTTTTTCAAGAAATTTCAACAAAACCATATCATGTGACCCGTCTATGAAACGAGCTCGACAAGCTCGTTCCAAAGAGAGGTCACATGATATGGTTTTGTTGAAATTTTTCGAAAAATAATTTTTTTTTCAGCTGCTGAATTTGCAAATTACGCGGGCGGCTGCGGGCGATTCGTTAGGTAACGGGTTAAAATGATTAAAGTGTGTAAATTCCATACAGTTATTCTCTTACGATTCTTTAATGGATTGAACAGTTTCGTAGACTGTCGTAAAATCAAATCCTGGCTGCTGTGCGGCAGCCGCGATTTGGTCTTATGAAAAATGTTAAGTAAGATGGTTACTTGTATTTGCAGGGAACAGTTTGCAAACCAAACTTACAAGTACATTTCTACTAGGCTACCGTGTCACACTGGGTAGCGCATTGAACTTTGAACGAAAAGTCCAAGTTTCGATTTTGACTTCCTTGATTCTGCGTTATTGAAAAAGACTTTTAATGCCAACTGTTCAAGTGATATCACGGAAGTGCCTCATACTAATGTACACCACAAGTTAATGATACACTTGCAATCGACCAATGGTAGTCCTGCCTGTTTAGCCATCTCCATATTCCGAATGTTACTCTAGTCTGCGTGGTCGATCTCTCCAGGTACTCTGGCTTTCTTCACCCGTAGAACTGTCAAATACGATATGCACATTAATCCACAGTTGGCATATTGTTAGATATTTGAAACTAAAAGAAAAGGTTTGGACGCTTAATTAGAAATCTTTGCATTGCAAATATTGAATTGCAGTTGTCGTTTCTATGGGGGTTTGAAGTAATTGAGTTCAGATTTTGAGTCGCATAGCGATACATTTGTTGAAAATATTAGGGGCTATGTGAGGTTGCAGGACAAATCTCAAGATGAAATTCAACAAACTACGGCCAACGCAGATTCATCAACAACACCCAAGATGCATGCTGACGTTTTTGTGTTTTTTTCCTGAGGATAGCAAACCACATGTGGTATGTATGTGATCCTGAAATCGTTTTAAGCTCACCGAAAGGAGCTTAACTTATCACTTGCCGTCCGTCGTCCGGTGTCCGTCGTCGTCCGTCGTCGTCGTCAGTCGTCCGTCGTGAACTTTACATTATCGACTGCTCCTCCCAAACTGATGGATCAAATTGAACCAAATTTGGTGTGCATGTTCCCCATCATATGTCAAATCAAACTTGTACAAATAAACATGCCGCACGCACAGGGGGCACCACAAGGGGCATAACTCCGATATCACCCATGAATTTCTTTCCAAAATTAAAAAAAATCTTCTTCTTCAGATCCACCAGGCAGAATTCTTTCCTATTTGGAATAAATCATCTCTAGGGGGTGCAGATTCAAGTTTGCTTAAATCGGCCCCCTGGATTCATATTTGGGCTCACTATAGAAGCCCAAATTTGAACTTAGTGCATTTCAGGCAAATTTCTTAAAAAATCTTCTTCTCCAGATCCAGCAGGCAGAATCTTTTAATATTTGGTATGCAACATTGTGGGGTGGATCTGATTCAAGGTTGTACAAATCGGTCCCCTGGGTTCATACTTGGGCTCAGTATAGAAGCCCAAATTTGAACTTAGTGCATTTCAGGCAAATTTCTTAAAAAAATTTCTTCTCCAGATCCAGCAGGCAGAATCTTTTGATATTTGGTATGCAACATTGTGGGGTGGATCTGATTTAAGTTTGTACAAATCGTCCCCCTGGGTTCATATTTGGGCTCAGTATAGAAGCCCGAATTTGAACTTTGTGCATTTCAGGCAAATTTCTTAAAAAATCTTCTTCTCCAGATCCAGCAGGCAGAATCTTTTGATATTTGGTATGCAACATTGTGGGGTGGATCTGATTCAAGTTTGTTCAAATCGGCTCCCTGGATTCATATTTGGGCTCAGTATAGAAGCCCGAATTCGAACTTAGTGCATTTCAGGCAAATTTCTTAAAAAACTTCTTCTCCAGATCCAGCAGGCAGAATCTTTTGATGTTTGGTATGCAACATTGTGCGGTATATCAGATTCAAGTTTGTTCAAATTGGCGCCCTGGGTTCATATTTGGGCTCATTATAGGAGCCCAAATTTGAACTTAGTGCATTTCAGGCAAATTTCTTAAAAAATCTTCGTCTCAAGATCCAGCAGGCAGAATCTTTTGATATTGGGTATGCAGCATGCTTAGGGGGGTGAGATTCAAATTTGTTCAAGCCAAGTCCCTGGGTTCATATTTGGGCTCACTGTTGTAGCCCGAATTATAACTTAGTTCAAAATAAGGAATTTTCTTTAAAAATCTTCTTCAGATCCAGTAGTTGGAATGTTTTGATATTTGGTATGCAGCACCCTTAGGGGGTGAGATTCAAGTTTGTTCAAGCCATGTCCCTAGGTCCACATTTGGGCTCACTATGGGAGCCCGAATGCTAACTTCGTTCAAAATGAGGAATTTTCTTTAGAAATCTTCTTCTTCATATCTAGCAGGCAGAATGTTTTGATATTTGGTATGCAGCATCCTTAGGGTTGGTGAGATTCAATTTTGTTCAAGCCATGTCCCTAGGTCCATATTTGGGCTCACTGTGGGAGCTTGAATTGTAACTTAGTTTGAACTGAGGAATTTTCTTAAAAAAATCTTCTTCTTCAGATCCAGCTGTCGGAATGTTTTGATATGTGGTGTGTAGCATCCTTGGGGGGGGGGGGGGGGGATTCAAGTTTGTGAAAGCCAAGTCCCTGGGTCCATATTTGGGCTCCCTGTGGGAGCCTGAATTATAACTTAGTCAATATGAGGAATTTTTCTTTAAAAATCTTCTTCTTCAGATTTAGCAGCATCCTTAGGGGGTTAAGATTCAAGTTTGTTCAAGCCATGTCCCTAGTTCCATAAAATTCGTCTCTCATCACTTCATTCCTTTGTAGTGTTGATGAACCCTGTCTAACTGAATGCGACCCCAAATACTTCTTTGAGCCACTTTAGCCGGTGAGCGATTAAGGCTCCATGGGGCTTCTTGTCTTTAAACTTTCCGTCTTTTTATTGGTCAAGGTTTTAATAAAAAAAAGTCGACCTATAGTCTCCTGAAGTTGGCGCGTGGCGGGTGGGTGTTGGATGGGGGTGGGGGATGGATGGGCTGGAAGATATCGGGCGGACGATCGGGATTGTGACACCTTTCTGAATAGCTCGATAATTCAACAAATATCAATTGATTTGGTTAATGTTTAGTGTCTGAGACTTTCTAAACAATTTCTTGAATGAGTTTGAAAACTGACGGTTCGACCATCCATTCTGCGCAGAGTTATTGCCCTTAATTAGTTAAAGTAAGGCTGTTTTACGTCCGGTAGCGTGATACCTTCAACAAATATCAAGAGATTTGAATTTCTTACGAAGACAAGCCATACAGGTGCGAAGAGGCCCGACCCCGGAAATGAGTATTCATTGTTTTCATTTCTTGGGATGGGGCTGGGTGGGGGAATGACCGCTCTTCAAATACATAAACTGAGTTTAGTTTGGAGAAGCTATCTCGCATCCAACTAAGTTTTCGGGCTAAAATGTTTGAATTTTCAATTATTGAAGAATATTGTTTTTGAAAGGTTCGTTATCATGTCGTGTGAGGTTAAGTAAAATAGATCATGTGGTTTCAAAAAGAAAACGCTTAACCTCTAAACCCCAAGAATCAGCTACATCCGCCCGCAAAATATGCAGATACGGCAGCTGAAAATATAATATTTTTCAAAACATTTTAACAAAACCATATCATGTGACCCCTCTTTGGAACGAGCTCGTCGAGCTCGTTCCAATGAGGGGCAACATGATATGGTTTTGTAGAATTAAACAAAAATATTTGAAATTATAAATTGTTATATCGTCTGCGTTGGGTAAAGGGTTAATCTCTTAACACACGTGAATATAACAAAAACATGATTTTAGGAGAGCATTGCATTTTGTTAACGATTCAACAGAAACTATTAACAGCCAAACAGCTAATAAGCGCCCCGAGACGCAGTCTCAGTCCGTCAATTTGGTTAAGGCTTATGCATCATTTCTGATGAGCCGATCAAAGAACTGATAAGCCCTGCAAAAATGTGTAATTACTCTTATTACCACTGCTACCCGGAAAACGCAATAAACAACTGAAAGTGGGCTGAAATTAAATTCTACAATGGAAATCAGATGGCACTTCATTAGTTTTAATAACCTTATATATGAATACCAATCGTTAGTTGTACTGTTGGGAAGCCACTGTGCTCGACAGCTGAACTTCAGCTGTCATTTGCTTTGTTGTCAAACAGATGTCGAGTGGCCACGCGACTATCTTTTGTACGGTCTATGGGAATTTAGAAAACTTGCCAGCAGTCAAACAGTAACTGGACTATTTAATTGATGAGGCAAAATATATGTTATACAATCCGTGGAAAGTTCGTCCTTGACACGACCGAAAGCTCTCGATATTGTCACATTTGTTCACACAACGCCACGGCAAACAGAAATTCGTCCAAAAAGGAATGCCGAGAACTAATGACCAAACAAATCTCAATAACGCGACGTGTTGAGCTGTTATGAGACGGTAGCGACCCAACACATGACGTAATCTGCCGAGCTTCACGCAGCTTTAAGATCGAATGAAACGTCATTAATGTATGAGAAACAAAGTGGTAATACAAGCAGATGACACAACCACATCACAACTTTTTTTTTCAAAAAAGTGAATATTTGAATGTTGCCGAAATTGCTTATGATCCCTCATTGGAATGAGCGCATTGAATAGTGCTGGACTGACAAATTTGGCTGTTACGTTAACACCCAACATCGACCTGTGATATCTACAAAAATCGCCATTTTATTTTCATTTCTTTTCTATCTCAAAAGATAGCTTACAAGCCCTCATTAGAACGAACTCATATGCTATGTTTCCGAAGTTAAAAAAATGGAAATCGAAACTTATTCAAGAATGGTTTTATGAAGTTCCATTTGCCATTCGGATTGGGCGAAGGATTAGAATGCATTGCGTATATTCGAGGTAGATGTACATCAGGATCGTCGTAGTCTGGTCACTTTCCACGAGTGGGAAATATTTCCACAGACGCAATAATTCTTGATTCCAAAGACAAATTATAGGAATAATACTCAGTACTTTAATTAATGACACGGTGCTTCATTAATTAAAGTTTTAATGATGATGGTCCTTGTTACCTGGTATACGCATGCGTAGGCATTGCAGCCCGCGCGTGGATTACGACCAGCCCAAGGCGACAGAACCGTACATGTCGTTGAGGCCAGAAAAGTACCACCGGGTATCGTTATAAATATATAACTAGGTTCACAGAGGGCAAATTTAGTGATGCTACCCTGCTGTGCAGAGCACAGTTAAAACTAGAAGTCCTGTCACGAATAGTGCGCTTATCTATGATTAATTGCGCGTTGGAATTGCGCGCAATTGCCATATCGAATGCCATCCAAAGCACGGCAGATTCTCCTGGTTGCTCATAGCAAACACATGCAGTGTTTCTGCCATTGGCTGAAACATTGCTGCCTGTGCACAGGCCATATGTACAGAATATGACAGCTTTAATTGGGTCATAACGCGCACATTAACGCGCATATCAACGTGCTATTTGTGCGCATTTCATGACAGGACTTCTAGTTTCAACTGTAGCATCACTAAATTCACCCTCGGGGGACCTCATTTTGCAGATGACAGTCTACTTATTTTGTGGCTAGTATGTATCACAGCAGTGTTTGGAGAGGGGATCCAAATATCATTTTTGCTCGATTTACTCTGACGATTTATGTTTTATTGTTTTGGGTATTTCCAACCAAACATTTCAGCATCAAGCGCCTAATAAGTTGATTTCTATTTGGTGGCTCAGGCTGAGTGGTTGCAGCATTGAAATTCAATCCGAAGAGCTCCACGGTTTGATCCATGCTAGGAGTAACTGCATCGTGTCCTTGGTAAAGGTACATTATCCCGATTGTTCACGTCGGAGCACAGTGTATTAAGGCAAACTGCACTTCGATGGTCTTTAACCAATGCTAACTCTCCTTGTGTGGAGTTAGTAGTTGGAGAGTCTGACAGTTGCGCACCGTTGCTCCGTGGTTTTCTCCAGGTACTCCAACTTCCTCCACTCTTAGAACTGTCCGTCACGAGTTGACCGTGGCTGCCAAAAGTGTCGTTAAATGCCAATAAAAAAAATAAATAAATAAAAAAATGAATTAATTTTCCGAACATCGGATTTAGAAATGTCTACGGTGTTGGGGGCGGTAAGGAACCGACACCCAACACAAATGCCAATAATTCTATCCGCTCTCTTAGAAAATGTTTTCATTTCTCCAGATCTCCGCATTTATCTAAGTAGATGAGTTATTTAATAAATTAACTATTTACACCCTTGTGGTATCTTCCAGGTCAGTTCAATAGCAGCAATTGGAAGAGTCCATATTCATGATTTGGGGAAAACAATTAACATTTTTCAACATGCAGACTTGTGTCCAAAGGGCTCGTACAAGTATATTTTTTATCTTGGACAAATCTGATATACACATAGCATTTTTTTGTATATTTTCAGTTGCTGATATAAAAGTGTTTACAGATTTTGTGATAGTGGTAGACGGATCTAACACTATTAGTAATCAAGACTGGACAATAGAGAAGGATTTTGTTGTAAGTCTCATTAGTAGTTTACATACAGTCGGTGATTCATACATAAACTTTGGAGAGATTGTTTACAGCGAAAATGTTGGAGATGTACTCCAACTGAAGCACTACGGGGACGTACAAAAGCTTTATGACGCAACAAAGGCGCTTACACATCCAAAAGGCGGAACCAATACGGCCGTGGGCATACAAAGAGCAATCACTATGTTCCATACTGATGGTCGACCCAACGCAAATCGTATTTTGCTTGTCATCACGGACGGTACATCTACACATCCGAAAATTACCGTCGAAGAAGCGAGCAAAGCCAAGGAACATGGCATTAGTATAATGACCATTGATGTATCTGGTGGTAAAGCAACTGAGTTCACACAAGTTGTTTCGCATTCGTCATTGTATTACACTGTTGACAGTTTCACTGCTCTTGGTGGATTGATAGACACACTGACACACACTGTCACTGAAAGTAAGTATGTATTGTTATATTGATCTACATTACAATAGGTGACCCCAAGGTTGGGTGTGCGAGAGCGGTATCGTTTGCACCTATTCTATAGCTCATCAACATAAAATGACATACGCTAGGCGCATAATTACCAAACATGATCCGTTGACAGCGCCAACAAACAAATCGGACTAGACCTAAACCTTTTCATTTTGTTACTCAAATTATAGCTCATGAGCTGGTCCAGGGAAGGGTCTTAACCCTTTACCCAACGCAGACAATATCAAAATTTATTATTTTAAATATCATTTTTTTTAATTTTTCACAAAATTTCAACAAAACCATATCATGTGACCCCTCATTGGAACGAGCTCAACGAGCTCGTTCCAATGAGGGGTCACATGATATGGTTTTGTTGAAACTTTTTGAAAAATTTTAATTTTTCAACTGATCAATTTGCATATTACGTGGGCGGATGCAGGCGATTCGTTAGGTAAAGGGTTAAACTGTGTTTTGGAAACACAAAATGACAAAAATAATGAACGTTTTTCTAAAGTCGGTAAGTCTGTATTTCCTTCCTTTACTTTCGGGTAAAGGGTAATTTGCTTTGCTTTCCAACATGTCACCAGGGTGAATCATTTTAGTACTTATTTAATGATTTCACGTTAATTGCATGCTCTGTCCCTTCCTGTCCAACCCCAAAAGGAGTGTCTCGCACTGGAGTCTAGTGTTTATGTCGTCAGCACTCAAAACCTTCGAACGCTTGCCATCTTTTACATAACAACATGACATCGTTTCTCAATCATTTGTTAAATTAAAAAACCGTCAACACGTGTGCAAAGTGTTTGCATCAAAACACAGGTACGTTGCCAAGGGAGTGGGGGTGTCCCCGTCATCATTTGCCATATTTACAGCAGTAGGAAATCCGGAACTCTAAATTGGGAAAGTTTGACATTTAAGACTGACTGCTAGGGGAATTTATAAAGCACACAAACAGAAATTTGAGTTCCTCCAGAACTCAAAACTGTTTTTTAGTTTGTCCTGACAGAGAACCAAATGTGGTTACATGGTACCAAACAAAAACATGTTTTAGTTCTCCATTCTTTCACATTATCTCGACTCTCTTTGGCCATAACAAAAAGGTTGTAAAATATAGAAACGCCCCTCGTTCAATTTTTGAAATGGCAACGAAGCAACGGCAACAACGTAAACAAAACAAGTAACTCTACATGAAATTACTGACTTATAGATTATATGAAGATCCAATTCCTTGTGTTCTGCGATGGGTTTTGATTCTATTCGGAACCAAATTTGGCGCAGATTTCTCTCTGTGCCTGTCTGGAATTTGGCCAAAATATGGCATTTGTAGGCTGAAAAGTAGTGACGGTCCTCCAAATAGTTATTGAAAAGTAGTAAAAATCCCCCAAATATTGAATTGTACTTGGAATATGTGACTACGAAGAAACCTCAGTTGGATAATGTATTACACGCCTCTTCTATAGAATCATCCCCAACACTAAATCATGCGGAAAATGTAAATCCGTTCCGCACACGTGTGCCGAACGGAAATCGCTGACGGACTATTTTCATAAAGCAGCGAAATTTCAATGGGATTTTCTACAAATCGTGCACGGCAATTACAATTTGAATCGCGAGCGATAGCTAAAATCGTTCCCTGAGTTCCAATGTGTCCTATGTGCCAGAAGGCAGATAGGACGCATTGGAACGCATGGGACGAAATTGTAACACGGGTTCCCTCGCTAATTTGGTTGGCGAAAAAATGTGTTCTTTTTGATGATAGTTGTCAAATGAATTGCTGAGCGTCATTCTAATAATTGTTTTTTTTTTATAAACGTGAAGGCTTGTAATAAACACTGAATGAGACAAACGTGCGAATGGAAAGCTATAGATTAATCCATACACAAGCACGTGGCCTCCTGTGTATGTATGTGGAATGTGTGGCTACCAAGAGCCTCAGTTTGATAATTTATAGACAAGGGAGGTGCACAAATGGAATTATGTATCGTAAATCTTGAATCAATCAGAGATCAGAACGAAATATTGATGCAGTAAATAAAACAACAGTGCCGTTGCAAACATGCACAGCAGTGAAAGACACCGAGAAGGAACGAAATCATTGATTGAATTCCACACAACATTACAGAATTTCTAAAGGAGTATTTAACATGGATGATACCGTGTGAATCTCCATGGCAATTGTAGCATGTCAGTTTTAGTTTAGCTTTTCGTCTCGCAAGTTACTATAGGTTATGAGACGATGAATTACAGAACAGGGTGTCATGTTTGTCGAAGTGGCATGATATAGTCGAGCGCTGTATCGGTTTCGAAGAGCCGATTATATCAGCATACCAGGCAACTAAGAGCAACGCACCGAATTTATCATGTCCGATATTTGTATATTACATTTTATCTGTTGACTAAAGTGAATTTTTTGATTTGATTGGTTGATAGATACGTGGTATGAGACCATATTCATTGAAACCCACGATACGTCCGCACAGCCACTGACAAATTTCCCATACCCAGTGAAAGCCTCGTTCTGAAATCTACAAATTGTCCATACCCCGTAGAAGACGCGTCATTCCAGTTTTACAGTGTACATGTATTATATTTTAATTTTTTATCTCCAAAATATAGCTCATGACCCCTTATTGGAATGAGCTTGTCGAGTATCCTCCAATGTGGGGTTCATAAGCTATGTTTTTGAGACAAAAAAGAAAAAAAGAAATTCAATAACTTGTTTATACTAGTCATATCGGCATATTTTCACAAAAAACTCTTTTGCACAAAAATTCCACAGAAACCTGTATGACTCAACAATGGAAGATAAAAGATCTCATGCTGTGTGTGTTCACACATGAAATAGAATGTACTTCTAAAACGGAAAGTCAATAGATAAATTCGTTACCCCGTTTCTGATCACGTGGTACGGGTTTTTACCTACCCGAAGCCAGCCGTATCCCGGCCTCATGGGATACGGCTGGCTTCGGGTAGGTAAAAACCCGTACCACGTGTTCAGACACGGGGTAACTAATAATATCCTTGGGCCAACCTGATTTCAAAACGGCCTTCTCTAATATATAGCGAAATAGGAACGTTTTTCGACCACGATTTCAGCTAAGGTTTCAGGAGAATATTCTGAGGAGCAACCATGTTTATTGTATATTATAAAGCAGTAATTGTGTAAGATGTAACAAATAAGGTGTGTGTGTGTGCGTGTGTGTGTGTGGGGGGGGGGGGGGTGGGGGGGCAATCGTTACCATTTTCTTATTCGGAATGCACTATCAGCCGATTTTATCGTTTGCGCATGTCGAATACACAATTGGGAATAAATAAACAAGAATGAAACTTGCTCGGAGAAAAGATGGGTCTGCAAGGAGACTAGGTTATGCATTTTTATAGTATCAAAACACCACTGGAACAACAATGGGGCATTCTGATGTTTATATATATAGTGTCCAAAAAAAGTTAAGAGCCGCCCCCCCCCCCCCCTCCTCCCCGCCACCTCTCTATAATACCGGTGGGTATACAGTAGATGGGTAAATTCTCCTGAGAAAACCTGCTATTTGCAGTAGGGGGAATATGCCTCATTAGTGTAGCAAGGGTTTCTAGAGCTTTCTTTTTTATTGAATGAATATTAGGCACCGCCGACGTCATCACAACGTTAAAAAACGTCACGTTGTTCAGTACCGGATGGAACAGTCTCGAGCAAATCTAACACACCTTAGCCCTTTACCTAACATGAAAAGCAGACAACACGTGCAAACAAAATTCCTGAATAACTATTTTTTTTTAATTTTTTTATCAAAAATGAAAACCTAATGAAAATTAATTAGCTATTTTTGAGAATAGCCCTGGCAGGTTTTGGGGGTTACGTTGGGTAAAGGGTTAATTGGTGTGGCATGCTGTCCATGACCTTCCGAATTTCTCCCACTGTGAAGTTGTCTCATTTCTCTATAAGCACACGGCAGTGAAGTGGTCAGTAGCCAGTAAATATTCACCTGTTTTAAGGATGTATGCCCGATCCGATAGAGAAATGCAGAATGTCACAATATTCGTATACCACAGGTATTAAAGGGGTGGGGGTGGTTAGCTTGTTTTGGACAGAATATTTAATGAGACGGGGGAGAAGGGGGGGGGGGGGGTCATATCATATAGTTGTGCTGAATATTTTTAAAAATATAAAAATATAATAAAATTATAACAATAACCAAATTTGATATCATGTGTGCTGAAGTAAGGGTTAGAGGGGCGGAGGGCGGGGCTAGGGTGGGGGTTCTAGGGTGGGTAGGGGAGAGGCGGGGTGCTAATGGAATTTCTACTTGTTGGTAGAAGAATAACGAGCTCGTTCCAAAGAGGGGTCATAACCTATGTTTTTGAGACAAAAAATGAACAAAATTAGTTATTCAAGTACGTTTTTTGCAAGTGTCGTCTGCTATTCATGTTTCAAAGAACATGACTGTTAACTTTAAATTCAATCGTCTGGAATATTTTAGTTGGTCAGTCTTTTCCCACCATCTGAAATATTACAGACGATTTAACCCTTTGAACCCTGGTGGTATCTTCCATATTAGTTCAATGACAGCAACTGCAAGAGTCCATGCTCATTATTTAGGGGTGGACCAAGTAATATTTGCAACGTGCAGCCTTGGGGCTGCCCGTTGAATATAAGTGATTGGTCTATCACATATATGCACTTAGCATCCATCCTATTTAATGAAATTATGACGTATCATTATGGTAGTGGTAGTCGGAATTGTGCCTGCCTGGGTGGGAGGTGCAATTGTAAAGTTAGAGGTGGATCTCACATGAGAGACCCCTAAGTATCGTCCCTGGTTGGACAATAGTGTGTTTATCCTTTTGCTTTACAGTTCGGTAGACAATATCGATAGAAGTCATTGTAAGTACAGTTAAAACTAGAAGTCCTGTCACGAATAGTGCGCTTATCTAGGCTTAATTGCGCGTTGGAATAGCGCGTAATTGCCATATCGAATGGCATCCAAAGCACGACATGTTCTCCTGGTTACTCATAGCAAACACATGCAATGTTTCTGCCAATGGACCTCCGGGTTACCCGGAGGTCCATTGGCTGAAACATTGCCTGTGCACTGGCCATATGCACAGAATATGGCAGCTTTAACTGGGTCATAACGCGCACATTAACGCGCATATCAGCGTGCTATTTGTGCGCATTTCATGACAGGACTTCTAGTTTTAACTGTATATTTGATCTTTATTTATTGGGATTTATCCCTTTAACCAACACACACCATATCAAACTTTGTTATTTTACATCCCCCCCCCCCCCGAACATTGGTGGTATCTTCCACGCCAGTTCAATGGCAGTAACTGGAAGAGTCCATATTCTTTATTTAGTGGTAGACTAATTACTACTTTCAACCTACAACCTTAGGGCTACACATTGAAAGAATTGATTGGTCTACCCAACATATTCACTTAGTAGCCATTATACTTAATTAAAGTACATCATATCCCGAACCTGGGCCGTAATGGATTAATATTCTCCAAATGGTTGACAATGTGTTTTCAGTTTTTTCAAAACATTTCTATAAAACCATATCATGCAATGCTTCATCGCAACAAGTTCGTTCCAACGAAGGGTCACGTGATGTGATTTTGGAGAAATTACCTTATTTTTTTTCAGCCGCTCCATGTGTAAATTACACGGTTGGATACGGGTGATTCCGTTGTTATAAAGAGGGCCAATAAGGGTGAAAAAAACGCACTTGTTTTTTTTTTACTTTGATATACCACATTGTTGGAAATGATTCGTAGAGCTCTCCACTCATTCACCACGGCCCGCCGTTTTCTGCTGTAGCCTTTCTTAACCCTTTACCTAACGAATCGCCCACATCCGCCCACATCCGCCCACATCCGCCCGCGTAATATGCAAATAGAGCAGTTGAAAAAATTAAATTTTTTCAAACTATTTCAACAAAGCCATAGCATGTGACCCCTCATTGGAACGAGCTCATTGAGTACGCTCCAATCAGGGGTCACACGATATGTTTTTGTTGAAATTCGTTGAACAAATTAAAAAAATGGTATTTAAAATAATAAATGTTGATAATGTCTGCATTGGGTAAAGCGTTGAGAACAGTGCAGTTGCCGTGGATTGGTCGCAATCCACTTTTGTGTAGTAATGTCCACGCATGCGTTTACCAGGTAATACAAATCTAATAATATTGCGTCCGCGGAAATGTATTCCACTCGTGGAAAGTAACCAACCTACAGTAACCGTACTGTACATATACGATAATACCATAGTGTGTTTTGATATGTTTGATATCTCAACGAGTTGAAAGTGAGTTTTTTTCGCGAGGCTTGCCGAGCGAAAAAAACTCACTTTCAACGAGTTGAGATATCAAACATATCAAAACACACTATGGTATTGTTGTATTTATCTTATACCGACCATTTTTGTTCTTTTCTGCATTTTTAAAAGGGTTTTGGGGATGATTTCGTGTCAAAATGTCGACTCATCTGGAGTGGAGTCGACTGCTTTCTCTTGTTGGGCATGAATACACGTGATGTGCCCGGAAAAGCTGTTGGTGCGTAACAAGGCTACAAATTCAAGTGAATGATAGAGTATAGTTCCCCTTAGAAAGTGGCCCTGTAACTGGGAAAACAATTACAGAAAATATACTTACGCCTCAATTCTTATGATTTATGACAAAGATATGTTTGATAATCAATTTCACCAGATTTGACACGATTTATAAACAATTTTGCGAATGTCATGACATCATTATATTATAATATAGAAAAAGACTATAGTCCGTTCTCCAGTCTATATGACATAGGGGTATGTGTTATAGATAATCTATAACACATGGGCTATATATTCAATAGGTATAAGATAAATATATAAATATATTATTACTAGCCCGATCTATAGTAATTCAGTCCGTTTTTGTTAGTGTTAAATTTTGATGGGAAATGAGCTCTAAAACATCACACTCTCAAAAAACCAAGTGTCCGCATAATTATGTCTACCGGGATCACATAGTTGCTTTGGCTGATATTATTTGTCCCCGAGGTCAAAAGGAAGCTGGATTCAACAAAATGGTATTCGTTCTGTCTATTACGGAAACCAGTTCTGTGAACAAAACATAAAAATGTAGCTTGATAGTTATCGAATGTATGTCATAAATTTAACCCTCTGAGACCTTAATTATTCTGACGTTCAAATGTCACTTGAAATTCGTTTTTTTCAACGATTTACAAAATAGACGTCAAACGTCGTAAAGTACAAATGACGATATTTTTCACATTAGTGATTAATTAGTTGAGAGCTATATTATTTTTCGGGGTCTGAATTTGTAATTCAAAACGTGTTTTATTACAAATTATTGGATAGTGCCCACATGCACTCTTCAATAATTTATAATAAAACAAATGTATATAAACAAAATATTATTTGTGTTTGACTGAATATGAAATATAAGCAAGGAAAGTGTTGGCTTTTGCTCTGGTATCCTCATTTTTTGATAGCCCCGATAGTGGCTTCTGGCGCTCAACAAGTTAGGAAGTCTTAACAGCAGGATTGTGTTTGTATTTTAAACTGCTCAACGGTTGTCATTGAACGCTATTCGGAAAAAAATAGGAATTAAGGTTAAAACTTTAAAAAAATCGAAAAATAATAACAAAACAAATGACCACAAAGTATCAACGCGCTGTTTGATTTCTTGCTTCATAAGACGTACAAAAGTATCAATGGGTTAATAAAAAGAGGTTCAAGTTAAACAAATCATGTCACCCAGAACACCAACAACCTTGATTGTACATCGTGGCAGCATATTGGGAATCCTTGTTCACCTCCTAATAATAATCTTAAAAAATGTGTTTTTCCCCCAGGAAGTCTAAACGGGTGAGGGGCATGGGCGTGTTCGCCTCTCTTCACCTTGTCTAGGGAGTTGGGGAGGTAAGAATGCAATCATTCTGGAAGATTAACAAGGGCATCTCATTGCTATCAGTAGCAACACAGGGGGTACCAAAGTACTGTTGTTCTGTACTGTTCGGGGACGCAGTGGCGTTGTGTTAACCGTTCACGTCAGATCACCGAAGTTAAGCAGCGTCGAGCCCGGTTAGTCATTGGGTGAGCGACTTTCTGACCGATCGATTTGGACTCCCATATTGTGTCCTTGAGCAAGCCACGTAATCTCGATTGTCCACATGGGGGTACGGTGACTCCTTGTACTAAGGCGTACTGCACGTCGATGGTGCGCATGTCTTCAACCAATCAAAATTATCTCCGACACGATATGACATTGGCTGTTAAAGTGTTGAAACCTTAATAAATAACAATTAGGTATTTTGCAACAAATTACCAGAGGAATTTATTTTCTAGAAATGACACAAAAAAAATTTAAATTACAAAAACTTTTCGAAAGAGATCTTACAATGGACGGTTCACCAGCAGGTGCTCTAGCTCTGAGGAAATCCCCCCCCCCCCCCCAACCGCCTGTTTATACGCCCGTTTATACAAGCGGTCGTATAATGTAAATGGTCCGTCCGTCCGTCCGTCTGCCTGTTTGTATATATGTCTGTCCGTCTGTCTGTCCGTCCGTAAAGAACTGGTTTTCGACCGATAACTCCAGTTTGGATTATTTGATTTCAACCAAGTTGGTATGTTTATTCCCCAACTAGTAGGCCACGTTCGAAAATGAGTTCCGTCCAATTATTTTTACGTGAGGTATATGGCCCTTTTTAGATTTAGAATCTGACCTTCTGTTAACTTTTTCGGTTTCTGACCAATAACTCCAGTTTGGATTATTTGACCTCAACCGAAGTTAGTACGTGAATTCCCCACGTGGCAATACAGGTCAAGTTCGAATATGAGTTCCGTCCAAATATTTTGACATGAATTATGCCCCTTTTTCGACTCAAAATTTAACCTTATATTAACATTTTTGATTTCCTACCGATAACTCCAGCTTGGATTAACTCCTTGCATGCTGCTGGCGGATATTCCTGCCAGGACACGATGTCTCTAGCCACTGAAGTAAGTAAAATTTGGGCGCATTTAATCAAAATTTCCCCCCTGGAAATTTTTTGGATTTTTGCACCAATGGTTTCTTGATTTAAGCAGCCATGACTAGATTTGATGAAAAATATCTTGAAAATACTCAGCAGGTTAAGAGTTAAAGTTGGTACCCAGATGGTCATTCAGGTCAAGTTAGATTTTGGGTTCCGTCTAATTATTTTTACAAGAGTTATGGGCCTTTTCGATTTAGAATTTCTCATTTTCATCAACATTTTGGTTTTGCTTCCGTGAGATTAGATTTCCACAATGTTGAAACTTAGACCGTCCCATTATCGTATGGGCGATCTTGTTGATTTCAATGCGGGGGGGGGGGGGGGGGGGGGAATTACCCAATCTGGAACCAATCATAAAAACCCGAGAAAGGCCAGATCAAATGAAAACAATTCAGTGTGCGTGTTGCCTATTTTCGTCAGATTGGATTTCCGCGTCTACTGTGCAAGGTTCGTCAAGTGTTTTGTTATAATGTCTCCGAAATATCGCAGTTACCGAACATCTAAGAAGCATTACGTTTATCGAAACTGACACTGTCAGACACGGACCACGATATTCGCTCAAAATAACGATTGACAGTCGGAATTATGGTAATCCACAACAATGCGGACACAAACAAAGAAGAAAAAAATGTAACTGGGATTACCTTCTGGACAATTATGCGGACACTCCTGCTTTGGGGGTGTCTTTGTTTGAAGCGCTTTAAGGGACCATGTTTATCGGGACCATAATGTCAGTGGTCTCAAACTCGCCTATACACACTAATCACAGGGCATCCAATACACATACAGACAGCTGGGAATAGAGGGCATTCTCACTCTATTCGACATGGACATTTTACGTTGGAGTACGGAGGTTGGGGTGTGGGGGAGTGGGGACGGTGGGGGGACTCAAATGAAAATATGAGTTGGAGTTTCCCATAATTAATTTTCCAGGCCGGTGAAATCTTTGAGAAACCGTGCCTGTGTTTCACCAATCTCCACAATATATCTGTTTTAACAGCCCCTTAGCGTTTGCACAGCCATATTCACGAACAGCAAATTTCTGAGATTGAGAAGCACTGGAATCATCCACTTTTGGTTGTGAAAACCGAATGATGGACTTGTGCACTTCATGAGAGAAAGAGTAAGTAAAATACCCGATTCGTGGGCCATACATGTATATGCATCCAACAAAACATAAGGTCATAGTGGGGCGACGTACTGCGGGCAGGTACACCTGTGTCGACCAACGTTTTTTGGGTCCTCAGATACCATCCAAGCGTATGTGAAAGTCTAATTAGGGCAAAGTGAATATTCGGTATTCGAAATGATATTCGATTGGACTTCAGTATTCGATTCGAATTCGAGTCAGGTATCGCAACGGGGTGAAAATCTGTCTAATATATCCGATTATCTTTGCAATATTTCTCTTTGTCGGAATCCACCGGATAAAAAACAAACAAACTGTGTTTCAAAAATAGGCGCATCTGTAGCATACGTGTGTCCAGGGTGAGATAGCAGGGAGAAACAGATGTATCCCACCCCACCCACGTGACGTTATACATTTATAACGTTATTATGAAGTTATGCATATCGTATCAGTTTCTTGCTACCAACTAATTTATATTGACGTCATCAGAATGCCGTGTGGTCAAAGTTTGATGCTCTGAAACTCTTTAAACCCCAAGATACCACCGTTCCTAATTGATTTCGTGGTATATACCATTGGTATATACATAACTTTTGCATGCTCTTTCCGATGGTGTCATTAGTTTTTCAAAACAACGAATAACAAATGAGTTGATTAAATTAGCCCGCCGATTATCTCTGGGTAACGTTACTGCTGTATGGGGGGGGGGGGGGGTAATCCATGCTGGGTACGGGTGTGGAATGGGAAAATCTCACCCTCGATACAAGATATTTGGTCCAGACACTCGGCAAGCCTCGTGTCTGGCCTAAATATCCTGCCCTCGGTTGAGATTTTCCCATCCCACACCCGTACCCATCAGGGATTATACTAATCCGCCGCTCGTACTTCTTACTTCATATGCTGGCAACAGATATGGAATATAAGTTACAGGACGTTTACTTGCCAGATATAGCGTCATGTGAGGCGAAGTGAGCTTAATATTAGGCGAGGCCGTAGGTCGAGCCTAATATTTATGGCGCTGAGACTCACATGACGCTATACCTGGCATGTAAACGTCCTGTACGTATATATCATGCCACCAAATTCAATAAGAAATTAAACGGTCTGAATCGCTTCATTTTGAATATTTATTTGCACGAAAACAGGTGAAAACGTGAGGTGTTAAAATTAATTCGAAACAAAACGGCGCCCAGCAGAGCGGTCTATGGGCTCATTCGCGGTCACTGATTCACGAATAGCGGGCGGTATTCGATTAGGGCTGTCACGATTTTTGAATTTAGGAATTGATTAATCGTCGCAAATAATCGATAATAATCGATTAATCGTACCTAGATGCCCCCCCCCCCCCTCCCTCTCTTTGAAGTCGTTAAAAATGAAGTTCAAGTCAGTCGACCTACATCAAGTAAACAACGAAGACGATCCTCTTTTAGGTACATTCAAAGCTTTGATGTACTGAACTTTTGAACCGTCAGTGTAATAATCAAGACCGGTCGGCAGTTGCGAAATTACCTTTGGAAACAAAAGTTTTTTCATCAATTTTTTTTAATTATTAAACGTCTAAAACGGGGTGAAATTCACCGATTCTTCAACAACGAAAAATACTAATCGATTTCTGCGTGACCGATCGACAATCGATTAATCGTGACAGCCTAATATTCGATTCGGACATGATGCGATCGAATTCGAATATTCGCAGGGCCCTAGTATTTAAAAAAAACAAAACAATTATAATTCCCATATTTTGTTTGCAGATATCAATTAATACACTCTATTTATCAAATTTTAGTATCTGGTAATTATCATCAAGTACCCACGGATGTAGTTGTACTAACAGAGTTGTCCAACAGTACGTTCCCTCTTGATTGGATCATGAGGCTGTCATTTACAACAGGTCTGTTAGGAGAAGTTGGTGTAACAGAAGGTGGTGTTCATTTTGGTTTTGTCACTTTCAACACATCACCCGTAGATGTCGTAGATCTCGTCCCATTTAAAAAACAAGACGATATTGAGAAGCTGATATACCCTCTAAGGAAAAAGGCACCCACTGGCAGTCCAAACACGGCAGCGGCGATAAAAAAAGTGCGCGAGATGTTCAAGAAAGATGGTAGGCCAAACGCACATCGTATTTTAGTGTTAATCACAGCCGGTAAACCTGAGTTCCCAGAACAGACAATTGCCGAAGCAAATCTTGCCAAACGAGAAGGTATTACACTGATCACCATAGTTTCTGATCGACCTGGTCATGGTGGAGTGTTCGAGAAAATTGCCTCAACTACCGATTTGTATTTCCCTGCCGTGAGCGCACTTCAGCTGACTCCGTATGTTGAGACACTGGCGTATAGAATTACTAAAAGTAAGTATTGATTATTATTATTATCTAATAGGTTATCTGCTATATTAACCCTTGACCCAACGGAGACGATATCAACATTTATTATTTTAAGTAATTTTTTTTTAAATCTTTAAAAAAATTCAACAAAACCGTATCATGTGACCCATCGCTGGAACGAGCTCGTCGAGCTCGAGGGGTCACATGATGTGGTTTTGTTGAAATTGTTTGAAAAATACTATATTTTTAACTGCTGAATTTGCATATTACGCGGGCGGATGCGGACGATTCGTTGGGTAAATGGTTAATGAATATTTAGAGATGCGGTGAAACGAGACGCGTGGTGACCGCGGCTGCTAATAAGAAGAAAACTTGTTTCATTGGCGGCCACGGCCCAATACGATACATGACTCAACATACTTTCTTCAGAAACCACCCATTATCAATTATCATTGCCCGATTGAAACTATGAACAATTTCAATCGAAATTTAACTTTTTATCTGACACGAAACGAAGAGGACACAGTCATGCAAACTAAAACAACCCATTTTGATCCATTTCTTGCTTCAGAAACATAGATTTTGGCCATTCATTGGCACGTGCTCGTGGAATGAATGGCCAAAAGCAGTGTTTGCTGGGACAGAGAATAAAAATATAATGAAATTGAATGGTATTTTTTTGTGAATAGAGTGAGGCGTTTTGGGGAGTTATGTTTGGTGAAGGGTTAATCTCTGAAAGACTCCTCGTCGGTTGGACTCTGTCGTAAGCATTGTCTCTGTGAGAATACAAGAAATCGTACAGATACTACGGTTCTTGTAAATCTTATAAATTGTAGTCTTCAGAAAGGCCATTTGAGAACATTACAAATTATCTCTCTCTTAGAAATTCAATAAATTCATGGAGGTAAATCGAATGAGAAAGGTACGGTTCGTCTTCATTTAGGACATTCTATCTGTTGGTAGGTAAGGAATAAAAAGAGACTAGAGAGTGTGGTTACGGCATTGAACTTCAAGGTTCACGGTTCGATTGCCGCCAGGGGTAACTGCGGTATGTCCATGGGCAAGGCACTTAATTCCAAATGTTCGCGTAGAGTACGGAGGCGTTCTGTACTACAGTTAAAACTAGAAGTCCTGTCACGAATAGTGCGCTTATCTAGGCTTAATTGCGCGTTGGAATTGCGCGCAATTGCCATATCGAATGGCATCCAAAGCACGGCAGGCTCTCTTGGTTACTCATAGCAAACACATGCAATGTTTCTGCCAATGGACCTCCGGGTTACCCGGAGGTCCATTGGCTGAAACATTGCTTGTGCACAGGCCATATGTACAAAATTTGATAGCTTTACTTGGGCCATAACGCGTACATTAACGCGCATATCAACGTGCTATTTGTGCGCATTTCATGACAGGACTTCTAGTTTTAACTGTAGGCAGATGGTGCAGTTGTATTCAACCAATGCTAACTTTACTTGTGTGGAGTTAGTACTTTGGGGGGGGGGGTGGGGGGGGTGGGGGGGGGGGGGTGGGTGGCTCAGTAGATTGAGGTGCAGGCTGCAAGCCGAGAGGTCCTCGCTTCGAATCCCACCTGCGGCAACCGCGCTGTGTCCTTGGGCAAGACACTTCACCCCCATTGCGCACGTGGGGGCTTGATGGCGTTGTGTGCTAAGACGTACTGCACGTCGATGGTCCACTTGTCTTCAACCAATGCTAACCCTGCTTGTGTGGAGTTAGTATGTTGGGGAGCTGCCAGTTGTTCGCCGTTGCTCGGTGGTTCTCTCCGGGTACTCCGGCTTCCTCCACCCGTAAAACTGTCATGGTCATGATTAGCCATTGTGTAGAAATATGTGACCTTAAACGCCAATACATAAATAAATATTTAGTACTTTGGGGAATATGAGAGTTGTTCGCCGTTGTTGGATTGCTCACTCCAGGTACTCGGCTTCCTCCACCCGTAAAACTGTCCGGCACGAGGTGACCCTTGTTAAAGCTTCAATAAATAAATAAATAAATAAATAAATAAATAAATAAATAAATAAATAAAAAGAAAGAGAGTATGTGAAAATACAAGAAATAACAGGATTTAACGGACAATGTGCTTTTATCGCGTCCCTTTGTGAGTGATAGCAGTCTTTCATGTTTATAACGGGCTTAAGACGAGGCTAAAGCCGCTACTAAAATGCCGGACAGCTGATCATTACCGATAGGCCGCTAATAAATTGTTATGTCTTTCAGAACCATGTTATTGTTATATTATCATTACAGATAGATCAAAACAGGGCGAAAAACTCGCGTTATCCTGACACATTCTGAACCTTAGCTGTCGCATAAAGTCTCGTCATCAGACCAGGATTGTCACACCATCTACACTTACCACAGAGTGACCGGTACTGCTCCCAGGCCTCATCATCAGATCAGGATTGTTGTACCATCTACACTTACCACACAGTGAACGGTACTGCTCCCAGAAATCATTGCCCGGGAGCGCGGTGGCTCAGTGGTTACGGATTGGATAACCGCCAGAGGTTACCACGTTGTGTCAATGAGCACGGCACTTCATCCTGATTGCATATGTGCTGGCACAGGGACACTGTGTGCTGAGACGTACTGCACGTCGATGACGCCCTTGTCTTCAACCATTGTTAACCCTGAATCTGCGGAGTTAGTGCGTTGGGAAATCTGACAGTTGCTTACCATTGCTCAGTGGTTCTCTCCGGGTACTCCGGCTTCCTCCACCCATAAAGTTATCAGATACGAGGTGACCACGGGTATGAAAAGTGTCGTTAAATCCCAATAAATAAATAAATAAATAAATAAATAAATAAATAAATAAATAAATAAATAACATTCAAAAGTTGAACGAACCTAGATACCTAAGCATCGAGGAGACTGGAGAGTCTGGATAGGAATGGACATAAAGGGCTTATATTGTAACCCGTTGGAATGATACGCTATATTGTATGGTGATAATCCATAAGGAAAATGGTGTTTTGCTTCGTCTCCGCCTTTTCCGTTTTTAGTACGCCAGTCAGGCTTTTTTACGTCATAACCCTTTACCTATCGAATCGCTCGCATCCGCCCGCGTAATATGCAAATCGAGCAGTCAAAAAAATATTTGTTTTCAAAATATTTCAACAGAACCATATCATGTGACCCCTCATTGGAACGAGCTCATTGAGCTCGTTCCAATGAGGGATCACATGATAGGGTCTTGTTGAAATCTTTTGGTTTTTAAAATTTTAAAAAAATGATATTTAAAATAATGAATTTTGATATCGCATGCGTTGGGTAAAGGGTTAACGGATTTTCCGCCTTTATAAATATCTACCGCTTACGCGAAATCTCGCAGAATAGAGATCGCACTTTAGTTGTTGCTATTTATATTTGCAGGAATTATTTTAAAGTTGGAAAGACCACGCCTTTCTATCCATACTTACAGTTAAAACTAGAAGTCCTGTCACGAATGGTGCGCTTATCTATGATTAATTGCGCGTTGGAATTGCGCGCAATTGCCATATCGAATGCCATCCAAAGCACGGCAGATTCTCCTGGTTGCTCATAGCAAACACATGCAATGTTTCTGCCAATGGACCTCCGGGTTACCCGGAGGTCCATTGGCTGAAACATTGCCTGTGCACAGGCCATATGTACAGAATATGACAGCTTTAATTGGGTCATAACGCGCACATTAACGCGCATATCAACGTGCTATTTGTGCGCATTTCATGACAGGACTTCTAGTTTTAACTGTAGATGCAATACTCAACGTTTGAGTTGGGATAGTTCCAAAAGATTGTCAAGTCTTTATGATAAAACATGCAAAATTAGTAATTTAATAACGTGATGTTGCATAACTTTGTCATAACCTGTTGTTCGTTCACGTGTTTTACAATTTACGTAACACACACGTAACCTAACGGTCGTTCGTAGATTATTTCCAAGAATGTGATTACCTGAAACTTGGTATGCAAGTATTTGGTCGGTTTCTCTTGTATCTTGCCCATAAATTTTATTCCAAAAGGAGGGGACGTTGCAGGTAACCGGTTCTCATCAGATCACCGAAGTTAAGCAACGTCCAGCCCGGTTAATCATTGGATGGGTGACCGTCTGAGTGATCAATTCGGACTCCCGCGTTGTGTCCCTGGGCAAGGCACTTAACCCCTATTGCGCACATGGGGACACGATGACGCCGTGTACTAAGGCGTACTGCACGTTGATGGTACACATGTCTTCAACCAATCTAACCCTGCCTGTGCTGCAGTGTGGAGTTACGATACTGAGGAGCTGACAGCTGCTCGTCGTTGCGCGGTGGTTCTCTCCGGGTACTCCGGCTTCCTCCACCTGTAAAACTGTCACGATCATGATTAGCCATTGTGCATTAGTATATGACCCTAAACACCAATAAATAAATAATAGATATTCCAAAAGTAACACCGAATTCAATAATGTTTATAATCTTCAATGTTTTTTCAGAAAGTTCATGATCTGACATATTGGTTGTGCTCTATGCTGTAAACACGCTTATTACACGCCTAATCTGTGAAATCCCCATCTACAGCAACACTAAACCATGCGGGAAATGAACCTCCGTTCCACACATATGTGCCGAACGGAAATCGTTGACGGACTATTTTTAAATTGAAGCGAAATTTTACTGGAATGTTCTACAAATCGTACACGTGTTCTGTTTGTTGATAGGTCGTACCCTGAGTTCAATGTGTTCTATGTGCATATTGACACACATAACACGTTGGAACTCAGGGGACCAGTTGTCAAATGAATTGCGGAGTGTCCTTCTGATAATTTCCTTTATGGACGTGAAGGCATCTAATACATACAGAACGACACGTGCGTGTGAATGGGCTAATTGATATGGCACTTGCGCCATCGCGGAACGATAAAACTCAAGGCCTTCAGTCTCTCGTGTTTTATTTCCACACTGGCACCCGTGCCATATCAAATAACTCATTAACAAAAGTGTGTCGTCCCGTGTATATATTGCATAACAGATTAAAATCCGCATTTTATTATTGCAGTGAGACAAATATCCCATTTGTCCCACTTTCTAAATTCAAGTGGAACGATGGGGAATTGTAAACCCTTTCAAACTGCTGGCATTTTCCATGCCAGTTCAGTGGCAGCAATCGGAAGAATCCATTCATTATTTGGAGGCTGGCCAATTAATATTCTCAACGTGCCGCTATCCGGTTGCACGTTGGTAATATGATTTGATCTACCCCACACGTTCACTTAGCAGCCACCCTTCTTAATGAAATTATGACGTATCATGTTCCTGGGGCGGACAAACGGCCTCTCTGGTTCCATTTGGTTAATTAATTATCTATCGGCTTGATCAACGGTTGTGCCTTATACAGTTAAAACTAGAAGTCCTGTCACTAACAGTGCGCTTATCTTGGCTTAATTGCGCGTAGGAATTGCGCGCAATTGTCATACCGAATGGCATCCAAAGCACGGCAGATTCTCCTGGTTACTCATAGCAAACGCAGGCAATGTTTCTGCCAATGGACCTCCGGGTTACCCGGAGGTCCGTTGGCTGAAATATTGCCTGTGTACAGGTCATATGTACAGAATTTGATCGCCTTACTATCGTCATAACGCGTGGATTAACACGCAGATCAACGTGCTATTTGTGCGCATTTCATGACAGGACTTCTAGTTTTAACTGTAGTTCATTTCACTTTAGGAAGTAATGTTCCTGATTTGATCACTCAGCTATTTGGCAACAAACAAACTGAACGTAACACACACAATATTGACATTGAAACTTGCATATCTCTCGGGATATAAATAATAAATTTATGTTCGCACTAAAAATCAAAAGTACAAAAAAACTGTACAAAATATAAACATAATTTACATTGAAAATAACACATCTACTATTATAACATAAATATTGCTAATGATAAACACAATTGTCCCTGTATCCCTATAAATTCTGTCCTTTGATTGGACAGAATGCCTTGGACAAATAGCCATGACAAAGGCTGCGCCCAACATCCGGGGTATATGGGGGTGTAAGGGTATAAGCGCACGCGAAAAATCGGGGCTACATGGTTTTAATGAAAGCCTTTCGCTTCCGCTCACCTCGTTATAAAACTCGAACCAAAAAACCCCGAAAATAATCACAAATATCATAAGGTTTCCGACAATACAATCATAAAAATAAAATAAAAGCAAATAATTCGTCCCCTGATTACCAATGTGTTATATGTGCCAGTAGGCTGCCAGTAGGCACATAGAACACATTGAGACTCAGGGGACGATGTGTCAACAAAATACTGTTTACTCATGTCTTTAACGATCGAAGGGATGTAACTCTATCTGTTGTCTTCTGCGATTATAAAAAACAAAATAATTATCACGAATTTGGTCCAAATGATTGTGGAGTTGAGAAATGCGTCCACAAATTTATTTCCGCTATGTTTGTATTGTGTTTCAAATGAGACAGCCAGGTATTAAATCTCCATATACCATACATGTTGGCGGAGATACTTATAATATATACAAACTGTCAAAGCTTATTTACAAATTATTTACAAATTTCCCCGAGTGTGAATTAAAGTGCTGTCTACAGTTAAAACTAGAAGTCCTGTCATTAACTGTGCGCTTATCTTGGCTCAATTGCGCGTAGGAGTTGCGCGCAATTGCCACATCGAATTGCAACCAAAGGACGGCAGGTTCTCCGGGTTGCTCATTGCAAACACAGGCAATGTTTCTGCCAATGGACCTCCGTGTTACCCGGGGGCCCATTGGCTGAAGGATTGCTTGTGCACAGGCCATATGTACAGAATTGGATATCATTACTATGGTCACAGCGCGTAGATTAACGTGCAGATCGACGTGCTATTTGTGCGCATTTTATGACAGGACCTCTACTTGTAACTGTACAATGATTTTAAATGACACCTTGGTACACTCAGTGGATGGAATATACTTCTGTAAATATGCAAAAGAAGCTAATGTAAACAACAAACTTCCAGGCTGATACAGATTTAACGAGTAAGTATGGTGGTCCAATTCAGTCACATTTGCCGAGAGAGTTTTTTGCACAGTCCAAGTTCCACTGTGTTGAAAACTACAGAATCATGGAAACACTCAAATATAATCCAAAGGGGTGTTACCTGAATAAACTTGATTTGGCAAAAAGTGTGGGCCGGGTGTATCCATCAAATGCATTTTGATTGCACACAACGATTGATATTTTATCTCAGCAGAGAAATGTCATACAGATTGTACCTGTCACTTTTGTTTCTAATGTGATCATAACTGTACGATTTGCACATTTCCAGTCAGGTGGAGAGTTGTCTGAGAACAATTACCCAAGTTTCTTTACAATATATAGTTGATCATCTTTGACCTTATTCTGGCTTGATATGGAACTTCAGATTTGTTTTCCTTGGTATGTTGGGCAAATACATTTCATAAAACATCACTAATTGGAGAGACCATCCAAACTTTTTTGAAAAAAAGAAAGTTCTTATTTCCTTACATAGCGGCCTAATCGGCCAGACATTTAGCTGGAATAAGCCGACCACAGCCTAAAGTATCTCGGAAGTTTCTCAATCAAACCATAAAATAAACGATATCATTAGAACCAGCTTGTCGAGCTGGTTCTAATGATATCCATATTTGTAAGTTTTTTATTGAAAAATTATGAAATTTGTTTTAAAAAAATGTGAATTTTAATTTATTTTTAAAAATACTTTTTTAGGTAAGGGATTATTGATAAAGATGGTTGATGTTTGTTTATACCAGTTTCATGTCCATATTTGTTGAAAGTTTACTCATATTTCTTTCATGCCACAATGTTTCAAAATTCCAGGTCTCAGCTCATACACATTCGCACAAAAACAGAACTGTCGGTCTAGTTTTTGTATAAAGGCTCGATTGCATAGGAATGAGAATAACTGCTTCGAAATAATGTAAAAAGAAATTCCGCCCGACAATTTCGCCAAATTGTTTCTTTCTATTTACACCCCCCCCCCCCACCCACCCCCCTTAATGGTGTCTATGAGAAACAAAAAGAGCAAGGAACATTTTGTTGAAACTGCTTACTGATATGCGTAGTCAAACTGTTTCGCCCTCAGATAAAACAATAAATATCTTATTTGATGTTGCAGATGTTGACAACTGCCAACCAAATCCATGTTTCCATGGCGGCACCTGTGTAAATACGTGGCACGGATTCAAATGTATCTGCCAGAAGGGATACCTCGGCAGTGATTGTCAAACAGGTATGTACAAATGTGTAATTTCATAATCCGAGGAAATTGTATTAATAGTGAATTGTTCATACCAAACCGTGAATAACATGCATGAGAATTCTCCAGTAGCCGTATGAGTCTTTGTTGGACAGAAGTAAATAAAACTTGATTACTTTCCAAAGTGTGATTTACTGGAATTTTCGGGTTTGATTATAAACAATAACTTCATAAGCGAATTACGCAATCAACAATTGGGTCATGTATCCTTGCGCGCAAACGAAGACGCTTTGCCGAGGGTGTAATGGGGATTTCATTGTTTTGTTTTTTTTTTTTTGCTTTTTTTAACCCTTTACCTAACATGAAAAGCAGACCACATTTGCAAAAAAAGCTCTTGAATAACTATTATTTTCATTTTTTTGTCTCAAACATGGTTATGACCCCTCGTTGGAACGAGCTCGTTCCAATGAGGGGTCATAATCTATGTTTTAGAGACAAAAAATGAAAAAAATAATGAAAATTAATGGTGTTACATAGAGAGTAATCGCTTGACTGCACTGGTTACGTGAAATAATTCATCCGAGGCGAGGGACTGTATTGTAAAACACTCGTGCGCATTCGCGCACTTGTGTTTGTACAACGTCCCTCACCTCCAATGAATTATTTCACGTAACCAGTCCAGTCAAGCGATTAATCTCTATGTAACACCATTTATGGCCCATCAGTTTTATTCTGCAAACGATCTTTCTGCTTGTGCCTTTATCGAGTTATACAGTTATGAGTAAACAACAAGAATTGTGTCGTTAACCAACCAACGCAGACAATATCAATTTTTTTTATTTTAAATATCATTTTTTTCAAAAAATTTCAACAAAACCATATCATGTGACTCATCGTTGGAAAGATCTCGACGAGCTCGTTCCAACGATGGGTCACATGATATAGTTTTGTTGAAATTTTTTGAAAAATAATATTTTTACAACTGCTGAATTTGCATATTACGCGGCCTAATGCGGGCGATTCGTTGGGTAAAGGGTTAATGGGCATACAGGAAACATACGTCAAAGTGATGTACTCAGCCTCGCTAAACTAAAAGAACGCCGAGTGTGAGATTTGCAGGCTAACTGTACGCAAGAGAGTTCTAATCACGCCATATGGAAAAATAAGTCATGTTCCCTATTGATTTTCCGATTAAAACAGTAAATAAGTCTCTTTCTGCTTCGCTATTCGTTTAGAAATGACGTGGATATTCCGCCCCATTCAATACCTGTACTCTAATGTCATTCACAGTGTAAATTGAAATGCGAGCCAATAGGAAGTCCATCGTCAGTAGTGCGAATGTTTTGCCGGCGTTTGGCTGTTTTGAAGTGATGAATCATGGAGACTCGCAGCTTCTTTTTCTTCATAAAACATGACCATGTACCGTTTGAAAACTTGATCATACCGCATCGTTTATTCCTTCGTCACTGAATGATGGGCAGTGTGAAGCGTTTACTTTTTATCTACCTAGCATTCATACCGTCACTACTATCAATGCTGATTTAATTTCCTCTATTATTTATTTTTCAATCTCTTGCCTTGTCTCATCATTTTAGGTAATGTTCCACGTCTTTTTGTGTTGTCTTTCAGATGTGGAGTAATTTGAAGGTTGTCTTCTTGATGCCATTTTCTGTTTCGAAATCGGTAACAATTAATGTTACAACCATGGTATTATAGGCCCCAAGATAATCTTCGCACGTTAACAAATATCCCATCGGTAAGGACACAATTGCATTCAAAGACAATCTGCTAAAGGCATGGAGTACAGTGGCCATTTCCATTCCGGCAGAAAAATATCAGTATTTTTGCTGTTCCATATCAGGTCATATATAATGGTCCTTTCAAACTGGCTACAAACTCAATACACGACAGTCCTTCTTCGCTAGTCCACACAAGTCACCAACCTTTCGTCATACAGTCCACATCGGCCCACATTCAGTTGTCATTTTATAATGATCACCCATACAGGAATGCACTATGTTTAATAGAAATATTATTTGTTGTTCAGATCAGGTGTTATAGTTTGTAAGAAAACCACCCCTAAGACGTGATTTGCTGGTGTTATAGCACCGCCTTTAAGATGTCCGCAGTTACCCGTGATTTACAGGTGTAACAGTACCACCTCCGATATATCCTTAGTTACCCGTGATTTCCTGGTGTAGCAAAACCGCCTGTAAGATGTCACCCAGTCACTCGTGATTTGCTGTGTACCATTGCCGCCTCTAAGATGTCCCCAATCACCTGCGATTTGCTGTAGTGGCAATACCGCCTTTAAGATGTCCACAGATACCATGATTTGCTGGTGTGTCGCCTCTAAGATGTTCTCAATGACCTGTGATTTTCTGGTGTAACAATACCGAGGCTAAGATGTCCTCGGTCACCCGTGATGTGCTGGTGTAACAGTATCGCCTCTGAGATGTCATTAATTACCCGTGATTTGCAGGTGTAATCATACCGCCTCTAAGTTGTCCAAAATTATCTGTGATTTGCTGGTGTGACAATACCATCTCTAAGATTTCCTCCGTTATTTGTGATTTTGCTGGTGTAACTACTGACTCTTAGATGTCCTCAATGATCTGTTATTTGCTGGTGTGACAATGCCCTTTCTAAGATGTCCACAGTTACCTGGGATTTTCTGATGGAACAATACCGCCTCCAATTGCCAGTGATTTGCGATGTAACAACGTCGATTCTAAGATGTCCTCAGTTACCCGTGATTTGCTTGTGTTTTTGCACCGCCTTAAAATGCCCGCAGTTACCCGTGATTTACAGATGTAACAGTACCACCTCCGATATATCATTAGTTACCCGTGATTTCCTGGTGTAACAAAACCTGTAAGATGTCATCCGTTATCCGTTATTTGCTGGTATAACAATGCCACCTCTAAGATGTCCTCAGTTACCTGTGATTTTCTGATATAACAATACCGCCTCTAAAATGGCCTCAATTACACGTGATTTGCTGATGTAATAACGTCGATTCTAAATGTCCATAGTCATTTGCTTGTATTATAGTAACGCCTCTAAGATACCCTATACTCAGTTACCTGTGATTTGCTGGTCTAACAATACCGCCTCTAAGATGCCCTCAGTTACCAAGGTTTAGCCAATGTAACAAAACTGCCTGTACGATATCCTCAATTAACTATGATTTACTGATGTAACAAAACTGCCTCTAAGATGCCCCCAATTCCATGTTATTTGCAGGTGTAACAATGCCTTCTTTAATATGCCCCAAATTACATGTGATTTGCCTATGTAATAATGACGCCTTTATGAGGTCCTCAATTACCTGTGATTTTCTGATGTGACAATACCGCCTCTCAGATGTCCTCAACTAAATGTGAATAGCTGGTGTAACAATGCCGCCTTTAACATGTCCTAAATTACCTGTGATTTGCCGGTGTATCATTGTAACCTTTAAGAAATCCTCAATTTCATTTGATTTGCTGATGTAACAATGCCACCTGTATGAGGTCCACAATTATCTGTGATTTTCCGCTGTAACAGTACCGACTTTAAGATGTCTCCAATTACATGTGATTTGCGAGAGTGAAAAAAAACATGCTTCCAAGATATCCTCCAATATCTCTGATTTTCTTGTGTAACAATACCGCGTCCAAGATATCCTCAGTTATCTGATATTTTCGGGTCTAGCTATACGGCCTCCAAGATGTCCTGAGTTACTTGGGATTTGCTTATGTAACTATACCGCCTCCAAGATGTCCCGAGTTACCTGTGATTTACTGGTGCAACAAAAAAACACTTCTAAGATGTCCACAATTATCTGTGATTTGCTGATGTAACAAAAACACTATATAAGATGTTTGACATTTCCTGTGGTTTGCTGCGTGATAATACCGCCACTTCTCAGGCAGTCAACATTGTCCCCAATTACTTGTGATTTTGCCTCTAAGAATTCCGCAATTACCTGTGATTTCACTGATGTAACAATACCGCATCAAAGTTGTCGCCATTTACCTATGATTTGCTACTGTTATAATATCGTCTCCAAGATGTCATCAAGTATCTGTGATATAATGTTGTGACAAAACAGCCTCTAAGATGTCCTCAGTTACCTGTGATTATTTAGTTAAACAATATTTAATACAGAAAAATATGAACAGTAGCATTACAAATAGCACACAGAGTTTCAACTTTTCTCAAGAATGAATGAACGGCTTTCCTCAAGATTTGACAGAGGTCCAAAAATGCAGCCAAGATCTAAATCGGGTTCAACTCTTTACCCAACGCAGACGAAAACAAAATTTATTATTTTAAATATAATTTTTTAAAATTTTTCCAAACATTTCAACAAAACCATATCATGTGACCCCTCGTTTGGAACGAGCTCGTTCCAACGAGGGGTCACATGACATGGTTTTGTTGAAATTTTTTTAACAATACTATTTTTTCAATTGCTGAATTTGCATATTACGCGGGCGGATGTTGCAGATTCGTTGGGTAAAGAGTTAATGTGACAAATTGAAGAACCAAAACACGTGAATGTTTCGTTTCCTTATTCGTTGGGTAAAGGGTTAAAAAGTACATGATTACAGTTGAAACTAGACGTGATGTCACAATTAACGCAGAAAATGCCGGTTGGTTGATGCGCTACTTTCTGCAGAAGAATGAAATAGTTAAATACACAAGAACGATTGTGCTGTGCAATGCAAAATTAAGCGTGCTAGTAGGGAGATAGGTGGTGAAATCACGAACTGAGCCGATCAAACAGAAAGAAAATATTGCGACTACGGTATGCGAATGGAGTACAACTAGTAAATACAGTTAAAACTAGAAGTCCTGTCATGAACAGTGCGCTTGTCTAGGCTTAATTGCGCGTTAGAATTGTGCGCAATTGCCATATCGTATGGCACCCAAAGCACAGCAGGTTCTCTTGGTTATTCACAGCAAACACAGGCAATGTTTCTGCCAATGGACATCCGGGTTACCCGGAGGTCCATTGACTGAAATATTGCTTCTGCATAGGCCATATGTACAGAATTTGATAGCCTTATTATGGTCATAACGCATATATTAACGCACAGATCGACGTGCTATTTGTGCGCATTTCATGACAGGACTTCTAGTTTTAACTGTAGCTGTGGGGCAGATTTTTCACTTAGTAAATACTTACAATTTCTTAGGACAAAACACAAGAAGCACTTCTAAACTTTGATCACATGGACTACCGGGTTGCTCCCGGTGGTCCTTGTGATGAAAGTCTTCAAGTGTTTTTTGAGCTGTTAGGATAAATATACTGAGTCAAAAATAAATTATAATAAACTTTGAGGAGCATTTTGTTAGTATTATCGACTTTAATCCCTAACAAATTATACAATTTCGTAGGGCAAAACACAAGAAGCACCTGCAAACTTTGATCGCTTGGACCACCGGGAGAAAGTCTTCACGTTTTTTTTGAGCTGTTAGGAGCAATTATAAATATACTGACTCAAAAAAGAAAGTATAATAAACTTTGAGGAGCATTTTTGTAGTTTTATCGACTTTAATCACAAACAAATTATTGCAAATTCATATTTCGAGTCTAGCTGTATAAAGTTGCATAATTTCATGTTCTTACTGTTGCCAGCGTCACGTCAGTACGCCGCAATTCAGACATGGGGTGAAATTAAAAGTTCACAGTTGCAGTCAATAGCGTGTATGTCCACCGTTTGCCTCTTGGATGGCAAAACATCGACGGCGCATGGACCTGATAAGTCTCTGAATGTCACCCTGTGGCATTGCATTTCACTCCTGCCTTAGAACATTAAGTGCATCGCCTAACGTCTGAAGACCATGAAGTCGTACCCGACGGTCCAATTGATCCCAGAGATGCTCGATTAGCGACAAGAATTTCGATGCTGTGCTCCTCAAGAAATTCTCGACAAATACGCGCCACGTGACATCGCTCATTGTCTTGCTAGAATAACTGCAATTCGACGTTAGCGTTGAACAACGGCACAACAACAGCGTTAAGAATTCCGTCCCTACATCGCTGTCCATTCAGATTACCATCGACGAACATCAACTGCGCTCGATGGTGCAAGGAAATTCCTGCTCAAACCATTACACTACCCCCGCCGAAACGGTCGCATTCCCATACGCAAGCTAAAATAGTTCTCCTCGTCGGCGATACACTCTTGCCCTACCATCAGCGCGCCGTAAACAAAGTCGTGATTCACCAATAAAAAGAAGTTGCTCCAAAGCTGCTGAGTCCAGCGAACACGCTGACGTACTCATTCCATTCTGACGGCACGATGATGTTGGGTAAGGATTGGTCCGAATGCCGTGTTCAGTGAGTCTGTTGCGGACAGTTTGTGCACTAATTCTATGGTTAATTCTACCAGGAGTAATTGCTGTGACCTCGTCGCCGGTAGGAAGCGGTCCCGGAAGTGAGTCGTCCTGATGTGTCGGTCTTGTGCAGGGGTCGTAACTATTGCTCGACCTAAACGCGGTCGGTCGGCAGTAGATCTAGTGGTTATATACCTTCCAGTGAGACGGTAAATAGTGGCCACAGTGACTCCGAACTCCGAAGCGAGCTCATCTGGAGGTATCCCAGCCTCATGCATACGAATGGCACGCAACTTCTGATATTCGGTTAACCTTGGCATTTTTTTTAAATTTCGGAAGACAAAAACTAGCGTGTTTTCTCAATGACCCAGGTTCTTTAGCACAACATAACACAAAGAAAACCGCCGGTCTCCCATTCAGGTTGACATTCTCGGGTAACACGTGCTATTTTGAAATCCGTAGCAAAATTGTATACGGTTGGTTGGATAACAACAACATGTCATTAAACTCTTTGCACCACTTCTTGCCCACAAACATGCAACATTAAAACTATTATATTTCATTCTTCATGCTATTTTTTCACATTTGTTTCCATTATACTTTCTTTTTTGACTCAGTATACTTTTCGAGTGGAGAATATGTAGCGAATCGATATTTAAGACTCAAAACCACAGTAAAACCTGTGTATTTCCTCCTTACCCGCCATTCACTCCCCTTCCACGCCAAAACTGTTTGCATGTCGCCCATAGAGGCCTCCACAGTTTTGGGTTCTTATAATTTGACTTTCGCTTGGAATACCAGTCCAGTTCAATAAGACTCTTAATAAGAGTGATTGGAAAATGGAGGATGGGGAGCTAACTTGTGAGAAATTGTCAGATGGCTGCTATCACTGAGATAAAGAAATTCAACATTCATATTAGTTATAATCACCGTGTGGGTTTCCGAGATTGTGTATTGAAGACTCGACCTCGTCTCTGGGCATATGCCGACGAGTTCGTCCAGATGTTTGTAATAACCACAATATTTCTGGATTTCACGACTTGTTCGCATAATGAAGACATTCGGCCACGTTTATGATGGTCTATGTTTTGACTATCATTCAGCCTCTATGAACAGACTGTTTTTTTATGAATGAGGATCATGATGGCATGGTATGGATTTCTTGCGCTGTGCGTGACGTAATACCCATTCACTATTCCGCTTGCATCATAACCAATGCAGTGTATAGTAGAGTTTCCTCTATGAGTTTCCTATGTTTGATTTGTCATGTCTGCCACATGATATATCTTTATAAAGATGTAACCATGGCAATAAAATATCTAGTCTAATTTATTGTGTTGAACGGAGGTACGGTGGCCCAGTAGGTAGAGGTACAGGCTGCAAGCCGAGAAGTCATTGTTCGAATCCCACCTGCGGCAACCGCGTTGTGTCCTTGGGCAAGACACTTCACCCCATTGTCCAGGTGGGAGCACGGTGGCGTTGTGTAGTAAGGCGTACTGCACGTCGATGGTGCACTTGTCTTCATCCAGTGCTAACCCTGATTTTGTGGAGTTCGTATTTTGGGGTGGTTGACCTGGGTATTCCGGCTTCCTCCACCCGTAAAACTGTCCGACACGAGGTGACCCTGTCTGTCGAAAGTGTCGTTAAACCCCAATAAATAAATAAATAAATAAATAAATAAATAAATAAATAAATAAATAAATAAATTTTGTTGAACTGGTGATTATCATTTGATTTATGTTAACCAAAACAACTCTGACATGGGGAATTACTTGATGGCAATTGAATGCATGTAAAAACGGTACTTTTCTAAATAGAATGGTGGCATGTGCTCTTGCTACCCTCAGTAAAGTTGTGTATTTTGCCACGACGTTTTAATTGTATTGAGAGAAATATGGCATTGTGAGATGAAAGCAAATAAATATTCATGTCAATACAAATACTTTAAATATAGGCGAGTGGATGCAAACAGAAAACACTGTAATAAGGGTTGTAGAGATTGTAGAATTATTTCTTTTTATTTTATTTTCGTTCGTTTGTCTTCTCCCAAAACATATCGCATTTCCACTCACCCTAGGCCTAAATGGTATTCTACTCCCAGCATTGTATTCCTCTCTCATGGACTATTCTTGTTTTATTTGGACATGTTCTGATAGTAATCAAGGAATCAGTTATAAATCGAATCCCGCCGGCGGCAGCCACGTTGTGTCCTTGAGCAAGACACTTCACCTCCATTGTGTACTAAAGCGTACTGCACGTCGATGGTGCACCTGTCTTCAACCAATGCTAACCCTGCTTTTGTGGAGTTAGTATGCACCGGAGCTGTCAGTTGCTCGCCGTTGCTAGGTGGTTCTCTCCCGGTACTCCGGCTTCCTCCTCACGTAAAACTGTCGTGGTCATGATTAGCCATTGTTAAGAAATATGTGACCTTAAACACCCTCAATAAATAAATAAATAAATTATTCATTTATTTATAAAACAAATAAGGAGAAAATGAAATAAGGAGAAAATAAAATAAAAGTTCACTGCTCTGATTCGAGTACGATTTTGTCCTCTCGTGGGCTGCGCGGATTATTTCATTCGGCTAACGCCCCGTGGAATAATACTCCGTGCGCCCCACTCGAGAATGAAAATCGTACTCGACTCCAGGCAGTGAACTATTTACTTGTTGAAAGAAGGCTGAATATTCCTGTCATCTTACACACTAAAAACTAAAGTGTTAAAACTGACACTTTCAAGGTGTTAAATTCTAACTCTTAGGGTTTGATTTTAACACTCCAAGTGTAGTGCTTTAACCACTTAGACATTACAATCGTCAGACATCTGAAACGTGAATGGATGGCACTTCCCATGTGTCTAGCATTGGTGGTTCTTCCAGAATCGTCCATAATTTGATTTACGCTTGGTGGGTACATAATTAGAAGGACGCAACGCAGATGACGCGGATCAGGCTCGAGAATTCGAGCCTGATCCGCGTCATCTGCGTTGTTTCCCTTCAAGTGTCGCGACATTACACTTGTCAAGTGGTACTATTGTAACACCTGTCAAGTTCTGGGATATCTACACTTGAAAAAAGTGCTAGTTCAGCACTTAGTAGGTGTTAAATACAGCACTTCAAGTGTAGTTTTTAACACTTTAGTTTTTAGCGTGTACACAGGCTAAGTTCGCTGGTTCTCTCCGGGTACTCCGGCTTCCTCCACCCGTAAAACTGTCACGGTCATGATTAGCTATTGTGCATAAATATGTGACCTTAAACATCAATAAATAATAATAATAATACACAGGCTAAGTATAGGCATCACAGATCGCCAACCATGCTCCTCAAGTGAACCTAAATCTGGCTTATTGTATATGATTCGGCCAATCAGGCCTCGTCAACGCTGAAGAATACATTTACGGAGATTAAATGACTGTTGAAGTAATCTGTATTTATTTCTTACTTTCCAGTTGGAAACTTCAAAGAGGGTGCCGATGTTGTGTTCCTCATAGATGGATCAGATAGTATGAGCGACGCCGATTGGACAGTGGGAATTAATTTCATTATCAATGTTATAGATAAGTTAGATGTTTCTGAGAATGACATCCATATCGGTGAAATTGTTTTCAGCACTTCTATCGGTGACATCATAAAACTCGACCCATTCAAAGGAAAACAAGAACTGCATTATCTGACAAAGAAACTTAAACACCCGAAAGGCGGCACTAACACAGCAGCTGGAATAAAACGAGCACGTGAAATGTTTCACGATGGAGGTCGAGTATTTGCACATCACGTTTTGATTGTCCTCACAGATGGTGGGTCTCTGAATCCGAAACAGACAATCGAACAAGCCGATCTTGCCAAACATGAAGGCATCACTGTGGTTACAGTTGGTGTGGGTAAAGCTAACAAAGCCAGTGAGTTAACGAAGATAGTCAGTCGCCCGACATTGTATTATCCTGTTACAAACTTCCAGGGTCTAACAGTTTTGATACAAACGCTGACGAAAGTGGTTTTGAAACGTACGTATGCTTTTTTCCTATTTACATTTTATAACCATGTACAGTATAGTCGCCGTGGATTGGTCATAATCCACGCGTGGGCACCGATGTCCACTCATGCCTTTACCAGGTAATAAATATCATCATCAAAATTTTAATTAATGAAGCTCCGGGTTGTACCCGGTGCTTCATTAATTAAATTTTTGATGACCATTCTTATAACTAGTGTTTATAATCTAATATATTGCGTCTGTGGAAATATTGCTCATTGGTGGAAGGAGACAATCCACGGCGACCGTCCAGTATGGTGCTGTAATCTTTGAATTATTATTCATTATGTGTTTGTTTTATTTGGGTTAACGACACTTTCAACAACTAGCGTCTATATTCTTTATTGCCCAGTCGTGAGATATCAATGTACGCAGTTTTTGTGTACGTACTACATAGTGACGGTTGTCAGAAAATGTGGACACGAACGAGTATCTCAAACGCGCGGCTTCCAAACTGATAGAAAATAAATACATTTTTCTACGAACACGTGAAAAGAGATCATCACTACCTTCTCATTCACATTAATATCTGGAATAAAATTCTTTCATTTTCTGAAAAACATTAGGGGATCATTTACATCACATATCAACATATCGTTGCCTAAGGGCTAGAATGTTCTATGTCCCATAGGGGAGATAATACATAGTCCCATAGGGGAGATAATACATAGTCCCATAGGGGAGATAATACATAGTCCCATAGGGGAGATAATACATAGTCCCATAGGGGAGATAATACATAGTCCCATAGGGGAGATAATACATAGTCCCATAGGGGAGATAATACATAGCCCCATAGGGGACATAGAACATTCTAGCACTCAGGCGACGATATGGTCTCTGTTGTCCAAGTTACGTTTACTGAAAGCACTCCATATACTGATCACAAGGGTGTTTAGGTGTTTTTATCTTACCATACGTATGCATGGAGTCCGAAATTAACCAAATATATCTTGTATCAGGGGCCTCTGATACAAAATATGTTTACTGGAACTGCAGCATACCAGCGCGTGCTAAGTTGTGATTTGTTTTCGTACTATTTTTAGAAAATGACACGCCTTCGAAAGGCGTTGGCGAAAGATTGTATACATTTCGCTGTATGAAAGAGGAAAACACTAGTCTCTAAAGTATAAATATTAAATTATTAAACCGTATTACTCTTCCGTTTCTGCATCTAAATCGTTGGACGCATGAGTATTTAAACAACACTACGTTTTCAGCACACAGTCTTTTCGGAACGTTGAACAAACGCGTTCATTGTGTTTATTCGAGGAATGGGGAAGTACTAGACAGCTGTATACAGATTCCAGTGCAACAGCCTGTGTTTAATTAGTTTGGACATTACATCTGACAAATCCATCATCACCATTAACCCTTTAACCAACACAGACGATATCAAAATTTATTATTTTAAATTTAATTTTTTTAAATTTTTCAAAAAATTTCAACAAAACCATATCATATGACCCCTCATTGGAACGAGCTCAGTGAGCTCGTTCCAATGATGGGTTACATGACATGGTTTTGTTGACATATTTTGAAAAATTATATTTTTTCAACTGCTCAATTTGCATATTACGTGGGCGGATGCGGGAGTTTTGTTAGGTAAAGGGTTAAGAAGGACCTAGAATATGAAGTGGATTGCGGTAGATAAGTTGGTTAATACATTTGATGAAATAAAAATGTGAAACAAATTATCTCTATTTTCATTTGTGTCTTTTGTGCCTTTGTACACTCAATTGAACTGAGGCAGCGGTGACTCAGATTAGTACACGTATGCAGACATGTTTAGTTTCACGATTTTGGCAGGAGCCTCCCGATTTTTGATGGCATATTTATGTACACAATTTTGTGTCAGTGTCTCGCACTCTTTCTTTGGCTATGACTCAGCTACTCGTGATGTATCCTCAGAAAGAAAGCTCGACTCAGATAGAACATTTTGTGCTTCAACATAATGGCAATAATATAAATTTATGAGATCACGATCCGGTGATGACACGCTTCATCGGTAGGTCGGATTGCATCAGCTCGCGACACGCTTACATCAGTAGGTCGGATTTCATCCGGTGGCGACACGGTTCATCAGTAGGTGGGATTCCATCCGCTCGCGATACGCCTACATCAGTAAGTCGGATTGCATCCGGTTGCGACACACTTACATAGGTAGGTCGGATTTCATCCGGTGGCGACACGTTTCCATCGATAGGTCGGATTTCATCATCCAGTGGCGACACGTTTCCATTAGTCGGTCAGATTTCACCCGCTCAAGACACGCTTACATCAGTAGGTCAGAGTTCATCAGATGGCAACGCGCTTCCATTAGTAGGTCGGATTTCATACGGCCGCGACCCGCTTCCATCAGTAGGTCGGATTTCATTCGCACACGACACGCTTCCATCAATAGCTCGAATTTCCCCCGGCCGCGACACGCTTAAATCAATAGGTCGGATTTCATCCGGTCGCGATACGCTTATATCAGTAGGTCGGATTTCGTCCGATCGCAACACGCTTACATTATTAGGTCGGATTTCATCCGGTCGTGACACGCTTACATCAGTAGGTCGGACTTCGTCCAGTGGCGACACGCGTACTCTGATTTTTAGAAACGCACCTATCTATACTGTTTCTTAACATCACTGAAAATTTCAAAACCGAGGCTTTTGTGGTTTGAATGTTATCATGTGGACACATTCTATTTTTATGACACTTTGACCTCAAAATTCCAAAGATAATTACTCAAAAATGGCAGAGTATACAATAAATCAAAAAGTAATAAATTCTTCGATTTAAATATCAAGGCAACCGTGCAAATTTTGAAAGGTTTGTAAAATTTCGATTGTCGGCATCATGGACAGAGGTTAAGTTATTGGCGGAGATATGTCGCTTCCATTGGGGCGCGGTGGCGTTGCGGTAACCGGTTCTTGTCATAAGTTAAGCAACGTCGAGCCCGGTTATTCCTCGGATGGGTGACCGTCTGAGCGATTGATTTGAACTCCCGCGTTGTGTCCTTGGGCAAGGGACTTAACCCCGATTGTCAACATTGGGGAACGATGACGCCGTGTCCTTAGGCGCATTGCACGTCGATGGTACGTCGACAGTAAGCATGGTCTTCAACTAATCTACCCCTGCCTGTGCTGCTGTGCGGAGTTAAGATATAGGAGAGCTGGCAGCTGCTCGTCGTTGCTCGATGGTTCTCTCCGGGTACTCCGGCTTCCTCCACCCGTAAATCTGTCACCGTCATGATTAGCCATTGTGCATAAGTATGTGACCTTAAACACCAATAAATAAATAAATATAAATAAATAATGTCGCTTCCATTGCATGTCATAAAGCAGACAGTCATGTCATATGTTAATTGGTAGAGTGCTAAATTATTTTCGGCCATGGTTTTGTTGAAATTGTTTGAAAAAATTTAAAAGATTATATTTAAAATACTAAATTTTGAAATCGTCTGCGTTGAGTAAAGGGTTGATATGCAGAATGACGAGTTTGTGCGATGAGTATTTCCAATGGAATCGCGAAAAGTGTGCATTCAAGAGGACGTGTTGGGGACTGATAGAACATTTTTGAAGTGTGAATATTGGCGCATCGTGCACTCGTGAAATTCTAACGTGTGAAATAAAACGGCTGAACCGGATGATTTGGCATGTGCGATAAATCGTTGGTGTATAAAATAAAAAGAAACACTCAAAAAAGAAAATTACTGTTAAGTCCCCAAATATGAAATTGCCCACTTCACTACCTGCTTAGGGTCACCTACTATAGAACGTCCCTGGATGTTACACAATCTCGAAACTGCAGAAGGTATTACGACAGTTAAAAACAAGTATCCCCTGCAATTTGATCCTAGTGTAAATATTTTTAAGACTATCGTACGACAGGAAGCGACCTCTTGTGGAGCGTGTTCGGAGACGTTAAGTTACTGGAAACTTTTCCGGAAGATGCACCCAAATTTTAAAAGGCCCATGACTCGAAAACGGTGAGAGATATAACGTCTAGCGAAAAATATGACCCATACCCTACAGACAATTCGCTAATCTATCCCTGTGAAACATTTCAAGAAAATCCGACAAGAGAAAATATGATTTTTGAGTGGATGAAATAATGGCATAATGGAGGTAATTAATAACATCATTTTACTTGAACTCGGAAACAACGCTAATTAAAAAAATACATACAGTTAAAACTAGAAGTCCTGTCACGAATAGTGCGCTTATCTAGGCTTAATTGCGCGTTGGAATTCCGCGCAATTGCCATATCGAATGGCATCCAAAGCTCGGCAGGTTCTCCTGGTTACTCATATCAAACACATGCAATGTTTCTGCCAATGGACCTCCGGGTTACCCGGAGGTCCATTGGCTGAAACATTGCCTGTGCACAGGCCATATGTACAGAATATGATAGCTTTAATTGGGTCATAACGCGCACATTAACGCGCATATCAACGTGCTATTTGTGCGCATTTCATGACAGGACTTCTAGTTTTAACTGTACCCAGTGGAATTCGACGTTCTATTCGTGTGCAATATTCGCGGAAATCGAAAATTGGGGAAAAAAAATCTTTCTAGGAGGTGCCAATCGGATCTTTTATCGGAAACATCGTTAACCCCAAATTCCTAGAGTCCATAACTCTGAAACGTTAAGGAAGAAGATGAACCCCTAAAACCCTAAAATCGTATGCTCAATCAATGTGAAAAATTTGGAGGTAATTGGACAAGCGAAAGTTAATTTTTTGGTCTGTAAAAATAAGGACATAAAAGTAGATAATTCAAAACACTCAACCCATTTAACTATAACTGTGACACGGTTAAATATACGGAACTGATTCAAACTGTGTAGATCCGGAATGTCAAGATGTAACAATCTGGATAGGCATTCGCACTTAGGCAACAGTACTTTTCTAGGACATTTTCAAAACAAAAATGTTAACCCAAACATGCAATTTGCCTATAACACCGGAACGATAACAGATATCCGAAACATACAATACATTCATGATTGTGCGTTTAGTTTGGGTTTAGGAATAGTGAAACCATGTGATGTTTCCATGTTGTATACCAAAACTAAACCCCAATACGGGCAAAAACACTAGTCTCTATTCATCTGAATTGTTGGAACTTCAACGCGAAATATCGTCACTCAATCTGCATTCCCTCCCTTGACGGGGTCCAGCCAATCAACGCGGTAACTATTCCCAATCCGTGGCGTTTGATGTCGTGAAGGCTGTTACGCTGTATCGCTTTCACAGCTGAAACGCAAAGGAGTTTCCAAGGGGACTAATAAAATGACATGAACTTTCTAATCTCGGTACTTGTTTTTTTGTCAATAATAAGTAAATTTTTAGTAAATATTCATTCAAGTTGCTATGGAAATGTGCAAATCATCAACACATTAAATTTTCGCAGACATCAGAATATATTTTTCCAACCCTTTACCTAATACGAAAAGCAGACGACACTTGCAAAAAAAAATTCTTGAATAACTAATTTTTTTTTAAATTTTTTTGTCTCAAAAACATAGGTTATGATCCCTCATTGGAGTGAGCTCGTCTAGCTCGTTCCAATGAGGGGTAGTAACCTATGTTTTTGAGACACAAAATGAAAAAAATAATGAAAATTTATCGGCGATTTTTGAGAATCGCGCTGGCCGGTTTTATCCGTTACGTTAGGTAAAGGGTTAAAAGCGATCGGAGATTGCGAGGCGTTCGGAAACTGAAAACCTTGGAGGGCTTTTTGCTCTTGAACATTGCTCATTTAGAGCAAATTTCATCCAACCCCTTACAATGGTGGCAGGTGGGGGCGGGTTTTCATTTTGCAGCATATGATCAATGATTGCTCCCGCAATCCATCTGTGTAGACAGCAGAGACAAAATATGTTTCATAGATTGTCAAATGGCCCTGGTCAGAAACGGGTTGAGAGGTAGACGCTATTGTTTTGAGAAACGCACAACTCTAAACGTGATTCTTACACCTCTCAAAATTTCAAAGGTGAGAGGTGCCTGGTTTAGGAGTCACTTTTTTATGACATCTTGACCCCCTATTTGCAAGAGCAGTGCTTCCCAAAGCGTGTGCTATTATGACCATCAAACAATTTAAATTCTGCGACTCACGACATATTTTCAAATTTCAAAGCAATGGGAACTTTTTTAAAAAAAAAGTTTAAAAAACATCGGTTTGTGTCTCATTCGGTGGATGTTAAACCTTTCACTGCTCCTAACAGAGCATATATTCGTGTATTAACGTACATTATTTCAAGTTCCGACAGCAATTAGTTCTTTCAAAATGTAAACAAAGGCGTTTTCAAGACAATGAGACCAGGATGTTTGGATTCAGAAGTCATACAGTTTGAAAAGGGCATGTAACATAATTATGGAACAAAATTTAAAAACTTAAAATTCGGCACGTAGTAGAAAACGTAAGCCCCCAAAAAAGAAAACAAATGTTGCAATCTGGGAAGTTAATAAAATGTCAACAATAAGCCTTTTTCGAAACTGCCATCTTGGACTTTAAATTATGCAAGGTCAAAAGTCGCGGAGTGTAAACAAATCGATTTCCATGTTCATCACGTTGAATTCTGTGTCAGCCAAGTCAACTGCTTTGGTAAAATATCAAGTTTAAATTCGTAGAACCGATATCATCATTCGAATTAATCATAGGGGCAACGCCACACAACTTTAAAGGGCATGATATCGCAGGTTTGAAGAATTTTGTTACGGAGGCAAGGACTTGTTTTTGAGCGGCAACAAGGAAACACTCGTTGCACGGAGTTTCTTGGCTTGGGAAAACCCCGAAAGTTGTCGAAACAGTGCACACGGGCACATAGTCATGACACATCATGCATTCAGACACCATTAAAGTCGATAGGAAATCAATTCAAAATAATGATAGTTCTCATACAATATTGCTATTGCTTTAAACAAATGGTAACCTTGGCTACATGTATTTTCTTAAAAATCGCACTAATTAACGTAATGTGTCTGAAGTACTTCACCAGCTCTCTTCTCCCATTGCTTGCAACGTGTTTTCTTGAAACGTTTACAACTCGCGACCTGTGACCTTACATACGGTACGTAGAGGGTGTATTATCACCAAATCACATGCAGAGTGGAGATTCCACCAAGCAATAATTGCGAATTTGTTGCAAAGCATAACAATCACAAGCAAAGTTTCAGCCAATGGACCTCCGGGTTCAACCCGGAGGTCCATTGGCTGCAACGTTGCTTTCATTTTTTGTCCATATGTACAGAATTTGAAAGTGATACCATGAGTGGTAATTGGTAATTCCACTCCGCGGGTGATTTTGTTACAGTCCACTCTCCACGTACTGTAGATTAAAAGCTAATATGGCTTCGAAATAAGCTTATTTTAATAAGTTCTCATCCAACTGCAATACGTAGTTTCAATTACAACAAAATCTCCCAAATCATATACCGTGCCCCCCCCCCCAGCCCCAATGAAACGAGCTCGCCCAGCTCATTTCAATGAGGAGTCATATGACATGGTTTTGTTGAGAGTTTTGCATTTATTTCAACTAATCAATTTGAAAAGTACATGTGTGGATGCGTCTGAATCGTTCAGTAAAGGATTAAAAAGCACTAGAATTGTTTCCTGCTATTAGTATCAATGATCGCTCAATACAACCAGTTGTATAAATATCTTTGCTTTTGCAAATTTTGATAAAATTATACTATTCAAAAAAATAGGGGATATCCAAATTGATGTTGATATTTTCGGAAAATTATATTGGATACGCGTGATTGGACACATCAATATCTTACCAAATTTAGTGTGGATCTCGAGCGCCGCGTTAATGTCTGTGGGGTACGTTTTGAAATTGTCATTTGTACTGGACGAGCTTTTTCGGAGGTCTCATCGTTCTTTCCTTGGTATAAACTTGTTCATCAATAGTTTCTGGTCGAAACGTAATCTTTGAGACTGACACGTGATGAACATTTACGAGCCGTTGGTAATTTTATCAGCTGGCAACAGACAGACTGTAGTGGCTCAAATGCTCAACGTTACTCAATCAGTGATTAGCAGGTTGTGGTCACGCTACCGTCGGACAGGCAATGTTGATGACAGGTCGTCTAAGGGGAAGAACCGCTAACCAGGATCATTTCATCCGAGTCCAAAGCATAACGTAACCGCCATCAAAGTGTCTCAGAAATTGGACAGCAGCTGCACCGAGCGACAAATGTGCGAGTCAGAGGTCAGACTATCCGAAATCGCCTACGCAGCTGGAATTTGCACAATCGACGACCTCGAAGAATTCCACGTTTGACTGAACGTCATATCAGAGCAAGGTGTAATTGGCGTGGTTCACGACAGCGCTGGAACAATCGTCGGTGGAGCAACGTCATGTTTTCCGATCAATAGAGGTTCACTCTCGACTTCCACGACAGGCGAAACAGAGTGTGGCCGCGGCAGAACGAACGATACCATAACGTAACCGTTAGGCAGCACGATCGTTTTGGTGGTGCATCGGTTATGGTGTGGGTAGGCATAACCATGGCAAGAAGAACAGCATTACATGTCATCCAAGGGCGCGTCACAGGGCAGTACTACCGTGCCAACATTTTGGCAGTTCATGTGGTGCCATTTGCGCAACGTTGCGGCCGTCGATTCACTTTCCAAGACGACAGTGCAAGAGCACACAGGACCCGTGTCGATACAGAGTTTACCCAGTAGCAGAACATCACTGTACTGCCTTGGCCAGCACTAAGTCTAGACCTTTCACCAATCGAGCACATCTGGGATATGCTTCGCGGGCGCCTACGACAACGCCAACAGCCCACTACCAATGTCCAGGAACTTGCCGTTGCACTGCTTGAAGAATTGAATAACAGCAGTCAAGCTGATATTGGACGTTTGGTGAGGTATATGTCACGTAGGATGTTTTCCAGATTAGCGAACTGAGGAGGATTTACAAGGTATTGATGTCTCGGACTGAATGTGGTACATTCTGTGTCTGATCAGCAATGTCTTCCAAAGCTCAGTGCGTGGAATGTGTGCTTGTCTGACACCAAACTATCGCGAAAATCATTCATCAGATGTCACAGTGCAATGCCTCAACTGTCTTTTTGTTGAAAATATAAGTATATTTCTTCTTTTATCTCACTTTTATAGAATATCCTCTACTTTTTTTTAATAGTATATTTTTATATTTCTTCCTACTTCCTTCAAAACTCACCATGGTAATGATAACAAACCTGAACATTTTTAGAGTTCAGTCGCCGTGGACTGGTAGTAATTCACGCATGGGCGGTGATGTCCACGGATGCGTTTACTAGGAAATAAAGATAATCAGCCAAATTTTAATTAATGAAGCAGCAGGTTGTACCCGGGTTGTACCCGGGTTGTACCCGGTGTTTCGTTAATTGAATTCTTGATGATTATTCCTATAACTAGTGTTTGGAAACTAATATTATTACGCCCGTAACAATAATACCCACCTGTGGAATGTGACCAATCCACGGCGACCATACTGTATGGAGTATCATGCACCAGATACAAAACTAATACCATGTCTGCTTTTTCTACAGTTAAAACTAGAAGTCCTGTCACGAATAACGCGCTTATCTAGGCTTAATTGCGCGTTGGAATTGCGCACAATTGTCATATCGAATGGCATCTACAGAACGGCAGGTTCTCCTGGTTACTCATAGCAAACACAAGCAATGTTTCTGCCAATGGACCTCCGGGTTACCCGGAGGTCCATTGACTGAAACATTGCTTGTGCACAGGTCATATGTACAGAATTTGATAGCTTTACTTGGGCCATAACGCGTACATTAACGCGCATATCAACGTGCTATTTATGCGCATTTCATGACAGGACTTCTAGTTTTAACTGTATTTTATGCTCCGTGTTTTACAGTTTCATTTCTTTCAATTTCAGAATCCACTTTCCAAATCCACGTACCAGTAGATATTTTGTTGTTGACAGATGGATCTGACAGTATAAGTGATGCGGATTGGAGAAGGGCTATAACCTTCACCACTCAACTGATAGATGATTTAGACATCTCACAGAAAAGTATACACCTTGGCGATATTGTATTTAGCACTTCTATCGGAGGTATCATACATTTGGCACCGTACAAAGGGAAAGACGTGCTGAAGAAATTGGTGAATGCTCTAAAACAACCGAAGCGCGCAACGAATACGGCACTGGGGATAGAAACAGCCCGCGATATATTCCGAAAAGAGGGAAGGAAAGACGCACATCATATTTTAATTGTGATCACAGACGGACAATCCCAGAATCCAGAAAAGACAATCAATCAAGCGCACCAAGCCAAAAAAGAAGGTATTACTGTGATTACAGTTGGTATTGGTGTATCCGGTAAAGATAACGAGTTGAAGAGTATTGTTTCTCGTCCAGAATTCTTTTATTCCATTGTTGACTACAAAGCACTGTTTGGGATGATAACGACATTGAAGGATGTGGTTTACGGAACAGGTAAGCATTTGCACATCAAATCTCTCATTATACAGACACAAAGAGGAGTCCAAATTTATTTCGTACCATCGAACCGCAGGACAAGTACAGTTAAAACTAGAAGTCCTGTCATGAAATGCGCACACATAGCGCGTTGATCTGCGCGTTAATCTACGCGTTATGACCATAGTAAGGCTATCAAATTATGTACGTATCGCCTGTGCACAAGCAATGTTTCAGCCAATGGACCTCCGGGTAACCCGGAGGTCCATTAGCCGAAACATTGCCTGTGTTTGCTATGAGTAACCAGGAGAACCTGCCATGCTTTGGATGTCATTTGATATGGCAATTGCGCGCAATTCCTCCGCGCAAATAAGCCTAGATAAGCGCGCATTTCGTGAGAGGACTTCTAGTTGTAACGGTAGATATATTTATTACTTGTTTCTGAAATGGGGAGAAATTTATTCACATGGCAACGAAATGTATTCCGTGTAGAAACATGGGAAAGTGCCAGTGCACAGACCCGACGTGTAGCGTACATTTATTAATTAGAACCCTATAGGGTGTAATTCTGACGCATTGGCATTGGAATTACGCGACGCTTTCACCTAAAATGTATCAATACCAAAAAGTGGTTGGACATTTTGAACAGCAATCCTGCAATTATCTTAACAACGTAGATGTAGATTCAAACTAGAATTTATAAGTTATCACCAAAAGTGCATGAAGAAAACTTCATACATCGTCCTTTGATTGGAACAGAGCGTCATCAGTAATGCTTCAGCACTCAATGGGCGATATACATTATATATTATGATTCAGCGTTGCAGATGGTGCTCTTTTTCACCCAATGAGCGATATATTGTGCAAACTATACGTAATGGGATCTTTGGCTTCAAATGATAGTTTTTTGGAATTTTCCGACTAACTTGTTGTTTTTTTTTTTTTGTTCATAAGTACAGTCAATCTCTTTCTTCAAAGTCGGTAATACAGGACTCTGTAGAACCCGTAAACTCTCCGGATTGGATTTTTTCCGAATAAGGCATGTTGACCATATCGATGTGACCATCTCATTACAATCAAGCCAGAAAATAAGCAGACTGACATCTGCAAAATGAGGTTCCCAGAGGGTGAATTTAGTGATGCTACCCTGCACAGCAGGATAGCATCACTAAATTTACCTTCTGTGAACCTCAATCTGAATCAGGGTGCCATAACTAAATAGAAAGAGGTACCCAGAGGATACATTGGCCCACTGTATGGGATAGCATCATCAAATTCACCCTCTGGGGATCTCATTCTGCAAATGTCAGATTGCTTATTTTCAGGCCTGATTACAATGACCTAATTCGAGGAAGGCATGCCTTGATGATATAGTTGAAATGTTAGTCAGTCGGGACTTGGGCCACGCAATTTTAGCAAAGCAGGTTTACACCCCCTGCCACGGTCGATCATCTATGCGATGCACCTAGTGAGAAGTCAGGAATGGTCGCCAGAACTTTTAACAGAATGTTAAACTGCATGGGAGAAAATAACAGCGGGTTGGATTAGACATGTAAGGGGTTCAGGTGACTTCCCCTGTAGTTTCTACATGCAGAACGTTCTCGCCAAGTTTGGAGTATAAGCTATGGTTTCGCTTTCTCTTTGTATGTAGGAGATGTACTTTCTAGATTTCAAACTTAGACTTATGGGGAACACGCAATCAGAAATGCAAATGGACGCCAGTTGTACTCGATTCAGTTTGTTGGGTGTCCAGGTCGACCAATTTGAAGCACAATGCATGTTTATTAAAATGACATACGGCCCACCTCACGACTAATACGTGCAGATATCTAAGAACTTTGAGTTTGAACTATAATCCCCTAATATTCTAATTTCCTCATCTCCTGTGGGAAGGCGAGCCTTGTTAATGTAATTTATCACGCCATTGCTGGAAAATCAGTTCAGACCACACCAGCCATCTTCCCGACGCCCATGTTCACAAACACCATTCTAAAATAAGGGAATAGCTTCGTTTAACGCTTTATCCAACGTAACGGCCAAAACCGGGCAGCAGTATCCACAACAAAAATCATTAATGTTTCTTCTTTTGTCTCCAAAACATAGCTTATGACGCCTCATTGGAACGAGCACGTTGAGTGCTATCAGCAAATGATACTTGCATTACCTTCGTGAATAACTGAAAATATCACGCTTTGTACCCCAAAACATACACTGTGAACCCACCACCATTGGTAAGGGGTCGGCGGATAAAACGTAGTTTAGGTGATTAATATTAGGTTTATTTTTATATTGTGCTTGAGACTAGTTAATGTCCCATTTGATTTAATGAAATTTGCGTTATTGCTTACCGAAAAAAATCTCTAACTCTGTTGGTTCTTAGAGGAGAGTCATTCTGCTTTTGTTCTGTAGTATATAATTTCAAGATTTTATGTTGGTTTTAACGATAACCGGTGTGACACTATTCGTGGTAGATGTATTTAAGAACTGAATGCAATTTTTATAATCTTCATTGGAGTATGAACGTGTGGGAATGGGTACAAATTATGTATGAATCCCGAAAGGATTCATACAATTTGTACCTATTCCCACACGTTCATACTCCAATAAAGATTATAAAAATTGCATTCAATTTTTATAATTACATTCCGTAACTGTTTAAACTACTTTTTTACCAAACAACAAAACAGAAAGACAAAATAAAACATGTACGAACGAACGAGGCGAAAAACCACCCTCACACAAAAGACAAAGTGCACAACTCTGAGTTGAGCGCTGTTTTTCGGCATTGACCCAAATTTGTCAAATTGCCGTCTTTCGCAACGAAACTTGGAATGTTCAAAACAATTTTAAGGGCATAAACTTTATGCCGCAGTTGGGAAGTGTCACCAAAGAAACAGCAGCTGAGTTGATCACTGCGAGAGACGCTAAAAGTTAAAAACCCGCCCAAACACCGCCCGAATTACATTCTGTCAATTGCGCTCTATCGTAAATGCGGGTCAGAGTTCGACCAAAATGTATTCATTGGAAAATTAATTAAATTTGGTCATGAAGTTTTCATCCAACTGACCAATGGAAATTGAGTATTTGGACCCAAAACGTTTAACAGAATTAACAATGTAATTATGACGAAAACAATGCGTTAACTGATGTTCAAGTGCAAAGGTGTCAACACGATGGAGTGGGGGAGGGAGAGGGTGTCAAAACGATGGATTGGGGGGGGGGAGTGAGAGGGTGCAAATGCTATTTTTCCAGACTGTAACGGCTCTAGTCCCGACTGAGTAATATTCGAACTATTTCTCTTCATCAAAAGGGCATTCTAGAATTATGTTCTTTGAATATCAGTCAATCGGGATTAAAAGTTGAAAAAAAAACTTAAGACATCTGGCTTACATATATAAAATAGACTTATAGTAGTCGTGAGGTAACTTCGTACTAAATTAACTAGTTGATTATTTTTGGTGGTCTAAATTTGTTTTGGGAAATTTGTTTTATTACAAATTATTAAACAGGCACTCTCCAATAATTTGTTATAGAACAAACTTACATGAACAAAATATTATTTACATTTGTCTAAATAGGAAACATTGACAAGACAAATATTGGGTTTTGCTGGTACCCTCATATTTATACCACCCACTTGAAAATTGGGAGGTATATAGTGATCACTTGGTCCGTCCGTCCGTCCGTCCGTTACGCTTTGGGGGGGGGGGGGGGGGGGGGTACACATCTGCTATACGCAACTCACCCTAAACCATTGAACGGATTTCATTGAAACTCTCAAACGTTTTTTTACATACATTTAAGATGTTCACCTCCTATTTTCTTTTCAGATATTTTAATTTTTACATTTTACAGTTTCCCATATTGAAAAATGAACTTTGTCAAATTTAATTGACATTCTGTACAGGTCTGCTATCCACAACTCCTCTTAAATCATTGAAAAAAAATTCATTGAAACGTTCAGACATTCTTTTACATACATTGCAGATGTGCACCTCCTATTTTCTTTTCATATAGTTTCATATTTACAGTTCCCCATATTCAAAAATGGCAAATCTATACCCCTCCCCACTACAAGTTTTAGTAGGGAGGGGTATAGATCTGCCATCCGCTACTTCTATTAAACCATTGAACAAACTCCATTGGAATTCGCAGACCGTTTTTTACATACATTGAAGATGTGCACCTCCTATTTTTCGACATTCGTCCGTCCGTCCGTCCGTCCGTCCATTATGCTACAGGGGTGTTACGCTTTTTTTTCTTTTTTTTTTTTTTTTTTGGGGGGGGGGGGGGTACATATCTGCTATCCTCAACTCCTCTTAAACCAGTAAACGGATTTCATTGAAACTCTCAGACATTCTTTTACATACATTGAAGATGTGCACCTGCTATTTTGTTTTCAGATATTTTCATTTTTCGGGTTTCCCATATTTAAAAATGGGTTTTGTCAATTCAAGCTTGCGTGGGTGGGGGGGGGGGGGGGGGGGGGTTGTTGACATTTGCTATCCTCTTTTAAACTAGTGGATGGATTTCAATGATACCTTCAAACATTGGTGTCAGTGTTTGTGCTCTCCACATAAAACACTCTTTAACTGTTGTAAAATGTTTCTTGGTGGGAGTGGGTGGTATCATTTAGTGCTCACAGTTTTTCTAGTTTTTGAAAGCCCTGCTAGTGGCTTCTAGCACTTAACCAGTTAACATGTGCCATACCAATAGTCTAGACTGGAAATGCTGGTCCCCACAGACAACTGTTTGCTTACCACAATTTAGTAAATTTAGTATTTTACGAAAGTACATGCTCAGTAGGCAGAGTTGCAGGCTGCAAGCCGAGTAATCCCCGGTTCGAATCCCATCTGCGGCAACCGCGTTATGTACTTGTGCAAGACACTTCATCTCCATTGCCCACGTGCGGGCACGGTGGCGTTGTGTACTAAGGCGCACTACACGACGATGGTGCACTTGTCTTCAATCAATGCTAATCCTGCTTGTGTGGAGGGGGCTTGTATGTTGGGGAACCTGACCGTTGCTCGCCGTTGATCGTTGGTTCTCTCCTGGTACTCCGGCTTCCTCCACCCGTAAAACTGTCCGACACGAGATGACCCAGACTGTCGTTAAACCCCAATAAATAACTAAGTAAATAAATAAATAAATAAATAAATAAATAAACACGAAAGTACGTGATATCTAGCAAGAGAAAATCGATATTCTAGACTTCAATCCTGACGAAGAGTGTCCCGACTGGAAAACTTATTGGGTGGGTGTCACACCCCCAGCCTCTCACCAGCCAGCAACAATCCTGCACTATTGATATTGCGTGATAACTTTGTTTGTTACACACCTGTTCTGTGAAATCCCCATCTGCAGCAACACTAAACCATGCGAAAAATGAAAATCCGTTCCACACAGATGTGCCGAACAGAAATCATTGACGGACCGTTTTTAAATAAAGGCAAAATTTCATTGGAATTTTCTACAAATCGTGCACCGCATTTACAATTTGAATCGCTAGCGACAGCTAAAACCAGTAACACGGGTTCCTCTCGCAAATTTGTTTGGCGCTGTAAAATGTGTTTTTTTTTGTTGATAGTTCACCCCGTGAGTCACAGTGTTTCCTATATGCCTGCTGACACATATAACACATTGGAACTCAGGGGACGAGTTGTCAAATGGATTGCTGAGTGCCCTTCTAATAATTGCTTTTCTAAATTGCTTTTCCAAACGTGAAGGCCAGTAATAAACACAGAACTACACATGCGTGTGAATGCATTAATCGGTACTTGTGCCATCGCGGAAGGACAAAAGTCGAGGTCTGCGGTCTCTCGTTTTATCCTTCCGCGCCGGCACTCGTGCCATTTACTCGTTTTATCCTTCCGCGCCGGCACTCGTGCCATTTACGCATTTACACGCGTGTGTCGTGCTGTGTATTTTCTTACATATATTGATTTGTTTTTTTTTTCAGACTTTGTGCTCCCCAAACCTAGATACGTTGGTTGTTATAACGATCATCAAGAAGGACATGCAATGGATGGTCTACAAACGTTTATCATTAAACTTCATTTCCGTGGGCCAAGTGCAGTCAGAAAATGGTTCAGAAAGTTCCACCAAGGCGCCGGGTCAATTTCAGGCTGGTTCAACAAATTTCACAAATTACATGGCACATGGGGACATTGGCTTAAAGGGGGCCACGGACATGGGGCATGGCAACGATTTCTAAGGAAGTTTCACAGAGGACGTTTCCACCGTCATAAAGGTTTTCATTGGGGGATTCACGGAAGGGGTCGACATTTTAGAGGCCACTGGAAATGGGGTGGTAGACGTCGCTGGAAGATAGGTTTCGGAGGAAGGGGTGGTATTCGTAATTGGAAAATGGGTTTAGGGGGCTGGGGTGGACATGGACATGGTCATTGGCAAGTGGGTTTCGGGCATCATGGGAGGATGGGTGGTGGACATGGTCATTGGAAAATGGGTCACGGGCATCACTGGATGGGCGGAGGACATGGGCATTGGAATGTTGGCTTCGGACGTCATGGCGGTAGACATCACGGGAAGGTGGGTGGTGGACATGGTCACTGGAATGTGGGTTTCAGACATCACGGGAAGGTGGGTGGTGGACATGGTCACTGGAAAATGGGTCACGGGCATCACTGGATGGGCGGAGGACATGGGCATTGGAATGTTGGCTTCGGGTATCATGGCGGTAGACATCACGGGAAGGTGGGTGGTGGACATGGTCACTGGAATGTGGGTTTCCAGCATCACGGGAAGGTGGGTGGAGGACGCATTGGTGGTCATCACGTGAGGATGGGTGGCGGAACTACACATATGACATTCACGAAAGTCTGGCGCCATAAACGCCACGGCCATCATGGGCGTAGGCATCATTCGCATGGGCATCGTGGACATGGGCATCATGGACACATGCATCACGGGCATGGGCATCATCGGCATGGACATCATGGGCATGGACATCATGGACACCTTGGGCATGGACACCATGGGCATAGACATCATGGGCATGGACATCATGTACACCATGGGCATGGGCATCATGGACATGGACATCATGGGCATGTTAAACACGGGTTCAATATTAAGTTCCATGGAAAGGTCCATAAGAAGGTTGTTACGAAGATTCACATCACGAAAGTGAAGTTTGGAAAGTTTGGTGGTAAACGTCACGTGAAGATAGAATGGGGACATTTCAGTAGTGGAAGTTTAACAATCCATAAATGTGTTGAGTTGTGCCGATCTATAAATTTCCCGTTTGCAGGTCTACAGGTGAGTACATAAGCTGTTTTATACTACAGTAGTTTGCCTGTCAATTCTAGCTATTCCCTCAATACCGCAGCAGTTTGCCTATAAATTCTTACTGTTCCCTCAATACAGCAGTAGTTTGCATATCAATTCTGGCTATTCCCGCAATACTGCAGCAGTGTGCCCATCAATTCTAGCTATTCCACCAATACTGCAGCAGTTTGCCCATCAATTATATCTATTCCCTCAATACCGCATAAAATTGTCCATCAATTTTAGCAATTCCCCTAATACCGCAGTAGTTTACCCAACAATTCTAGCTATTCAATCAATACTGCTGCAGTTTGCCCATCAATTATATCTATTCCCTCAATACCGCATAAAATTGTCCATCAATTTTAGCAATTCCCCCTAATACCGCAGTAGTTTACCCAACAATTCTAGCTATTCAATCAATACTGCTGCAGTTTGCCTATCAATTCTAGCTATTCCCTCAAGATCGCAGCAGTTTGCCCATCAATTCTAGCCATTCCCTCAATACCGCAGTTGTTTGCCCATCAATTTGAGCCATTCCCCCAGTACCACAGCAGTCTGCCCATCAATTTTAACTATTCCCTCAGTACCGCAGCAGTTTGTGCATCAAATCGAGCTATTTCCCCAAGACCACAGTAGTTTCCCCGTCAATTGTAGCTACTCCCTCAATACCGCAGTAGTTTGTCCATCAATTCGAGCTATTCCCACAATACTGCAGCAGTGTGTCCATCAGTTCTAGCCATTCCCTCAATGCCACATCAGTTTGTCTATCAATTCTAGCTATTCTCTCAATACCCCAACAGTCTGCCCATCAATTTGAACTATTCCCTCAATACCGCAGCAATTTGCCAATCAGTTCTTGCTCGCCAGAAACGAGAGTCTCATCTTTTTTCAAATCGGTATCGTCAGTGCCATTCGGAGATTGGCGAAGGGATATTTACACAAGCGCGAAATAAAAACGTTTATTATTTTCCAAAGTGTAATTTACTGGGATTTCCCGGGTTGATTATATTCGATAACTTCACAAGTGAATGCTGCAATCAACAATTGGGTCATGTATCCGTGCGCGCAAGCGAAAACGCTTTGCCGTGGGTGTAATGGGCCTTCATTGTTTTTTTTTGTTGTTGTTGTTTTTTTTAACCCTTTACCTATCATAAAAAGCAGACGACACTTGCAAAGATAAAATTCTTGAATAACTATTATTTTCATTTTTGTCTCAGAAACATAGGTTATGACCCCTCATTGGAACAAGCTGGACGAGCTCGTTCCAATGAGGGGTCATAACCTATGTTTTAGAAACAAAAAATGAAAAAAATAATGAAAATTAATTGGCGATTTTTTAAGAATAGCGCTGGCCGGTTTTGGCCATTACATTAAGTAAAGGGTTAAATAACATAATTGTCGTTAATAATGAAAAGTAATAAACAGAGTAATCGCTTGATTGGACTGGTTACGTGAAACAATTCATTCACTATATTGTAAAACACTCGTGCGCATTTGCGCACTCTTGTTTGTACAACGTCCCTCACCTCTCATGAATTATTTCACGTAACCAGTCCAGTCAAACGATTACTCTCTCTATATTCCTTGGCACTGATCACTACAAACAAACATCAATGCTTTCTATTTGTTTGTTATTATTACCGATTATTAATAGTTTATCAAATATTAAGCGAATTATTACATCATCTCCGTTGTCATAGTTGGTCCCATTGATGAGACCAGATGAGCCATATTAAACAAGACGCCGAGTAAACCCGACAACACTGATATCAAATTTAAATTACCAATTGTCTGTGTAATAATTTCTTTGTGATATGGTTCGTGAGCAGTGGAATTCCACTTGACATACTCCTGGGTGTCGTTTTCACGAGGACCACTTTTACTCTTTCGTTACAAAACAAAAGAAGCACACGTGAAATTTCAGTCAAAAAAACACCCGTCATTAACTCCGAGATTAGATATTTATTATTCATTTATTTATTGGAAGTATCGACACTTTCGACAGCCAGGGTCACCTCCTGTCAGATAGTTTTACGGGTGGAAGAAACCTGAGTACCCGAAGAGAACCCCCGATCAACGGAGGGCATCTGCCAGATTCCCCAAGGTACTCACTCCACACAAGCAGGTTTAGCATTGACTGAATCAAGAGCACCGTGCTGTATGCCTTAGTACACATCGCCACAGTGACCCCACGCGGGCAATCGGGAGGAAGTACCTATCCCAGGGACACATTTGGCCCAAGGCAGTTACCCCTTGAACGAGGCGTGGACTTTTCGGTTTGAAGTTCAATTCCGTACAGCTGAGCAAACCATGCTCCCTTCGAGATTAGATTGCAGTTAACTCTGACGTCCATTTGCTGCAACTTGGCTGGTCCTTGTTATGATTTTCTGTTCCAGCTTTTGTCTTTGAGAATATCTTCCATACATTTGTCTCTTATTACTTCAATAGCCTTCAGTTTAACCCACTTCACACTGATGTTAAAACAATGATAATGTATGTATTAATGCAATTGCTCATTGTCAAACTAGATTAAACTGGTGAAATTTCTGGTTGCATTATGAGAAAAATTTGCATCATAAAATTTGGGTATTTTGACATCAATGTGTAAAGCGCTCTACAAAAATGAGAAACTAGAAAATTAAAAGTGTTTACTCCTTCTTCTGAAATAACAACAATAAACAGTCCGTGTTCTTCTCACAGTCAGCATTTCGGTTTTCTGATTCGCTTCCGTTATTTGTGGCAAACTGAACCGCAAGGCCGAGCAAAAACTGTCCGAACGTTTTTACTGCATGTGTGCGTAAACTGATCAATCTATCTTGCTGGGAGAGATCTGGCCATATGAATTGTCCTTGCTTAGTCTATCGAGCAAATGGACGAACACGGCCGTATCCTCATATTACATTTTCTTTCCTGCTGACTCGTCCACCGGACAGTACACCGGACAGTACACCGGACAGTCCACCGGACAGTACACCGGACAGTACACCGGACAGTCTACCGGACGAGTCAATGAGGGAGAAAATGTGACACTGCGAACACAACATAGAAAAGATGAACTTGGCCTATTTGATATCATTTACCATGTTATTTTTAGTTAACCCTTTACCTAACATGGAAGGAGACGACACTCGTAAAAAAAAATCTTGAATAACTAATTTTTTTTTTCATTTTTTATCTCAAAAACATTGGTTATGACCCGTCGTTGGAACGAGCTCTACGAGCTCGTTCCAACGAGGGGTCATAACCAATGTTTTTGAGACAAAAAATGAAAAAAATAATGAAAATTAATTGGCGATTTTTGAGAATAGTGCTGGCCGGTTTTGGCCGTTATGTTGGGTAAAGGTTTAGTAGGTTTAGCAACTGATCCCTTAGGGCACCAGAATGACCAAAGGTTAGTTAGGCTGGACTTACTGGAGGTAGATTTTTTTGTGGTGAGTGTTGTTGTATGGATTATTGCAGGTTTTGACAATTTACGAAGCCTGATGTGTTGTTCACGATATGTTCTTAAAACCTGACAACACTGAACCGAAACTGTTTTTTTTTTTTCAGAAATCGACCCAAACAGAATCTGACAAATCAATAATGCCCAGCTCTATTTGGTTATAATACTAGTAGCTAGCCGGGCGGGTGTGGAAGGTGGCCCCGAGTTTTATCCTTCCACGATGGCACAAGTGCCATATCGATTAACCCATTCACCCGCGTTTGTCGTTCTGTGATTATTACCCGTCTTCATGCCCAAAAAAAAACAATTATTAGAAGGACACTCAGCCATCCAATTGATAACTCATCTCATCTCATCCTCTGAGTTCCAATATGTACGGCGTGCCAGTAGGCACATAGAACACATATCAACTCAGGGGACGAACTATCAAAAAAAGAACGCAATTTATCGCCGACCAAATTTGCGAGGGGAACCCGTGTTACTATTTTAAGCTATCGCTAGCGGTTCAAACTGTGATTATGGTGCACAATTTGTAGAAAATTCCAGTGAAATTTGCTTCTATTTAAAAATAGTCCGTCAACGATTCCTGTTCTGCACATATGTGCGGAACATATTTTCATTTTCCGCATGTTTTAGTGTTGCTGTGTAGATGGGGATTGCAAAAAACAGGCTTGTAATAAAAGTAACAGATCGAAACGGTGAGATGTTGCCTTTTTGTGAGTTTGTTCACATCTTCAGACAACCGTTTGTTTGAATCACGCTTATAACTGACCTTTGGGGATGCTTTAATGAAATTTATTCTGTTTTTTTTTTTGGACCATTAGACTTATTTTAATTCCACCAATCAAATTATACAGTACGTGGAGAGTGGATTGTAACTAAATCACCCGCGGAGTGGGGTTATCACCCAAGCTATAACTTTCAAATTCTGTACATATCGACAAAAAAAACACAAGCAATGTTTCAGCTAATGGACCTCCGGGTTTAACCCGGAGGTCCATTGGCTGAAACTTTGCTTGTGCTGGTAATGCTTTGCAACAAATTTGTAATTATTGCCTGGGTGGAATCCCCACTCTGCGGGTGATTTAGTGATAATACACTCTCCACGTACTGTACGAGCTAAGAGTATTACTGGAGTTTTGTGATTGTATAATATTTCACTTTTTTCTTTCAAGAATGGACATAAATGTTTCTGTGGAAGTTCATTCGGTAAATATGGAAAAGCCAATAAAGGAACATGTTCGGTGCAGTGTAGTGGAGATTCTGGCGAGACATGTGGAGGAGTTTTGGCGAACTCGGTGTATGCAACAGGTGATTATATAATTATATTTTCTTCGCGGTAGAGAAGGGTGACTGCAACATGCTGTGCGATTTACAAATTTCGTTGCATCTGACGTCTTCCCACAATATCTGAATTGGGAGAAATCTGATAATCTGAGACCCACAACCCAACCCCCAACCCCGGATAATTACCCCTGACAAAATTGTCAAAACCAGACATCTGCTTTCGCCAGTTTATTTTGTATAACTTAGACATCAACGGAGTAGCTGGAGGGGTGGTTTTGAGAGGCTGGTTCCCATCCACTTCCTGAGAAGCGTCAATCGTATAAAAGCCACGCCTAAAATTCTCAACGGTGGTTTATATACTTTTACCCTCATATATGGTGGTTCATTGTTTTGATCTATTTAATGATTCGCGTTCTGTGTACTCTAAGCCTTTAATCCTTTACCAATCGTAACGGCCAAAACCGACCAGCGCTATTCACAAAAATCGCCAATTAATTTTCATTCTTTTTTTTAAATGTTTTGTCTCAAAAACATGGGTTATGACACCTCTTTGGAACGAGCCAACTGGGCTCGTTCTAATGAGGTGTCATAGCCTATGTTTTTGAGACAAAAAATCAAAAAAAATATTTATTCAAGAATTTTGTTTGCAAGTGTCGTCTGCTTTTCATGTTAGGTAAAGGGTTAAACTGTAAAACAGTTTATCTGGTTGTATGGGACCCGCAAGTGACATTATATAAAAAAAACCCTGCTAAGAGGGCATGTGCTCTTAAACCCAGCACGACGTGGAATGAAGAAGAGACAAAATATTCTTTGCCCCCCTTTCCCACACATTTTGGACGTAGTGCACCCCTCTTTTTTGGGGACAAACGGGGGTATTCAAATGTACGACAGCTAGGAAGTACCATGCGGATTTTAGTTCATAGCGTATAATAGCCGATTTGTAACTACGAAATAATAGGTCATAATTACGAAATAAAAACCTGTAACTTTGATTTAATGACTTGTAGCTACGCAATAATAACGCCTACAGTTAAAACTAGAAGTCCTGTCACGAATAAAGCGCTTATCCAGGCTTAATTGCGCGTTGGAATTGCGCGCAATTGCCATATCGAATGGCATCCAAAGCACGGCAGGTTTTCCTGGTTACTCATAGCAAACACATGCAATGTTTCTGTCAATGGACCTCCGGGTTACCCGGAGGTCCATTGGCTGAAACATTGTCTGTGCACAGGCCATATGTACAGAATATGACAGCTTTAAGTGGGTCATAACGCGCACATTAACGCGCATGTCAACGTGCTATTTGTGCGCATTTCATGACAGGACTTCTAGTTTTAACTGTAACTACGAAACGACTAATTTACAATTACGAAATACAAATTTTAAACTACGAATTACAGTTAAAACTAGAAGTCCTGTCATGAAATGTGCACAAATAGCACGTTGAGATGCGCGTTAATGTACGCTTTATGGCCCAAGTAAAGCTATCAAATTCTGTACATATGGCCTGTGCACAAGCAATGTTTCAGCCAATGGACCTCCGGGTAACCCGGAGGTCCATTGGCAGAAACATTGCTTGTGTTTGCTATGAGTAACCAGGGGAACCTGCCGTTCTGTAGATGCCATTCGATATGGCAATTGTGCGCAATTCCAACGCGCAAATAAGCCTAGATAAGCGCACAGTTCATGACAGGACTTCTAGTTTTAACTGTAATAACGTGTAATGACGAAATAATAACCTCTAATTACAAATTAATAACATGTAATTACGAAATAGCTAACTTGTAAATACGAAATAATAACTTGTAATTACGATTTAACACCACCATTTAAAAGCAGACCCCCGTAGCAAACGTCGGTGGGTGTTGTCTGTACCCCTAGTTATATACTGTTAGTCCTCGGCACTACTTTTCACCTGATGTCCTTACCATCATATGCTTGTTGTGGGTAACATATAATGTTAGATTATGTGGTGTTGTGGAGTGTGCTTGGTTGTCCAGTAAGAGAGCACAGTAAATAATAGTTGTACCAGTCGGTGTCTCTTCAGTCTTGGGAACTTCTGTTTACTGTCTATGGTTTAAAATGTACACCCGGTGGGCGCTTTGCTATTTTCCTTTAAAGCGATTGCATGGAGTGGACTGCAGCAGAGTAGAAGAATCTTCACATTTCCTCGATAAAAGGTGTTATGACCCTAGCTTCCCGAGTGTAGCCTCTGTTTGAGTCTTTTTTGTAGATATCTGGGGCATGAAGGTGGAAGATGATTCTCGTGTATATGTACATATCATGCCGAGTGTGCAGCAATGCGTCATCTGCAATGCTAAAGCATTGCAGATGACGCTCTGTTGCACTCCAGAGACGATACGTCTGTGACCACTATTCAGGCAAGGTGTCAAGTTTTTTTTTTATCCCGAGAGGTTTGATATGTTCCGAGTATGTGAGTACGTTTTCTGACTGGTATTTACGGAAACATGTCACGTCGAACGTATATACTGTATTGAATGAAGTATCTTCCTTCGATAGGACGAACTGGGATGATTTCATTCCGCATTTACCATTAATTTCACAAATTGGCAACATTCGGCGGCTGTTGTCACACAACGTTACTCAAGCATAGTTCTTACAACGTATTTACCACGCTAGGTCACTAACACATTGTTCATACAAACATTCAGTTCAGGTAAATGCCTTGTTTTTATCTTTGTTTATGTCATGGATTTCTATCAGTAATCTGTTGTTCCAATTATCCGGTTGTATTTGTTCGATTTCGATCATTTTCAATACATGTACACAATACTCGTAGAATCCTCTTGGTCAAGGAGGTGTTCATACGTCACTAAAACTAGTAGATTATCTATGGAAAGGCAAATGGAGAACAACTTTTTCCGTTGGATATTGGTGGGTAGGTGGGGTTGGCTTTCAATATATATTTATCCATTTACCTAATACAAACCACAAACAAAACTTGCAAATGAGTTTTCAGAGTAACAAATATCTGGAAAAAAAACATTACCTATGACGGTACGTCGATTTAATGACTCTGCCGAGGCTATGTTATTGGGGCAACACCTGAGACAATAATAAAACTGGAAATTCTATGTTTATGAATAGCGTTTCCCAGTAAAGGTTATTATTTTCGGAGAATGGAAATGCCCCCACCCTGTAGCAACGCCAATGGTTAACAGTCAGTAAGGTTAACATGCTTGGTACATCAATGGGCCATCAGAATATGCCAGAATCCCCGAGCGACTGATCCTCGCAACATAATTGTTCACTTTGACAGAAGAGTTTTTCTCTGCTGTGTAATTTGGAACCAACACCAAGGTTTAGTGCATGGTAATGATATAGCCATTGATTCTGAAATTAAATTTTGACCCCCCCCCCTCACCCCCCCCCCCCAAAAAAAAAAAAAATCCAAGCATTCTACAGATCGATAATGTAGACATTTTACGGACTCATTCAATTCATGTGTGGAGGTCACATCAATAAAAGTAATCTGAACCGTTCTGGGGCAATTCCAGCAACTTGCGTGTAATATCCAGAGTGAATGGTTATCAAAATAAGCATAGGACTGAATCCAACCAGTCACTTGTACATTATTCACCTTTATCCAAAGGGAGAGAAGAAAGTGCATAGCTTTATGAACGTTTAAGTGGAACCCGGCTGTCCATTCACTTTAAGCGATCTGATATTATATTATTATTTTGTTTCTTCCTCCCGCAAAAAATTATGTTTTTTTTACATATCATGCGACGCGAGTAACAAGTCGTCATCTGCAATGCTAAATCATTGCAAATGACACCTTGTTGCACTGAAAATACGTTATTCTCCTTGTTCGAAACTAAACTGCCTTCTAGAAGGTAACCCACTCGCTGGAACTGTAGGTATGTATTGGATGTTTCAGTTTTCAATCAAATATGTTCATCTGTGTCCACAAGCGGATGACGTTCACAGAGCGTGAACCGATTGCGTTCACAGGCATATGGTATGAGGTACGTGACATCCCTTCGTTGACTTTTTTCGTTGGACTATGAGTGACAAGGCTCAAAATAAGCGGTGTCGCGTCGCTTTTTGCTATGCAAAACTTGCAAAGAGCTACACAATGTTCAATTATGTATAGCATTTTGCGATACAAGATAATCAACTGCAGCCTATTAGGCTGCAGTTGATTATCTTGTATCGCAAAATGTGAATGAAAATTTGCAAACAAATTTGAATACTAGTTCACTGATGCTTTACATCTGATTGTGGAACATTCCAGGCACAACTCAGATTAACTCTCCATCAAGCATCATCTGCAACTTCATATGTAAGATGAATTCTACTGGTTTAAATTCTTCCTGTTTTTACAACATTTTGCATGAAATGCCCATTAAAAATAACTTCAAGCCCATCAAATTAAAGATCCCAACTTCCGTTTTGAGAACTCTATTAAACAACCAAAACGCCATTTGAAAATATCCAAGTCCATGCAACCCTTAAAGGCATTTCAGTTAAAGAAAAACATAGTAAATGCTTCATGTGTTGCAGATCATTTGGAAATGCCCAAAAATGGATGAAAACTATGCTATCTACTTAGAAGAATTCAATACAAAACAGCATAACATAACTCTGGTACACAAAAATAGCTATGTAATTTTTACAAAATGCTATTCATTTTTTTTTGAAATGTGTAGCATTTTGCTACGCAAAGAAAAAAAGTTATTTTGAGCACTGATGAGTGACCCACAATGAGATGACATTGACACAGGTAGGAAGCCTGAACAGACGTTTGCTTCTGTGTACATTATATTCCCAATCGTTCATGTAACTGCTGAGCATTGGCTTCATCGCCGCAGTAAGGTTCGTTAGTGTGCACAATATTCCTGCAAACGTGGCAGCCATTTACACGTCCCACCTGATAGGACGAGCCCAGCGTCATCCCTAAACGAGGCGATATGGAGGAGCAGTGTGAGATGAATCCACTCATTGCACGTTCTTGCCCAGTCGATTTCCCTAACTGGAAATCGAACCTGCAACCATCTGGTTTGGAGCACAACACCTTACGCTCTCGTCTACTGCACAATCTGCTCGTAATTTGCTACTGTAATCGGCTACGGATACAATTGAGGTGTCCTTTGCAAACATAATAGGCGTAGAGCTTTCCTGTAGAAACAATCGGTCGGCTCATTTGTGAAAACAGTTGTCTTGCATTGTAGTATAATCAGCTTTCCGACAGAGTCAGCTTTGTGACCTTACTCGGGCAGTAACTTCACACAATAGACTCATTTACAAGCTCCGTTTTCTTTTTCCCCTATTATATGGCCCTTTTTGCGATTCGTCTATCAATTGCATCTGCATTGGTAATGATATTCGTCTTCCCAAGGGAGCAACGGGAAGTGAAGCGGTATTTGTTTACTGTTGTAAACTAGTTTTGAGTTATTAACAAATGAAGACCCGTCACCAATGCCTCGAAAGTAGGCAACATGGATATAAACGATTCGCTTGACTTTTCTTATATCCACGTTGCGGCCACGATTAGCCATATTAGCAAATCTGACCTTAACCTCCAATAACTGAATTAAAAAATAAAAATAAAATAAATCAATGTTCTTCGTGTGATTCAATTTCCGTACATCAAAAGAGTAATTTGACAAAGATGATAAAGTCATGGTTAGCAAATTTTCACTTTAGCGTTATTCAAGGTTATCAGAACAAAATACGGAATAAGGTTGTTAGTAATTATATATATCTTCATGGGAAAATGGCATAATATATCCCTTTCCAGAAGATGCATATTTTTTTTTTCATTTTGCACTTACACTGCTTCCTTGCATTTGTGGGATATCTCAGATGATAGAACTTTCAATGGCCACCGTTACATACAGTTAAAACTAGAAGTCCTGCCACGAATAGTGCGCTTATCTAGGCTTAACTGCGCGTTGGAATTGCGCACAATTGCCATATCGAATGGCATCCAAAGCACGACAGGCTCTGTTGGTTACTCATAGCAAACGCATGCAATGTTTCTGCCAATGGACCTCCGGGTTACCCGGAGGTCCATTGGCTGAAACATTGCTTGTGCAAAGGCCATATGTACAAAATTTGATAGCTTTACTTGGGTCATAACGCGTACATTAACGCGCATATCAACGTGCTATTTGTGCGCATTTCATGACAGGACTTCTAGTTTTAACTGTACAGAACATCCAATAAACAAATATACATTTGGACAACATTTTACCCTTAAAAACAACGGACTACTTCCTCATAATTGCCAGATATTAATAATATAGCAAAAATGAGGCAATAATTTAACATTTCAATGTATGTGGAAGAAATGTGGTGTCTTTCCCTGTCCCCATAACGGAGTTGACCCTATAAAGGAGATGACCCAATGCGTTATTATTTCAGGCAAAAAATAAATTGAAGCGAAAACGCTAAACCCAAAGAAAATTAACTATGGTCTTACCATGAATTCGATAAATTGGTCCCTCGTATATTTAGAGACAAACGAATTCAACAGAAGACTGAATGTTTACAACCACCTAATGTTTTGTTCCTTTTTTTCAGGTCTCGCAGTGAAACCGCAGCCAAGAATGTCACCAAAATAATACTGTTCTGAACAATTAAAGAAATAAAGTATAGCAGTTTCAATTTATTTTGTGTATCATATCTCTCCAGATTCAATCTGATTCAATTAGTTTTCAAAGTTCTACAATAAAAGGACTACTTTTAACCCTTTGATAATTCTGTACATCTTATAACGCGTTGATACTTTCTGGTCATTTGTTTTGTTATTATTTTTCGATTTTTTAAAGTTTTAACCTCAATTCCTATTTTCTCCAATGACAACCGTTCAGCCAAATGTTATCGGAGCTTAAAATACTAATATAATCCTGCTGTCAAGACTTCTTAACTGGTTGAGTGCAAGAAACCACTATCAGGGCTTTCACAAAATGAGGATACCAGGACAAAAGCAAACAGATTCCTTGCTCATATTTCATGTTCAGTCAAACACAAATAATATTGTGTTTATATAAATTTGTTTTATTACAAATTATTGTAGAGTGCCTATGAACACTCTCCAATAAATTGTAATAATACAAGTTTCAAATAACAAATTTAGAACACCAAAATAATCTGTACCTCAACCAGATAATCACTAATGTGAAAATATCTTGTTATTTGTACTTTCCGACGTTTAACGACGCATTTTTAAAAACGCTGACGAAACTGAATTCCCAGTTTGAACGTCAGGATAATTAAAGTGTCAGAGGGTTAACAATGTTTTCTGAGACAGTGTATCATTATAACATCTAAAAGACAGCTAGATTCTCATTGGAACTTTTGTTTCATCCAAAGAAAACTCCGACAACATCCTTCAGAATCTGATAAAAAAGTTCGATGGGGCATCCAAATTGTTTGTTCTGTGAGGTAGTTTTGTGTTTATCAGAACGGGATGTGGTTGATCTGTTTCAGTCTGCTGTCGTGACGTTGTATGGTGAACGGAATGTGGTTGCTCAATCTCGGTCTGCTGTCGTAATGCTGTAGGGTGAACGGAAGGTGGTTGACGTATCCTGGTCTGCTGTCGCAACGCTGCCGGATGAACAGAAAATGATTGACCTATCTCGCTCTGCTGTCGTAACGAATGTGGTTGATCTATTTCGGTTTGCTGTCGTAACGCTGTCGTGTGAACGGAATGTGATTGAGCGATCTCGGTCTGCTGTCGTGACGCTGTAGTGTGAACGGAATGTGGTTGAGGAATCGCGTTCTGCTGTCGTAACACTGTAGGGTGAATAGAATGTGGTTGATCTATCTCGGTCTGCTGTCATAACGCTGTATGGTGAACGGAATGTGGTTGCTCAGTCTCGGTCTGCCTTCGTAATGCTGTAGGGTGGACGGAAGGTGGTTGGCGTATCTTGATCTGCTGCCGCAACGTTGCCGGACGAATGGAAAGTGGTTGACCCATCTCGCTCTGCTGTCGTAACACTGTAGGGTGAACGGAATGTGGTTGACCTATCACGGTCTGCTGTTGTAACGCTGTCGGGTGAACGGAATGTGGTTTATCTATCTCGGTCTGCTGTCGTAACGCTTTCGGGTGAATGAAATGTGGTTGGCCTGTCTAGGTCTGCTGTCGGATGAAAGGAATGTAACTGACGTATCAGGGTCTGCTGTCGTAACGCTGTCCGGTGAACAGAATTTGGTTGATCTATCTTGGTCTGCTGTCGTAACGCTGTATGATGAACGGAATGTGGTTGATGTATATCGGTCTACGGTCGTAACGCCGTCGGGCGAACGGAATATTTGTTGACCCACCTCGCACTGCTGTTGTAACACTGTAGGGTGAACGGAATGCGGTTGATCTCTTTCGGTCAGTTGTCGTAACACTGTCGGGTGAACGAAATGTGGTTAATCTGGCTTGGCCTGTTGTCGTAACGCTGTCGGATGAACGTAATGTCGTTGACCTATCTCGGTCTGCTGTCATAACGCTGTAGGGTGAACGGAATGGGGTTGACGTATCTTGGTCTGCTGTCATAACGTTGTCGGGTGAACGGAGTGTGGTTGCTCTATCTCGGTCTGCTTTCGTAACGCTGTGGGATGAACGGAATGTAGTTGAACTATACCGGTCTGCTGTCATAACACTGTCGGATGAACGGAATGTGGTTGATCTGTCTCGGTCTGTTGTCGGAACGCTGTCGAGTGATCGAAATGTGGATGATCTATCTCGGTGTCCTGTCGTAACGCTGTCGGGTGAACGGAATGTGGTTGAGCGACTCGGTCTCCCGTCGTAACGCTGACGCGTGAAATGAATGTGGTTGATCTATCTCGGTCTGCTGTCGTAACGCTGTCGGATGCACGGAAATTGGTCGATCTGTCTCATCTGCTGTCGTAACGCTGTCGGATGAACGAAATGTAGTTGATCTATCTCGGTCTGCTGTGGTGAGGATGCCGGTGTAAAAGGAATGGAAGTCCGTAGGAACGTTAGTCCCTCTAGACTATTATTCCGCGGAATTATAGTCCTAGGTCTAACATTTCTAGGAATAGTAGTACTGTACGTGTAAGGTGAATGGAACATGGTTGATCTCTCTCGGTCGGCTGTCGTGACGCTGTCGGGTGAACGAAATGTGGTTGATCTATCCGCGTCTGCTGTTGTGACGCTGCCGGATGCATGGAATGGCGTTGACCTATCGCGGTCCGCTGTCATAATGCTGTAGGGTAAACGCAATGTGGTTGACGTATCTTGGTCAGCTGTCCTAACACTATTGGGTGAACGGAGTGTGGTTGCCCAATCTCGGTCTGCTGTCGTAACGCTGTCGGATGAACGGAATGTAGTTGATCAATCCCGTCTGCTGTCGTAACGCTGTCGAATGACCGGAAAGTAAATTTATCTATCTCAGTCTGCTGTCGGAATGCTCTCCGAATGCTGTCGGGTGAACGAAATGTGGTTGATCTATCTCGGTCTGCTGTCGCCATGCTGTTGGGTGAACGGAATGTGGTTGAGCGATCTCGGTCTGTGGTCGAAATGCTGGCGGGTGAACTAAATGTGGGTGATCTATCTAGGTCTGCTATCCCCATGCTGTTCGCGAACGAAATGTGGTTAATCTATCTCGGTCTGCTGTTGCCACGCTGTAGGATGAACGGAGTGTAGTTGATCTATATCGGTCTGCTGTTGTAATACTGACGGATGAACGGAATGTGGTTGATCTATCTCGGTCTGCTCTCATAAGGATATCGGATGAACAGAATGTGGTTGATGTATCTCGGTCTGCTGTCGTAACGCTGTAATGTGCACGGAATACATTGATCTATCGTCGTCTGTTGTCAAAACGCTGTTGGGTGAACGGAATATGGTTGGCGTATTTTGATCTGCTGCTATTACGCTGTCGGATGAACGGAATGTGGTTGATCTATCTTGGTCTGCTGTCGTAACGCTATCTGTTGAACGGAATGTGGTTGATTTATCTCGGTCTATTTTCGTAACACTGTAGGTTGAACGGAATGTGGTTGACGTATATTGGTCTACTGTCCTAACCCTGGCGGGTGAACGGAGTATGATGGCCCTATTTCGGTCTGCTGCAATAACGCTTTTGGATGAATTGCATATAGTTGATCTATCCCGGTCTGCTGTCGTAACGCAGTCAGGGACCGATCAGGACTATTTAAAATACGCTCTAGCCTCGGAACCTATTTTTTCAATTCATGCGCCAGATTTCAATTTACGGAGTCACACTGCTGTTTGTAACACACACTGCAAGTATGTAATAGCTCTCATGTTTTTCATTTAGTACACTATAGCAAACATTAATCTTCACTGTGGTTTCTGATCAAGTCTTGGCTGCCTATTTAGGCAGCCAAGACTTGATCAGAAACCACAGTGAAGATTAATGCTTGGTAATTAAGACTTGAAGTATTAACTTAAGCACTCTACAACAATGATAAATGATAATCATATATATAATACATGTAAGAGTGTCTCTCTCGATTATCCATCGAAAGAATATCAAAATATGATCTGAGAAGTTACGCGCCAACTGAGAAGCCTATTTCTGAGATTTAAGAGCCAGGTCCTGATGTTGCAGAACCAAATACGCACTGGCGCATGCCCAGGTCGGTCCCTGGCAGTACTGTGAATGGAATGTGGTTGACGTATCCTGGTCTGCTGTCGGTACGCTGTTGGATGAACTGAATGCGGTTGATCTATCGCGGCCAGCTGTCGTGACGCTGTCGGACGAACGGAATGTGGTTGATCTGTGTCGGTCTGCCGTCGTAACGCTGTTGAATGAACGGAATGCAGTTGATCTATCTCGGTACGCTGTCGGTTGAGCGAAATGTGATTGATCTATCTCGGTCTCCTATCGAAACGCTACCGGGTGAACGGAATGTGTTTGAGCGATCTCGGTCGCCTGTCGTACGCTGACGGGTGAAAGGAATGTGCTTGATCTATCTCGGTCTGCTGCCGTAACATTTTCGGGAGAATGGAATGTGGTTGGTCTACCCTGGTCTGCTGTCGTTACGCTGTCTGATGAACGGAATGTGGTTGACGTATCTTGGTCTGCTGTTGTAACCTTGTCGGGTGAACGGAATGTGGTTGATCTATGTTGGTCTGCTGTTGTAATGCTGCAGGATGAATGGAATGTGGTTGACCTCTCTCGGTCTGCTGTCGTAACGCCGTCAGGCAAACGGGATGTGACTGACCACCTACCTCGGTCTGCTGTCGTAACGCTGTAGGTTTAGGATGAACGGCATGTGGTTGATCTCTCTCGGTCGACTGTTGTAACGCTGTCGGGTGAAGGGAATGTGGTTGATTTTTCTGTTGGCGTGACACTGTCGGGTGAACGGGTGTGGTTGACCTATTTTAGTCTGCTGTGGTAACTTTTCATGGTGAACGGAATGTGGTTCATCTCTGTCGGTCGGCTGTCGTAATGATGTCGCATAAATGGAATGTAGTTGATCTATCCTGGTCTGCTGTCGTAATGCTGTACTCTGAACGGAATGTGGTTGATGTATCTTGGTCTGCTGTCGATACGCTGTCGGATGAACGGAATGTGGTTGATTTATCTCTGCCTGCTGTTGTAATGCCATCGGACAAACGGAATGTGGTTGACCCAACTTGGTCTGCTGTTGTAACAACGCAGGGTGAACGGAATGTGGTTTATCTCTGTCTGTCGGCTGTCGTAATGATGTCGGGTGAACGGAATGTGGTTGATCTATCTTGGTCTGCTGTCGTTACGCTGTCGGATGGACGGAATGTCGTTGACGCATCTCGGTCTGTTGTCGTAACACATTAGTGTCAACGGAATGTGTTTGGCGTATCTTGGTCTGCTGTTGTAATGCTGTCGGGTGAATGGAGTGTGGTTGTCCCATCTCGGTCTCCTGTCGTAACGCGGTAAGATGAATGGAATGTAGTTGATCTATCCCTGTCTGCTGTCGTAACTCTGTTGGGTGAACGGAATGTGTTTGGCGTATCCTGGTCTGCTGTCATTACGAAGTTGGATGAATGGAATGTGGTTTATCTATCTCGGTTTGCTGTCATAACGATTTGGGATGAGCGGAATATGATTGGTCTCTCCTGGTCTACTGCTGAAACGCTTTCTGAGGAACGGAATGTAATTGACGTATCGTGGTCTGTTGTCGTAACGCTGTCGGGTGAATGGAATGTGGTTGATCTATCTTGGTCTGTTGTCGTAACACTGTAGGATGAACAGGATGTGGTTGATCTATCTCGGTCTGCTGTCGTAAAGCCGTCGGACGAACGGAATGTGGTTAACCTATCTCGGTCTGCTGTAGGGTGAACGAAATGTGCTTGATCCCTCTAGGCCGGCTGTCGTAACGCTGTCGCGTGAACGGAATGTGGTTGATATATCTTGGTCTGCTGTGGGAACGCTGCCGGATGAACGGAATGTCGCTGACCTATCTCGGTCTGCTGTCGCAATGCTGTCGGGTGAATACAATGTGGTTAAATGTTCTCGTAACACTGTAGGTGAACAGAATGTTGTTGACGTATCTCGGTCTGCTGTCGTAACGCTGTCAGATGAATGGATCGTAGTTAATCTATCTCGCTCTGCTGTCTTAACGCGGCACTGTGAATGGAATGTGGCTGACGTATCTTCGTCTGCTGTTGATATGCTGTCGGATGAACGGAATGTGGTTGATCTGTCTCCGCCTGCTGTCGTAGTGCCGTCGGGCGAACGGAATGTGGCTGACCTATCTCGGTCTGTTGTCGTAACGCTGTAATGTGAACGGAATGTGGTTGATCTCTGTCGGTCGGCTGTCGTACCGCTGTCGGGTGAACGGAATTTGTGGTTGATCTGCTACCTTGGTCTGCTGTCGTAACGCTGTCAGATGGACGGAATGTGGTTGATCTGTCTCAGGCTTCTGTCGTAAAGCTGTCGAATGAATGGAATGTAGCTGACGTATCTTGGTCTGCTGTCGTCACGCTGTCGGGTGAACGGAGTGTGGTTGCCATATCTCGGTCTGCTGTCGTAAGGCTGTCAGATGAACGGAATGTGGTTGATCTGTCTCATGCTGCTGTCGTAACGCTGTCGAATGAATGGAATGCAGTTGATCTATCTCAGTCTGCTTTCGGGACACTGTGGGGTGAACGAAATGTGGTTGATCTATCTCGGTCTGCTGTTGTAACTCTGTCGGGTAAACGGAATGTGGTTGAGCGATCTCGGTCTCCTGTCATAACAGTGTTGGATGAATGGAATGTAGATGATCTCTCTCATTCTGCTATCGTAACGCTGTCGGATGAACATAATGTGGATGATCTATCTCGGCCTGCTGTCGTAAGGATGTCGTATAAACAGAATGTGGTTGATGTATCTCGGTCTGCTGTCGTGAGGATGTCGGATGAACAGAATGTGGTTGATCTATCTCGGTCTGTTATGGAAACGCTGTTGGGTGAACGGAATATGGTTGGTGTATCTTGGTCTACTGTCGTTACGCTGTCGGATGAACGGAATGTGGTTGGCCTATATTGGTCTGCTGTCTTAATGCTGTCGGGTGAATGTACTGTGGTTTATCTTTCTCGGTCTGCTGGCATAACGCTATCGGGTGAATGGAATGTGGTTGATCTACCTCGGATTCTTATTCCCCATTCGACATGATAGTATACGGAGTACGTCTTTCGGACAATGGGTGTGGCAGTTATTCCTGGCCTAACTCCGACAATTTGATGAAAATCACATGAGCATTGGTTGAGGCATAGCCTTTTGTTGAGAGGATATTATTATGGAATTTGGATGTGTTTTCAGCTGGTTCGAAACTGAGCGGAGGGTTAAGTTCCACTTCTCCCCGGGGAGGCGTGCCGCGTAAATTAACAATCACTTTGTAAGTAAAAAAAAGGATGCAACAAGATGTAACTTGCATTTCCGAGACCGTCGTCAATGGGTCCAGACACTGCAACGTAACCCTTTGAATCCTCGTTTCCTGGAATGGTATCGCCTTAGACTCAGACTCAGAGTACACTTACAGTGAAATGGGTCAGTCCAATATCATTATTCAGAGAGGATAAACTAATAAGTACAGTCTATAGCCGTCTGATTGCAGACTGCAGTTATTATTTTATCATCAATGCCCCGTGTATAAACCTTTCATAAAAAAGACAAAAATGTGACGAAATTATGCCGTAGCCCGACAAACCGATCTCATGGGCTCAAATTGTTAAATAGTACCAAAATAACGCACAGTATAGTGGTGAAAAGTTTGTAATTTGGCGAAACTAACACTAACTGAAGCAACAGTAGTATCAGACCAACGCCACCTCTGTTCAGATCACTGCGCATAGCTCCTTGATATTTTTAGAAATTCTGTCTACGAGACCTGCTCAATAAGGAATTCAAGGGGACGGATCGTCGCTGCTTACCATCTATGTATGGGGACTTTCCACTCATTACAACCAAATTACTAGCCTATTGTGTCCTTATTTGTTTTTATTTGAAACCCTCTTTAACTCTAATGAGTCTAGTTTTCATACAGTTGAACCCAGAGAGGTATACACTACGCTACTTCTGTAATCACGTCACAACTCGCGAACTTTAGTTACAGGTATTAAAGGATATGGGCCCGATAGGTGACATGGCCATTGTTTTAATCTGTGCGAATTGTTTACCAATCCGTGAGTACGGTTTATTAATCCGTGTGAACGGATTACTAATCTGTGCGACGTGATTAACAAATAAAGTTACCATGCTATCCCTGTTCATATACTGGAGCACGGGGTTGACATGGTCAATTTATTTCTTAATCCGGGTGACGTGAGGCTGTTCTCATCAAGTGTAAACCGATTATTTATCATTTCATTGTTCTTAGCCTTACATTCCTGGTTACAGGAGGTTTCTTATATAGGGTCTGTAATGTGTTCCTCTGGATATTATCTGCTCCCTCCCCTATGTGCCAGACCACACATTTGGGGTAGCATAGAGAATGTGTACCAAAATGCATAACAACACGTTATTGCCTGTTGTCATGTTCGTGCATCGCGCTGCCACCTTTCGCGACGACTGCATTCGATCTGCGAGAGAATTTCCTCATCAGCTACGAATTTTATGCAACCCCTTTCTGTATGTTGTAGCATGTGTGGGTAGAGGATGGAAGGGGGAGCGTGGAATATCCAGGTGTGCGCGTAATGTGTCCATACGTAAAAGCATGGAGTATGGTCAATTGTCATTATATGTCATTATATGCCCATCCATATAGTTTACAACTTTAAAGCTTCAGAACACTTCCGCAAAACCCGTGTCGTCCTTTTGTCTTTCTGCGAAGGACATCTCTGTACCGTCAACAATAGAAAGATATATTCCTGTGAATCAGAGTCAGAAAACTATACGAGAGTGCATCAGTTGGCCACCATTTTACCCGGTAGGTATATGAGCCGAAACCAGATATTCTTCATGCACTAGAAGTAGCATGCACCAGCCGCCTGACCCCATTTTGGGACACAACCAAATTTGCCAAAAAAACCCTGTAAGCGAAAGAGAGGGGGGAACAGGGAAGGGAGAGGATGGAGGGGAAGGGATAATGGAGTGGAGGAATGAGAAAAGGAATGGGCGGAGGAAGAACTCACATTCGTCTAATCCCAAGAACATTCTTGGGTCAGGATGGGGGTCGGTATTGAGTATCAGTATTATCAAAGGAAAAGGATTAAAGGACAGGAGCAGCAACTGCTGTTTAAGCAGTGACGGAGGTAGTGCGCGTTTTTAGGGCTGAAACGGGGCCAGTTGGCTGACGTATGCTACTTCCAGTCCAGAACAGGAGAGATAATTTGTGTTGGCATAAATACTGGTTGGCGACCCCGTGTCTTTTTTACAGAGGACTCGCGTGAGATTCTGACCCGGCAAAAAACTCCAAACAGTTGGCGCCGGCGTGCGCATATAACTCATCGAATCACAATTACGGTGACGTCACACGATAGCAGATTACCAGTACTACCAGGAGGAATAGTCACGTGATGAATTCCACAAAATGAGATCCACCACGTGTAAGATTTCCACCCAAATCCTCAGTAAGAACTGATCGGCCTGTACATAACTATCAGTCAAACCTTCTCCAATACTTGCCAAATAGGAAATGGTGAATAAATGTTTTAAATGTTATAAACAGCATACCAACACGTTTATATCCTCTATGGTCAAGGCTCCTTGATTTGTGTTGGAAACATAAAATAAAATATCACGTACCTTGTCGGGCGCATGTAGTGAGGTGTCAAGTGGGAAAATCATTGTATATAAATCCGTTCACACAGATTAGTAATCTGATCGCGCGGATTAGTAAACAGTTTGCATGGAATTGTGAACCATTCGCATGGATTAGTAAACCATTCGCACGGAATAGAAAACAATTTGCATGGATTAGTAGATCATTCGCACGGATTAGTAAACCATTTGCATGGATTAGTAAACCATTCGCACGGAATAGTAAACCATTTGCATGGAATAGTAAACCATTCGCACGAATTAGTAAACCGTTCTCGTGGATTAGTAAACCATTTGCAAGGATTAGTAAACCACTCACACGGAATAGTAAACCATTTTTATGGAATAGTAAACCATTCGCACGAATTAGTAAACCGTTCTCGTGGATTAGTAAACCATTTGCAAGGATTAGTAAACCATTCACACGGAATAGTAAACCTTTTCATGGAATAGTAAACCATTCGCAAGGAAGAGTAAACCATTTGCACGGATTAGTTAACCACTTGCATGGATTAGTAAACCATTCGCACGGAATAGTAAACCTTTGCATGGACTAGTAAACCATTCTCACAGAATAGTAAACCATTTGCATGGAATAGTAAACCATTCGCACGAATTAGTAAACCATTCGCACGGAATAGTAAACCATTTGCATGGAATAGTAAACCATTCGCACGAATTAGTAAACCATTCGCACGGAATAGTAAACCATTTGCATGGAATAGTAAACCATTCGCCCGGATTAGTAAACCAATCGCACAGATTAGTAACCTTTTGCACGGGTTAGTAAACTGTGTGTATGGATTAGTAATCACGGTTGGCGTAGTTGTTGTGTCAAGTAGACAGTGGTAGATGTTCAGGAAGTTCAAATTTGTAAAAAGACGATTGAACCTTCAGAAATGATCTGACTACCATCTGCCACCATGTCCGTGGCGTTCTCACACTCAGCAATTTAAGCGGATATCGTCGGGGTCAACATAATGCACTGCGGCGTACCTTAGGACATCAAAATGTGAAATTTCTTACCTATAACACCTAAACTTGTGACATGGTGTGTCACAAGTATGACAAGATCGCAGTGCTCTTCATAACATGCGGAAACTATGAAGTTTGCTGTACATGTGCCTACATGCGATTTTTTCGATTTGCTTCACCAAGCCACCTACCAAAGCACACCTTTGATGACACAGCCAGTCCCGAAAAAGCCATTCTGCGATTTATTTGTAACTCAATCTCGACTTCTTATTAATAAACAGTGCCAGATAAATCCACTAACCGGTTTTGAAATGGCAGAGCAAATTTCTCTTCTTCACTCAAAGAAGCACGGTCATTATCGTGTGAGCCCAGCAGTTAGAGAAAAGTGTTTGTCGGCTTTTATATCACAAGTAGTTCAAATTTTTATATGACGAAAACGAAAGAACAAAAAGGTCTAATGATCGCTAAATGACATAATAAGTCATCTCTACTTCGTTAAATGACTTAATAGGTAATCTCTATTTCGTTAAATGACTTAATAAGTCATCTCTCCTTCGTTAAATCACTTAATAAGTCATCTCAACTTCGTTTAAGGACTTAATAAGTCATCTCTACTTCATTAAATTAATTAATAAATCACCTCTATTCGTTAAATTACTTATTTGGTCATTTAAATTGTTTAATAAGTCACCTCAACTTCCTTAAATGAATTAATAAGTCATCTCACCTTCGTTAAATGACTAACTAGGTCATCTTTATTTCTTTAAATGGCTTAAGAAGTCATCTCAACTTCGTTAAATTACTTAACAGGTCATATCTACTTCGTTAGATGACTCACTACGTCATCTCAACTTCGTTAAATGATTTAATAAGTCATCTCTACTTCGTTAAATTACTTAATCAGTCATCTCTACTTCGTTAAATGATTTAATAAGTCATCTCTACTTCGTTAAATTACTTAATAAGTCATCTCTACTTCGTTAAATTACTTAATAAGTCATCTCTACTTCGTTAAATCTCTTAACTAGATGGTTTATATCGTAAAGCGAAATTCCAGAAGTGATTCCACGAAGCACGGCCAACGGCATTTTCCGACCAACACCGTTTATCCAGTAAGTTCTGGTGTTTATTGGGATTAACTATCAACATTTTCGAAACGGCAATGTTAACTGGCTGAGAGCTATATTATGTTTGGTAGTCTGAAATTGCTCATCAATATTCGTTTTATTACAAGTTATTGAAGTATGCCCACAATTGATTGGGGTTGATCTTTAACCCAACTGATTTTAGAGTACAGCATGCAACAATAATATAGTGCGCAAACGAAACTTTCACACCTAGTCTTTTCATGAGTACTGCATTAAGCTCCTAGTGTGTAGTCAACGTTACCAGATACAATACGGGCATTGCGCCATATACCACCCATGCGTAGAATCTGGCCTACGTAAAATAACGCCATTTGCAAATTAAGCTGATTGGCCGTTATTTATCCGAGTGGCAGTACGTGAATGAAATACTTCGACACAGATGATGAGCGAGAAGGTAAAACGACCAGCAGCTCCTTCCACTGAATTTACGCCAAACGGTGGAGTTCAAGTCAAATACAGATCACAGCTCCGGAAGAGTACGGAGGGGGGGGGGGGGTGGTGGTTGGTATCAACAGCTCTAGTTTGGCTTTTCCTCTATTTAATGTGTGCTGGCGCAACACAGAGAAACTTTCAAGTCTGGTCGCTGCTTCCAATCTCCAGCATTTCATCATTGTTGTGATCTGTCTTACTCTACAGTAACACTTTAGGCGGCCAAAGGAATTTTTAGCTGCCATCTTGGTTCTGATTAGGCGATAGGTCAATACTGTTTCACTATAAGAAAATGATAATCAACCAGGTACGAAATGGGTAGTCAATTCTTATCAGGGAGCTCGACACCTCAGTACCACCTATCTTTGATTTCATTGTTCTATATTGTGGAATCTGCTCCCCCCTCCCCCCACACGATGCGTTCATGAAACGCGTAATTTTCAAGCAGTCCATCGAGCATCATGAAACGTTTTTGCCCGCCCTAACATTGAGAACCAGATACCAATTAGAGCACACTCCTTACAGAATGAACTTTCTTTGTCTTTTCTGATGACAAAATCACCATAATTTTACTAAGGACTGGTAAGTTCTACGTGGCGGCCATCAACTGCCCCCTTTGCATTTCGGGAAGCCTCATCTGTCATGAAAAACCCTAATCGCACTGTTGACCAAATCTTATCTGTTTCTCAAACATTTAGTACGCTGTTGCACAAGACTGGAGGGGAGATATTCAATGATGGTGTACGCCGATGGCAAATGTGTAGGATATCAAAAAGACAACATATGTTGCACTCCACTCTAAGTTTGAGTTACAACGTATCGTAAATTAGACACAGTACCTCGGGTACAAATAGGCGCAATCTGCAATCTTCTGTATTGTAGATGACAGTTTTATGGCACTCAGGGAATGATTTATCCCCTTTCCTTCCCAGTTACAGTCCTTGGAACGTAAGTTTTTCCACGAGTGTACTTCTGGCACATACAAAAATGTATGCACCCACTTGCGACCTAGCTAATTTACGATGGGTATCTGCTCCCGTCATCCCAACACTTCAGGCCCCCTTGGAAACACTGAAAAATAGATACCAACTGTCCCGTTATCTGAATCAGATGTCATCGAGTATACAGCAATTGTAACTTATTTGTCGACCGGAATCTGGAACCATATCCAATTTGCTGCTGGACAGATGAAAGATTCCACTTCTGGACAGAGCACTGTCATTCTGAGATTATCGACCATTCATTGTCTATCGTTCAGTTCCCCTTTTAAAATGTTATCCAACCGGTTCCTCGCCCTGATCCGTTCCCAAAACGAAAAAATTTGGGTGTCTCCCATTTTTGCTCCTTACAACAGCGCCAGGTACAGTAGTCTCTAGTGATTGGACCAACGTGCCTCACCGAATCATCTGCTACATTAATCGATCCTTTTGCTGTCAGAAGAACTGTCCAAGGGTCAGGATGCGAATTTCTTGAGCCACTTATACCTGACATGACTCGCTATAACTGTCCTATCTGTATCGAGGTTCAGTTCACAAAACCCCGATCTCAGAAATTTAAGAGACGCATATGTCCGTAAGCAGAAGGGAATTACGGATTCCGGGGACCTTAACACGGCAAACAATAATTTAAATTTCGGAAGCCTATTTGATGTGTTATGCATATATACCATAGTTTCTAAATTCACTGATCAGCTACTCGACACTGCATCTAATTTTATTCCCAACAAAACCATAATTTCTAGGAGCAACTAGCCCAAATGGATGCATAATCAAATACGGCTGTTACTAAGACAGAGAAAACGATTGTATCGGACAGCAAAACGCACGGGTCTACTTCGTGACTGGGCGAAAAACAAGTGTAAACGAAATCAAGTTGTAGCATCTGTTAGCATCTACATGTCAAAAGTCCAAGCAAAATTAAGTTGCGCCGTGACACCCTCTTCTGAATGGTGGAAAACCCTGAAAACATTCATCTGTAGCAATACATCGGAAATTCCTACTATCACCCATTTCAATAAACTAAACTCCATCAACCTTGGACAGGCCGAAGTCCTCAACGAAATCTTTTGTTCTATTTCTTCCCTGGAGGACTCTAATGCTTCTTTGCCAAATTATCCCTTTGATGCCCATTAGTCACTCGATGGAATAATATTACACAATAGTGAGGTATTTGAAGCAATCAAAAGTATGAAGGCATCGAAAGCATCCGGCCCTGACCTTGTAAGTCCCTGACTACTGAAGGAATGCGGTCGCTCTCTGTGCGAACCACTTACGATCCTTTTTAACAAACTATGGAAAAAAGCCAACGTGTCGCCAGTTCTAAAAAAAATAATCTCCCAATTCAGTTACCAATTATCGCCCGATATCACTGATTAGTTGTGTTGGGAAACTTTTCGAAAAATGTGTGTTCAAACGGTTATGGCGTTTTATATGCGATAATAATATCCTTAGCCAATTCCAGTCTGGGTTTACCCCGGGTGATTCAACGGTCTTACAACAGACAGACGTTTACAATGAATTCTGCCATGCACTTGACGAAGGAAAATAAGTTAGGGATGTTGTTTGCGACTTGAGTTAGGCATTTGAAAAGGGTTGGCACTGGTGTCTTATCCACAGGCTTGAAAGGATAAGAATAACAGGTGACATGCTTTCCTTTCTAAAGTATTAGCCTTCGAACCGGTATCAACGGGTTTTAATATCCTCCGAGGCATCTCCGTGGTAACTTCCGTCTTTCCACAAGGATCCATTCTAGGTCCCCTGTTATTTTTAATATACATCAACGACATTACCGAAAATCTACAGAGTAGTATACGACTGTTTGCTGGCGATACATCTCTTTATCTCATTGTAGAGAATACTGACCAAGCTTCAGCATTAATCAACCGTGATTTGGTCAGAACATTTGGCCAAAACGTGGTTGATTGAGTTTAATCCTAAAAAACAGAGGCCATCTTAATTTCGCGTAAGATCAATGCTCCTACGCACCCACCTTTATATCTTTAAGTGGAACTCGAATTACCGAAGTAACTACTCCCAAGCATTTGGGTGTGACCCTAAATAAAACGTACTTGGAACGATAATATTGCTCATATCTGCGGTAAGGCTTGGATTCGCATAGACATGCTGAGAGCACACAAGTCACTCTTGACCGCAAAGATTTAGAAAAGATATACTTCGCATTTATTAAGCATCTCATGGAATACGCAGACTGTGTTTGGGACGACTGTTCAGGTACTCAGGCTGCGAATCTTGAAAACTTCAAGTAGCTGCAGCGAGAATAGCTACTGGTGCTACAACGAGTGCCAGTAAAAACCTGCTCTACTCGGAGACTCGATGGGACCCACTGCAGGAGGCGCAGAAAGCACAGTCTATTTCAATTCTTCAAAATGTACCATAATCTTGTTCCTCCATACTTTCGTCCATCAGTCATCACCACAAGACTCGCTTGAATTAAAAACACATAGCTCCGTTTTGTCGTTCCAGTTTATACCAGGCTTCGTTTCTCCCAGATGTTACCAAAACAGTGGAATGCGTTACTCCTCTCGGTTAGGGAAAATTGTTCTATTACAAATTTTAGAAGATTCCTAAATGGTGGGAATCTACGTCTGCCCACATAGTATGCCGGGGTCAAATCCCGAGCAGCTCAAATTGATCATTGTAGGTTGCGTCTGCGCTGTAGCGGTATTAACGATCATTTGTATGATAACCACCTCTCGACTTCTCCTATATGTTCGTGTGGTGGCATAGAAACAACTGAACACTTTCTCCACTTTCAAACTATACAGGTATACGTAATTTAACAATTAATCCATTGCCGTTTACCTTTGATCTTTCTATGCTCCTGTTTGGGTCTGCGCAGCTGAGCATCACTGAAAACTCTCTTGTTTTCAGCGTCGTGCAAGAATATATCATAGAAAGTGGGCCTTTTCACTGAGTTGCAGTATACATGTAACCTGTCCATGTGAAAGTAATAGTCTTCATTTATTTATTAGTGTTTAAGGTCACATACTTATGCACAATGGCTAATCGTGACTGTGGCAGTTTTACGGGTAGAGGAACCCGGAGAACCCGGAGAGAACCACCGAGCATTGACGCGCAACTGTCAGCTTCTCAACATTCTAAGTCTGTTCAAACTCCGTTCAAGCAGGGTTACAGCGGTTGAAGACATGTGCACCATCGACGTGCAATACGCCTTAGTACACGGCGTCATCGTGCCCCCATGTAGGCTATCGGGATAAAGTGCCAAGCTCAAGGACAGAACGTGGATCGTCCCGGACGGGAATTGAACTCGGAACCTCTAGCATAGAAGTACAACAGTCTACCACTCAGCTATTTAGAAATTTATTCCATCCGGGGATATTGATCACTAAAAGCATCTTGGAAATTAGCCTTCCTGGGGAAGTGTACAGCGGGCTGTCCGGAGTAGGCTCCGGACTGTTTCAACGCACCAACTGTATCCTGTTGAAACTAATGGTTAACCACTGTGAGCTGGAAGAGCGGTGAGAACAGTCCAGGCGCTGGATCTTGTCTGTTAGAGACGATGGTACTGTTCATTAATAGAGTCATAGACTACACTCATGTGATCGCTTCTGGTATGTAATACTGCTTCCATGTAGGTTTCATCTGCAGCTTACTCTGCATCTCTCTTCCATTAGTTTGTTTGTTTTTTTGATTTGTTGTTTTTTTTATTTGTCTTGTTTTTTTCTGTTTTCTTCATTTCCTCTTTTTTCCCTTCTTATCTTGCTTTTCTCTTCCTACCCAGCAACGACGAAGAGTTCAAACTATATTTTACTCAGTTATAGCAACAACCTGTATACTTTGCTATTTTTGAAATACTCCAGGAGACGGCTTATGTAAGCTAGGTGCTGTCTGTCGAATCCTCTCCATTGATATTGTCAGCTATTTTTATATGTCTTGCTGTAATGTATTACTTACTGTTATAAATTCTGTATAGTTAATGAAACATTATCAATCTCTTGTATGTATTATATCATGTTCAATTCCGTATGAATATTGTTTAAGCTGAAGAGAGAATAGATATGGGGAAATTATGCTACCTAAATTACCCGGTAAACCTCCTAAACAGGAGATGGTGTAAAACGACATACATAAAGGATATGGAATGAGTGTTTTTATCATATAATATTTATGAAACGAGTATAAGAATTTTCCGTTTTGGCGAGCCTCTGGCGAGCCCAAACGGAAAATTCGGACGAGTTTCATAAATATTATATGAGAAAAACACTCATTTCATATTTTCTTTATCATATGACACACACACGCACAAATTAGCCACTTAGTATGACTTTTTAACTCATCACCTAACTTGAGTTGCAGACGGCACTTGGAAAAAAACATCCTCGTATAACTAATAATTTTCATTTTTTGCTTCCAAAACATAGGTTATGACCCCTCATTGGAACGAGCTCATCGAGCTCGTTCCAATGAGGGGTCATAACACATGTTTTGGTAGCAATAAGTGAAAATACAAAAAAAATGAATGGCGTTTTTCTTGTAGGTAAAAGATTAATACAATATAACCCACCCAAAATAGGACAGATAACGTAAATTCTCCCAACTTAAATTATGCAAATGTGACCCAGTTGTATTTTGTTTAGCCAATCAAATTGTCCAGTTTTGAAATTGACCAATGAAAGCTCCCAACTCTAATTATGCAAATTATAAAAATGTGGCCCAGTTGTATTTTGTTCAGCCAATCAAATTGTCTGTTTTGAAATTGACCAATGAAATTGATGGAAGGCTTTATTTATCACTGATTAATATGAAAACAAAATATCAAATGTTTTAAAGTGGGCAAAACGGACGAGTCATATGATAAAACCATTTATGGAACAATAACATTCAGACAAGATGGATAAAACAGGCAAGGGAGCTACTGAGGAACTACTCTATAGAGATTGAAGATCTTGAAGTGCGACAACAGCAGGGGAGGAGTTTTATAAAGGGAAAGGTTCTTGAAGATTGAAATAGAAACTGGCGAGCTGAAATTAGGACCAGTAGTTTCCTTAGACGAGTTATATAAAAAGGGTGCGCCAGCTTTTGGGGGAGAATCTAAATGGATCGTTTGGTGTTCATTGTTGTTCAATGCGATATCCAAGTCACTGGATAATGGAGAAAGGTGAGGAAGGGGTGTGTCAGACGTGTAACTTAGCTGTAACGGAAACCTTAGAACATTTCATTTTAGAATGCCTCAAATATTTGCCTAAGAAAATAAGACTCCTTTGGGAACTACTGAGAAAATGGGATGGAAACACGAATGATAATTGGATGTGGTATTGTATTATTTGAGGATACCTTTCAAGGATAATTTTTGCAGGATACTTATCTAAGGATACTATTACCTGTTTGGCCCAGTCTTCTAGACCACCCCAAGACATATCTATTCCAAATTCCCCTTATAAGCTATCGAGCAGTTACTGAAAAGTCATTGCTCGAACGACTCGAAACCCATCGAGCACATGAGCTTTTGAGCAACTGCTCGATCAAGTGACTCCGCATACTGCTCGAACGACTCGAAACCCTTCGATCAAATGACCTTTAGAGCAATTGCGCGTTCGAGTGACTCACATATACTGCTCTTTGACTCATTTGTGAAAAAGGGGTGCCAAAGGCCATACGTTTTTTCTTTCAAAAAGGGGTTCCGAAAGTGGGATACCTAGAAACAAGATTGATGATATTTTCTTAACTACTTCTCACCCACAAAAAAAACAAAGCAGAACGCTCAAATGTTGGCTACATGACGTCAAATGATGGCCACTCACGCGGGTTACCATGACAACACAACATAGCTACACTTGGTCACGTGACATGACGTCATATATGAGATCCCCCATGAGATCCCCAAATAGGGGCCAATCTCCACATTTCCTACTACTTACAGTTAAAACTAGAAGTCCTGTTATGAAATGCGCACAAATAGCACGTTGATATGCGTGTTCATGTACGCGTTATGGCCCAAGTAAAGCTATCAAATTCTGTAAATATGGCCTGTGCACAAGCAATGTTTCAGCCCAAGGACCTCCGGGTAACCCGGAGGTCCATAGGCAGAAACATTGCTTGTGTTTGCTGTGAGTAACCAGGAGAACCTGCCGTTCTGTAGATGCCATTCGATATGGCAGTTGTGCGCAATTCCAACGCGCAATTAAGCCTAGATAAGCGCGTTATTCGTGACAGGACTTCTAGTTTTAACTGTATGACAAAATTCTGTAATAGATAATATATATTCATAAATCACATTGACATAAAATATCTTTTTGGCGAAATTTAAATAATATAATAAATTCAATGCCGAAAATAAACGATTCCTTGTAAGTTAACATTCAGAGTGATCGGGAGAAAGTGTCAATCTATTTACGTGTATAGTTACAACTATAAACGAGCGGGAGAAAAGTGCCAATCGATCTGCGCGTATACCTATAACTATAAAACGAGAGGGACAAAGTGCCTATCGATCTACGTATATAATTACAAGTATAAACGAGTGGAAAAAACTGCCAATCGATCTGCATGTATACCTATAAATACAAATCGAGCGGGACAAAGTGCCAGTCGATCTGCGTGTATACTTGCAACTATAAAACGAGAGGGAAAAAGTGCCAATCGATCTGCATGTATACTTACAACTATAAAACGAGAGGGAAAAAGTGCCAATCGATCTGCATGTATGCCTATAACTACAGATCGATCGCCGTGTATAATTACAACTATAAAACGAGAGGGAAAAAGTGCCAATCGATCTGCGTGTATACTTACAACTATAGAACGAGAGGGAAAACGTGCCAATCGATCTGCGTTTATACTTATAACTATAACACGAGAGGGAAAAGAAAAAGTGCCAATCGATCTGCGTTTATACTTATAACTATAAAACGAGAGGGAACAAGTGCCAATCGATCTGCGTGTATAAATACAACTATAAAACGAGAGGGAAAAAGTGCCAATCGATCTGCGTTTATACTTATAACTATAACACGAGAGGGAAAAAGTGACAATCGATCTGCGTGTATAATTACAACTATAAAACGAGATGGAAAACGTGCCAATCGATCTGCGCGTATACTTACAACTATAAAACGAGAGGGGCAAACTGCCTATCGACCAGTGTGTATACTTACAACTATAAAACGAGAGGGAAAAGTGCCAATCGAGCTGAGTGTATAATTACAACTACAAAACGAGCTGAACAAACTGCCAATCGACGTGTGTGTGTACTTACAACTATAAAACGAGCGGAACAAACTGCCAATCGACCTGTGTGTATACTTACAACTATAAAACGAGCGGGATAAACTGCCAATCGATCTGCGTGTATACTTACATCTATAAAACGAGCGGGACAAACTGCCAATCGACCTGTGTGTATACTTACAACTGTAAAACGAGCGGGAAAAAGTGCCAATCGATCTGCGTATATACCTATAACTATAAAACAAGCGGGACAAACTGTCAATCGATCTGCGTATATACTTACATCTATAAAACGAGCGGGACAAACTGTCAACCGATCTGCGTGTATACTTACATCTATAAAACGAGCGGAACAAACTGTCAATCGATCTGCGTGTATACTTACAACTATAAAACGAGCGGGACAAACTGTCAATCGATCTACGTGTATACTTACATCTATGAAACGAGTGGAACAAACTGCCAATCGATCTGCGTGTATACTTACATCTATAAAACGAACGGAACAAACTGTCAATCGATCTGCGTGTATACTTACATCTATAAAACGAGCGGGACAAACTATCAATCGATCTGCGTGTATACTTACATCTATAAAACGAGCGGAAGAAACTGCCAATCGATCTGCGTGTATACTTACATCTATAAAACGAGCGGAACAAACTGACAATCGATCTACGTGGATACTTACAATTATAAAACTGGCGGTACAAACTGTCAATCGATCTGCCTGTGTACTTACATCTGTAAAGCCAGCGAGACAAAGGGTCAGTCGATCTGCGTGTATAATTGCAGCTATAAAACGAGCGGTGCAGACTGCCTACCGATCTGCGTGTATACTTACATCTGTAAAACGAGAGGGACAGACTGCCTACCGATCTGCGTGTATACTTATATCTGTGAAACGAGCGGGACAGACTGCCTACCGATCTGCTTGTATACTTACATCTGTAAAACGAGCGGGACAGACTGCCAATCGATCTGCGTGTATACTTACATCTGTAAAACGAGCGGGACAAACTGCCAATCGATCTGCGTGTATACTTGCATCTGTAAAACAAGCGTGACAAACTGCCAATCGATCTGTGTGTATACTTACTTCTGTAAAACAAGCATGACAAACTGCCAATCAATCTGCGTGTATACTTACATCTGTAAAACAAGCGTGACAAACTGCCAATCGATCTGTGTGCACACTTACAATTATAAAATGAGAGAGAAGTAAATTTAAATTCTTACCAATTCAATACGACTGTTGCGAAGTGAGCCCACAGGGACTTAACGACACTTGTCAGCTCGGCTAAGAGTTCGAGCTCTTGGGGACATTGTTGGGGAATTCATTGGACTCGACTTTATTTAACTTTTACGCTGATTTTCATAGTTTTGGAACAGCATTAAATAATATAATGAAATGACATGGAATTGTATAAACTGGCGACCAGAGTACAGACGTACTCAGTGGGAACACGCCAGATGTTCTGTTGGCAATACCTTTGAGAGCCAGTATCGTCAACAAAGCAGTAACATTCGAAGGTTTATTGACAGATGGGACAATAACATTCGGCAGTATTACTGGGATGTTGGTGTTCGAACTGTCTAACAAAAATCATAACTTGTACCTGGTGAAACTCCCCATTGAACTGGGGACACTGACTTGCATTTTTGCATCAGGCACCGGGACATTACGCCGGTTAACTGGCGCCCGGCGGAATACTATTTTAGAGTCAAGATTCCATGGACAGCATGCAGACTGACCGACAGTCTGCATGGCAGTATAAGAGTCTACAAAATGGCGACTGCTACGTCAGGGGACTTTCCCTCAGTTTTCCTGAGGTTAGGGAGAAACTGCTGACGGTCGTCACGTACCCCAAGTATTGCATCAGAAATCTGGTGAATATAAGCACCAATTTATGACTGCTTAGACAAGTTGTCTCCTGGCTCCTGAAAGAACACTGACTGCTCCACCAGAAGAAACCTAGATGCCGCCACAGTGTGTAAAGGCTGAACTTTTGTAACATTGCTTGTTGATACCAGGGACAACGTCTTTTAGTCGCGATAAATTATCTTTGATCTTAAATAAAATAGTAGATAACTTGGAACTGGTCTTCCGTTGTATCATACACGACAAGTTCGTGAAGTTGCTGAATCCAGAATCTGGAGCCTGTGTCTGATATCGTCTGGTAAGGAAACTCAAATGCTACGGGCTGGTGGATCCTCACAGAACCCCAGTAAACACAACGTGGAAAAATCAAACTTGACGATCGTAGATCGATAAACTTTTCCTTCTATTCCGCAACACGACTTCGGTTAGCGATTAGCCAACAAAATTATTTAAATACTACTATCAGATAAATCGTTTAACGGAAAAAAAAACAGACTTCCTAACACAAATTCCAAACGACTTCTGACACAAAAGATCTTCCCGCCAGACAACTGGACAGACGCAATTCGCCAGTGCAGGTGCGGTGATATATATTAACTGTCTCGTAATACAGCAGAATTCTACTATACCTCGAGCATAATAACATTAACCCCTACAAATCTGAAAACATTTTAAGTTGTAAATTAAATAAATAATGGAATGTTGTAAAACATCACAATACAACAAAATTTCTTCTGAAAACCACCTCAGCACGAGCCTTTGGACTCAATACGAGTTGGAAGAGTGGGATATTTATGTGTGTGAGGGGTGCCTGGAAGAGGGGGATATTTATGTGTGTGAGGGGTGCCTGGACGAGGGGGATATTTATGTGTGTGAGGGGTGCCTGGAAGAGGGGGATGTTTATGTGTGTGAGGGGTGCCTGGAAGAGGGGGATGTTTATGTGTGTGAGGGGTGCCTGGAAGAGGGGGATATTTATGTGTGTGAGGGGTGCCTGGAAGAGGGGGATATTTATGTGTGTGAGGGGTGCCTGGAAGAGGGGGATATTTATGTGTGTGAGGGGTGCCTGGAAGAGGGGGATATTTATGCGTGTGAGGGGTGCCTGGAAGAGGGGGATATTTATGTGTGGGAGGGGTGCCTGGAAGAGGGGATATTTATGTGTGTGTGGGGGGGGGGGGTGCCCTTTCAGTTGATTTCGAATGAAGATATTAACCATCGTACTATGGAAACTCGTCCCATAAACTTGACATTATTTTAAAATAACCTTTTGTGGATCACCGATCACAATGCTTTGAGATGTGGTATTCATCTCCTTTTAGAGAGATTCAAGATTGTTCATATAATTTTTCTTGTTTATGTTCCACCCTCCCCCCAAACGATGCGTTCATGAAGCGCGTAATTTTCATGCAGTCCATTGAGTATCATGAAACGTTTTTGCCCACCCTAATATTGAGTACCAGATACCAATTAGAGCACACTCCTTACAGAATGAACTTTCTTTGTATTTTCTGATGACAAAATCACCATAATTTTACTAAGGACTGGTAAGTTCTACGTGGCGGCCATCAACTGCCCCCTTTGCATTTCGGGAAGCCTCATCTGTCATGAAAAACCCTAATCGCACTGTTGACCAAATCTTATCTGTTTCTCAAACATTTAGTACGCTGTTGCACAAGACTGGAGCGGATATATTCAATGACGGCGTAAGCCGATGGCAAATGTGTAGGGATATCAAAAAGACAACATATATTGCACTCCTCTCTAAGTTCGAGTTACAACGTATCGTAAATTAGACACAGTACCTCGGGTACAAATAGGCGCAATCTGCAATCTTCTGTATTGTAGATGACAGTTTTATGGCACTCAGGGAATGATTTATCCCCTTTCCTTCCCAGTTACAGTCCTTGGAACGTAAGTTTTTCCACGAGTGTACTTCTGGCACATACAAAAATGTATGCACCCACTTGCGACCTAGCTAATTTACGATGGGTATCTGCTCCCGTCATCCCAACACTTCAGGCTCCCTTGGAAAGACTGAAAAATAGATACCAACTGTCCCGTTATCTGAATCAGATGCCATCGAGTATACAGCAATTGTAACTTATTTGTCGACCGGAATCTGGAACCATATCCAATTTGCTGCTGGACAGATGAAAGATTCCACATCTGGACAGAGCACTGCCATTCTGAGATTATCGACCATTCATTGTCTGTCGTTCAGTTCCCCTTTTAAAATGTTATCCAACCGGTTCCTCGCCCTGATCCGTTCCCAAAACGAAAAAATTTGGGTGCCTCCCATTTTTGCTCCTTACAACAGCGCCAGGTACAGTAGTCTCTAGTGATTGGACCAACGTGCCTCACCGAATCATCTGCTACATTAATCGATCCTTTTGCTGTCAGTTGTACTGTCCAAGGGTTAGGACGCGAATTTCTTGAGCCAATTATACCTGACATGACTCGCTATAACTGTCCTATCTGTATCGAGGTTCAGTTCACAAAACCCCGATCTCAGAAATTTAAGAGACGCATATGTCCGTAAGCAGAAGGGAATTACGGATTCCGGGGACCTTAACAAGGCATACAATAATTTAAATTTCGGAAGCCTATTTGATGTGTTATGCATATATTCCATAGTTTCTAAATTCACTGATCAGCTACTTGACACTGCATCTAATTTTATTCCCAACAAAATCATAATTTCTAGGAGCAACCAGCCCAAATGGATGCATAATCAAATACGGCTGTTACTAAGACAGAGAAAACGATTGTATCGGACAGCAAAACGCACGGGTCTACTTCGTGACTGGGCGAAAAACAAGTGTAAACGAAATCAAGTTGTAGCATCTGTTAGAAAGGCTAAAGCTATCTACATGTCAAAAGTCCAAGCAAAATTCAGTTGCGCCGTGACACCCTCTTCTGAATGGTGGAAAACCCTGAAAACATTCATCTGTAGCAATACATCGGAAATTCCTACTATCACCCATTTCAATAAACTAAACTCCATCAGCCTTGGACAGGCCGAAGTCCTCAACGAAATCTTTTGCTCTATTTCTTCCGTGGAGGACACTAATGCTTCTTTGCCAAATTATCCCTTTGATGCCCATTAGTCACTCGATGGAATAATATTACACACTAGTGAGGTATTTGAAGCAATCAAAAGTATGAAGGCATCGAAAGCATCCGGCCCTGACCTTGTAAGTCCCTGACTACTGAAGGAATGCGGTCGCTCTCTGTGCGAACCACTTACGATCCTTTTTAACAAACTATGGAAAAAAGCCAACGTGTCGCCAGTTCTAAAAAAAATAATCTCCCAATTCAGTTACCAATTATCGCCCGATATCACTGATTAGTTGTGTTGGGAAACTTTTCGAAAAATGTGTGTTCAAACGGTTATGGCGTTTTATATGCGATAATAATATCCTTAGCCAATTCCAGTCTGGATTTACCCCTGGTGATTCAACGGTGTTACAACAGACAGACGTTTACAATGAATTCTGCCATGCACTTGACGAAGGAAAATAAGTTAGGGATGTTGTTTGCGACTTGAGTTAGGCATTTGAAAAGGTTTGGCACTGGTGTCTTATCCACAAGCTTGAAAGGATAAGAATAACAGGTGACATGCTTTCCTTTCTAAAGTATTAGCCTTCGAACCGGTATCAACGGGTTTTAATATCCTCCGAGCCATCTCCGTGGTAACTTCCGTCTTTCCACAAGGATCCATTCTAGGTCCCCTGTTATTTTTAATATACATCAACGACATTACCGAAAATCTACAGAGTAGTATACGACTGTTTGCTGGCGATACATCTCTTTATCTCATTGTAGAGAATACTGACCAAGCTTCAGCATTAATCAACCGTGATTTGGTCAGAACATTTGGCCAAAACGTGGTTGATTGAGTTTAATCCTAAAAAACAGAGGCCATCTTAATTTCGCGTAAGATCAATGCTCCTACGCACCCACCTTTATATCTTTAAGTGGAACTCGAATTACTGAAGTAACTACTCCCAAGCATTTGGGTGTGACCCTAAATAAAACTTGTACTTGGAACGATAATATTGATCATATCTGCGGTAAGGCTTGGATTCGCATAGACATGCTGAGAGCACACAAGTCACTCTTGACCGCAAAGATTTAGAAAAGATATACTTCGCATTTATTAAGCATCTCATGGAAAACGCAGACTGTGTTTGGGACGACTGTTCAGGTACTCAGGCTGCGAATCTTGAAAACTTCAAGTAGCTGCAGCGAGAATAGCTACTGGTGCTACAACGAGTGCCAGTAAAAACCTGCTCTACTCGGAGACTCGATGGGACCCACTGCAGGAGGCGCAGAAAGCACAGTCTATTTCAATTCTTCAAAATGTACCATAATCTTGTTCCTCCATACTTTCGTCCATCAGTCATCACCACAAGACTCGCTTGAATTAAAAACACATAGCTCCGTTTTGTCGTTCCAGTTTATACCAGGCTTCGTTTCTCCCAGATGTTACCAAAACAGTGGAATGCGTTACTCCTCTCGGTTAGGGAAAATTGTTCTATTACAAATTTTAGAAGATTCCTAAATGGTGGGAATCTACGTCTGCCCACATTGTATGTCGGGGTCAAATCCCGAGCAGCTCAAATTGATCATTGTAGGTTGCGTCTGCGCTGTAGCGGTATTAACGACCATTTGTATGATAACCACCTCTCGACTTCTCCTATGTGTCCGTGTGGTGGCATAGAAACAACTGAACACTTTCTCCACTTTCAAACTATACAGATATACGTAATTTAACAATTAATCCATTGCCGTTTACCTTTGATCTTTCTATGGTCCTGTTTGGGTCTGCGCAGCTGAGCATCACTGAAAACTCTCTTGTTTTCAGCGTCGCGCAAGAATATATCATAGAAAGTGGGCCTTTTCACTGAGTTGCAGTATACATGTAACCTGTCCATGTGAAAGTAATAGTCTTCATTTATTTATTGGTGTTTAAGGTCACATACTTATGCACAATGGCTAATCGTGACTGTGGCAGTTTTACGGGTAGAGGAACCCGGAGAACCCGGAGAGAACCACCGAGCATTGACGCGCAACTGTCAGCTTCTCAACATTCTAAGTCTGTTCAAACTCCGTTCAAGCATGGTTACAGCGGTTGAAGACATGTGCACCATCGACGTGCAATACGCCTTAGTACACGGCGTCATCGTGCCCCCATGTAGGCTATCGGGATAAAGTGCCAAGCTCAAGGACAGAACGTGGATCGTCCCGGACGGGAATTGAACTCGGAACCTCTAGCATAGAAGTACAACAGTCTACCACTCAGCTATTTAGAAATTTATTCCATCCGGGGATATTGAGCACTAAAAGCATCTTGGAAATTAGCCTTCCTGGGGAAGTGTACCGCGGGCTGTCCGGAGTCGGCTCCGGACTGTTTCCCCGCACCAACTGTATCCTGTTGAAACTAATGGTTAACTACTGTGAGCTGGAAGAGCGGTGAGAACAGTCCAGGCGCTGGATCTTGTCTGTTAGAGACGATGGTACTGTTCATTAATAGAGTCATAGACTACACTCATGTGATCGCTTCTGGTATGTAATACTGCTTCCATGTAGGTTTCATCTGCAGCTTACTCTGCATCTCTCTTCCATTAGTTTGTTTGTTTTTTTGATTTGTTGTTTTTTTGATTTGTCTTGTTTTTTTCTGTTTTCTTCATTTCCTCTTTTTTCCCTTGTTCTCTTACTTTTCTCTTCCTACCCAGCAACGACGAAGAGTTCAAACTATATTTTACTCAGTTATAGCAACAACCTGTATACTTTGCTATTTTTGAAATTCTCCAGGAGACGGCTTATGTAAGCTAGGTGCTGTCTGTCGAATCCTCTCCATTGATATTGTCAGCTATTTTTATATGTCTTGCTGTAATGTATTACTTACTGTTATAAATTCTGTACAGTTAATGTAGCATTATCAATCTCTTGTATGTATTATATCATGTTCAATTCCGAATGAATATTGTTTAAGCTAGAGATAGAATAGATATGGGGAAATTATGTTACCTAAATTACCCGGTAAACCTCCTAAACAGCAGATGGTGTAAAACGACATACATAAAGGATATGGAATGAGTGTTTTTATCATATAATATTTATGAAACGAGTATAAGAATTTTCCGTTTTGGCGAGCCTCTGGCGAGCCCAGACGGAAAATTCGGACGAGTTTCATAAATATTATATGAGAAAAACACTCATTTCATATTCTCTTTATCATATGACACACACACGCACAAATTAGCCACTTAGTATGACTTTTTAACTCATCACCTAACTTGAGTTGCAGACGGCACTTGGAAAAAAAACATCCTCGTATAACTAATAATTTTCATTTTTTGCTTCCAAAACATAGGTTATGACCCCTCATTGGAACGAGCTCATCGAGCTCGTTCCAATGAGGGGTCATAACCTATGTTTTGGTAGCAAAAAGTGAAAATACAAAAAAAAAAAAATGAATGGCGTTGTTCTTGTAGGTAAAAGATTAATACAATATAACCCACCCAAAATAGGACAGATAACGTAAATTCTCCCAACTTAAATTATGCAAATGTGACCCAGTTGTATTTTGTTTAGCCAATCAAATTGTCCAGTTTTGAAATTGACCAATGAAAGCTCCCAACTCTAATTATGCAAATTATAAAAATGTGGTCCAGTTGTATTTTGTTCAGCCAATCAAATTGTCTGTTTTGAAATTGACCAATGAAATTGACGGAAGGCTTTATTTATCACTGATTAATATGAAAACAAAATATCAAAAGTGGACAAAACGGACGAGTCATATGATAAAACCATTTATGGAACAATAACATTCAGACAAGATGGATAAAACAGGCAAGGGAGCTACTGAGGAACTACTCTATAGAGATTGAAGATCTTGAAGTGCGACAACAGCAGGGGAGGAGTTTTATAAACTGAAAGGTTCTTGAAGATTGAAATAGAAACTGGCGAGCTGAAATTAGGACCAATAGTTTCCTTAGACGAGTTATATAAAAAGGGTGCGCCAGCTTTTGAGGAGAATCTAGATGGATCGTTTGGGGGTTCATTGTTGTTCAATGAGAGATCCAAGTCACTGGATAATGGAGAAAGGTGAGGAAGGGGTGTGTCAGATGTGTAACTTAGCTGTAACGGAAACCTTAGAACATTTCATTTTAGAATGCCTCAAATATTTGCCTAAGAGAATACGACTCCTTTGGGAACTACTGAGAAAATGGGATAGAAACACGAATGATAATTGGATGTGGTATTGTATTATTTGAGGATACCTTTCAAGGATACTTTTTACAGGATACTTATCTAAGGATACTATTACCTGTTTGGCCCAGTCTTCTAGACCACCCCAAGACATATCTATCCCAAATTCCCCTTATAAGCTATCGAGCAGTTACTGAAAAGTCATTGCTCGAACGACTCGAAACCCATCGAGCACATGAACTTTAGAGCAACTGCTCGATCAAGTGATTCCGCATACTGCTCGAACGACTCGAAACCCTTCGATCAAATGAGCTTTAGAGCAATTGCTCGTTCGAGTGACTCACATATACTGCTCTTCGACTCATTTGGGGAAAAGGGGTGCCAAATGCCATACGTTTTTTCTTTCAAAAATGAGTTTCGAAAGTGGGATACCTAGAAACAAGATTGATGATATTCCCTTAACTACTTCTCACCCACAAAAAAAACGAAGCAGAACGCCCAAATGTAGGCTACAGACATGACGTCAAAAGATGGCCGCTCACGCGGGTTACCATGACAACATAACATGGCTACACTGGGTCACGTGACATGACGTTATATATGAGATCCCCCATGAGATCCCCAAATAGGGGCCAATCTCCACATTTTTTACTACTTACAGTTAAAACTAGAAGTCCTGTTATGAAATGCGCACAAATAGCACGTTGATATGCGTGTTCATGTATGCGTTATGGCCCAAGTAAAGCTATCAAATTCTGTACATATGGCCTGTGCACAAGCAATGTTTCAGCCAGTGGACCTCCGGGTAACCCGGAGGTCCATTGTCAGAAACATTGCTTGTGTTTGCTATGAGTAACCAGGAGAACCTGCCGTTCTGTAGATGCCATTCGATATGGCAATTGTGCGCAATTCCAACGCGCAATTAAGCCTAGATAAGCGCGTTATTCGTGACAGGACTTCTAGTTTTAACTGTATGACAAAACTCTGTAATAAATACTACATATTCATAAATCACATTGACATAAAATATCTTTTTGGCGAAATTGAAATAATATAATAAATTCAATGCCGAAAATAAACGATTCCTTGTAAGTAAACATTCAGAGTGATCGGGAGAAAGTGTCAATCTATTTACGTGTATAGTTACAACTATAAACGAGCGGGAAAAAAGTGCCAATCGATCTGCGCGTATACCTATAACTATAAAACGAGAGGGAGAAAGTGCCAATCGATTTGCGTATATATTTACAACTATAAAACGAGAGGGACAAAGTGTCAATCGATCTACATATATAATTACAAGTATAAACGAGTGGAAAAAAGTGCCAATCGATCTGCATGTATACCTATAAATACAAATTGAGCGGGACAAAGTGCCAATCGATCTGCGTGTATACTTACAACTATAAAACGAGGGGAAAAAGTGCTAATCGATCTGCGTGTATACTTACAACTATAAAACGAGAGGGAAAAAGTGCCAATCGATCTGCGTGTATAATTACAACTATAAAACGAGAGGGAAAAAGTGCCAATCGATGTGCGTGTATAATTACAACTATAAAACGAGGGGGGGGGGGGGGTGGGAAAGTGCCAATCGATCTGCGTGTATACCTACAATTATAAAACGAGAGGGAAAAAGTGCCAATCGATCTGTGTGTATACTTACAACTATAAAACGAGAGGGGAAAAGTGCCAATCGATCTGCGTGTATACTTACAACTGAAAAAGTGCCAATCGATCTGCGTGTATACTTACAACTATAAAACGAGAGGGAAAAAGTGCCAATCGATCTGCGTGTATACTTACAACTACAAAACGAGAGGGGAAAAGTGCCAATCGATCTGTGTGTGTACTTACAACTATAAAACGAGAGGGGAAAAGTGCCAATCGATCTGCGTGTATACTTACAACTATAAAACGAAAAGGAAAAAGTGCCAATCGATCTGCGTGTATACTTACAACTATAAAACGAGAGGGGAAAAGTGCCAATCGATCTGGGTGTATACTTACAACTATAAAACGAGAAGGGAAAAGTGCCAATCGATCTGCGTGCATACTTACAACTATAAAACGACAGGGAAAAAGTGACAATCGATCTAAGTGTATAATTACGACTATAAAACGAGCTGAACAAACTTCCAATCGACCTGTGTGTATACGTACAACTATAAAACGAGCGGAACAAACTGCCAATCGACCTGTGTGTATACTTACACCTATAAAACGAGCGGGAAAAGTTTTAATCGATCTGCGTATATACCTATAACTATAAAACGAGCGGGATAAACTGCCAATCGATCTGCGTGTATACTTACATATGTAAAACGCTCGGAACAAACTGACAATCGATTTGTGTGAATAGTTACATCTATAAAACGAGCGGGACAAACTGTCAATCGATCTGCGTGTATACTTACATCTGTAAAAGGAGCGGGACACACTGCCAATCGATCTGTGTGTATACCTATTGTAAAACGAGAGGGCAATCTGCCAATCGATCTGCGTGTATATTTACTTCTATAAAACGAGCATAACAAACTGCCAGTCGATCTGTGTGTATACTTACAAATATAAAACGAGCGGGGAAAAGTGCCAATCGATCTGCGTGTATACCTATAACTAGAAAACGAGCGGGACAAACTGCCAGTCGATCTGTGTGTATACCTATAATTATAAAACGAGCGGGACAAACTGCCAATCGATCTGTGTGTATACTTACAAATATAAAACGAGCGGGATAAAGTGCCAATCCATCTGTGTGTATACCTATAACTATAAACGAGCGGTACAAACTACCAATCGATCTGCGTGTATACCTATTGTAAAATGAGCGGGACAAACTGCCAATCGATTTGCAAGTATAGTTGCAGAGTTAAAACGAGCGGGACAAACTGCCAGTGGATCTACGTGGATACTTACAATTATAAAACTAGCGGGACAAACTGTCAATCGATCTGCGTGTATACTTACATCTGTAAAGCCAGCGAGACAAAGGGCCAATCGATCTGCGTGTATAATTGCAACTATAAAACGAGCGGTGCAAACTGCCTACCGATCTGCGTGTATACTTACATCTGTCAAACGAGTGGGACAAACTGCCAATCGATCTGCGTATATACTTACATCTGTAAAACGAGCGTGACAAACTGCCAATCGCTCTGCTTGTATACTTACATCTGTAAAACGAGCGAGAGAAACTGCCAATCGATCTGCGTGTATACTTACATCTGTAAAGCGAGCGGGACAAACTGCCAATCGACCTGTGTGTATACTTACAACTATAAAACGAGCGGAAAAAGTGCCAATCGATCTGCGTAAATACCTATAACTATAAAACGAGTGGGACAAACTGCTAATCGATCTGCGTGTATAATTACAACTATTAAACGAGCGGGACAAACTGCAGATCCATCTACGTGTATACTTACATCTGTAAAGCGAGCGGGACAAACTGCCAATCGATCTACGTGTATACTTACAATTATAAAGCGAGCGGGACAAACTGCCAATCGATCTACGTGTATACTTACAATTATAAAACGAGCGGGACAAACTGCCAATCGATCTACGTGTATACTTACAATTATAAAGCGAGCGGGACAAACTGCCAATCGATCTGCGTGTATACTTACAATTATAAAACGAGCGGGACAAACTGCCAATCGATCTGCGTGTATACTTACAATTATAAAACGAGCGGGACAAACTGCCAATCGATCTGCGTGTATACTTTCATATATAAAACGAGCGGAACAAACTGCCAATCGATCTGCGTGTATACTTACATCTATAAAACGAGCGGGACAAACTACCAATCGATCTGCGTGTATACTTGCAATTATAAAATGAGAGAGAAGTAAATTTAAATTTTAGCGGTTAGCCAGCAAAATTATATGAATACTACTATCAGATAAATCTTTTAACAAAAAAAGACTTCCCAACACAAATTCCAAACGACTTCTGTCACAAAAGATCTTCCCGCCAGACAACCGGACAAACGCCATGCGCCAGGGCAGGTGAGGTGATTTATATTAACTGTCTCGCAATACGGAAAGACAACATAATTCTACTATACCTCTAGCATAATAACATTAACCCCTACAAATCTGAAAGCATTTCAAGTTGTAAATTAAATAAATAATGGAATGTTGTAAAACATCACAATACAACAAAATTTCTTCTGTAAACCACCTCAGCGCGAGCCTTTGATCCCAAGACGAGTTGGAAGGGGGGGGGGGGGGGGTATTTATGTACGTGAGGGGTTCTCTTTCAGGTGTTTTCGAATGAAGATATTAACTATCGTAGTGTGGAAACCCGCAGCCATAAACTTGACATTATTTTAAAATAACCTTTGTGTGGACCACCGATCACAATGCTTTGAGATGTAGTATTCATTTCCTTTTATTGAGAGAGATTCAAGATTGTTCACATAATTTTTCTTGTTTATGTTTTAATACGAAGCGATTGCACGTCCAGGTAACCGATATTAGCTTTTGGGGCGATGACAGTGTTATTTTTGTTTTTCAAAAAAAAAAAAAAAAAAAAAAAAAAAAAACGAGAACATGCATCAGCCTGGTGGCCTGTCTAGGATATGAACGAGAATACGGGAATACACTGAATTGAAAGCGAGGCCAAACAAAGTGCATAACACTTTAATACTGCAACAAGTTCTGTCAAAAGCAGCAAGGATTTCACCCCAAAATACTCGGAAGGCAAATACATTGAAACACATCAAAATCAGTGTATAACTAATCAATGCTTACATATAATACCCAGTTCTAACAGAAGCTTGATCGACGGAAAATCCAAATTGCGAGGACCTTAACTAGTGAAGAACGTCACAAGGTACACAACTTGTATTTCGTTTACGTTAACATTAGTTAAACAGGTTATGTCGTCGAAGCACCGATAAAGTTGTTTTTTGTTCTGGTGCATAGCATGAATATAAATTAAATAGTGCATGCCATTCATAACTACAACTTATACAAAATACGATGTATGTGAAAGTTGTATGATGTTTGCTTTAAATATTAATTTCACAATCATAGAGCGTTAGCGTTTTCAAAATTTGTGCATTTAATTTGGAATTGATGCAACAGTGGTAGTATGGTTGTGGTAATTTCTTCTGAGAAGTCTTGAACTATTTTGACAAGTGAATAAAGTCCGTGTTAAAAAGTTTGGTAACCCTCTTTTAAGGTGTTGTGATCGATCGTAAATTACGAATGGACCACTAACCCTTTACCCAACGCAGACGATGTCAAAATGTATTATTTTGGACATCATTTTTTCAAAAAATTTCAACAAAACCATATCATGTGACCCCTCGTTGGAACGAGCTCGACGAGCTCGTTCCAACGAGGGGTCACATGCTATGGTTTTGTTGAATTGTTTTGAAAAATAATATTTTTTCAATTACTGAATTTGCATATTACGCTGGCAGTTGCGGGCGATTCGTTGGGTAAAGGGCTAGCACCGGCATTGTATTCACGTAAGTATACACAAATTTGTTACACTACTCACTGCAATACACCGGCATTGTATTCACGTAAGTATGCACAAAATTGTTACACTACTCACTACAATACACCGGCATTGTATTCACGGAAGTATACACAAAATCGTTACACCACTCACTACAATACACCGGCATTGTATTCACGTAAGTATACACAAAATTGTTACACTACTCACTACAATACACCGGCATTGTATTCACGGAAGTATACACAAAATCGTTACACTATTCACTACAATACACCGGCATTGTATTCACGTCAGTATGCACAAAATAACATCGTTACACTACTCACTACAATACACCTGCATTGTATTCGCGTAAGTATACACAACATCGTTACACTACTCACTACAATACACCGACATTGTATTCACGTAAGTATACACAAAATCGTTACACTACTCACTACAATACTCCGGCATTGTATTCACGTAAGTATACACAAAATTGTTACACTACTCACTACAATACACCGGCATTGTATTCACGTAAGTATACACAAAATCGTTACACTACTCACTACAATACACCGGCATTGTATTCACGTAAGTATACACAAAATCGTTACACTACTCACTACAGTACAACGGCATTGTATTCACGTAAGTATACACAAAATCGTTACACTACTCACTACAGTACAACGGCATTGTATTCACGTAAGTATACACAAAATTGTTAAACTACTCACTACATTACACCGGCATTGTATTCACGTAAGTATACACAACATCGTTACACTACTCACTACAATACTCCGGCATTGTATTCACGTAAGTATACACAAAATCATTACACTACTCACTGCAATACTCCGGCATTGTAATCACGTAAGTATACACAAAATCGTTACACTACTCACTGCAATACTCCGGCATTGTAATCACGTAAGTATACACAAAATCGTTACACTACTCACTACAATACAGCGGTTGGCGTTAGTTGAGGCTGGGGTTAGCGTTAGTATATCTGAATGATATTATTTCGGGTAATTCTCTCTCAAATTTTAAGTGATAGAGTGTGCATTATTAAAGGTATAAGAGGCATATTTTGGCACGAATATTTTATCTATTGACTCTATATCGATCAGTTGAGCTCGGAGTCTCCCTTTAACCCTTAAACCCGAGTGACCCTTTTCCGGTCGGCAACATGATACGCCATAACGTCATTAAATAGGATGGCTGTTCAGTAAAAGTGTAGGGTAGACCTATCAATATTTTAAACGTGCAGCCCCGGGCTGGTCTATCCCAAATAATGAATATGGCCTCTTCTAATTGCTGCCATTGAACTGACAGGGAAGATACTACTACAGTTCAAAGGGTTAAACACACATTACATGCTTTATACTTATTGGCACATTGGCCGTTGTGTAGGGTGTCTATTTATTTATTTATTTATTTATTTATTTATTTATTTATTTATTGGTGTTTTAAGTTTACATATTTCTGTAGAATGGTCAATCATGACCAACTGAGCCACCGCGCCCTCGTTTGAGGTGTCGACTATTCTCGTATATATAACCAGGGACACGGGACCAACTGGTCCGAAAATGGTCCCTTGTTTGCACGCGTGGGAGGGTTTGGGATGAGTTATTTTGATACTGAACTTAAAGAATCCTCCGAAACATTTGTTTGCACATATGGATCGTATTCAACCTTCTGAATATTTATTTGGGTGAAAACAAATAGTCGCGTGAGTTCTAGAATGTTCTATGTCCCATAGGGAACATAGAACATTCTAGCACTCAGGCGACGAAATGTTATCAAATTACATTACGGAGTAGATCAAAATACAGACATTGATATAAAAAACGCTAATTACCCTTATGTTAAATGCTATTGTTTTGGCTTTTTTAGGGGGCGGGTTCTTGTTGGTGGGTAGACATAAAGTTACTGGAACACGATGTCTTCAACCAATGCTAACCCAGCTTGTTTGAAGTGAACGTGAACTACAAATGTACGCAAGAAAGTGTGATAGATTTTCACCGCTGCTCGTGGTTGTTCTACGGGAATCTGGTTTCCTCCACTCATAAGTCTATCCGACACAAGAATACCATCGCTGTCGAAAGTGCTTTTAAACTCCAATAAATAGATAGATAAATAAAATAAATAAATAAATAAATAACTAGAACAAACTACACAGTTTCTCGATAAATTTCGTGAAATCCTATTCACTCAACCATGAACTGACAACAAAATCTTCAAAATTAGAACTTCCTGTTACCAAATTTGCCCAAATGTATTTCTGCAAAACAGCCTCAAAATAAACAAATGTTAAATCCAATCTGAAAAGTATCAGACCAAGCACGATTAATTGGCCTACCCCCGAATAATAAATGTGGACTCTTCCAATCGCTGCTATTGCATTCACATGGAAGATAGCGCCAGGGTTCAAAGGGAGGGTTAAGAACACAACGAGAATTATGACAGATTTTAAGGCCCGGAGTACTGGCTGAGCTAATTTTAGACTTGTTTGTGGTTGTCGTTAGCTCAGTTGGTATTCGGGACTAGGTGGTCCAGTGCATCAGACCCAGGGTCGGACTCCTTCGATGCCTGTTATTGCAAGTTTCAAAATTTTCGGGCCACTTCTGGTAATCACAAAAATAAAACCTGTTGGATTCCTGCTTATGTGGAAGGCTCGGAAATATGATCATATCTGTATTTATTGTACATAGAGCAGAAATTCAGTATACTTATATATATTTTATGTCAGGTAAACTAGTTTTAGGCCTTTAAGGTTAAGTGCTATATGCGCTGCGTTACATAAAGAGTAAGCGCATTCTGCATTTTAGTATGCCTGCAACGGTATGCGAGTTGTGTGCAAAGGAAGGGTCAGTGGAGAGAAACATGTAATACGCGCCGATTAAGCAAAGAATTTACACGGTTCCTTTGTGTTTGATTTCTTCTTGCCGATTTGAAAGGAACTTGAAAACAAAATACAATTTATCACCATTGAAAGATATTTTGAACTAGTACGTATTTGCATTTCATAGTTGATGACCTTATATATCTTTATTCAGCTGATTTAAGAGTTTTACAAAATTAAATCTTACCAGTTTAGTCATTTGTTTACAATACCGGATCGCAGCTGAAACAATTGCCTTAATTTATTAAGGTGGTTCGCTCCCATTTTGGAAATTGATCAAAACAACTAATAAACAAATAATTGCTTAATAATCTCTACTGTCAAGTATAGATTGATGACTAATTGTTGTAAAGTATGTTGTATTATAGTTTTAACAAATATAATTTATTTCAGTTGAAATAACCTGTGTTTACATATCAGTAAACGTTATTTGTATTACAGATTTGAACTGAATTCGACTGATACGATTCTCGATACTCATCATACCAAGAAGTTAAATGACCTCTATTTAACCAATAGGGTACGGTTTGATAATACATATTTGTTATTTTCTTTAAAAACCTATTTTGGATTGAACGCACAAAAAGTAAGCAAGTAGTATACTAGGTCCGTTTATGTGACACATATGTGCAATTAGCGCCATAAAAATACTGCACATTTTCATCACTGTATACCATTCTTTCCGTAAACAATCACTTTTGGCCATCCGAAAGATAGCATGAGAGTAATGTCAGTTTCTCTTAACACCACTGCGAAAAAAACAGGGGGTGCTTTATTGAGTTCCATGTGTATATTAATATGTACGTTTTTTATTATTTTTATTTTTCTTTTTTTACTGTTGCATGTCTACCGGTTGCATTCGTAAGGAAATAACAGTATTCTAAAATTCAAAATTATTTATCTCTTTATCCAACGAATCGGTCGTATCCGCCCGCGTAGAATGCAAATTCAGCAGTTGAAAAAATATTATTTTTCAAAAAATTTCAACAAAACCATATCATGTGACCCCCTCGTTGGAACGAGCTCGTCGGGCTCGTTCCAATGAGGGGTCATATTATATGATTTTGTTGAAAGGTTTTGAAAAATTTCAAAAAATGATAGTTGAAATAAATATAAATTAAAATAAAAATAATAAATTTTGATATCGTCTTCGTTGGGTAAAGGGTTAAACCCTTTGAATTCGTAAGGATATAACAGTATTCTAAAATTGACAGAGTTTATGGCCAAATACATATTCAATATTCTAGTAGATAATTGGGTGCAGTGTTTTTTAAATAAATAAATTCATTAATTGTAGCGATAGATCTAATAATTATTATGAGTTTTGAGGTACTGAATACCTTTAGGTCAAAATCTTTTATTGCTTTCGCTAATTAAACAATAAAGAGCTCAGATTTTAGTTTTATGAATTATTGTAAAAAAAGGATTATAGTATTGATGTAAATTATTCTGTATGTTTAGTCGTGAATTTTATGAAGCATTAATAGTGCTAGTGCACACTTGTTGACTGTTGTTCTAGTGATATTCAACCTCAATAAAACAAATAGTTTTCTGGGATAGTTTTTCCCTACAGTCACTTTTGATAAGGTATTTTTTATACCTTAACTATTCATGAAGCAGATTCCAATATTAGGGTGATGCTCAGTTTGCATTGATGAAATGCTAGCCTCAAGAATACCATATATCAGTTAAGTAACTATGTAAAGACAATGATAGTAATTTATATGACTGGGAACTATATGTTATAGTTTATATGGTATGAAGTATATAAGTAACTATGTAAAGACGATGATAGTAATTTATATTACTGGGAACTATAGTTTATATGGTATGACATATATTTCAATATTATAGTGAATGGGGTATTATGATAATTTATGTACATATTCAGGGTTTTATGGGTTGTATTGGTTTTACTTCTATAATAGGGTAAATTGAACCCATGGGTTGTGATCATTTCCACAACCTGATGGTCAACCGTGTAACAGTAACGCCATTCCAGCTAGTACAAGTGATATAGGTTAAACTCAAATTTACGTAACGCTAAATGAAATTACACTACGTGTAACTTGAACTGTACTTCCTTGTTTACATTTTGTTGTTAACCATACTGTCAAACAAAGAAGACCGACAAGGTCGAAAGTTCGTGAAAATATGTTATTTATTCTCCAAAAACATCACGTAAATCATTCATAGCACAATGTTTTACGTTTTGTAGAATGTGATTACGCTCCATCTGAGAAGCAGCCATTAACGTTTTTGTTTCAGTGCAAATGATTCGTAATATATACATTTCGTTACGGATGAATATGTAACGTTTCAAAGCCTGATACGTACGGTTTCAAATTGTCTGGTTTATAACTGATTTTAACAACCCTAAACAGCCGATGTCAGCGTTGTTTTAAACCTTCATAACGTACAAATATTGAAAAGTTTTATATACAGCGTTGATATCACAAATCACCAATAGAAACACCGAGATGTAAATCAACGCTTCCTGTCACTCCGAGCAGACGCGTGGGCCTTGCACCATTGCTCTCCCCAGGAATTCTCACTACCCCAGGTCTCATAAAAAAGTGAGAAGTAATGAAGTTGTATAGTAAATGGATACCTACAGGTTGTCATATCTTTAATTCTAGTTCAGCGCTTATCTTGTGATATTTTAGGGCGTCACCAAAAAGAAAACAAATGTAGGGAGGACATTGACGGGTTGATCGAAACGCATCAATAAGAAAAATGTAGGTCAGTCTGATATGAATGAAAAATATATAGAATATACCCACAGAAGCTTGGTGTACCAAATGTTCACTACTCGTGGTGAAGTGGTATTAACCGCGAGCCTTTGGCGGGCGGTTAACACCACTTCGCCACGAGTGTTGAACATTTGGTACACAAAGCTGCTTTGGGTATATTTTATTTATACCATGATCGTCAGATTATTAACAGTCGCTATTATTTTTTCTCGATTTTACTGAGCACCAGAGTACATACGTGCGAGTCTGTTTTTGTTCACGAGCATCGGTGGGCGGTACTTCCGCTGTGAATTTTCTCGCCGGAACGAAATGAAACGGTGCCTTTTTCATTTTACTAGCATAATGACATACTATTCCGAGTTATGGATACTTTATTAACATGAGACAATGCATGTTTGTAAAGTTTTGGTGTCTTATGAGGTAAACTCTTTTAAAAACGTAATAAATAATTGTCACGTTCATTTAACTCTTCGCGAGGCGACGGGCGATAAATTTAGACAAGTTCGTATTCAGGTCGACGTCTCCAATAGTCAATTTGGATGTAGTTTCACTGTAGGTGTAAATTTTAACTACTGAAATCCCATTGCTAGCGTGTTTTTTCACGATTGGTGTATAAACCTGAAACTTATGTCAATATATAGTAGAATTGGTAATCATGGTATAAAATGTATTACTTGATGCCACTAATGTCACTCTTATTTCTGTGGATACATTTTTTATCACTTTTGTTTTAGAAAGCAATGTCTCAAGTGGTTTGTGTGGGTATTATATAAAATGTGTTGCGCGTTATCCACCTTGGTCTGTTGTGAGTCGCATTTCAGTAATTTTAAAACTTCATAATCAGTGAGAAATAAATAAATTACTGTCTCAAAGCAAAGCCCTCGAGCTCAACATAAAGGCTGCTCCAAGAACGGAATGTATAGACAGAACGCGATGTGTGTTTTAATCAGTGGGTGTTGTACATAACGAGTTGGAATGGCGTAGTCATATTTCGCGAGAACCATAGGCTCGAGCGAAATATGATAACGCTATTCTAACGAGTAGGCTCGAGCCTACGGCTCGAGCGAAATATGATTACGTCATTCCCACGAGTTATGTAAAACACCCACTGATTCAAATACACATCGCGCTCTGTGTTTATTACACAACCCATACATTAAAATGCATTTAAATAAACAAATATTAATTCCGATAATTAAACCCAAAGGTGAAGTGTTTGTTTTGGCTGAAGCTGTACTGATCATATGGATCTATAAAAAAATCAAAACGACCTTTTCGGAACCAGTGTTTGTTGAAATTCCTATCGCTGTTTACTAACTGTAATAGCCACCAAATGGTTAGGCGTGAATGGGCTCGTTCCCATTCACGCCTAACCATTTGGTGGCTATTGCTGTTAGTAAAAATATAAGTACAAATATGTGCAGATTTGCAAAACAACTGGGAGAAACGTTTTTAAAAGAAGTTCGAAGCATGTCAAGGTGTATGAAGATTTACCGAAATAAAGTTGATCAATTTAGATATAATGGGATCCACAAAACGAGACGGCAACGGGACTGGGTTAATGTTCTCGTTGGAAATGATTGTTTTTTTTTTTTTAAATATTATCTCATTTTTGGCTAATTATTTGTGAACCGACTTTATTTTGCTTTGGACGTTTTCATTTTCACACTATGCGACAGACGGCCGATGATTGTATAACGAAATTTGGAAACTTTTCGAAGCATAACTAGACGGTGCGGTAAAAAGTTCCGCCTTGTATATCACCCGTTGAATACAGAATCATTTATATCATAGCGGCGATTCCAAACATGCTAATTTGCTGGAAAAATGCTGGATTCCTCCATGATTGTCGTAGCCTACCTAAAAGTTCACCATTCAACTTGATGAGGATGTCTACGACTTCTATGTCCTTGTTTTTTAATAATTTATCACGGAGCTCCGACTTGCACGCTTGTTGAATTCAACAATCATCAAGTCAAATAGGTTTGACGGAATTATATGTATCATAAGGAGGTCACCAAAATAACGTTTGATTTGGATGTTTGGTTCACACGATTAGCAAACTATTTTCACCAACATTTCCCCTCTTTCCCTTCTTTCATCCCTGTTATATTGATATCAATCTTCCTTTTTTTAGAATAGTCACATAACAAAATGAGAAACCTCGAAAGTTCTCTGTGTGCATGTACTATTTTGAAAGGTAGTGTACGAGAACATTACATGGATCGTCGAAGGAATATTCTGTGTTGGATAATGCCCCACCCCCCCACCCCCCACCCGGCTCCGAAGAAGGATGATATGAAATGGATGATCTGACTCTTGGACTCTACATTTCGCACGCACGCACGCACGCACGCACGCACGCACGCACGCACGCACGCACGCACGCACGCACCTGCGCGCGCGCACGCACGCACGCACGCACGCACGCACGCACGGATTTTCAATCAAGTACCAGTTTTTGTGATTCGTTAAACCCACAATTGTTTTTTTTAATTTGTATATAGCTTCGTTTTTCTGAAGCTCCAAGGGCTGGTGTCCCACTACCATATATCGTCTTCGGTCATAAACAAATTACGTATCAAAACTGCAGTCCTGACTTCGTTGGAAACTGACAGCATGTAAACGAACATTTATATTGATAAAGGTGTTAATGGATTTCAAATGCATTTGAAAACTATCCGGATGCAAAACGCCCGGAAACACATTTTGGATCTTTTAGAGCTGCGTTAAAAAGGTAATGACTTTTAATTCAATGGAGAAAATTATTTAAGAATTGAATGCAATTTTAAAATCCCGAAGGGATTCATACAATTTGTACCCATTCCCAAACGTTCATACCCCAATAAAGATTATAAAAATTGCATTCAATTCTTATAATTACATTCCGTATCTGTTTAAACTACTTTTTACCAAACAACAAAGCAGAAAGACGAAATAAAACATGTACGGATGAAAGAGGCGAAAAACCACCCTCACAGAAAAGACAAAAAGCTCACAACTCTGCGTTGAGCGCCGGTTCCGTCTAATTGATATCCCAAAGACAAATAAGCTTTAATTTTCACAACTTTAGAAATGGAAACGAGTATTTTAGTGACGGGCTTTATGCCACAGTTGGGAAATGTCACAAAAGAAACAGCAGCGGAGTTGATCACTGCGAAAGGTGCTAAAAGTTAAAAACCCACCCAAACACCGTCCGAATTACATTCTGTCAACTGCGCACTATCGTAAATGCGGGTCAAAGTTCGACCAAATGTATTCATTGGAAAATGAATTATATTTGGTCATGACGTTTTCATCCAGCTGACCAACGGGATTTGAGTATTTGGACCCAAAACGTATAACTGCATTTACAATGTAATTATTTACAAATAATGGGTTGTCCTATGGGCCAAAGACCCTAATTTTGCAAGAATGGGGCAAAAATGCCTTATGGAAATGTGCAAAGCATCCTCTCGTGTATCTCAGATATTTACATGACATTGTTATCATTTGAGAACATTTAAAATTGATTTTGAAGAATTTTTAGACATTTTAAAGAATCATGCTCTCAACATCAAACTGAAAGCTACTGTGAGTGAACGTTCTGTTGATTTTCTCGATGTGACCGTCTACAAAGGCGAGCAATTCCAGCCAATATATTTTGAACCAACTGATTCGCATCAATTGTTGCTTACAAAATCAATTCATCCCCAACATACATTTAAAGGTACCATCAAATCACAACTAATTCGTTTCCACCGCAATTCAAGTGATAATGAAAATATCCACAACGCTTGTCCCTGTATCAGTATGCATCGCGTCTTCTGATTGGTCAACGTGACTGAGACAAATAGCCATGGTATCGGCTATTTTCAAACATGCGGGTGATAAGAGTGCGCGCCGTTGTTCCCCGTTTGTCACTCGAGAAACATTCAGGTGATAAAAATAACCTTTGACCCCCGACTGGGTCACATCGATTGCAGAACAGTTGTGGCGCCAGGGGGGTGGGGTGGGGGGGTGGGGTGGGGTGGGGGTGGGTCAGGGGGGTGGGGGGTGGGGGGCTACAGCCCCCTGTCGCAGAGGTCCCCCCCCCCCGTCGGAGATTTTTAGTCAGTCCGCCGGGGAGTCTTGTAAACCCGACTTTACGAGAAATTTCCGACAATCGAATGTAGATATCTCGTCTTGTCAGTCTCGAACCCGTGCAGCACTGGAACTTTGATAGAGAATAGTGATTCTCACAAAATTCCTTAATGTCGTTCGTCAAACTGGCTTTATAGATGAAATATTTCCCGACCTTATTATAATATGTTTACTTTAACCCTTTACCTAAGGTAACGGTCAAAACCGGCCAGCGCTATTTTCAAAAATCTCCAATTAATTTTCATTATTTTTTTCATTTTTTGTCTCAAAAACATAGGTTATGACCCCTCGTTGGAACGAGCTCGTCGAGCTCGTTCCAACGAGGGGTCATAACCTATGTTTTTGAGACAATAAATAAAAAAAATTAGTTATTCAAGAATTATTTTTGCAAGTGTCGTCTGCTTTTCAGGTTAGGTAAAGGGTTAAATAATCAACAAACATACTCAATTTGCTTCTATTTTGGTTCTCCAATTTACCAATTTCCACCCATTTTCCTTCGTTTGGGAGGTCAAATGTTATAGCCCCCCCCCCCCCCCCCCCCCTGTCGGAGAGGTCAGCCCCTCCCTGTCGAGAAATCCCTGGCGCCACCCCTGTTGCAGAAACTCCTATTAGAATTGTTAAGTTATATCCAACTTATTGTCGTATTGTAGTGAATACCAATACAGATTAAAAAACATCGTTGCAGCCCTATGAGTAGAATCACTTGTTAGCTGCCGTATTCGATGAGAACTTCCTCCACCCGTAAAACTGCCGCGGTCATGATTAGCCATTGTGCATAAATATGTGACCTTAAACATCCATGAAATAAATAAATAAATTCGATGAGAACTGATCAGATTGAATCGGATTCGCAAATATACTTTTGCGCTTTGCGGGTGAGAACATCAAGGGGAGTAACCCATCTGTTTATCTTCGATATCGCTTGAGCAGCGCACTTCATAATTTATTTTGCGGTTTCCGATGGTCAGCGTGGAAATGTATGCTATTAATTCCACATACCTCTTACAAAATTCAATGACTGCGGCTCAATTCAAAATCTTCAAGTTTAAACCCAAATGGAGTTGTGAGACATTGTTCCGAAATTCAAAATGTCACCTTCCATGTTCCATGTCCAGAGGCGTTTTAAGTGAATATTTAAGCTATTCTCCCAAAGACATGAATAAAACACACAACACAACACATCCAACACGCTGAAGCCTGTTCCATGGAAATACAATACACTCTGGACGGCTGAATTTACACGGTTTAAAAACTTTTTCAACGAATTCAAATTCATCAAAGGGAAAAACTTCTCCATGTGTGGCCTGGTTTATAAACAACGATTCGGAAATAAACTTGGTCTATTTATAGTTTTGCTGTGACGATTGTTTCGTTGTTTGGTTCAAAACCTGAGGCTCACTGTGGGGTTAAAACTTCGTCGCCTGAGTTTTAATGTGGGATCATATTTTACATCTCAGCATTATTTCTGTGGAGGCGAGACAAAATCGTTATCTCGGGCAACATCCAGGGTACATGGAGATTTAATACCTGGATGTCTCCTTTTCAACCATTCGGCTTGCGCCTCGTGGTTGAAAACCGACATCCAGGTATTAAATCTCCATGTACCCTGGATGTTGCCCGAGATAACCTATATTGTACTTCCCTATTTGGCGCCCTTAGATCGAAGGGTACTCAATGTGATTTTTGCGTAGCCCGAACTCTCCGAAATACTCTCCATTGTGATTCACCCAATATTATTTGCCTTATAACTTGTAAAACGCTGTTGGAAGCTGCATGATGATCAAAGTCAAAATCCTTTCCGAATGCGTGCTACTCGACACAAGCGGGATATAAAACTTAATGCTGATGCCCCAGTAGCACAGTATTTTAACCGCCCAGGCCATTCTATGGACGATTTCGAAATCCAACCCATTGAACAAACACCAGTTAAAGACACATTAGAACAAATGGACGGAGTTTAAAAAAAGTGAATTTTGATCAATACGCTTCAACCCCTCTGGCCATTTGGTATAACATATCAGAGGGAGAATGCGAAAGGAGATCCATCATTCCTTTCACTTTAACATGTTACAAAACGAATATCGAAATAGCAAAAGTATTAAAAAATGAATTCCATTTAACCAACTCTAAATTAAATGAACCTTAAATTTTCCACCTGTCATCGCCTAGAAGGAAAACGAAAGCTTGCATAACATCTTTGTAAGGACCAAATTAGACTCCATCAATGAATAACGTTCAAATGTCTATTGTTTTTTTTTTTTATTCCAGGGCCTACTATCAGTAATCAGTAATTGTATTGAATTCCATTTGTTTCAACGACAGCTGTTATTTGCGATACAATCAACACATTCTCGAAGAAAACACAGCGTCAATGAGGTAGAAATACATCACCAGCAGTGGAAGGCACCAGGTTGTTTAGGGGAAGGGGAAGGTAAGTTCTCTATCGGAAGGGTTGGGGCAAATTTATAATTTATTTTAACCCTTTACTCAACAAAGACAACACTTACAAACAAATTCTGTGAACAACGAAGATCTTTATTTCTTGTTTTTTTACAAACGTTGGTTATGAACGCATTCATTGGAACTAGCTTATTCCAGTGAGGCGGCATAAGCTATGTAACTGAAACAAAAACGGAAGGAAGCAGTAACATTTTAAAGAACTAATTTGTTAGCTACGCTACGCATTTAGTGTTAAATTCCCCCCTCCCCCCCCCCCCCAAAAAAAAAATGGACTCTTGTGGGAGCCGGTGTGAGACATATTGTAAACCCCATCCACCTGGAATCGGCATGTGGTTTACATACTTCATGTATAGTTTGCTATGGATTATGTAGCGATATATGTACACATAGGACTCGGGGTATATATACACCTGGAACTAAATTAAGCACCCCTGAAATGCTTCATGATCGTGAAGTTGCTGTTGCAGATTATTATGTTTTAATGATTGCTATGTCTTGCAGTACAATAAGTTTTCTTTATTTTACTTGTAAAGCCTGAGAGCACTTACGTGGATTGATTGGCTCTAAACTGTTTTTATTATTATTATTATTATTATTATCTCGTGAAACATGATGTTTCTGTTTGATAACGTACCCAAACACATCGTCCATTTGAAGCATGCTACCCACGAATGTCACAAAATAATCATCCAAATTCAATATCTAGGTCTAAAACTTCTTTTATCAGTAAATTATGTCATGGCCAGGAGAAGACTTCAGAGGCACTAAGATGGCAAATCGATGTACTGTACGAGGAGTGGCAGCAGTTGCCTCTGGACCGTATCGGGAGGATCACTGGTAGCATTAGGAAGAAGGTTCTGGCTGTCATCCGAGCACGAGGTGACTGCACTCGCTACTGACGTCTGACACAGCTATTGTGTTCGGGAGATCACATGTTACATTTTTTGTCTGTATTTACCGGCATTGTTTCATCATCGACCGTACCGTCGAAAGAGCATGTTTCCATCAAAAACATTACTGACAGATATATATAATTAGCACCATTAAAATACTGCATATTTTCACCATTGTGTTGTCTTTTATTTGTCAATCGACCATACTTTCCGCAAACAATCTCTTTTGGCCAACTGAAAGATAGCTTGAAAGTAATGACAGTTTCTTTTAAGACCACTGCGAAAGAAAATCAGGGGTGCTTAATTACGTTCCAGGTATATAGTATGGGTTCGTGACGGAAAATAGATGGGGAACGTGATTTTTTTCTCGAAAGTTTTCCGCACGTAACTGATTTACAACAGAACGGAGGTGTGTTCTGAGGGTGTGTTCAACTGAATGGGGCGATTTTCTTTCAAGTTCGAATTTTCCCCAAATTCTCCCCAAATTCTCTTCTACTTCGAAAAATTACCACTAACTACACGATAACTAGTTATTTGGCTCGTATTTCCCACTTAATCATCAGTTTCGACCTGTTGTTCGGATTCCTTAAGAAACCTCATTATAAGAGTAACACGCAGTGCTATAAGGCGCGTTCTATTAAACTGGAGTATTTTTCCTGATTAGGATTTTCCCCAGATGCTCAGTTACTTATAGAATTACCACAAACAACCCGATGACTGTGTATTTGGCTCGGATTTGTCACTAAATCCTCAGTTTCTACCTGTTGTTCGGATTTTTTGATAATCCTCTTTCTTCGTGTAGGAGGTAGTTCTTTAGGTTACCAACAAAAGTTGTGTTCGATCAAATAGGAGTATGTTTGCTGTATCGGGTTCCAGAATAAACCTACTTCTTAGAGTAGCACGTAGTGCTATAGACCCTAAAGAGTGTGAGTGTTGTGTTCAATTGAAGGGGGAGTATATATACTTACCCAAATGTATCCGACATCACCCAAAACGATTTGGCCTAATGGGAGTAACGTTGAGTTTGATTAATGGGGAGTAAATCTAATTACCAAAATGAACGCGATAACTGTTTATTTTGGAGCAGATTTCCCACTAAAATCCCGGTCTCTATCTGTTGATTTTAATCCCGGAGAATCTTCTTTATAATACTAGCACCTTGTGCTATGGGGCTCGAAAGATTTGATTTGTAAAGGGTGTGTTTGATCGAACTAGAGTAATTTTATTGGTTTGGATTCTTCCGGAATCCCATTTTTCTACCAATTTATCTCGTTCGGATTCTCTCAAAAGCCTGGATTGTCTTCCTATCCCAATCGCTATTCTGCCTGCACTCATCCAGCTGTTTGATCCTGTCCTAGCTATCTCTGGTCCTAATCATGGCCTCGACCAACATAATAATAATCAGTCAAATTGCTTGATTTTCCATTAATCTGTGCCAGCCCATACAAAGTTATCTTCATTGTTGAAAACGGAGGCTTCTTTGACTCTTAAACCAGAAAAATAATCAAGTAGGAATGGGCATTGCTCGGACGACTCGAATCCTATCGAGCAAATGCGCTATCGAGTAGTGGCTCGAACGAGTGACTCCACATTCGACTCTTCGACTCATCTCGGAAAAGGGGATTCAATAACCGCAGACGAATCCCAGAAATGGATTATATAGGGAAAAAGGGATTCCATGGGTAAGATTCAGTGTGATTCAAGCTGCTATACAGCTCCTGGTAGTCATAACATCGGCTTCCAGTATGTATTCTACTATCAGTCCTATGATTACTCTCTATTATAGTCACCCAATACTATAGTCTTCTTTCACCCTTACCATGCCTCATACTTCCTAGATGTGCTTGACCCTACCTGGTCTCTGCCCTCGGTCAGGTCCTTAACCGGCTTAACCAGAACGCGCCATTCATCGAAGCCCATATTGGTCTTTACATTCCACTGAACGAGTGCACGCTAGGGTACCCTACATATAAGAAACAGTCGTTGGTGCCGGTCTTAAAAACTAGACGTCCTGTCACGAAATGCGCACAAATAGCACTTAGATCTGCGCGTTAATCTACGCGCTGTGGCTATAGTAAGGCTATCAAATTCTGTACATATGGTCTGTGCACAAGCAATGTTTCTGCCAATGGACCTCCGGATAACCCGGAGGTCCATTGCCAGAAACATGGCCTGTGTTTGCCATGAGTAACCAGGAGAACCTGCCGTGCTTTGGATGTCATTCGATATGGCAATTGCGCGCAATTCCTACTCGCAATTAAGTCTAGATAAGCGCACAGTTCATGACAGAACTTCTAGTTTTAACTATATGTGCTTGTATGCTAGTGCACAATGTCTACACATCACATACAGCTCATAGGCGCATGCTGGATTGTCGAGATGGCTATATTTGTTTTGCGCACAATAGGAACCCCACTTACGGAATCCCTTTTTGAATATGTCCGAGGCTACAAAACTCATTTTTCACTGTATGTGCCTATGTGCTGTATGTGCTGTGTAGTAGTACAAAACACATATCAGCACATCCAGCATGTGTATGTGTAGCATGTGATGTGTACACATTGTGACACATTGTGTACTAGCACGCACGCACATCCTATCAACCACTAGTACAACGCTCCCTTCTTTTTGTCTGTCTAATCGTGTCGTAACCCTTTACACCGAATGTACCTATCAGCTGCATGTGCTTTACGCACATTGTGCACTAGCACACAAACACATCTCAGTACCACCAGTTGTCTCGGGTTTTGCGACGAAATCGACTTGTGAATACTCGCGATTTATCCATCTCAAAGGTGTCACTATTCGTAAATATTGCCGAATATGCGACACACTATTGATTCATTTTCAGTCTACTTCTGTTTTCTTCTATAATGTGGTGTTTTGTAAATAAAGGAAAATAATATAATCATTTGCCCCGCCTCTGCGTTTGATTGGTTGAAAGCAAACAGCGTGGAAGTCGTCAAAAGCGTATAAATCAAATCACGTGATGATTTGAAATGTCTACACGTTCGCAAATCCGATCCAACTTTGAAGACTCTGGAAGCCCTGCCCACTCAACCCAATTGTCATCGCGAGGGCGTGACGGCAGACTGATAGATGGATAACAAGCTTGTAAACAAAGATCAATGATCTATTTGTCATCGCCTCCAGAATATAATGATAATTTCTCGGGAACAATTGAATTTAATAAAATATACCGAAGTGTGAGACGAATAAAAGATTGTACATCCAAACATGATTTTGGGGGAACTTAAAAAAAATGTTTTTAATAATATTTTTACGTGACTTGCTAAATATCTGTCGTCTGCGATCGAAAATCAAAACAACAAACAATTTGACAATGATTGACGTGACCTGTTTGTGGCACACTTTCCTGAGTTTGACTATTGTCTTTTGCGAAAATTAAAAGTTTTTCGTTCACGTACACATAGTTTTTATATTTTAATATTACAGCCGGATTAAATTATAAGAAATAACTGTTGTTTTTCCTTCAGTTTATGCGATATAAACCAAAAATTTTGAGCACAAGCTTAATCATAACTCGCTACGCGAGTTATGAAGCTTGTGCTGAAAATTTTCGGTTTAATGTCGCAAAAACCAAAGGAAAAACAACAGTTATTTCTTAACTGATCGGAATCCGTTTATCGGTTGTTTTTTCAATGAAGTTCATGCAACTCCTTATCTGTACAATATGGATGTACCAGTAATGTAGAATAGTGACAGCTTTGGGATGTACAAATTGGACCCACGTTTATTTACAGAATAATGGATTTAACAAAGGACTGAATGTTTACCATCTTCTTATGTGAGTAGTTTTTATTTCAGGCTTTGGCCTTGTTACAAAACCATAGGAAGGAGCGTAGCAAGCAAGAATGAACCACAGGAAGGGCCACCGCGACTACGTATGATAGCATAAATGATTGATTGATTGATTGATTGATTGATTGATTGATCAATAGCACTAATGTAATAATGTACTGAACAATTAAATAAAGAGTAATCCCTTGACAGGGCTGGTAACGTGAAATGTTTTCAGACCACTTATAATCGCTGATCACATTTTAACCCTTTACCTATCGGCCGCATCTACAGTTAAAACTAGAAGTCCTGTCATGAAATGCGCACAAATAGCACGTTGATATGCGCGTTAATGTACGCGTTATGGCCCAAGTAAAGCTATCAAATTCTGTACATATGGCCTGTGCACAAGCAATGTTTCAGCCAATGGACCTCCGGGTAACCCGCAGGTCTATTGGCAGAAACATTGCTTGTGTTTGCTGAGTAATCAGGAGATCCTGCCATGCTGTGGATGTCATTCGATATGGCAATTGCGCGCAATTCCAACGCGCAATTAAGCCTAGATAAGCGCACTATTCGTGACAGGACTTCTAGTTTTAACTGTACCCGCGTAATATGCAAATTCAGCAGTTGAAATAAATATTATTTTTCAGATAGTCACAACAAAACCATATCATGTGACCCCTCGTTGGAACGAGCTCGTCGAGCTCGTTCCAACTAGGGGTCACATGTTATGGTTTTGTTGAATTTTTTTTAAAAATTAAAAAAATGGTATTTAAAATAATAAATGGGAGTGTTCCAATGTAAGGTCACATAATGTGGTTTTGTTGAATTTTTTTCCAAAATTTAAAAATAAAAATATTTAAAATAACACATTTTGATATCGTCTGCGTTGGGTAAAGGGTTTATCCTTTCAACCCGACCGGTCGATTTTCCCGACCAGAAGCATGATACGAAATAATTTCATTAAGTAGGATGGCTACGGAGTGAATGTGTGGGGTAGACTCATTAATATTTCAACGAAAATGAAAATATTAATTGGTCTACCCGGGGGAGCGGTGGCTCAGTAGGTAGAGAGGTGCAGGCTGCAAGCCGAGAGGTCATCGGTGCGAATCCCACCTGCGGCAATCGCGTTGTGTCCTTGGGCAAGACACTTCACCCACATTGCCCACGTGGGTCACGGTGACGCTGTGTACTAAGGCGTACTGCACGTCGATGGTGCACTTGTCTTCAACCAATGCTAACCCTGCTTGTGTGGAGTTAGTATGTTGGGGAGTTGACAGTTGCTCGGCGTTGCTCGGTGGTTCTCTCCGGGTACTCCGGCTTCCTCCACCCATAAAACTGTCGTGGTCATGATTAGCCATTGTGCAGAAATGTGTGACCTTAAACACCAATAAATAAATAATATATATATATATATATATATATATATATATATATATATATATATAACTATGTAAACAACATTTCGGCAACTTCTTGTCATTTGGGCAACTTGCGTCATTTGGGCAACCTCAGAGATATTCATCAATATATTTGTCACAAACGACTATATTTATTAAAACATCTCTTATCACTTCTATTTTATCAATAAATAATGCATTTGTGTATTAAAATTGAAAATATATGCATTTTTAAAAGATATATGATTTTGCGTTGCCCAAATCCGGTTGCCTTAATGTTGGTTGCCTAAAGGTCAAAAAGTGTTTACTATATAAACGTCCTTTGGGCAACATTCTGTATATATTTATTTTCATATGGGAGTCATTCAGGCAACGTTATATATATGTTCCCTTTCTATATGAACGTCATTCAGGCAACGTTTTGCATTATTATCAATAATAAATAGACGACATCTAAATTACAAATATTTGTTTTTTAAAAGTGCGAAGTGGATCAGAATCTTGAATATCTGTCACAAATACAACATCAGAGTCGCATTTGCGAAGTGCAATCATTCCTTGATCAGCACAGTGAACTTCAAATTGAAAGATCACGAGGACGGTTCGCTCATGATCCTCATTCCTCAACTGCAATGTGGCCTTAGACAAGGCTCTTGGTGTCATTCGCCAATGTGAGGTGTGGTGGCATTGTTTACTAATGCACAGAGCATGACAGTACAGTATGTGGTGATATATTTGGCTTCTGACACTGTCAACACCGTTTCCACCGAAATAAAATGTTGGAGAGTCTGATAGTTACTCGCCCCAGTTCAATGGTTTCCTCGGTCTTATAAAGGAGTTCCTCGTTCTGCAGTGTACCGTGCGTTTTTACCGAGAGGAAACACGTTGTCCATTTTTGCGAGGGTGGGGGCTCTCCGAGGAGAGCCAGCTACTTTAGATACTTTTGACGAGCGGCCTCAACTGCGATTGTCTGGGAGGCTTCTATTGAGTGGGGCTCGTGAGATACTCGTCCGCTTTTACCAGAGAGGAGGTTCATCTGCAAGTCACTGTCCAGATAAATTCAACCACGCCGTCTATTTTGATGAAGGGGGATAAATTCAACCACGCCGTCTGTTTTGATGAAAGGGGACCTCGTCTGAATACATCGTCTTCTAACGAGGACTGTGTGTATGTGTGTGTGTGTGGGGGGGGGGGGGGGGGTCCAGATATACACTATTTTCTGGGGGCAGGTCGGCCTGCATTTAAATTACCTTTGAAAGCACGATCGCTTTTACAGATTGTAAATGCGTGTGTGAGGGGAGGGGGTGATGGTTGTGGGGAACCAACAGCTGCCGATCTTACCAGGACGGCTGAAATCGTCGATAAAGGGAGTGCTGCTCGCGTGCAAAGCACTCCGCTTGTGGACTATGGGTGTGGGCATTGTGCACTCTCAAAAATTCATCCAACCGCGCTCCCAGTGAGCAAGAAAATTATCTTCTAAGGAGAGTACTACTTACTACCGTTGCTTTCACGCGAGTACTTAACTATCGCCCTTGCCATCCACCGTCCACTGCAAAATACGGTCCATGGTCTGATGAAAAGGCCCTCGTCTGAAATGCATAACTGGCGACATTCTCGTCCTCCGTGTGCCAAAGTTCAGCAGGGATGGGAGGACTCTTCTTCAAAGACACTCCTATAATTACTCTCCCCGATTACCTGCTAGCGCATTCTTGACGCGATCCATACACACACTTATGTGGGTAGGATCCCAGTTCAACATATTCGGTGTTAACAAAAGGGTGTTTAACAGGAAGAAAACTGCAGGCTCGGATTTTAATAAACTCTCTATCTCGAGAGCCTGGATTGCCTCTAATGAATAGTCCTATTTGGTTCCCAAAATCATTTAAGAAAAAATATTTGAGTGTGGATTGGTCTCAAATGCAACTAATGGCTCGTGTATTCATAATTTGGACAGTTCTTCACGAAAACCAGAACAAATCAAACATATCCGAATATCACAAAAAGGTTAGCAAATTATAGTCAAGTCTGACTCAGGGTTTGAATTCCAATTAAACCCACATCTCAGGGTTGGGGTGGTGAGGGGTGTACTTTGCAGTGCCCCCAAAGGCAACTATGACTCGTCTTACCATGAGGTGGGTCCATTTGGATGAAAACCAGGCATGGTCGGACGCGGCGTGTGCACATCCAAAGTGCGCAAGGGTATGGCAAGAAGGAAAAATCAGGTTTTGGGCTCGAAATTACAATAATGATCATTATCATAATTTGTGCTCGACGGCATAAAGACAAGGCCCATTTCGACCTTGGCGGAACACATTCGGTGTTGGTAAGTGGATGGCAAATAAGAATTGTTCGATTTCAGGCAGGCCTAGATTTCAATAAAAATCTATATTCTTCAGAACCTGGATTGGTTTTAAGGGTGCTAATTACACGTGTTATTAAGTAAAATGCATGAAAATCAAGGCGGGTCGGATCCTAATTGAACACGCCCGCAAAACACAGAGATGGCAAATAATGAAGGTCCCACTCTAGGCCCAGGTTTCAATAAAATCCTTATCTTGAGAGCCTGCAGTTGTCTCAAAGATAAGAGATGATTCAGGTGAACACGATTTGGGGTCATTGGCATGAAAACCAGTATGCGTCGGTGCTTCGCTAACGCATCCACAATTCACAGGAGGATGGGAAATTTAAGAAAAATATGCATTTTGGCCGGATTTAAAAAAAACACATCTTGTGAGCACGGAGTGACCCAAATGGCAACAAATAACATGTTTATCGTTATTTGGACTTGTTCGGAGAAAAGCACAGAGAGACTGAAATCCGGTTAAACGTCATTTGGGCCACGTGTTGTATATATTTTTATCATATGGGAGTCATTCAGGCAACGTTATATATATGCTCGCTTTCTATATGAACGCCATTCAGGCAACGTTTTGCATTATTATCAATATTAAATAGACGACATCTAAATAACAAGTATTTGTTTTTTAAAAGTGCGAAGTGGATCAGAAGCTTGAATATCTGTCACAAATACAACATCAGAGTTGCGTTTGCGAAGTGCAATCGTTCCTTGATCAGCACAGTGAACTTCAAATTGAAAGATTACGAGGTCGGTTCGCTCATGATCCTCATTCCTCAACTGCAATGTGGCCTTAAACAAGGCTCTTGGTGTCATTTGCCCATGTGAGGTGTGGTGCCATTGTTTACTAATGCACAGAGCATGACAGTACAGTATGTGGTGATATATTTGGCTTCTGACACTGTCAACCCCGTTTCCACCGGAATAAAATGTTGGAGAGTCTGATAGTTACTCGCCCCAGTTCAGTGGTTCCCTCGGTCGTATAAAGGAGTTCCTCGTTCTGCAGTGTACCGTGCGTTTTTACCGAGAGGAAATACATTGTCCATTTTTGCGAGGGGTGGGGGCTCTCCGAGGAGAGCCAGCTACTTTAGATACTTTTGACGAGCGGCCTCAACTGCGATTGCCTGGGGGGCTTCTATTGAGTGGGGCTCGTGAGATACACAACGAAGGTCTCACTTTAGGCCCAGGTTTCAATAAAATCCTTATCTTGAGAGCCTGTAATTGTCTCAAAGATAAGAGATGATTCAGGTGAACACGATTTGGGGTCATTGGCATGAAAACCAGTATGCGTCGGTGCTTCGCTAACGCATCCACAATTCACAGGAGGATGGGAAATTTAAGAAAAATATGCATTTTGGCCGGATTTAAAAAGAAACACATCTTGTGAGCACGGAGTGACCCAAATGACAACAAATAACATGTTTATCGTTATTTGGACTTGTTCGGAGAAAAGCACAGAGAGACTGAAATCCGTTTAAACGTCATTTCGGCAACGTGTTGTATATATTGTTATCATATGGGAGTCATTCAGGCAACGTAATATATATGCTCGCTTTCTATATGAACGCCATTCAGGCAACGTTTTGCATTATTATCAATATTAAATAGACGACATCTAAATAACAAGTATTTGTTTTTTAAAAGTGCGAAGTGGATCAGAAGCTTGAATATCTGTCACAAATACAACATCAGAGTTGCGTTTGCGAAGTGCAATCGTTCCTTGATCAGCACAGTGAACTTCAAATTGAAAGATTACGAGGTCAGTTCGCTCATGATCCTCATTCCTCAACTGCAATGTGGCCTTAAACAAGGCTCTTGGTGTCATTTGCCCATGTGAGGTATGGTGCCATTGTTTACTAATGCACAGAGCATGACAGTACAGTATGTGGTGATATATTTGGTTTCTGACACTGTCAACCCCGTTTCCATCGGAATAAAATGTTGGAGAGTCTGATAGTTACTCGCCCCAGTTCAGTGGTTTCCTCGGTCTTATAAAGGAGTTCCTCGTTCTGCAGTGTACCGTGCGTTTTTACCGAGAGGAAATACATTGTCCATTTTTGCGAGGGGTGGGGGCTCTCCGAGGAGAGCCAGCTACTTTAGATACTTTTGACGAGCGGCCTCAACTGCGATTGTCTCGGAGGGTTCTATTGAGTGGGGCTCGTGAGATACACAACGAAGGTCCCACTTCAGGCCCAGGTTTCAATAAAATCCTTATCTTGAGAGCCTGTAATTGTCTCAAAGATAAGAGATGATTCGGGTGAACACGATTTGGGGTCGTTGGCATGAAAACCAGTATGAGTCGGTGCTTCGCTAACGCATCCCCAATTCACAGGAGAATGGGAAATTTAAGAAAAATATGCATTTTGGCCGGATTTAAAAAAGACTTCATCTTGAGAGCACGGAGTGACCCAAATGGCAACAAATAACATGTTTATCGTTATTTTACTTGTTCGGTGAAACGCAGACAAAGACTGAAATCCGGTTAAACGTCATTTGCGCAACGTGTTGCATATATTTTTATCATATGGGAGTAGTTTAGGCAACGTTATATATATGTTAGTTTTCTAAATGAACGCCTTTCACACAACGTCTTGCATTTTATCAATTTTAAATAGACTACATCCAAACAACCAGCATTTGTTTTTTTTTCAATGTGCGAAGTGGATCAGAATCGTGAATATCCTTCACAAATGGAATATGAGAGTCGAGTTAGTGAAGCGCAATGGTTCATTGATGGCACAGTGATTTTAAAATTGAAAGCTCACGGTGACTGTTCGCTGATGATCCTCATTCATCATCTGCCATCCGTGAGCCCTTAGACAAGGTTCTTGGAGTCTTTTTCCCATGTACTATGTGGTACCATTGCGTACTAAGGCACAGAGCACAACAGAACAGCATGCGGGGTACACTGGCTTCTGACACTTTCAACACGGTATCCACCAGATTAAAATGTTGGGGAGTCTAATAGTTACTTGTCGCAGCTCGGTTGGTTTTTCGGCTGCGTTAACCAGCAAAATAGTCGCGTTCGTGTGTATGTATGCGTGCCAATGGTTCAAATGAAAGTGTCAATGACACTTTAGCATAACCTGACTTTGTGTTGTGTTTTGTGAAATGGATAATGTTGTCTATGAATTGATTATGAAATACGACAAGAAGTTTGATAAATGAGAATATGTTAATTTCTGTTCCCTGTATGCTATGTTTCCAATAAGAATAGTTCGAAGTTTAGACTGTACTAAAGAAATGAGGCCTGGGTTAATGTGGCACTCAGTTAATGCATGGCGACCAAAGTTACCAAGTTTCAGTAAACTTATTCCAAAACAAGCCATTTTACCAGGTTGCAATGAACTCCCTTGTTAAATATAGCTCGAAGACGTTGCTGAAGGAATCTAGTTCACACGACAGCTCGACGGTCACGGTTGGCCGATCATGCCCAAAATAGGAAAGACTCACTTAGAGATCATACCGCGTTATTCTACCAACTTGCAATGGAATTCTTTCATAAAAACAACCTGTAGACAGTACTAAAGGAATATAGGTCAACTGACCAGGCGGGATAACGGCTGAACGATCGCGACCAAAACAGAGCAGACTCATCTAAACATTATACCGAGTTATCCGTCCAAGTTAACATGAAATCGCTTAACAAATATGAACTGTAGACTGTGCTAACAAATCATAGGCGTCGATCATGACATTATACTGAGTCATCCTACAATTTTGCAATGGAATTCCCTTAATAAATGTAATCTGTAGACTGGGCCAAAGAAATCTAGGTAACGCGCCTCTGCGATAGTCACGGTTGACTGAACCCAACCAAACAGGACGTTCTGCTCCAGTAATTACGCAGAGTCATCCTACGACGTTAAAATATAATCCCTTCATAAATATGACCTGTGGAGTTTGGTAAAGATTTTCGGGCTTCGGGACTTGTAGCCGTCACGGTGGACCGATCGCTATCAAAAGGGCGCGTTCTTGTCTAGACATCATACGGAGTCACCCTATAAAGATTCAATGAAATCCCTTCCTAAATACGACCTTTAGACTATGTTAAAGTTTTTCGGGCTTCGGGCTTCGGACCCGCGTAGCCGACAGGGTTGACCGATCACGACTAAAATAGGACGTTCTCGTCTAGACATTATACTGAGTCTTTGTACCGAGTTACGATGAAATCCCTTCATAAATACGACATTTGGACTGTACTAAAAGTTTTTGGGTTTCAGCCTCGGGCATTTAACACGGCGTGCTGATGCGAAAAAAGGGGGAAGTCTCACCCCGACCTGACCGTGAACCCACATATGGAATTTTGTGATGATCTGACAAGTACTACGGGGTGTAGACTGTGGAAAAGAAAATCTGAACAGACTGACAGACAGATTGACTTCCGTACGAGTGGTGGTAATAGCTTATCTTGACATTGTCAAGTTCTGTTATAAAGCAGTATGAACTAACGATCCACTAGAACAAATTATATGGGATGTGGATGCTATGCCAAAGTAAAATGTCAAAACAAACAGGAAAACATATTTTATGCACTTCAGCAAGCGTAAGCTATCGTCCCTTCATTAATTCCTACTGAAAGTGAAATCATGAAAAATATGGCTGAAGATAAGTGGTGCTCGAAATATTCCCCACAATATATATCCGGTAAGTACAGACACCTGTCGATGTATCTGCCGAGGAACCTGCTCACAGATTGAATTGGGATTAAGTTGGCAGACTGGTCGGTGAGTGGATTTCTTCTGGTCAACATGCCCATAGCGCGTTGAGGATACACCATTCAGTAAAGAGAGTGCTTTCGCGTACAAAGCACTCCGCATTCTAACGAGGGCTGGGTGCACTGTTCACTCTCAAAAACTCATTCAACTGCGCTCCCTCATAGTAAGACGCTCATCTTCTGAAGAGAGTATTAGTTACTGTCGTGGCTTTCCCGCTCATGGTTAGCTATCTCGACCTTACCTTCCACTTTGGTAAGAGGAAGCTCTCGCCTAGAAGTACGGTCCGTGTTCTGATGAAAAAACCCTCACCTAAAATGCACAGTTCGTGATCAAAATCGGTGAAGCTCTCGTCTCTCTGTTTATGAAATGAAATACAAGAACTGATAACTGAGAATATGTTAATTTCTATTCTCTGTTTGCTATGTTTGGAATATGAATAATTTAAGGTTTAGACTGTGCTGAAGAAGTGAGGCCTGAGTATAAATTATTTCAAAAAGAGTCATCCTACCAAGTTCCAATGAAATTCCTTTATAAATATAACTCGCAGACATTGCCAAAGGAATCTAGGTCACATGACAGCTCGGCGGTCACAGTTCGCCGATCATTACCAAAATAGGAGAGTTCCATCTAGATATCATACCAAGTTATCCTACGTCACGGCTGATCAATTTTGCAATATCATACCAAGTTATCCTACGTCGCGCCTGATCAATTTTGCAATGACAAAGCTTTATTAAATGCAATCTGCAGACTGTGCTAAAGGAATCTAGGAAACGCCCCATGCGGCCGTCACGGTTGACTGAAACCGACCAAAAAGTTCTCATCTCGACATTATACAGAGTCATCCTACGAAGTTAAAATCAAATACCTTCGTAAAAACGACCTGTAGACTGTGGAAAACATGTTCGGCTTCGGGCCCGCGTAGCTGTCAAGGTGGGCCGATCGAGACCAAAAGGGGACGTTTTCTTCCTTCTGCACATTATACGGAGGAATCGTCGTACAAAGTTACAATAAAATCACTTTATAAATACTACCTGTAGGGTGTGTGAGTGGTTTTCGGGCTTCGGACCACGTAGCCGTTACGGCCGATCGGTCGCGACCAAAAGTGGACGTTCTCATCTAGACATTCGAAGTTTTCCAACCAAGTTACAACGAAATTCCTTCATAAATTCGACTTGGGAGCTGTACTGAATGTTTTCGTGTTTCAGGCTCCGACAGCCGTCACAACTGACCGATCACGGCCAGAAGTGGACATTGTCATCGGAAAGGACCTTAAACTAGCATGTGAACATTCGCGAGGATCCGAGTAGAACTGTGGAGTGTAACCTATGTTAAAGAAAATGTAAACAGACTGACAGACTTCCACACGCGTGATGGAAATAATAGCTTATCTTGACTTTGTCAAGTTGAGTTAAAAATCCGTATGAACCTACGATCCACTAAAGCAAATATAGATGGGATGTGGTGCAAGGCCAAAGTAAAAGGGCAAAAAAACCTGAACAGTTGTTTCATACATTTTAGTAAACGTAACCGATCTTCCCATCATCAATTCCTACTGAGACTGGTATCAGGAAAAATATGGCTAAAGATGGATCGTCCTCGAAATATTTCCCACGATATAGCCGGTACAGACACCTGTCGGAGTAAATGTCGGGAAATTTGCCCACACATTGATTTGAGATTAATTTGGTAGACTGGTCTGTGAGTGAATTCCATCTGGTCAAATTGCTCCATACCGCGTCGAGGATACACCACTCAGTGAAGAGAGAGTGTCTTCACATCTACACATACAACCGGTATAGGTTTATGACCCGACAGATAACCCGCCCTACCCAAGCATACACATACCCTCAGTCAAACACACCAACATCTGTCCTTGTTTACTTGAGTTTAAATGAAGGACGTACTATTGGACGAAACTATATATTTTACAATAACGAACAGAGAAATTTATTATAAATGAAGAAGATTGGTCTGTTACAGGGTGGTTATTTAGCACTGTCCACAATACATCAAAGGGAGGGGGGGGGGGGGTGGTGGATCGTACAAAATCGGGTCGGATTCACTCAACACAGTGGATGTGGGTTAATTTGTAGCCTAACTGATTTAAGAGTATAATTCTGCAGTGAGCCGTGGGTGAGCTTTCAAATAATGAAGGTCCCACTTTAGGCCCAGGTTTCAATAAACTCCTTATCTTGAGAGCCTGTAGTTGTCTCAAAGATAAGAGATGATTCAGGTGAACACGATTTGGGGTCATTGCCATGAAAACCAGTATGCGTCGGTGCTTCGCTAACGCATCCACAATTCACAGGAGGATGGGAAATTTAAGAAAAATATGCATTTTGGCCGGATTTAAAAAAGACCACATCTTGTGAGCACGGAGTGACCCAAATGGCAACAAATCACATGTTTATCGTTATTTGGACTTGTTCGGAGAAAAGCAGACAGAGACTGAAATCCGGTTAAACGTCATTTGGGCAACGTGTTGTATATATTTTTATCATATGGGAGTCATTCAGGCAACGTAATATATATGCTCGCTTTCTATATGAACGCCATTCAGGCAACGTTTTGCATTATTATCAATATTAAATAGACGACATCTAAATAACAAGTATTAGTTTTTTAAAAGTGCGAAGTGGATCAGAAGCTTGAATATCTGTCACAAATACAACATCAGAGTTGCGTTTGCGAAGTGCAATCGTTCGTTGATGAGCACAGTGAACTTCAAATTGAAAGATTACGAGGTCGGTTCGCTCATGATCCTCATTCCTCAACTGCAATGTGGCCTTAAACAAGGCTCTTGGTGTCATTTGCCCATGTGAGGTGTGGTGCCATTGTTTACTAATGCACAGAGCATGACAGTACAGTATGTGGTGATATATTTGGTTTCTGACACTGTCAACCCCGTTTCCATCGGAATAAAATGTTGGAGAGTCTGATAGTTACTCGCCCCAGTTCAGTGGTTTCCTCGGTCTTATAAAGGAGTTCCTCGTTCTGCAGTGTACCGTGCGTTTTTACCGAGAGGAAATACATTGTCCATTTTTGCGAGGGGTGGGGGCTCTCCGAGGACAGCCAGCTACTTTAGATACTTTTGACGAGCGGCCTCAACTGCGATTGCCTGGGGGGCTTCTATTGAGTGGGGCTCGTGAGATACACAACGAAGGTCTCACTTTAGGCCCAGGTTTCAATAAAATCCTTATCTTGAGAGCCTGTAATTGTCTCAAAGATAAGAGATGATTCAGGTGAACACGATTTGGGGTCATTGGCATGAAAACCAGTATGCGTCGGTGCTTCGCTAACGCATCCACAATTCACAGGAGGATGGGAAATTTAAGAAAAATATGCATTTTGGCCGGATTTAAAAAGAAACACATCTTGTGAGCACGGAGTGACCCAAATGACAACAAATAACATGTTTATCGTTATTTGGACTTGTTCGGAGAAAAGCACAGAGAGACTGAAATCCGTTTAAACGTCATTTGGGCAACGTGTTGTATATATTGTTATCATATGGGAGTCATTCAGGCAACGTAATATATATGCTCGCTTTCTATATGAACGCCATTCAGGCAACGTTTTGCATTATTATCAATATTAAATAGACGACATCTAAATAACAAGTATTTGTTTTTTAAAAGTGCGAAGTGGATCAGAAGCTTGAATATCTGTCACATATACAACATCAGAGTTGCGTTTGCGAAGTGCAATCGTTCCTTGATCAGCACAGTGAACTTCAAATTGAAAGATTACGAGGTCGGTTCGCTCATGATCCTCATTCCTCAACTGCAATGTGGCCTTAAACAAGGCTCTTGGTGTCATTTGCCCATGTGAGGTATGGTGCCATTGTTTACTAATGCACAGAGCATGACAGTACAGTATGTGGTGATATATTTGGTTTCTGACACTGTCAACCCCGTTTCCATCGGAATAAAATGTTGGAGAGTCTGATAGTTACTCGCCCCAGTTCAGTGGTTTCCTCGGTCTTATAAAGGAGTTCCTCGTTCTGCAGTGTACCGTGCGTTTTTACCGAGAGGAAATACATTGTCCATTTTTGCGAGGGGTGGGGGCTCTCCGAGGAGAGCCAGCTACTTTAGATACTTTTGACGAGCGGCCTCAACTGCGATTGTCTCGGAGGGTTCTATTGAGTGGGGCTCGTGAGATACACAACGAAGGTCCCACTTTAGGCCCAGGTTTCAATAAAATCCTTATCTTGAGAGCCTGTAATTGTCTCAAAGATAAGAGATGATTCGGGTGAACACGATTTGGGGTCGTTGGCATGAAAACCAGTATGAGTCGGTGCTTCGCTAACGCATCCCCAATTCACAGGAGAATGGGAAATTTAAGAAAAATATGCATTTTGGCCGGATTTAAAAAAGACTTCATCTTGAGAGCACGGAGTGACCCAAATGGCAACAAATAACATGTTTATCGTTATTTTACTTGTTCGGTGAAACGCAGACAAAGACTGAAATCCGGTTAAACGTCATTTGCGCAACGTGTTGCATATATTTTTATCATATGGGAGTAGTTTAGGCAACGTTATATATATGTTAGTTTTCTAAATGAACGCCTTTCACACAACGTCTTGCATTTTATCAATTTTAAATAGACTACATCCAAACAACCAGCATTTGTTTTTTTTTTCAATGTGCGAAGTGGATCAGAATCGTGAATATCCTTCACAAATGGAATATGAGAGTCGAGTTAGTGAAGCGCAATGGTTCATTGATGGCACAGTGATTTTAAAATTGAAAGCTCACGGTGACTGTTCGCTGATGATCCTCATTCATCATCTGCCATCCGTGAGCCCTTAGACAAGGTTCTTGGAGTCTTTTTCCCATGTACTATGTGGTACCATTGCGTACTAAGGCACAGAGCACAACAGAACAGCATGCGGGGTACACTGGCTTCTGACACTTTCAACACGGTATCCACCAGATTAAAATGTTGGGGAGTCTAATAGTTACTTGTCGCAGCTCGGTTGGTTTTTCGGCTGCGTTAACCAGCAAAATAGTCGCGTTCGTGTGTATGTATGCGTGCCAATGGTTCAAATGAAAGTGTCAATGACACTTTAGCATAACCTGACTTTGTGTTGTGTTTTGTGAAATGGATAATGTTGTCTATGAATTGATTATGAAATACGACAAGAAGTTTGATAAATGAGAATATGTTAATTTCTGTTCCCTGTATGCTATGTTTCCAATAAGAATAGTTCGAAGTTTAGACTGTACTAAAGAAATGAGGCCTGGGTTAATGTGGCACTCAGTTAATGCATGGCGACCAAAGTTACCAAGTTTCAGTAAACTTATTCCAAAACAAGCCATTTTACCAGGTTGCAATGAACTCCCTTGTTAAATATAGCTCGAAGACGTTGCTGAAGGAATCTAGTTCACACGACAGCTCGACGGTCACGGTTGGCCGATCATGCCCAAAATAGGAAAGACTCACTTAGAGATCATACCGCGTTATTCTACCAACTTGCAATGGAATTCTTTCATAAAAACAACCTGTAGACAGTACTAAAGGAATATAGGTCAACTGACCAGGCGGGATAACGGCTGAACGATCGCGACCAAAACAGAGCAGACTCATCTAAACATTATACCGAGTTATCCGTCCAAGTTAACATGAAATCGCTTAACAAATATGAACTGTAGACTGTGCTAACAAATCTACATCATAGGCGTCGATCATGACATTATACTGAGTCATCCTACAATTTTGCAATGGAATTCCCTTAATAAATGTAATCTGTAGACTGGGCCAAAGAAATCTAGGTAACGCGCCTCTGCGATAGTCACGGTTGACTGAACCCAACCAAACAGGACGTTCTGCTCCAGTAATTACGCAGAGTCATCCTACGACGTTAAAATATAATCCCTTCATAAATATGACCTGTGGAGTGTGGTAAAGATTTTTGGGCTTCGGGACTTGTAGCCGTCACGGTGGACCGATCGCTATCAAAAGGGCGCGTTCTTGTCTAGACATCATACGGAGTCACCCTATAAAGATTCAATGAAATCCCTTCCTAAATACGACCTTTAGAATATGTTAAAGTTTTTCGGGCTTCGGACCCGCGTAGCCGACAGGGTTGACCGATCACGACTAAAATAGGACGTTCTCGTCTAGACATTATACTGAGTCTTTGTACCGAGTTACGATGAAATCCCTTCATAAATACGACATTTGGACTGTACTAAAAGTTTTTGGGTTTCAGCCTCGGGCATTTAACACGGCGTGCTGATGCGAAAAAAGGGGGAAATCTCACCCCGACCTGACCGTGAACCCACATATGGAATTTTGTGATGATCTGACAAGTACTACGGGGTGTAGACTGTGGAAAAGAAAATCTGAACAGACTGACAGACAGATTGACTTCCGTACGAGTGGTGGTAATAGCTTATCTTGACATTGTCAAGTTCAGTTATAAAGCAGTATGAACTAACGATCCACTAGAACAAATTATATGGGATGTGGATGCTATGCCAAAGTAAAATGTCAAAAAAACAGGAAAACATATTTTATGCACTTCAGCAAGCGTAAGCTATCGTCCCTTCATTAATTCCTACTGAAAGTGAAATCATGAAAAATATGGCTGAAGATAAGTGGTGCTCGAAATATTCCCCACAATATATATCCGGTAAGTACAGACACCTGTCGATGTATCTGCCGAGGAACCTGCTCACAGATTGAATTGGGATTAAGTTGGCAGACTGGTCGGTGAGGGGATTTCATCTGGTCAACATGCCCATAGCGCGTTGAGGATACACCATTCAGTAAAGAGAGTGCTTTCGCGTACAAAGCACTCCGCATTCTAACGAGGGCTGGGTGCACTGTTCACTCTCAAAAACTCATTCAACTGCGCTCCCTCATAGTAAGACGCTCATCTTCTGAAGAGAGTATTAGTTACTGCCGTGGCTTTCCCGCTCATGGTTAGCTATCTCGACCTTACCTTCCACTTTGGTAAGAGGAAGCTCTCGCCTAGAAGTACGGTCCGTGTTCTGATGAAAAAACCCTCACCTAAAATGCACAGTTCGTGATCAAAATCGGTGAAGCTCTCGTCTCTCTGTTTATGAAATGAAATACAAGAACTGATAACTGAGAATATGTTAATTTCTATTCTCTGTTTGCTATGTTTGGAATATGAATAATTTAAGGTTTAGACTGTGCTGAAGAAGTGAGGCCTGAGTATAAATTATTTCAAAAAGAGTCATCCTACCAAGTTCCAATGAAATTCCTTTATAAATATAACTCGCAGACATTGCCAAAGGAATCTAGGTCACATGACAGCTCGGCGGTCACAGTTCGCCGATCATTACCAAAATAGGAGAGTTCCATCTAGATATCATACCAAGTTATCCTACGTCACGGCTGATCAATTTTGCAATATCATACCAAGTTATCCTACGTCGCGCCTGATCAATTTTGCAATGACAAAGCTTTATTAAATGCAATCTGCAGACTGTGCTAAAGGAATCTAGGAAACGCCCCATGCGGCCGTCACGGTTGACTGAAACCGACCAAAAAGTTCTCATCTCGACATTATACAGAGTCATCCTACGAAGTTAAAATCAAATACCTTCGTAAAAACGACCTGTAGACTGTGGAAAACATGTTCGGCTTCGGGCCCGCGTAGCTGTCAAGGTGGGCCGATCGAGACCAAAAGGGGACGTTTTCTTCCTTCTGCACATTATACGGAGGAATCGTCGTACAAAGTTACAATAAAATCACTTTATAAATACTACCTGTAGGGTGTGTGAGTGGTTTTCGGGCTTCGGACCACGTAGCCGTTACGGCCGATCGGTCGCGACCAAAAGTGGACGTTCTCATCTAGACATTCGAAGTTTTCCAACCAAGTTACAACGAAATTCCTTCATAAATTCGACTTGGGAGCTGTACTGAATGTTTTCGTGTTTCAGGCTCCGACAGCCGTCACAACTGACCGATCACGGCCAGAAGTGGACATTGTCATCGGAAAGGACCTTAAACTAGCATGTGAACATTCGCGAGGATCCGAGTAGAACTGTGGAGTGTAACCTATGTTAAAGAAAATGTAAACAGACTGACAGACTTCCACACGCGTGATGGAAATAATAGCTTATCTTGACTTTGTCAAGTTGAGTTAAAAATCCGTATGAACCTACGATCCACTAAAGCAAATATAGATGGGATGTGGTGCAAGGCCAAAGTAAAAGGGCAAAAAAACCTGAACAGTTGTTTCATACATTTTAGTAAACGTAACCGATCTTCCCATCATCAATTCCTACTGAGACTGGTATCAGGAAAAATATGGCTAAAGATGGATCGTCCTCGAAATATTTCCCACGATATAGCCGGTACAGACACCTGTCGGAGTAAATGTCGGGAAATTTGCCCACACATTGATTTGAGATTAATTTGGTAGACTGGTCTGTGAGTGAATTCCATCTGGTCAAATTGCTCCATACCGCGTCGAGGATACACCACTCAGTGAAGAGAGAGTGTCTTCGCATCTACACATACAACCGGTATAGGTTTATGACCCGACAGATAACCCGCCCTACCCAAGCATACACATACCCTCAGTCAAACACACCAACATCTGTCCTTGTTTACTTGAGTTTAAATGAAGGACGTACTATTGGATGAAACTACATATTTTACAATAACGAACAGAGAAATTTATTATAAATGAAGAAGATTGGTCTGTTACAGGGTGGTTATTTAGCACTGTCCACAATACATCAAAGGGAGGGGGGGGGGGGGGTGGTGGATCGTACAAAATCGGGTCGGATTCACTCAACACAGTGGATGTGGGTTAATTTGTAGCCTAACTGATTTAAGAGTATAATTTTGCAGTGAGCCGTGGGTGAGCTTTCAAATAATGAAGGTCCCACTTTAGGCCCAGGTTTCAATAAACTCCTTATCTTGAGAGCCTGTAGTTGTCTCAAAGATAAGAGATGATTCAGGTGAACACGATTTGGGGTCATTGCCATGAAAACCAGTATGCGTCGGTGCTTCGCTAACGCATCCACAATTCACAGGAGGATGGGAAATTTAAGAAAAATATGCATTTTGGCCGGATTTAAAAAAGACCACATCTTGTGAGCACGGAGTGACCCAAATGGCAACAAATCACATGTTTATCGTTATTTGGACTTGTTCGGAGAAAAGCAGACAGAGACTGAAATCCGGTTAAACGTCATTTGGGCAACGTGTTGTATATATTTTTATCATATGGGAGTCATTCAGGCAACGTAATATATATGCTCGCTTTCTATATGAACGCCATTCAGGCAACGTTTTGCATTATTATCAATATTAAATAGACGACATCTAAATAACAAGTATTAGTTTTTTAAAAGTGCGAAGTGCATCAGAAGCTTGAATATCTGTCACAAATACAACATCAGAGTTGCGTTTGCGAAGTGCAATCGTTCGTTGATGAGCACAGTGAACTTCAAATTGAAAGATTACGAGGTCGGTTCGCTCATGATCCTCATTCCTCAACTGCAATGTGGCCTTAAACAAGGCTCTTGGTGTCATTTGCCCATGTGAGGTGTGGTGCCATTGTTTACTAATGCACAGAGCATGACAGTACAGTATGTGGTGATATATTTGGTTTCTGACACTGATACACAACGAAGGTCTCACTTTAGGCCCAGGTTTCAATAAAATCCTTATCTTGAGAGCCTGTAATTGTCTCAAAGATAAGAGATGATTCAGGTGAACACGATTTGGGGTCATTGGCATGAAAACCAGTATGCGTCGGTGCTTCGCTAACGCATCCACAATTCACAGGAGGATGGGAAATTTAAGAAAAATATGCATTTTGGCCGGATTTAAAAAGAAACACATCTTGTGAGCACGGAGTGACCCAAATGACAACAAATAACATGTTTATCGTTATTTGGACTTGTTCGGAGAAAAGCACAGAGAGACTGAAATCCGTTTAAACGTCATTTGGGCAACGTGTTGTATATATTGTTATCATATGGGAGTCATTCAGGCAACGTAATATATATGCTCGCTTTCTATATGAACGCCATTCAGGCAACGTTTTGCATTATTATCAATATTAAATAGACGACATCTAAATAACAAGTATTTGTTTTTTAAAAGTGCGAAGTGGATCAGAAGCTTGAATATCTGTCACATATACAACATCAGAGTTGCGTTTGCGAAGTGCAATCGTTCCTTGATCAGCACAGTGAACTTCAAATTGAAAGATTACGAGGTCGGTTCGCTCATGATCCTCATTCCTCAACTGCAATGTGGCCTTAAACAAGGCTCTTGGTGTCATTTGCCCATGTGAGGTATGGTGCCATTGTTTACTAATGCACAGAGCATGACAGTACAGTATGTGGTGATATATTTGGTTTCTGACACTGTCAACCCCGTTTCCATCGGAATAAAATGTTGGAGAGTCTGATAGTTACTCGCCCCAGTTCAGTGGTTTCCTCGGTCTTATAAAGGAGTTCCTCGTTCTGCAGTGTACCGTGCGTTTTTACCGAGAGGAAATACATTGTCCATTTTTGCGAGGGGTGGGGGCTCTCCGAGGAGAGCCAGCTACTTTAGATACTTTTGACGAGCGGCCTCAACTGCGATTGTCTCGGAGGGTTCTATTGAGTGGGGCTCGTGAGATACACAACGAAGGTCCCACTTTAGGCCCAGGTTTCAATAAAATCCTTATCTTGAGAGCCTGTAATTGTCTCAAAGATAAGAGATGATTCGGGTGAACACGATTTGGGGTCGTTGGCATGAAAACCAGTATGAGTCGGTGCTTCGCTAACGCATCCCCAATTCACAGGAGAATGGGAAATTTAAGAAAAATATGCATTTTGGCCGGATTTAAAAAAGACTTCATCTTGAGAGCACGGAGTGACCCAAATGGCAACAAATAACATGTTTATCGTTATTTTACTTGTTCGGTGAAACGCAGACAAAGACTGAAATCCGGTTAAACGTCATTTGCGCAACGTGTTGCATATATTTTTATCATATGGGAGTAGTTTAGGCAACGTTATATATATGTTAGTTTTCTAAATGAACGCCTTTCACACAACGTCTTGCATTTTATCAATTTTAAATAGACTACATCCAAACAACCAGCATTTGTTTTTTTTTTCAATGTGCGAAGTGGATCAGAATCGTGAATATCCTTCACAAATGGAATATGAGAGTCGAGTTAGTGAAGCGCAATGGTTCATTGATGGCACAGTGATTTTAAAATTGAAAGCTCACGGTGACTGTTCGCTGATGATCCTCATTCATCATCTGCCATCCGTGAGCCCTTAGACAAGGTTCTTGGAGTCTTTTTCCCATGTACTATGTGGTACCATTGCGTACTAAGGCACAGAGCACAACAGAACCGCATGCGGGGTACACTGGCTTCTGACACTTTCAACACGGTATCCACCAGATTAAAATGTTGGGGAGTCTAATAGTTACTTGTCGCAGCTCGGTTGGTTTTTCGGCTGCGTTAACCAGCAAAATAGTCGCGTTCGTGTGTATGTATGCGTGCCAATGGTTCAAATGAAAGTGTCAATGACACTTTAGCATAACCTGACTTTGTGTTGTGTTTTGTGAAATGGATAATGTTGTCTATGAATTGATTATGAAATACGACAAGAAGTTTGATAAATGAGAATATGTTAATTTCTGTTCCCTGTATGCTATGTTTCCAATAAGAATAGTTCGAAGTTTAGACTGTACTAAAGAAATGAGGCCTGGGTTAATGTGGCACTCAGTTAATGCATGGCGACCAAAGTTACCAAGTTTCAGTAAACTTATTCCAAAACAAGCCATTTTACCAGGTTGCAATGAACTCCCTTGTTAAATATAGCTCGAAGACGTTGCTGAAGGAATCTAGTTCACACGACAGCTCGACGGTCACGGTTGGCCGATCATGCCCAAAATAGGAAAGACTCACTTAGAGATCATACCGCGTTATTCTACCAACTTGCAATGGAATTCTTTCATAAAAACAACCTGTAGACAGTACTAAAGGAATATAGGTCAACTGACCAGGCGGGATAACGGCTGAACGATCGCGACCAAAACAGAGCAGACTCATCTAAACATTATACCGAGTTATCCGTCCAAGTTAACATGAAATCGCTTAACAAATATGAACTGTAGACTGTGCTAACAAATCTACATCATAGGCGTCGATCATGACATTATACTGAGTCATCCTACAATTTTGCAATGGAATTCCCTTAATAAATGTAATCTGTAGACTGGGCCAAAGAAATCTAGGTAACGCGCCTCTGCGATAGTCACGGTTGACTGAACCCAACCAAACAGGACGTTCTGCTCCAGTAATTACGCAGAGTCATCCTACGACGTTAAAATATAATCCCTTCATAAATATGACCTGTGGAGTGTGGTAAAGATTTTTGGGCTTCGGGACTTGTAGCCGTCACGGTGGACCGATCGCTATCAAAAGGGCGCGTTCTTGTCTAGACATCATACGGAGTCACCCTATAAAGATTCAATGAAATCCCTTCCTAAATACGACCTTTAGAATATGTTAAAGTTTTTCGGGCTTCGGACCCGCGTAGCCGACAGGGTTGACCGATCACGACTAAAATAGGACGTTCTCGTCTAGACATTATACTGAGTCTTTGTACCGAGTTACGATGAAATCCCTTCATAAATACGACATTTGGACTGTACTAAAAGTTTTTGGGTTTCAGCCTCGGGCATTTAACACGGCGTGCTGATGCGAAAAAAGGGGGAAATCTCACCCCGACCTGACCGTGAACCCACATATGGAATTTTGTGATGATCTGACAAGTACTACGGGGTGTAGACTGTGGAAAAGAAAATCTGAACAGACTGACAGACAGATTGACTTCCGTACGAGTGGTGGTAATAGCTTATCTTGACATTGTCAAGTTCAGTTATAAAGCAGTATGAACTAACGATCCACTAGAACAAATTATATGGGATGTGGATGCTATGCCAAAGTAAAATGTCAAAACAAACAGGAAAACATATTTTATGCACTTCAGCAAGCGTAAGCTATCGTCCCTTCATTAATTCCTACTGAAAGTGAAATCATGAAAAATATGGCTGAAGATAAGTGGTGCTCGAAATATTCCCCACAATATATATCCGGTAAGTACAGACACCTGTCGATGTATCTGCCGAGGAACCTGCTCACAGATTGAATTGGGATTAAGTTGGCAGACTGGTCGGTGAGGGGATTTCATCTGGTCAACATGCCCATAGCGCGTTGAGGATACACCATTCAGTAAAGAGAGTGCTTTCGCGTACAAAGCACTCCGCATTCTAACGAGGGCTGGGTGCACTGTTCACTCTCAAAAACTCATTCAACTGCGCTCCCTCATAGTAAGACGCTCATCTTCTGAAGAGAGTATTAGTTACTGCCGTGGCTTTCCCGCTCATGGTTAGCTATCTCGACCTTACCTTCCACTTTGGTAAGAGGAAGCTCTCGCCTAGAAGTACGGTCCGTGTTCTGATGAAAAAACCCTCACCTAAAATGCACAGTTCGTGATCAAAATCGGTGAAGCTCTCGTCTCTCTGTTTATGAAATGAAATACAAGAACTGATAACTGAGAATATGTTAATTTCTATTCTCTGTTTGCTATGTTTGGAATATGAATAATTTAAGGTTTAGACTGTGCTGAAGAAGTGAGGCCTGAGTATAAATTATTTCAAAAAGAGTCATCCTACCAAGTTCCAATGAAATTCCTTTATAAATATAACTCGCAGACATTGCCAAAGGAATCTAGGTCACATGACAGCTCGGCGGTCACAGTTGGCCGATCATTACCAAAATAGGAGAGTTCCATCTAGATATCATACCAAGTTATCCTACGACACGGCTGATCAATTTTGCAATATCATACCAAGTTATCCTAAGTGACGGCTGATCAATTTTGCAATGACAAAGCTTTATTAAATGCAATCTACAGACTGTGCTAAAGGAATCTAGGAAACGCCCCATGCGCCCGTCACGGTTGACTGAAACCGACCAAAAAGTTCTCATCTCGACATTATACAGAGTCATCCTACGAAGTTAAAATCAAATACCTTCGTAAAAACGACCTGTAGACTGTGGAAAACATGTTCGGCTTCGGGCCCGCGTAGCTGTCAAGGTGGGCCGATCGAGACCAAAAGGGGACGTTTTCTTCCTTCTGCACATTATACGGAGGAATCGTCGTACAAAGTTACAATAAAATCACTTTATAAATACTACCTGTAGGGTGTGTGAGTGGTTTTCGGGCTTCGGACCACGTAGCCGTTACGGCCGATCGGTCGCGACCAAAAGTGGACGTTCTCATCTAGACATTCGAAGTTTTCCAACCAAGTTACAACGAAATTCCTTCATAAATTCGACTTGGGAGCTGTACTGAATGTTTTCGTGTTTCAGGCTCCGACAGCCGTCACAACTGACCGATCACGGCCAGAAGTGGACATTGTCATCGGAAAGGACCTTAAACTAGCATGTGAACATTCGCGAGGATCCGAGTAGAACTGTGGAGTGTAACCTATGTTAAAGAAAATGTAAACAGACTGACAGACTTCCACACGCGTGATGGAAATAATAGCTTATCTTGACTTTGTCAAGTTGAGCTAAAAATCCGTATGAACCTACGATCCACTAAAGCAAATATAGATGGGATGTGGTGCAAGGCCAAAGTAAAAGGGCAAAAAAACCTGAACAGTTGTTTCATACATTTTAGTAAACGTAACCGATCTTCCCATCATCAATTCCTACTGAGACTGGTATCAGGAAAAATATGGCTAAAGATGGATCGTCCTCGAAATATTTCCCACGATATAGCCGGTACAGACACCTGTCGGAGTAAATGTCGGGAAATCTGCCCACACATTGATTTGAGATTAATTTGGTAGACTGGTCTGTGAGTGAATTCCATCTGGTCAAATTGCTCCATACCGCGTCGAGGATACACCACTCAGTGAAGAGAGAGTGTCTTCACATCTACACATACAACCGGTATAGGTTTATGACCCGACAGATAACCCGCCCTACCCAAGCATACACATACCCTCAGTCAAACACACCAACATCTGTCCTTGTTTACTTGAGTTTAAATGAAGGACGTACTATTGGACGAAACTATATATTTTACAATAACGAACAGAGAAATTTATTATAAATGAAGAAGATTGGTCTGTTACAGGGTGGTTATTTAGCACTGTCCACAATACATCAAAGGGAGGGGGGGGTGGGGGTGGTGGATCGTACAAAATCGGGTCGGATTCACTCAACACAGTGGATGTGGGTTAATTTGTAGCCTAACTGATTTAAGAGTATAATTCTGCAGTGAGCCGTGGGTGAGCTTTCAAATAATGAAGGTCCCACTTTAGGCCCAGGTTTCAATAAACTCCTTATCTTGAGAGCCTGTAGTTGTCTCAAAGATAAGAGATGATTCAGGTGAACACGATTTGGGGTCATTGCCATGAAAACCAGTATGCGTCGGTGCTTCGCTAACGCATCCACAATTCACAGGAGGATGGGAAATTTAAGAAAAATATGCATTTTGGCCGGATTTAAAAAAGACCACATCTTGTGAGCACGGAGTGACCCAAATGGCAACAAATCACATGTTTATCGTTATTTGGACTTGTTCGGAGAAAAGCAGACAGAGACTGAAATCCGGTTAAACGTCATTTGGGCAACGTGTTATATATATTTTTATCATATGGGAGTCATTCAGGCAACGTAATATATATGCTCGCTTTCTGTATGAACGCCATTCAGGCAACGTTTTGCATTATTATCAATATTAAATAGACGACATCTACATAACAAGTATTAGTTTTTTAAAAGTGCGAAGTGGATCAGAAGCTTGAATATCTGTCACAAATACAACATCAGAGTTGCGTTTGCGAAGTGCAATCGTTCGTTGATGAGCACAGTGAACTTCAAATTGAAAGATTACGAGGTCGGTTCGCTCATGATCCTCATTCCTCAACTGCAATGTGGCCTTAAACAAGGCTCTTGGTGTCATTTGCCCATGTGAGGTGTGGTGCCATTGTTTACTAATGCACAGAGCATGACAGTACAGTATGTGGTGATATATTTGGTTTCTGACACTGTCAACCCCGTTTCCATCGGAATAAAATGTTGGAGAGTCTGATAGTTACTCGCCCCAGTTCAGTGGTTTCCTCGGTCTTATAAAGGAGTTCCTCGTTCTGCAGTGTACCGTGCGTTTTTACCGAGAGGAAATACATTGTCCATTTTTGCGAGGGGTGGGGGCTCTCCGAGGACAGCCAGCTACTTTAGATACTTTTGACGAGCGGCCTCAACTGCGATTGCCTGGGAGGCTTCTATTGAGTGGGGCTCGTGGGATACACAACGAAGGTCTCACTTTAGGCCCAGGTTTCAATAAAATCCTTATCTTGAGAGCCTGTAGTTGTCTCAAAGATAAGAGATGATTCAGGTGAACACGATTTGGGGTCATTGGCATGAAAACCAGTATGCGTCGGTGCTTCGCTAACGCATCCACAATTCACAGGAGGATGGGAAATTTAAGAAAAATATTCATTTTGGCCGGATTTAAAAAATAACACATCTTGTGAGCACGGAGTTAACCAAATGACAACAAATAACATGTTTATCGTTATTTGGACTTGTTCGGAGGAAAGCACAGAGAGACTGAAATCCGTTTAAACGTCATTTGGGCAACGTGTTGTATATATTTTTATCATATGGGAGTCATTCAGGCAACGTAATATATATGCTCGCTTTCTATATGAACGCCATTCAGTCAACGTTTTGCATTATTATCAATATTAAATAGACGACATCTAAAAAACAAGTATTTGTTTTTTAAAAGTGCGAAGTGGATCAGAAGCTTGAATATCTGTCACAAATACAACATCAGAGTTGCGTTTGCGAAGTGCAATCGTTCCTTGATCAGCACAGTGAACTTCAAATTGAAAGATTACGAGGTCGGTTCGCTCATGATCCTCATTTCTCAATTGCAATGTGGCCTTAAACAAGGCTCTTGGTGTCATTTGCCCATGTGAGGTATGGTGCCATTGTTTGCCAATGCACAGAGCATGACAGTACAGTATGTGGTGATATATTTGGTTTCTGACACTGTCAACCCCGTTTCCATCGGAATAAAATGTTGGAGAGTCTGATAGTTACTCGCCCCAGTTCAGTGGTTTCCTCGGTCTTATAAAGGAGTTCCACGTTCTGCAGTGTACCGTGCGTTTTTACAGAGAGGAAATACATTGTCCATTTTTGCGAGGGGTGGGGGCTCTCCGAGGAGAGCCAGCTAATTTAGATACTTTTGACGAGCGGCCTCAACTGCGATTGTCTGGGGGCTTCTATTGAGTGGGGCTCGTGAGATACACAACGAAGGTCCCACTTTAGGCCCAGGTTTCAATAAAATCCTTATCTTGAGAGCCTGTAATTGTCTCAAAGATAACAGATGATTCAGGTGAACACGATTTGGGGTCATTGGCATGAAAACCAGTATGCGTCGGTGCTTCGCTAACGCATCCACAATTCACAGGAGGATGGGAAATTTAAGAAAAATATGCATTTTGGCCGGATTTAAAAAAAACACATCTTGTGGGCACGGAGTGACCCAAATGGCAACAAATAACATGTTTATCGTTATTTGGACTTGTTCGGAGAAAAGCACAGAGAGATTGAAATCCGGTTAAACGTCATTTGGGCAACGTGTTGTATATATTTTTATCATATGGGAGTCATTCAGGCAACGTAATATATATGCTCGCTTTCTATATGAACGCCATTCAGGCAACGTTTTGCATTATTATCAATATCAAATAGACGACATCTAAATAACAAGTATTTGTTTTTTAAAAGTGCGAAGTGGATCAGAAGCTTGAATATCTGTCAAAAATACAACATCAGAGTTGCGTTTGCGAAGTGCAATCGTTCCTTGATCAGCACAGTGAACTTCAAATTGAAACATTATGAGGTCGGTTCGCTCATGATCCTCATTCCTCAACTGCAATGTGGCCTTAAACAAGGCTCTTGGTGTCATTTGCCCATGTGAGGTGTGGTGCCTTGTTTACTAATGCACAGAGCATGACAGTACAGTATGTGGTGATATATTTGGCTTCTGACACTGTCAACCCCGGTTCCACCGGAATAAAATGTTGGAGAGTCTGATAGTTACTCGCCCCAGTTCAGTGGTTCCCTCGGTCGTATAAAGGAGTTCCTCGTTCTGCAGTGTACCGTGCGTTTTTACCGAGAGGAAATACATTGTCCATTTTTGCGAGGGGTGGGGGCTCTCCGAGGAGAGCCAGCTACTTTAGATACTTTTGACGAGCGGCCTCAACTGCGATTGTCTCGGAGGGTTCTATTGAGTGGGGCTCGTGAGATACACAACGAAGGTCCCACTTTAGGCCCAGGTTTCAATAAAATCATTATATTGAGAGCCTGTAATTGTCTCAAAGATAAGAGATGATTCGGGTGAACACGATTTGGGGTCGTTGGCATGAAAACCGGTATGAGTCGGTGCTTCGCTAACGCATCCCCAATTCACAGGAGAATGGGAAATTTAAGAAAAATATGCATTTTGGCCGGATTTAAAAAAGACCACATCTTGAGAGCACGGAGTGACCCAAATGGCAACAAATAACATATTTATCGTTATTTTACTTGTTCGGTGAAACACAGAGAGAGACTGAAATCCGGTTAAACGTCATTTGCGCAACGTGTTGCATATATTTTTATCATATGGGAGTAGTTTAGGCAACGTTATATATATGTTAGTTTTTTAAATGAACGCCTTTCACACAACGTTTTGCATTTTAGCAATTTTAAATAGACTACATCTAAACAACCAGTATTTGTTTTTTTTCAATGTGCGAAGTGGATCAGAATCGTGAATATCCTTCACAAATGGAATATGAGAGTCGAGTTAGTGAAGCGCAATGGTTCATTGATGGCACAGTGATTTTAAAATTGAAAGCTCACGGTGACTGTTCGCTGATGATCCTCATTCATCATCTGCCATCCGTGAGCCCTTAGACAAGGTTCTTGGAGTCTTTTTCCCATGTACTATGTGGTACCATTGCGTACTAAGGCACAGAGCACAACAGAACAGCATGCGGGGCACACTGGCTTCTGACACTTTCAACACGGTATCCACCAGATTAAAATGTTGGGGAGTCTAATAGTTACTTGTCGCAGCTCGGTTGTTTTTTCGGCTGCGTTAACCAGCAAAATAGTCGCGTTCGTGTGTATGTATGCGTGACAATGGTTCAAATGAAAGTGTCAATGACACTTTAGCATAACCTGACTTTGTGTTGTGTTTTGTGAAATGGATAAGGTTGTCTATGAATTGATTATGAAATACGACAAGAAGTTTGATAAATGAGAATATGTTAATTTCTGTTCCCTGTATGCTATGTTTCCAATAAGAATAGTTCGAAGTTTAGACTGTACTAAAGAAATGAGGCCTGGGTTAATGTGGCACTCAGTTAATGCATGGCGACCAAAGTTACCAAGTTTCAGTAAACTTATTCCAAAACAAGCCATTTTACCAGGTTGCAATGAACTCCCTTGTTAAAAATAGCTCGAAGACGTTGCTGAAGGAATCTAGTTCACACGACAGCTCGGCGGTCACGGTTGGCCGATCATGCCCAAAATAGGAAAGACTCACTTAGAGATCATACCGCGTTATTCTACCAACTTGCAATGGAATCCTTTCATAAAAACAACCTGTAGACAGTACTAAAGGAATATAGGTCAACCGACCAGGCGTGATAACGGCTGAACGATCGCGACCAAAACAGAGCAGACTCATCTAAACATTATACCGAGTTATCCGTCCAAGTTAACATGAAATCGCTTAACAAATATGAACTGTAGACTGTGCTAACAAATCTACATCACAGGCGTCGATCATGACATTATACTGAGTCATCCTACAATTTTGCAATGGAATTCCCTTAATAAATGCAATCTGTAGACTGGGCCAAAAAAATCTAGGTAACGCGCCTCTGCGATAGTCACGGTTGACTGAACGCAACCAAACAGGACGTTCTGCTCCAGTAATTACGCGGAGTCATCCTACGACGTTAAAATATAATCCCTTCATAAATATGACCTGTGGAGTGTGGTAAAGATTTTCGGGCTTCGGGACTTGTAGCCGTCACGGTGGACCGATCGCTATCAAAAGGGCGCGTTCTTGTCTAGACATCATACGGAGTCACCCTATAAAGATTCAATGAAATCCCTTCCTAAATACGACCTTTAGACTATGTTAAAGTTTTTCGGGCTTCGGGCTTCGGACCCGCGTAGCCGTCAGGGTTGACCGATCACGACTAAAATAGGACGTTCTCGTCTAGACATTATACTGAGTCTTTGTACCGAGTTACGATGAAATCCCTTCATAAATACGACATTTGGACTGTACTAAAAGTTTTTGGGTTTCAGCCTCGGGCATTTAACACGGCGTACTGATGCGAAAAAAGGGGGAAGTCTCACCCCGACTTGACCGTGAACCCACATATGGAATTTTGTGATGATCTGACAAGTACTACGGGGTGTAGACTGTGGAAAAGAAAATCTGAACAGACTGACAGACAGATTGACTTCCGTACGAGTGGTGGTAATAGCTTATCTTGACATTGTCAAGTTCAGTTATAAAGCAGTATGAACTAACGATCCACTAGAACAAATTATATGGGATGTGGATGCTATGCCAAAGTAAAATGTCAAAACAAACAGGAAAACATATTTTATGCACTTCAGCAAGCGTAAGCTATCGTCCCTTCATTAATTCCTACTGAAAGTGAAATCATGAAAAATATGGCTGAAGATAAGTAGTGCTCGAAATATTCCCCACAATATATATCCGGTAAGTACAGACACCTGTCGATGTATCTGCCGAGGAACCTGCTCACAGATTGAATTGGGATTAAGTTGGCAGACTGGTCGGCGAGTGGATTTCATCTGGTCAACATGCCCATAGCGCGTTGAGGATACAACATTCAGTTAAGAGAGTGCTTTCGCGTACAAAGCACTCCGCATTCTAACGAGGGCTGGGTGCACTGTTCACTCTCAAAAACTCATTCAACTGCGCTCCCTCATAGTAAGACGCTCATCTTCTGAAGAGAGTATTAGTTACTGCCGTGGCTTTCCCGCTCATGGTTAGCTATCTCGACCTTACCTTCCACTTTGGTAAGAGGAAGCCCTCGCCTAGAAGTACGGTCCGTGTTCTGGTGAAAAAACCCTCACCTAAAATGCACAGTTCGTGATCAAAATCGGTGAAGCTCTCGTCTCTCTGCTTATGAAATGAAATACAAGAACTGATAACTGAGAATATGTTAATTTCTATTCTCTGTTTGCTATGTTTGGAATAAGAATAATTTAAGGTTTAGACTGTGCTGAAGAAGTGAGGCCTGAGTATAAATTATTTCAAAAAGAGTCATCCTACCAAGTTCCAATGAAATTCCTTTATAAATATAACTCGCAGACATTGCCAAAGGAATCTAGGTCACATGACAGCTCGGCGGTCACAGTTGGCCGATCATTACCAAAATAGGAGAGTTCCATCTAGATATCATACCAAGTTATCCTACGACACGGCTGATCAATTTTGCAATATCATACCAAGTTATCCTACGTCACGGCTGATCAATTTTGCAATGACAAAGCTTTATTAAATGCAATCTGCAGACTGTGCTAAAGGAATCTAGGAAACGCCCCATGCGGCCGTCACGGTTGACTGAAACCGACCAAAAAGTTCTCATCTCGACATTATACAGAGTCATCCTACGAAGTTAAAATCAAATATCTTCGTAAAAACGACCTGTAGACTGTGGAAAACATGTTCGGGCTTCGGGCCCGCGTAGCTGTCAAGGTGGGCCGATCGAGACCAAAAGGGGACGTTTTCTTCCTTCTGCACATTATACGGAGGAATCGTCGTACTAAGTTACAATAAAATCACTTTATAAATACTACCTGTAGGGTGTGTGAGTGGTTTTCGGGCTTCGGACCACGTAGCCGTTACGGCCGATCGGTCGCGACCAAAAGTGGACGTTCTCATCTAGACATTCGAAGTTTTCCAACCAAGTTCCAACGGATTCCCTTCATAAATTCGACTTGGGAGCTGTACTGAATGTTTTCGTGTTTCAGGCTCCGACAGCCGTCACAACTGACCGATCACGGCCAGAAGTGGACATTGTCATCCGGAAAGGACCTTAAACCAGCATGTGAACATTCGCGAGGATCCGAATAGAACTGTGGAGTGTAACCTATGTTAAAGTAAATGTAAACAGACTGACAGACTTCCACACGCGTGATGGAAATAATAGCTTATCTTGACTTTGTCAAGTTGAGCTAAAAATCCGTATGAACCTGCGATCCACTAAAGCAAATATAGATGGGATGTGGTGCAAGGCCAAAGTAAAAGGGCAAAAAAACCTGAACAGTTGTTTCATACATTTTAGTAAACGTAACCGATCTTCCCATCATAAATTCCTACTGAAACTGGTATCAGGAAAAATATGGCTAAAGATGGATCGTCCTCGAAATATTTCCCACGATATAGCCGGGAAGTACAGACACCTGTCGGAATAAATGTCGGGGAATCTGCCCACACATTGATTTGAGATTAATTTGGTCGACTGGTCTGTGAGTGAATTCCATCTGGTCAAATTGCTCCATACCGCGTCGAGGATACACCACTCAGTGAAGAGAGAGTGTCTTCACATCTACACATACAACCGGTATAGGTTTATGACCCGACAGATAACCCGCCCTACCCAAGCATACGCATACCCTCAGTCAAACACACCAACATCTGTCCTTGTTTACTTGAGTTTAAATGAAGGACGTACTATTTGACGAAACTATATATTTTACAATAACGAACAGAGAAATTTATTATAAATGAAGAAGATTGGTCTGTTACAGGGTGATTATTTAGCACTGTACACAATACATCAAAGGGAGGGGGGTGGATCGTACAAAATCGGGTCGGATTCACTCAACACAGTGGATGTGGGTTAATTTGTAGCCTAACTGATTTAAGAGTATAATTCTGCAGTGAGCCGTGGGTGAGCTTTCAAATAATGAAGGTCCCACTTTAGGCCCAGGTTTCAATAAACTCCTTATCTTGAGAGCCTGTAGTTGTCTCAAAGATAAGAGATGATTCAGGTGAACACGATTTGGGGTCATTGGCATGAAAACCAGTATGCGTCGGTGCTTCGCTAACGCATCCACAATTCACAGGAGGATGGGAAATTTAAGAAAAATATGCATTTTGGCCGGATTTAAAAAATACCACATCTTGTGAGCACGGAGTGACCCAAATGGCAACAAATCACATGTTTATCGTTATTTGGACTTGTTCGGAGAAAAGCAGACAGAGACTGAAATCCGGTTAAACGTCATTTGGGCAACGTGTTGTATATATTTTTATCATATGGGAGTCATTCAGGCAACGTAATATATATGCTCGCTTTCTATATGAACGCCATTCAGGCAACGTTTTGCATTATTATCAATATTAAATAGACGACATCTAAATAACAAGTATTAGTTTTTTAAAAGTGCGAAGTGAATCAGAAGCTTCAATATCTGTCACAAATACAACATCAGAGTTGCGTTTGCGAAGTGCAATCGTTCGTTGATGAGCACAGTGAACTTCAAATTGAAAGATTACGAGGTCGGTTCGCTCATGATCCTCATTCCTCAACTGCAATGTGGCCTTAAACAAGGCTCTTGGTGTCATTTGCCCATGTGAGGTGTGGTGCCATTGTTTACTAATGCACAGAGCATGACAGTACAGTATGTGGTGATATATTTGGTTTGTGACACTGTCAACCCCGTTTCCATCGGAATAAAATGTTGGAGAGTCTGATAGTTACTCGCCCCAGTTCAGTGGTTTCTTCGGTCTTATAAAGGAGTTCCTCGTTCTGCAGTGTACCGTGTGTTTTTACCGAGAGGAAATACATTGTCCATTTTTGCGAGGGGTGGGGGCTCTCCGAGGACAGCCAGCTACTTTAGATACTTTTGACGAGCGGCCTCAACTGCGATTGCCTGGGGGGCTTCTATTGAGTGGGGCTCGTGAGATACACAACGAAGGTCCCACTTTAGGCCCAGGTTTCAATAAAATCCTTATCTTGAGAGCCTGTAATTGTCTCAAAGATAAGAGATGATTCAGGTGAACACGATTTGGGGTCATTGGCATGAAAGCCAGTATGCGTCGGTGCTTCGCTAACGCATCCACAATTCACAGGAGGATGGGAAATTTAAGAAAAATATGCATTTTGGCCGGATTTAAAAAAAACACATCTTGTGAACACGGAGTGACCCAAATGGCAACAAATAACATGTTTATCGTTATTTGGACTTGTTCGGAGAAAAGCACAGAGAGACTGAAATCCGGTTAAACGTCATTTGGGCAACGTGTTGTATATATTTTTATCATATGGGAGTCATTCAGGCAACGTTATATATATGTTCGCTTTCTATATGAACGCCACTCAGGCAACGTTTTGCATTATTATCAATATTAAATAGACGACATCTAAATAACAAGTATTTGTTTTTTTAAAAGTGCGAAGTGGATCAGAATCTTGAATATCTGTCACAAATACAACATCAGAGTTGCGTTTGCGAAGTGCAATCGTTCCTTGATCAGCACAGTGAACTTCAAATTGAAAGATTACGAGGTCGGTTCGCTCATGATCCTCATTCCTCAACTGCAATGTGGCCTTAAACAAGGCTCTTGGTGTCATTTGCCCATGTGAGGTGTGGTGCCATTGTTTACTAATGCACAGAGCATGACAGTACAGTATGTGGTGATATATTTGGCTTCTGACACTGTCAACCCCGTTTCCATCGGAATAAAATGTTGGAGAGTCTGATAGTTACTCGCCCCAGTTCAGTGGTTTCCTCGGTCGTATAAAGGAGTTCCTCTTTCTGCAGTGTACCGTGCCTTTTTACCGAGAGGAAATACATTGTTCATTTTTGCGAGGGGTGGGGGCTCTCCGAGGAGAGCCAGCTACTTTAGATACTTTTGACGAGCGGCCTCAACTGCGATTGTCTGGGGGCTTCTATTGAGTGGGGCTCGTGAGATACACAACGAAGGTCCCACTTTAGGCCCAGGTTTCAATAAAATCCTTATCTTGAGAGCCTGTAATTGTCTCAAAGATAACAGATGATTCAGGTGAACACGATTTGGGGTCATTGGCATGAAAACCAGTATGCGTCGGTGCTTCGCTAACGCATCCACAATTCACAGGAGGATGGGAAATTTAAGAAAAATATGCATTTTGGCCGGATTTAAAAAAAACACATCTTGTGGGCACGGAGTGACCCAAATGGCAACAAATAACATGTTTATCGTTATTTGGACTTGTTCGGAGAAAAGCACAGAGAGATTGAAATCCGGTTAAACGTCATTTGGGCAACGTGTTGTATATATTTTTATCATATGGGAGTCATTCAGGCAACGTAATATATATGCTCGCTTTCTATATGAACGCCATTCAGGCAACGTTTTGCATTATTATCAATATTAAATAGACGACATCTAAATAACAAGTATTTGTTTTTTAAAAGTGCGAAGGGGATCAGAAGCTTGAATATCTGTCAAAAATACAACATCACAGTTGCGTTTGCGAAGTGCAATCGTTCCTTGATCAGCACAGTGAACTTCAAATTGAAAGATTATGAGGTCGGTTCGCTCATGATCCTCATTCCTCAACTGCAATGTGGCCTTAAACAAGGCTCTTGGTGTCATTTGCCCATGTGAGGTGTGGTGCCATTGTTTACTAATGCACAGAGCATGACAGTACAGTATGTGGTGATATATTTGGCTTCTGACACTGTCAACCCCGTTTCCACCGGAATAAAATGTTGGAGAGTCTGATAGTTACTCGCCCCAGTTCAGTGGTTCCCTCGGTCGTATAAAGGAGTTCCTCGTTCTGCAGTGTACCGTGCGTTTTTACCGAGAGGAAATACATTGTCCATTTTTGCGAGGGGTGGGGGCTCTCCGAGGAGAGCCAGCTACTTTAGATACTTTTGACGAGCGGCCTCAACTGCGATTGTCTCGGAGGGTTCTATTGAGTGGGGCTCGTGAGATACACAACGAAGGTCCCACTTTAGGCCCAGGTTTCAATAAAATCATTATATTGAGAGCCTGTAATTGTCTCAAAGATAAGAGATGATTCGGGTGAACACGATTTGGGGTCGTTGGCATGAAAACCGGTATGAGTCGGTGCTTCGCTAACGCATCCCCAATTCACAGGAGAATGGGAAATTTAAGAAAAATATGCATTTTGGCCGGATTTAAAAAAGACCACATCTTGAGAGCACGGAGTGACCCAAATGGCAACAAATAACATATTTATCGTTATTTTACTTGTTCGGTGAAACACAGAGAGAGACTGAAATCCGGTTAAACGTCATTTGCGCAACGTGTTGCATATATTTTTATCATATGGGAGTAGTTTAGGCAACGTTATATATATGTTAGTTTTCTAAATGAACGCCTTTCACACAACGTTTTGCATTTTATCAATTTTAAATAGACTACATCTAAACAACCAGTATTTGTTTTTTATCAATGTGCGAAGTGGATCAGAATCGTGAATATCCTTCACAAATGGAATATGAGAGTCGAGTTAGTGAAGCGCAATGGTTCATTGATGGCACAGTGATTTTAAAATTGAAAGCTCATGGTGACTGTTCGCTGATGATCCTCATTCATCATCTGCCATCCGTGAGCCCTTAGACAAGGTTCTTGGAGTCTTTTTCCCATGTACTATGTGGTACCATTGCGTACTAAGGCACAGAGCACAACAGAACAGCATGCGGGGCACACTGGCTTCTGACACTTTCAACACGGTATCCACCAGATTAAAATGTTGGGGAGTCTAATAGTTACTTGTCGCAGCTCGGTTGTTTTTTCAGCTGCGTTAACCAGCAAAATAGTCGCGTTCGTGTGTATGTATGCGTGACAATGGTTCAAATGAAAGTGTCAATGACACTTTAGCATAGCCTGACTTTGTGTTGTGTTTTGTGAAATGGATAATGTTGTCTATGAATTGATTATGAAATACGACAAGAAGTTTGATAAATGAGAATATGTTAATTTCTGTTCCCTGTATGCTATGTTTCCAATAAGAATAGTTCGAAGTTTAGACTGTACTAAAGAAATGAGGCCTGGGTTAATGTGGCACTCAGTTAATGCATGGCGACCAAAGTTACCAAGTTTCAGTAAACTTATTCCAAAACAAGCCATTTTACCAGGTTGCAATGAACTCCCTTGTTAAATATAGCTCGAAGACGTTGCTGAAGGAATCTAGTTCACACGACAGCTCGGCGGTCACGGTTGGCCGATCATGCCCAAAATAGGAAAGACTCACTTAGAGATCATACCGCGTTATTCTACCAACTTGCAATGGAATCCTTTCATAAAAACAACCTGTAGACAGTACTAAAGGAATATAGGTCAACCGACCAGGCGGGATAACGGCTGAACGATCGCGACCAAAACAGAGCAGACTCATCTAAACATTATACCGAGTTATCCGTCCAAGTTAACATGAAATCGCTTAACAAATATGAACTGTAGACTGTGCTAACAAATCTACATCATAGGCGTCGATCGTGACATTATACTGAGTCATCCTACAATTTTGCAATGGAATTCCCTTAATAAATGCAATCTGCAGACTGGGCCAAAAAAATCTAGGTAACGCGCCTCTGCGATAGTCACGGTTGACTGAACCCAACCAAACAGGACGTTCTGCTCCAGTAATTACGCGGAGTCATCCTACGACGTTAAAATATAATCCCTTCATAAATATGACCTGTGGAGTGTGGTAAAGATTTTCGGGCTTCGGGACTTGTAGCCGTCACGGTGGACCGATCGCTATCAAAAGGGCGCGTTCTTGTCTAGACATCATACGGAGTCACCCTATAAAGATTCAATGAAATCCATTCCTAAATACGACCTTTAGACTATGTTAAAGTTTTTCGGGCTTCGGGCTTCGGACCCGCGTAGCCGTCAGGGTTGACCGATCACGACTAAAATAGGACGTTCTCGTCTAGACATTATACTGAGTCTTTGTACCGAGTTACGATGAAATCCCTTCATAAATACGACATTTGGACTGTACTAAAAGTTTTTGGGTTTCAGCCTCGGGCATTTAACACGGCGTACTGATGCGAAAAAAGGGGGAAGTCTCACCCCGACTTGACCGTGAACCCACATATGGAATTTTGTGATGATCTGACAAGTACTACGGGGTGTAGACTGTGGAAAAGAAAATCTGAACAGACTGACAGACAGATTGACTTCCGTACGAGTGGTGGTAATAGCTTATCTTGACATTGTCAAGTTCAGTTATAAAGCAGTATGAACTAACGATCCACTAGAACAAATTATATGGGATGTGGATGCTATGCCAAAGTAAAATGTCAAAACAAACAGGAAAACATATTTTATGCACTTCAGCAAGCGTAAGCTATCGTCCCTTCATTAATTCCTACTGAAAGTGAAATCATGAAAAATATGGCTGAAGATAAGTAGTGCTCGAAATATTCCCCACAATATATATCCGGTAAGTACAGACACCTGTCGATGTATCTGCCGAGGAACCTGCTCACAGATTGAATTGGGATTAAGTTGGCAGACTGGTCGGCGAGTGGATTTCATCTGGTCAACATGCCCATAGCGCGTTGAGGATACACCATTCAGTAAAGAGAGTGCTTTCGCGTACAAAGCACTCCGCATTCTAACGAGGGCTGGGTGCACTGTTCACTCTCAAAAACTCACTCAACTGCGCTCCCTCATAGTAAGACGCTCATCTTCTGAAGAGAGTATTAGTTACTGCCGTGGCTTTCCCGCTCATGGTTAGCTATCTCGACCTTACCTTCCACTTTGGTAAGAGGAAGCCCTCGCCTAGAAGTACGGTCCGTGTTCTGGTGAAAAAACCCTCACCTAAAATGCACAGTTCGTGATCAAATTCGGTGAAGCACTCGTCTCTCTGTTTATGAAATGAAATACAAGAACTGATAACTGAGAATATGTTAATTTCTATTCTCTGTTTGCTATGTTTGGAATAAGAATAATTTAAGGTTTAGACTGTGCTGAAGAAGTGAGGCCTGAGTATAAATTATTTCAAAAAGAGTCATCCTACCAAGTTCCAATGAAATTCCTTTATAAATATAACTCGCAGACATTGCCAAAGGAATCTAGGTCACATGACAGCTCGGCGGTCACAGTTCGCCGATCATTACCAAAATAGGAGAGTTCCATCTAGATATCATACCAAGTTATCCTACGACACGGCTGATCAATTTTGCAATATCATACCAAGTTATCCTACGTCACGGCTGATCAATTTTGCAATGACAAAGCTTTATTAAATGCAATCTGCAGACTGTGCTAAAGGAATCTAGGAAACGCCCCATGCGGCCGTCACGGTTGACTGAAACCGACCAAAAAGTTCTCATCTCGACATTATACAGAGTCATCCTACGAAGTTAAAATCAAATATCTTCGTAAAAACGACCTGTAGACTGTGGAAAACATGTTCGGGCTTCGGGCCCGCGTAGCTGTCAAGGTGGGCCGATCGAGACCAAAAGGGGACGTTTTCTTCCTTCTGCACATTATACGGAGGAATCGTCGTACTAAGTTACAATAAAATCACTTTATAAATACTACCTGTAGGGTGTGTGAGTGGTTTTCGGGCTTCGGACCACGTAGCCGTTACGGCCGATCGGTCGCGACCAAAAGTGGACGTTCTCATCTAGACATTCGAAGTTTTCCAACCAAGTTCCAACGGATTCCCTTCATAAATTCGACTTGGGAGCTGTACTGAATGTTTTCGTGTTTCAGGCTCCGACAGCCGTCACAACTAACCGATCACGGCCAGAAGTGGACATTGTCATCCGGAAAGGACCTTAAACCAGCATGTGAACATTCGCGAGGATCCAAGTAGAACTGTGGAGTGTAACCTATGTTAAAGTAAATGTAAACAGACTGACAGACTTCCACACGCGTGATGGAAATAATAGCTTATCTTGACTTTGTCAAGTTGAGCTAAAAATCCGTATGAACCTGCGATCCAGTAAACCAAATATAGGTGGGATGTGGTGCAAGGCCAAAGTAAAAGGGCAAAAAAACCTGAACAGTTGTTTCATACATTTTAGTAAACGTAACCGATCTTCCCATCATAAATTCCTACTGAAACTGGTATCAGGAAAATATGGCTAAAGATGGATCGTCCTCGAAATATTTCCCACGATATAGCCGGTACAGACACCTGTCGGAGTAAATGTCGGGGAATCTGCCCACACATTGATTTGAGATTAATTTGGTAGACTGGTCTGTGAGTGAATTCCATCTGGTCAAATTGCTCCATACCGCGTCGAGGATACACCACTCAGTGAAGAGAGAGTGTCTTCACATCTACACATACAACCGGTATAGGTTTATGACCCGACAGATAACCCGCCCTACCCAAGCATACACATACCCTCAGTCAAACACACCAACATCTGTCCTTGTTTACTTGAATTTAAATGAAGGACGTACTATTGGACGAAACTATATATTTTACAATAACGAACAGAGAAATTTATTATAAATGAAGAAGATTGGTCTGTTACAGGGTGGTTATTTAGCACTGTACACAATACATCAAAGGGAGGGGGGTGGATCGTACAAAATCGGGTCGGATTCACTCAACACAGTGGATGTGGGTTAATTTGTAGCCTAACTGATTTAAGAGTATAATTCTGCAGTGAGCCGTGGGTGAGCTTTCAAATAATGAAGGTCCCACTTTAGGCCCAGGTTTCAATAAACTCCTTATCTTGAGAGCCTGTAGTTGTCTCAAAGATAAGAGATGATTCAGGTGAACACGATTTGGGGTCATTGGCATGAAAACCAGTATGCGTCGGTGCTTCGCTAACGCATCCACAATTCACAGGAGGATGGGAAATTTAAGAAAAATATGCATTTTGGCCGGATTTAAAAAATACCACATCTTGTGAGCACGGAGTGACCCAAATGGCAACAAATCACATGTTTATCGTTATTTGGACTTGTTCGGAGAAAAGCAGACAGAGACTGAAATCCGGTTAAACGTCATTTGGGCAACGTGTTGTATATATTTTTATCATATGGGAGTCATTCAGGCAACGTTATATATATGTTCGCTTTCTATATGAACGCCACTCAGGCAACGTTTTGCATTATTATCAATATTAAATAGACGACATCTGAATAACAAGTATTTGTTTTTTAAAAGTGCGAAGTGGATCAGAATCTTGAATATCTGTCACAAATACAACATCAGAGTTGCGTTTGCGATGTGCAATCGTTCCTTGATCAGCACAGTGAACTTCAAATTGAAAGATTACGAGGTCGGTTCGCTCATGATCCTCATTCCTCAACTGCAATGTGGCCTTAAACAAGGCTCTTGGTGTCATTTGCCCATGTGAGGTGTGGTGCCATTGTTTACTAATGCACAGAGCATGACAGTACAGTATGTGGTGATATGTTTGGTTTGTGACACTGTCAACCCCGTTTCCATCGGAATAAAATGTTGGAGAGTCTGATAGTTACTCGCCCCAGTTCAGTGGTTTCCTCGGTCTTATAAAGGAGTTCCTCGTTCTGCAGTGTACCGTGTGTTTTTACCGAGAGGAAATACATTGTCCATTTTTGCGAGGGGTGGGGGCTCTCCGAGGACAGCCAGCTACTTTAGATACTTTTGACGAGCGGCCTCAACTGCGATTGCCTGGGGGGCTTCTATTGAGTGGGGCTCGTGAGATACACAACGAAGGTCCCACTTTAGGCCCAGGTTTCAATAAAATCCTTATCTTGAGAGCCTGTAATTGTCTCAAAGATAAGAGATGATTCAGGTGAACACGATTTGGGGTATTTGGCATGAAAGCCAGTATGCGTCGGTGCTTCGCTAACGCATCCACAATTCACAGGAGGATGGGAAATTTAAGAAAAATATGCATTTTGGCCGGATTTAAAAAAAACACATCTTGTGAACACGGAGTGACCCAAATGGCAACAAATAACATGTTTATCGTTATTTGGACTTGTTCGGAGAAAAGCACAGAGAGACTGAAATCCGGTTAAACGTCATTTGGGCAACGTGTTGTATATATTTTTATCATATGGGAGTCATTCAGGCAACGTTATATATATGTTCGCTTTCTATATGAACGCCACTCAGGCAACGTTTTGCATTATTATCAATATTAAATAGACGACATCTAAATAACAAGTATTTGTTTTTTAAAAGTGCGAAGTGGATCAGAATCTTGAATATCTGTCACAAATACAACATCAGAGTTGCGTTTGCGATGTGCAATCGTTCCTTGATCAGCACAGTGAACTTCAAATTGAAAGATTACGAGGTCGGTTCGCTCATGATCCTCATTCCTCAACTGCAATGTGGCCTTAAACAAGGCTCTTGGTGTCATTTGCCCATGTGAGGTGTGGTGCCATTGTTTACTAATGCACAGAGCATGACAGTACAGTATGTGGTGATATATTTGGCTTCTGACACTGTCAACCCCGTTTCCATCGGAATAAAATGTTGGAGAGTCTGATAGTTACTCGCCCCAGTTCAGTGGTTTCCTCGGTCGTATAAAGGAGTTCCTCTTTCTGCAGTGTACCGTGCCTTTTTACCGAGAGGAAATACATTGTTCATTTTTGCGAGGGGTGGGGGCTCTCCGAGGAGAGCCAGCTACTTTAGATACTTTTGACGAGCGGCCTCAACTGCGCCGGATTGTCTCGGAGGCTTCTATTGAGTGGGGCTCGTGAGATACACAACGAAGGTCCCACTTTAGGCCCAGGTTTCAATAAAATCCTTATCTTGAGAGCCTGTAATTGTCTCAAAGATAAGAGATGATTCGGGTGAACACGATTTGGGGTCGTTGGCATGAAAACCAGTATGAGTCGGTGCTTCGCTAACGCATCCCCAATTCACAGGAGGATGGGAAATTTAAGAAAAATATGCATTTTGGCCGGATTTAAAAAAAGACCACATCTTGAGAGCACGGAGTTACCCAAATGGCAACAAATAACATGTTTATCGTTATTTTACTTGTTCGGTGAAACGCAGACAGAGACTGAAATCCGGTTAAACGTCATTTGCGCAACGTGTTGCATATATTTTTATCATATGGGAGTAGTTTAGGCAACGTTATATATATGTTAGTTTTCTAAATGAGCGCCTTTCACACAACGTTTTGCATTTTATCAATTTTAAATAGACTACATCTAAACAACCAGTATTTGTTTTTTTTTCAATGTGCGAAGTGGATCAGAATCTTGAATATCCTTCACATATGGAATATGAGAGTCGAGTTAGTGAAGCGCAATGGTTCATTGATGGCACAGTGATTTTAAAATTGAAAGCTCACGGTGACTGTTCGCTGATGATCCTCATTCATCATCTGCCATCCGTGAGCTCTTAGATAAGGTTCTTGGAGTCTTTTTCCCATGTACTATGTGGTACCATTGCGTACTAAGGCACAGAGCACAACAGAACAGCATGCGGGGTACACTGGCTTCTGACACATTCAACACGGTATCCACCAGATTAAAATGTTGGGGAGTCTAATAGTTACTTGTCGCAGCTCGGTTGTTTTTTCGGCTGCGTTAACCAGCAAAATAGTCGCGTTCGTGTGTATGTATGCGTGCCAATGGTTCAAATGAAAGTGTCAATGAAACTTTAGCATAACCTGACTTTGTGTTGTGTTTTGTGAAATGGATAATGTTGTCTATGAATTGATTATGAAATACGACAAGAAGTTTGATAAATGAGAATATGTTAATTTCTGTTCCCTGTATGCTATGTTTCCAATAAGAATATTTCGAAGTTTAGACTGTACTAAAGAAATGAGGCCTGGGTTAATGTGGAACTCAGTTAATGCATGGCGACCAAAGTTACCAAGTTTCAGTAAACTTATTCCAAAACAAGCCATTTTACCAGGTTGCAATGAACTCCCTTGTTAAATATAGCTCGAAGACGTTGCTGAAGGAATCTAGTTCACACGACAGCTCGGCGGTCACGGTTGGCCGATCATGCCCAAAATAGGAAAGACTCACTTAGAGATCATACCGCGTTATTCTACCAACTTGCAATGGAATCCTTTCATAAAAAACAACCTGTAGACAGTAATAAAGGAATGTAGGTCAACTGACCAGGCGGGATAACGGCTGAACGATCGCGACCAAAAACAGAGCAGACTCATCTAAACATTATACCGAGTTATCCGTCCAAGTTAACATGAAATCGCTTAACAAATATGAACTGTAGACTGTGCTAACAAATCTACGTCATAGGCGTCGATCATGACATTATACTGAGTCATCCTACAATTTTGCAATGAAATTCCCTTAATAAACGCAACCTGTAGACTGGGCCAAAGAAATCTAGGTAACGCGCCTCAGCGATAGTCACGGTTGACTGAACCCAACCAAACAGGACGTTCTGCTCCAGTAATTACGCAGAGTCATCCTACGACGTTAAAATATAATCCCTTCATAAATATGACCTGTGGAGTGTGGTAAAGATTTTCGGGCTTCGGGACTTGTAGCCGTCACGGTGGACCGATCGCTATCAAAAGGGCGCGTTCTTGTCTAGACATCAGACGGAGTCACCCTATAAAGATTCAATGAAATCCCTTCCTAACTACGACCTTTAGACTATGTTGAAGTTTTTCGGGCTTCGGGCTTCGGACCCGCGTAGCCGTCAGGGTTGACCGATCACGACTAAAATAGGACGTTCTCGTCTAGACATTATACTGAGTCTTTGTACCGAGTTACGATGAAATCCCTTCATAAATACGACATTTGGACTGTACTAAAAGTTTTTGGGTTTCAGCCTCGGGCATTTAACACGGCGTACTGATGCGAAAAAAAGGGGGAAGTCTCACCCCGACCTGACCGCGAACACACATATGGAATTTTGTGATGATCTGACAAGTACTACGGGGTGTAGACTGTGGAAAAGAAAATCTGAACAGACTGACAGACAGATTGACTTCCGTACGAGTGGTGGTAATAGCTTATCTTGACATTGTCAAGTTCAGTTATAAAGCAGTATGAACTAACGATCCACTAGAACAAATTATATGGGATGTGGATGCTATGCCAAAGTAAAATGTCAAAACAAACAGGAAAACATATTGTATGCACTTCAGCAAGCGTAAGCTATCGTCCCTTCATTAATTCCTACTGAAAGTGAAATCATGAAAAATATGGCTGAAGATAAGTGGTGCTCGAAATATTCCCCACAATATATCCGGTAAGTACAGACACCTGTCGATGTATCTGCCGGGGAACCTGCTCACAGATTGATTTGGGATTAAGTTGGCAGACTGGTCGGTGAGTGGATTTCATCTGGTCAACATGCCCATAGCGCGTTGAGGATACACCATTCAGTAAAGAGAGTGCTTTCGCGTACAAAGCACTCCGCATTCTAACGAGGGCTGGGTGCACTGTTCACTCTCAAAAACTCATTCAACTGCGCTCCCTCATAGTAAGACGCTCATCTTCTGAAGAGAGTATTAGTTACTGCCGTGGCTTTCCCGCTCATGGTTAGCTATCTCGACCTTACCTTCCACTTTGGTATGAGGAAGCCCTCGCCTAGAAGTACGGTCCGTGTTCTGATGAAAAAACCCTCACCTAAAATGCACAGTTCGTGATCAAAATCGGTGAAGCTCTCGTCTCTCTGTTTATGAAATGAAATACAAGAACTGATAACTGAGAATATGTTAATTTCTATTCTCTGTTTGCTATGTTTGGAATAAGAATAATTTAAGGTTTAGACTGTGCTGAAGAAGTGAGGCCTGAGTATAAATTATTTCAAAAATAGTCATCCTACCAAGTTCCAATGAAATTCCTTTATAAATATAACTCGCAGACATTGCCAAAGGAATCTAGGTCACATGACAGCTCGGCGGTCACAGTTCGCCGATCATTACCAAAATAGGAGAGTTCCATCTAGATATCATACCAAGTTATCCTACGACACGGCTGATCAATTTTGCAATATCATACCAAGTTATCCTACGTCACGGCTGATCAATTTTGCAATGACAAAGCTATATTAAATGCAATCTGCAGACTGTGCTAAAGGAATCTAGGAAACTCCACATGCGGCCGTCACGGTTGACTGAAACCGACCAAAAAGTTCTCATCTCGACATTATACAGAGTCATCCTACGAAGTTAAAATCAAATACCTTCGTAAAAACGACCTGTAGACTGTGGAAAACATGTTCGGGCTTCGGTCCCGCGTAGCTGTCAAGGTGGGCCGATCGAGACCAAAAGGGGACGTTTTCTTCCTTCTGCACATTATACGGAGGAATCGTCGTACAAAGTTACAATAAAATCACTTTATAAATACTACCTGTAGGGTGTGTGAGTGGTTTTCGGGCTTCGGACCACGTAGCTGTTACGGCCGATCGGTCGCGACCAAAAGTGGACGTTCTCATCTAGACATTCGAAGTTTTCCCACCAAGTTACAACGAAATCCCTTCATAAATTCGACCTGGGAGCTGTACTGAATGTTTTCGTGTTTCAGGCTCCGACAGCCGTCACAACTGACCGATCACGGCCAGAAGTGGACATTGTCATCCGGAAAGGACCTTAAACCAGCATGTGAACATTCGCGAGGATCCGAGTAGAACTGTGGAGTGTAACCTATGTTAAAGTAAATGTAAACAGACTGACAGACTTCCACACGCGTGATGGAAATAATAGCTTATCTTGACTTTGTCAAGTTGAGCTAAAAATCCGTATGAACCTACGATCCACTAAAGCAAATACAGATGGGATGTGGTGCAAGGCCAAAGTAAAAGGGCAAAAAAACCTGAACAGTTGTTTCATACATTTTAGTAAACGTAACCGATCTTCCCATCATCAATTCCTACTGAAACTGGTATCAGGAAAAATATGGCTAAAGATGGATCGTCCTCGAAATATGTCCCACGTTATAGCCGGTAAGTACAGACACCTGTCGGAGTAAATGTCGGGGAATCTGCCCACACATTGATTTGAGATTAATTTGGTAGACTGGTCTGCGAGTGAATTCCATCTGGTCAAATTGCTCCATACCGCGTCGAGGATACACCACTCAGTGAAGAGAGAGTGTCTTCACATCTACACATACAACCGGTATAGGTTTATGACCCGACAGATAACCCGCCCTACCCAAGCATACACATACCATCAGTCAAACACACCAACATCTGTCCTTGTTTACTTGAGTTTAAATGAAGGACGTACTATTGGACGAAACTATATATTTTACAATAACGAACAGAGAAATTTATTATAAATGAAGAAGATTGGTCTGTTACAGGGTGGTTATTTAGCACTGTCCACAATACATCAAAGGGAGGGGGGTGCTGGATCGTACAAAATCGGGTCGTATTCACTCAACACAGTGGATGTGGGTTAATTTGTGGCCTAACTGATTTAAGAGTATAATTCTGCAGTGAGCCGTGGGTGAGCTTTCAAATAATGAAGGTCCCACTTTAGGCCCAGGTTTCAATAAACTCCTTATCTTGAGAGCCTGTAGTTGTCTCAAAGATAAGAGATGATTCAGGTGAACACGATTTGGGGTCATTGGCATGAAAACCAGTATGCGTCGGTGCTTCGCTAACGCATCCACAATTCACAGGAGGATGGGAAATTTAAGAAAAATATGCATTTTGGCCGGATTTAAAAAAGACCACATCTTGTGAGCACGGAGTGACCCAAATGGCAACAAATCACATGTTTATCGTTATTTGGACTTGTTCGGAGAAAAGCAGACAGAGACTGAAATCCGGTTAAACGTCATTTGGGCCACGTGTTGTATATATTTTTATCATATGGGAGTCATTCAGGCAGCGTTATATATATGTTCGCTTTCTATATGAACGCCATTCAGGCAACGTTTTGCATTATTATCAATATTAAATAGACGACATCTAAATAACAAATTTTTGTTTTTTAAAAGTGCGAAGTGGATCAGAATCTTGAATATCTGTCACAAATACAACATCAGAGTTGCGTTTGCGAAGTGCAATCGTTCCTTGATCAGCACAGTGAACTTCAAATTGAAAGATTATGAGGTCGGTTCGCTCATGATCCTCATTCCTCAACTGCAATGTGGCCTTAAACAAGGCTCTTGGTGTCATTTGCCCATGTGAGGTGTGGTGCCATTGTTTACTAATGCACAGAGCATGGCAGTACAGTATGTGGTGATATATTTGGCTTCTGACACTGTCAACCCCGTTTCCACCGGAATAAAATGTTGGAGAGTCTGATTGTTACTCGCCCCAGTTCAGTGGTTTCCTCGGTCGTATAAAGGAGTTCCTCGTTCTGCAGTGTACCGTGCGTTTTTACCGAGAGGAAATACATTGTCCATTTTTGCGAGGGGTGGGGGCTCTCCGAGGAGAGCCAGCTACTTTAGATACTTTTGACGAGCGGCCTCAACTGCGATTGTCTCGGAGGCTTCTATTGAGTGGGGCTCGTGAGATACACAACGAAGGTCCCACTTTAGGCCCAGGTTTCAATAAAATCCTTATCTTGAGAGCCTGTAATTGTCTCAAAGATAAGAGATGATTCGGGTGAACACGATTTGGGGTCGTTGGCATGAAAACCAGTATGAGTCGGTGCTTCGCTAACGCATCCCCAATTCACAGGAGGATGGGAAATTTAAGAAAAATATGCATTTTGGCCGGATTTAAAAAAAGACCACATCTTGAGAGCACGGAGTGACCCAAATGGCAACAAATAACATGTTTATCGTTATTTTGCTTGTTCGTTGAAACGCAGACAGAGACTGAAATCCGATTAAACGTCATTTGCGCAACGTGTTGCATATATTTTTATCATATGGGAGTAGTTTAGGCAACGTTATATATATGTTAGTTTTCTAAATGAACGCCTTTCACATAACGTTTTGCATTTTATCAATTTTAAATAGACTACATCTAAACAACCAGTATTTGTTTTTTTTCAATGTGCGAAGTGGATCAGAATCTTGAATATCCTTCACAAATGGAATATGAGAGTCGAGTTAGTGAAGCTCAATGGTTCATTGATGGCACAGTGATTTTAAAATTGAAAGCTCACGGTGACTGTTCGCTGATGATCCTCATTCATCATCTGCCATCCGTGAGCCCTTCGACAAGGTTCTTAGAGTCTTTTTCCCATGTACTATGTGGTACCATTGCGTACTAAGGCACAGAGCACAACAGAACAGCATGCGGGGCACACTGGCTTCTGGCACTTTCAACACGGTATCCACCAGATTAAAATGTTGGGGAGTCTAATAGTTACTTGTCGCAGCTCGGTTGGTTTTTCGGCTGCGTTAACCAGCAAAATAGTCGCGTTCGTGTGTATGTATGCGTGCCAATGGTTCAAATGAAAGTGTCAATGACACTTTAGCATAACCTGACTTTGTGTTGTGTTTTGTGAAATGGATAATGTTGTCTATGAATTGATTATGAAATACGACAAGAAGTTTGATAAATGAGAATATGTTAATTTCTGTTCCCTGTATGCTATGTTTCCAATAAGAATAGTTCGAAGTTTAGACTGTACTAAAGAAATGAGGCCTGGGTTAATGTGGCACTCAGTTAATGCATGGCGACCAAAGTTACCAAGTTTCAGTAAACTTATTCCAAAACAAGCCATTTTACCAGGTTGCAATGAACTCCCTTGTTAAATATAGCTCGAAGACGTTGCTGAAGGAATCCAGTTCACACGACAGCTCGGCGGTCACGGTTGGCCGATCATGCCCAAAATAGGAAAGACTCACTTAGAGATCATACCGCGTTATTCTACCAACTTGCAATGGAATCCTTTCATAAAAACAACCTGTAGACAGTACTAAAGGAATATAGGTCAACTGACCAGGCGGGATAACGGCTGAACGATCGCGACCAAAACAGAGCAGACTCATCTAAACATTATACCGAGTTATCCGTCCAAGTTAACATGAAATCGCTTAACAAATATGAACTGTAGACTGTGCTAACAAATCTACGTCATAGGCGTCGATCATGACATTATACTGAGTCATCCTACAATTTTGCAATGGAATTCCCTTAATAAATGCAATCTGTAGACTGGGCCAAAGAAATTTAGGTAACGCGCCTCTGGGATAGTCACGGTTGACTGAACCCAACCAAACAGGACGTTCTGCTCCAGTAATTACGCCGAGTCATCCTACGACGTTAAAATATAATCCCTTCATAAATTTGACCTGTGGAGTGTGGTAAAGATTTTCGGGCTTCGGGACTTGTAGCCGTCACGGTGGACCGATCGCTATCAAAAGGGTGCGTTCTTGTCTAGACATCATACGGAGTCACCCTATAAAGATTCAATGAAATCCCTTCCTAAATACGACCTTTAGACTATGTTAAAGTTTTTCGGGCTTCGGGCTTCGGACCCGCGTAGCCGTCAGGGTTGACCGATCACGACTAAAATAGGACGTTCTCGTCTAGATATTATACTGAGTCTTTGTACCGAGTTACGATGAAATCCCTTCATAAATACGACATTTGGACTGTACTAAAAGTTTTTTGGTTTTCAGCCTCGGGCATTTAACACGGCGTACTGATGCGAAAAAAAGGGGGAAGTCTGACCCCGACGTGACCGTGAACCCACATATGGAATTTTGTGATGATCTGACAAGTACTACGGGGTGTAGACTGTGGAAAAGAAAATCTGAACAGACTGACAGACAGATTGACTTCCGTACGAGTGGTGGTAATAGCTTATCTTGACATTGTCAAGTTCAGTTATAAAGCAGTATGAACTAACGATCCACTAGAACAAATTATATGGGATGTGGATGCTATGCCAAAGTAAAATGTCAAAACAAACAGGAAAACATATTTTATGCACTTCAGCAAGCGTAAGCTATCGTCCCTTCATTAATTCCTACTGAAAGTGAAATCATGAAAAATATGGCTGAAGATAAGTGGTGCTCGAAATATTCCCCACAATATATCCGGTAAGTACAGACACCTGTCGATGTATCTGCCGAGGAACCTGCTCACAGATTGATTTGGGATTAAGTTGGCAGACTGGTCGGCGAGTGGATTTCATCTGGTCAACATGCCCATAGCGCGTTGAGGATACAGCATTCAGTAAAGAGAGTGCTTTCGCGTACAAAGCACTCCGCATTCTAACGAGGGCTGGGTGCACTGTTCACTCTCAAAAACTCATTCAACTGCGCTCCCTCATAGTAAGACGCTCATCTTCTGAAGAGAGTATTAGTTACTGCCGTGGCTTTCCCGCTCATGGTTAGCTATCTCGACCTTACCTTCCACTTTGGTAAGAGGAAGCCCTCGCCTAGAAGTACGGTCCGTGTTCTGATGAAAAAACCCTCACCTAAAATGCACAGTTCGTGATCAAAATCGGTGAAGCTCTCGTCTCTCTGTTTATGAAATGAAATACAAGAACTGATAACTGAGAATATGTTAATTTCTATTCTCTGTTTTCTATGTTTGGAATAAGAATAATTTAAGGTTTAGACTGTGCTGAAGAAGTGAGGCCTGAGTATAAATTATTTCAAAAGAGTCATCCTACCTAGTTCCAATGAAATTCCTTTATAAATATAACTCGCAGACATTGCCAAAGGAATCTAGGTCACATGACAGCTCGGCGGTCACAGTTGGCCGATCATTACCAAAATAGGAGAGTTCCATCTAGATATCATACCAAGTTATCCTACGTCACGGCTGATCAATTTTGCAATATCATACCAAGTTATCCTACGTCACGGCTGATCAATTTTGCAATGACAAAGCTTTATTAAATGCAATCTGCAGACTGTGCTAAAGGAATCTAGGAAACGCCCCATGCGGCCGTCACGGTTGACTGAAACCGACCAAAAAGTTCTCATCTCGACATTATACAGAGTCATCCTACGAAGTTAACATCAAATACCTTCGTAAAAACGACCTGTAGACTGTGGAAAACATGTTCGGGCTTCGGGCCCGCGTAGCTGTCAAGGTGGGCCGATCGAGACCAAAAGGGGACGTTTTCTTCCTTCTGCACATTATACGGAGGAATCGTCGTACAAAGTTACAATAAAATCACTTTATAAATACTACCTGTACGGTGTGTGAGTGGTTTTCGGGCTTCGGACCACGTAGCCGTTACGGCCGATCGGTCGCGACCAAAAGTGGACGTTCTCATCTAGACATTCGAAGTTTTCCCACCAAGTTACAACGAAATCCCTTCATAAATTCGACGTTGGAGCTGTACTGAATGTTTTCGTGTTTCAGGCTCCGACAGCCGTCACAACTGACCGATCACGGCCAGAAGTGGACATTGTCATCCGGAAAGGACCTTAAACCAGCATGTGAACATTCGCGAGGATCCGAGTAGAACTGTGGAGTGTAACCTATGCTAAAGTAAGTGTAAACAGACTGACAGACTTCCACACGCGTGATGGAAATAATAGCTTATCTTGACTTTGTCAAGTTGAGCTAAAAATCCGTATGAACCTACGATCCACTAAAGCAAATATAGATGGGATGTGGTGCAAGGCCAAAGTAAAAGGACAAAAAAACCTGAACAGTTGTTTCATACATTTTAGTAAACGTAACCGATCTTCCCATCATCAATTCCTACTGAAACTGGTATCAGGAAAAATATGGCTAAAGATGGATCGTCCTCGAAATATTTCCCACGATATAGCCGGTAAGTACAGACACCTGTCGGAGTAAATGTCGGGGAATCTGCCCACACATTGATTTGAGATTAATTTGGTAGACTGGTCTGCGAGTGAATTCCATCTGGTCAAATTGTTCCATACCGCGTCGAGGATACACCACTCAGTGAAGAGAGAGTGTCTTCACATCTACACATACAACCGGTATAGGTTTATGACCCGACAGATAACCCGCCCTACCCAAGCATACACATACCCTCAGTCAAACACACCAACATCTGTCCTTGTTTACTTGAGTTTAAATGAAGGACGTACTATTGGACGAAACTATATATTTTACAATAACGAACAGAGAAATTTATTATAAATGAAGAAGATTGGTCTGTTACAGGGTGGTTATTTAGCACTGTCCACAATGCATCAAAGGGAGGGGGGGGGGGGGGGGTAGTGGATCGTACAAAATCGGGTCGTATTCCCTCAACACAGTGGATGTGGGTTAATTTGTAGCCTAACTGATTTAAGAGTATAATTCTGCAGTGAGCCGTGGGTGAGCTTTCAAATAATGAAGGTCCCAATTTAGGCCCAGGTTTCAATAAACTCCTTATCTTGAGAGCCTGTAGTTGTCTCAAAGATAAGAGATGATTCTGGTGAACACGATTTGGGGTCATTGGCATGAAAACCAGTATGCGTCGGTGCTTCGCTAACGCATCCACAATTCACAGGAGGATGGGAAATTTAAGAAAAATATGCATTTTGGCCGGATTTAAAAAAGACCACATCTTGTGAGCACGGAGTGACCCAAATGGCAACAAATCACATGTTTGTCGTTATTTGGTCTTCTTTGGAGAAAAGCAGATAGAGACTGAAATCCGGTTAAACGTCATTTGGGCAACGTGTTGTATATATTTTTATCATATGGGAGTCATTCAGGCAACGTTATATATATGTTCGCTTTCTATATGAACGCCATTCATGCAACGTTTTGCATTATTATCAATATTAAATAGACGACATCTAAATAACAAGTATTTGTTTTTTAAAAGTGCGAAGTGGATCAGAATCTTGAATATCTGTCACAAATACAACAGCGGAGTTGCGTTTGCGAAGTGCAATCATTCCTTGGTCAGCACAGTGAACTTCAAATTGAACGATTACGAGGACGGTTCGCTCATGATCCTCATTCCTCAATTGCAATGTGGCCTTAGGCAAGGCCCTTGGTGTCATTTGCCCATGTGAGGTGTGGTGCCATTGTTTACTAATGCGCACACATGACAGTACACTATGCCGTGATATATTTGGCTTCTGACACTGTCAACCCCGTTTCCACCGGAATAAAATGTTGGAGAGTCTGATAGTTACTCGCCCCAGTTCAATGGTTTCCTCCGGTCTTATAAAGGAGGTCCTCGTTCTGCAGTGTATCGTGCGCTTTTACCGAGAGGAAATACATTTCCATTTTTGCGAGGGGTGGGGGCTCTCCGAGGAGAGCCAGCTACTTTAGATACATATATATATATGTTCGTTTTCTAAATGAACGCCATTCACGCAACGTTTTGCATTTTATCAATATTAAATAGACTACATATAAACAACCAGTATTTGTTTTTCTTTTAAAGAACGAAGTGGATCAGAATCTTGAATATCTGTCACAAATGGAATATCAGTCGAGTTTGAGAAGCGCAATGGTTCATTGATAGGCACAATGATTTTAAAATTGGAAGATCACGGTGACTGTTCGCTGATGATCCTCATTCATCATCTGCCATCCGTGAGTTCTTCGACAAGGTTCTTGGAGTCATTTCACCATGTACTATGTGGTATTATTGCGTACTAATGCACACAGCAAAACAGAACATCACGCGGATGTTTACCTGGCTTCTGACACTGTCAACCCCGGATCCAGCGGGTTAAAAAGTTGGAGAGTCTGATAGTTACTTGTCACAGCTAGGTTGTTTTCTCCGACTGCGTTAACCAGCAAAGTAGTCGCGTTTGTATGTATGTATGCGTACCAATGGTCCAAATGGAAGTGCCGATGACACTTTAGCATAGCCTGCATGTGTAGTGTTTTGTGAAATGGATAATGTTCAATGTCTCTGAAAGGATTTTGAAATACGACAAGAATTTTGATATGTTGTTTTCTGTTCCCTGTATACTGTACATAGATTTCAATAAAAACCTATCATCTTTAGAAACATGAGCGGTCTCACAGGTGCTAATTACGTGTGTTATCAAGTAAATTGCATGAAAACCACATCGGATCAGATTCAAATTGAACACATGCGAAGTACACAGGGGTGGCAAATAAGGAAAGTCACATTTTAGGTTCAAGTTTCAATGAAATCCTCAACTTGAGAGCCTGTGATTGTCATCTTGAGAGCACGGGGTGACCCAAATAGCAACTAATAACACCTTTATCGTTATTTGGACTTGTTTGGGTGAAAAGCAGGCAGAATCTGAAATACGGGTAAACGTCATTTGGACAACGTGTTGTATATAGACAGAACGCGATGTGTGTTTGAATCGGTGGGCGACTTACATAACTCATTGGAATGGCGTAATGATATTTCGCTCGAGCCAAATCGGTGGGTGTTTTGCATAACGAGTTTGAATGGCGTAGGGATATTTCGCGAGAGTCGTAGGCTCGAACGAAATGTGATTACACCATTCCAACGAGTTATCGACGCATGAGTGCAATAATGTTCTATCTATCATTTTACCTTTTTGTGGGAAATTGGATTTGAAGTTTTTGACCTTCAGTTCATATATCCCCAGAAACATTTCATATAAAACCACACCAGATTTTGGTCGGGCATTCAAAATAATGTAGATTTGACAAATGTTTTTACAGATAATTATATTATAAAAGTTGGCATGTCGGTTCCAATGTAATAAGCATTTTTCTGTTTGCAGAATGACGCAGATAGAACATTTTTTAAACAAATTTACCATTTTTGCTCAGTGCTATAATGTCCGAGTACATACTGAGAAAATAGAAAGGATAGGAAGCAATAACCTTATTGTGTTTATTATTATCTTAGCTGTATGTACATACCCGGAAATAGCTATAGGTTGGTGTTGATGGATGAGATAGCGGGGGTTCCCCCGCATTTTCGCTAAACTATAATCTCTTAGGTATCGACATCCAACTTCAGGAAAATGCATTTGCACCCCCCCCCCCCCCGTGGTGTAGCGGGTGGGGGGGGGGGGGGTGCTGAGGGAACCAGTACACCCCAAAATTTGAGCTCCCCCCCCCCCCCATAAAAAAAACATTGACCCATTGGAAGTTTCACATAACTTAGAGCCCCAAAGCTGCTCTCCACTTTATGCTTTACATGCTACAATTGCTTCAGATGCGATCTTCGAGCGCTGAATTTTACAACATTCTCTCGGGAGAGGACTTGTCTTAACTAGGACCCACCGGTCGCTAACCCCTCCTCCCACTTATCTTACCTAACTCAGACCATTCGTCGTTACTCCTTCCTCCCACTTCCCTGACGGGATGTGGGAGGAGGGGGGTAACGATGGAGGGTCCTAGTTAGGACTAGGGGAGGATCCCCGAAATCCTACATCAACATTCCAAATCATGGTAAAATGGCTAGCCCCCCCCCCCCCCCCCATCATAGAATCCTGGCTACGCCCCTACCCGACCCATAAACGGCTGTACACTTGGCCAACCTTGTAAAGGGGAAGCTAGTGAGGACAGAAAGAGATGATAAGATATCAAAATGTTTAATAAGAACAAAGAAAAACAAAGTACGCAAACTACTTTCATTCAACTAATTGGTCGACATGCAGGGATATCTCGCAATGCAGTACCTTCTGAACCATCTGGCTTCGGTCAATAACAGTTACTGTCATTCGCAGTTGATATACCTTCTTAACCCTTTACCAATGTGGGTTGCAGACGACACTTGGAAACAAATCCTGCTATAACTAAAACGTTTCATTTTTTACTTACAAAACATATGTTATGATCCCTCATTGGAACGAGCGCCTTATAAACAAATTGAATGGCGATTTTCGTGGGTAGCGCTGGCCGGTTTTTGCCGTTACATTAGGTAAAGGGTTAACACGACTTAAACAACAATGTGCTCGCTGATGCTGTCACGTATATAAGGGCACAAGACTGCATGTGCAGTACATACAGAGTCATTTGGAACTTTGACTCTCACTGTGTGGACATACATCATTGTGCATTTCTGTCAGTCTAGTAGAGCTTGAAAACTAGGCTACAAATGTGTACACCGTGTGTCAACGGTAAACTATCCTGTGGGCCACGGTGTGCAAAGTTGCTATTGAGTTACCAAGTTCCCCCTGGAACTTCAGTGAAGTCGTGTTGAAAAGGCGCTAGGCGATAACAACTCAGATCCGTCACGCTGTTACTATTTTGAAGTAATAAAGGATTAATTAGAAGGGTCATGCGGGCTTCAGGAAACGCCTTTTTACCAAACGTGATCTATTTGTTTTATATCGTTAGAAGGCTAGAGGAAGAATTATCTCGCTCATCATCTCTATAAGGGCATTCCGAAGAGGTAATTGGCAATCGAATCCAGAAATATCAAATCGAATGGATGAACAATTCACTCCATCGCTCCAAAAAGTGAGTAACAGTTTGAATCTAACCCGAGGACTCAGAACGAGAAACACATCTGCGAAAGTAGGCGTATGATGAATATAACACCTCACTTTGGACAATTTTGGCAAAGATAATGCCACAAGCAGAATTCGTATGATGGTGCAATGCAGACATTTCCGCATCCTGGATTACTTTCAATCTGAATTCTATTTGCCACAGTATAAACTTTATATATGCCCCAGTTGTTCAAGATGAGGTGTTCGATTCTTCAGGCAGGTGCAAAATGTACTTCTCAGACTGTTTTCGTTTCATCTTGAGCCTGCAGGTTATAGACACAATTTGGTTTTGCATTGGTGACCTGCACGGTAAAGCAGACCAGAGGATATGGGGTCTAATACAGAAAACGATATAAAACTCTAAAAATCGTTAGGCGGTACACTAATTCATGTGAGGTTATCTGGCACGAACAATCAGAATATTGAAAATAGAAATAGATTACGATGCAACAGTATTGCCAAAAGCTAATGGGCAAACTTTCGAATGTAAAGCGTCCTCAAAATGGTCAAAATTATATATACGAGTAGTGATCCTAATGTTTAATGTTTTGGTTGGTATTATTTTCTGCATTGTTCTGATTGGTCACATCAGACATCGTACTTTGAGTTCGTGTAACCTATTCAAGACTGGTCTGAGCCAAAAGTGTCCTATCAGCGGTGGAGTTAAACGAATACATTGAGGGCACAAAACATCTTCACCTGAAGTTTAGCATATTAAAAAAACTCCCATTTACTTAGAATGCTAACACATGCACATGAAATGAAACAAAATTATGAACAAGGTTCACTCCTAGAAATTCGCCGTGAAAATCGACAATGCCATGGTGAGAGGTCTGGCATCCAGCCACGGCTCTTACCATCGCATTGGCGATGGCCGTGGCGAATTTCTAAGGCTGTCGGTTTACCTGACGGCGAATAATTGTCGTTTAACTGAACGCAACTCTGAGGGCGAAAACCATGCCCACTAAAATTGAATTTTAACATGTATCAAACCAAAAATGAACCAACAACCAAGCTCATAAAAAGGAAAATAAACAAGACTTGAAGGCTAAACCTATGCCTTCTCAAAGTTCAGGTCATTAATTGAAAATGAACAAAAAACAAAGAAATTTCGCCTTTGTCCCCAATCGAACACAAGAGATAAATCAACATTTTGCCTTTTAGAAATCGCGTAGATGAACAACGGAAATCATTTATTTAAAAAACAATGTGTGGAAAAGATGTTGGTAAACACATTTTCGTTGACCATCTTCACGAATTCTAACTGTGTGACATTTGTAACCTTAATGTCACTATTGTCATGTCAGTACCATGGAAGCAATCTTCGCGTCCAAAAAACGAAAAAGGGCCTAGTGACATCACCTTTTAAGCTTATGGACGCGAAGATTGCTTTATAGAACTCCCTATCCAGTAACGGCATAAACATGGGCATAATGTCCGTTGTCTTATTCTTAGGCAGAATTCGGCGTCTGCCGATCACAGTGACCCCTGGCAAATCACGCGGTCACACATAGACTTGTCGTTGCTCTTCGCGTATCAGGAAAACTTCCATGAAGTGAAGAAATGGTTTTCCCTTCGCGAGCACCAAATGTTTTATTTGGGTAAATAGGACTTTCGTGAATTTCATTTGACACGCAGCCTTCTGGAAGTCCATGAAATCCTTCTCTTTTAGTTGCACGACTCTGGTATGATCAGGTCTCACAGTTGTGAGTCCACGGACCAAACCAACTGGGCTGAAAATTTCAGAGACAGATAACGCTTTCTGGTTGTGGGAGTTGCACACTCGATTGCCCAGGAGTTGAAAGCTTCTGCTCTATAGTGTCTAAAGTTAAATCTGGTGGCAAATCCATCAACTGATCCGGGGTTTTTAAGTAAAAGTTGTTCGACAAAATAATAAATCCCTGTATTGCCCGGGCCGCACAGTACGTCACATTGCATTTTGCGACTAAAATATCGACTATTTATCTATTTATCTGTGTTAAGGTTACTTTGAAGTAAAGTAAAGCGGTGCTTGTTTACTGTGGTGAAAAAAGGTCTCTTTTACCGGTAAAATGTTAACCGGTAGCCAGTGTCGGGGGCGGGAGTCCTTAAAAATGGGCAACAGGGGTATAAACGATTGGAAAAACCTGACTTTAAATCTTCTCTTGTGGCCACAATTATTCATATCTGCTCCGATAAGTAAATATAAACACATTCCATCCATTTTAGAGGACATCCATCACAGGCAATAGTTACCGGATTATTTTACCAGTGAAGCGGAACTTGTTTACCACAATAAAGAGTACTGCTTCACCTACCATGGCTCTCGCCGGAGCGGGGTGGGGGGGGGGGGGGAGGGGGTATCGACTAAAACCTACTTGAAACACAAAACATTTAGAGCAAGCCCAATCTCCCATAGCGCACCGACACAGTCCATCAAAATTGGCAGATTGTGTAAATTTATTTTGTACGGGCGGATTCAGCTGGTAAGCACCCTATGCGGGCCCCTCCTTTTTAACTCCACTTTTCAAGCCCCAGGACAAGAGGGTATAATATTATCCACGATAAAACTTAGGCGTCGGGTGCCTGGGTAGTGGATGTCTGTGTAATATCGTGGACAATACCTATCCCAGTGGACAAACAGAGATCCTGTGTGTTGCCAATGTCGTATGAGCCGTTATTGACCCACCATCACGTCAATTTTGAATCCGCAACCATGCATTCGAAATTTCCTTATGAAATTACAAGCGATCAGATTCTCCATATTTGAAGTTAAGAACAGATGCGTTCCAACTACATATCGAGTTTGTAAAACAAATACTGTAGTCTTCAATACTAGACTGTTCTATCATACACGGGTGTATGGCAGTTAGTAATTTTGTTCATGCTAAAATGTTCTATCTCCGTGCTACCTCAAAATAAATGTTATACAGAAAATTTAACATTCATATATATCTAAATTACAAGAACACGATATAAACTATACATTTGTGGAGCAACTTGATTACATTGTGTGAATACTGGGCGCAATATATTACCGATTTGAGATCTTAATAATATTTATCTTTCGTTCTGTAAATTCGCATACGCCATTCGTTAGCTTTCAGCATGTGATCCAATTCGAAGAGTTTCATTGGGCAAGCACATAAAAAATTTAAGCACGCATGATTTTGCCATTTTTTGGAGATAGAATAATTTCGCATAGCGTTTTGCGTGAATACGAACCAATAAACCCCAGATATTTTTTCATCTGCCGGCGCAGAAAGGAGCGGCCAATATGATGACTCCAATATCCCATTTTCGCGCCAAAGTACAGATAGAACATTATCGCACTCATGCGTCGTTATGTAAAACATCCACCAATTCAAACACACATCGCGTTCTGTGTTTATTACACAACCCATGCATTAAAATTAATTTAAATAAACAAATTTTAATTTTAAACCCAAAGGTGAAGAGTCTGTTTGTTTTGGCTGAAGGATCGATAAAAAATAATAAAAAAACCTTTTCGGAACCAGTGTTTGTTGAAAATCGTATCGCTATTTCTCTTCGGTTTGTGCCCATTCACGCCTAACAATTTGGTGGCTATTACTGTTAGTAAAAATATAAGTACAAATCTGATTTGCAAAACAGCTGGGAGAAACATTTTTAAAAGAAGTTCGAAGCATGTCAAGATGTACGATGATTTATCGAAATTAATTTGACCAATTTGGATGTAACGGATCCACAAAACCAGACGGCCACTGGACTGGGTTAATGTTCTGGTTGGAAATGATTGGGTTTTTTTTTTGTTTTTTTCTTATCTAATTTTTTGTTAACCAATTTTTTTGTGAACCGACTTAATTTTGCTTTGGACGTTTTCATTTTAACACTATGCGACAGACTGTCGATAATAATTGTATGACAACATTTGGGAACTTTTCGAAGCGTAACTGATGACTCGACGGGAAAGGAACTACTATAAACGGTGCAGGAGAAAAAATGTTCCGGCTTGTACACTACCCATTGAATACATAATAATTTATGCCATAGCGGCCAATCCGTTAAATACAGGGATTTAAAGTTGATTGGATGTGTAATAAATATTTTTATCATATTGGAGTCATTTAGGCAACGTTATATATAAGTTCGTTTTCTAAATGAACGCCATTCACGCAACGTTTTGCATTTTATCAAAATTAAATAGACTACATCCAAGCAACCAGGATTTGTTTTTTTTAAGTACGAAGTGGATCAAAATTTTGAATATCTGTCACAAATGGAATATCAGTGTCGAGTTTGAGATGCACAATGGTCCATTGGTGTGCAGAGTGATTTTAAAATTGAAAGACCAAGGTGACAGTTCGCTGATGATCCTCATTCATCATCTGCCATCCGTGAGTCCTTAGACAAGGTTCTTGGAATCATTTTCCCATATACTATGTGGTACCATTGCATACTGATGCACTCAGCACGACAGAACAGTACACGGGGGGTATACTGGCTTCTGACGCTGTCAACCCGGTATCCAACGGGTTAAAAAGTTGGGGACTCTAATAGTTACTTGCCGCAGCTCGGTCGTTTTCTCCGGCTGCGTTAAACAGTAAAATAGTCGCATTTGTATACATGTATGTATGTTTGCCAATGGTTCAAATGAAAGTGTCACTGACACTTTAGCATAACCAGACTGTGTGTTGTGTTTTGTGAAGTGGATAAGGTTCAATGTCTACGAAAGGATTATGGAATACAAGAAGTTTGATAATTGAGAATATGTTAATTTCTGTTCCCTGTTTGCTATGTTTTCAATAAGAATAATTTGAAGTTTAGACTGCACTAAAGAAGTGAGGCCTGGGTTAATGTGGCACTCACAGTTAATGTATGGCGACCAAACTTACCAAGTTTCAGTAAACTTATTCCAAAACAAGCCATCTTACCAAGTTGCAATGTAATCCCTTGTTAAATATAACTTGAAGACGTTGCTAAAGGAACCTAGTTCACGCGACAGCTCGGTGGTCATGGGTGGACGATCATGACCAAAATAGGAAAGTCTCACTAAGAGCTCGTACCATGTTATCCTACCAACTTGCAGTGGAATGCCTTCATAAAAAACAACCTGTAGACAGTACTAAAGGAATCTAGATCAAGTGACCAGGCGGCGATAAAAGCTGAACGATCCTGACCAAAACAGAGCAGACTCATGTAAACATTATACCGAGTTATCTGTCCAAGTTAAAATGAAATCGCTTCTTAAATATGAACTGTGGGCTGTGCTAAACAAATCTACGTCATGCGTCTGTGTGCCGTCACGGCTGATCGATCACAGCCAAAATAGGATGTTCTCATCCAGACATTATACTGAGTCATTCCACAACTTTGCATCGAAAATCCTTTCGGTAAATGCAATCTGACTGGGCTAAAGGAATCTAGGTAATGAGCCCCTGCGACTGACACGGTTGACTGAACCCAACCAAAAAGGACGTTCTCATCCAGTTTTTTTTTTCAGAGTCATCCTGCGATGTTAAAATCAAATCCCTTCAAAAATACCACCTGTAGAGTGTGGTAAACATTTTCGTGCTTCGAGCCCGCGTAGCCATCATGGTAGACCGATCGCGACCACAAAGGTGCGTTCTCTTCTAGACATTACACGGAGTCATCCTAAAAGATTCAACGAAACCCCTTCATAAATACAACTTTAGACTATGTTGAAGGTTTTCGGGCTTCGGATCCGCGAAGCCGTCAGGGTTCATCGATCGCGACCAAAATCGGACATTGTCGTCAAGACATTACATGGAATTTTTTTTTTACCGAGTTACGATGAAATCCTTCATAAATACGATCTTTAGACTGTACCAAACGTTTACGGGTTACAGGCTTGGGCATTTGACAAGTTTGCCTGATCGCCATCAAAAGGAGAAAGTCTCTTCCAGACATGACCGTGAACCCGCATATGAAATTTCGTGGTGATCGGACAAGAACAACGAGTTGTTTCCTGTGCTAAAGGAAATCTGAACAGATAGACTGACTTCCGTGCGCGTGGTGGCAATAGCTTATCTTGACATTGTCAAGTTAAGTTAAAAAGCAGTATGAACGAACAATCCACTAGAACAAATATAGATAGGATGTGGTGCTAGGGCAAAGTAAAAGGGCAAAAAATATTTTATGCAGTTTAGCAAACGTAAGCTATCATCTCTTCATTAATTCCTACTGAAAGTAGAATCATGAAAAATATGGCTAAAGATAGGTGGTGCTCGAAATATTTCCCACAATATAACCGATAAGTGTAGACACCTGTCAAAGTACCTGCCGGGGAACTTGCTCACACATTGATTTGGGTTTAAATTGGCAGACTGGTCGGCGAGTTGATTTCATTTGGTCAACGTGTCTCATACCGCGTCGAGGATACACCACTCAGTGAAGAGAGTGTGAATTCACATCTACACTTACAGTCAGTATAGGTTTATGAACTGACAGATACCTCCCCCCCCCCCCCCCCCAACACACCCAAGCATACACATACCCTCATTCAAACACACCAACCTTTTTCCTTGTTTACCTTGAGAAATGAAAAAATTATTTTACTTAATGATATTGGACGAAACTTTTTATTTTACAATTAGAAACAGAGAAATAAATTTATTATAAATGAAGAAATCTGTTCTGGTACAGGGTGGTTAGTTAGCATTGTCCACGTTACATCAGGAAGAGTGAGGTCGTACAGTAACGCGCCATATTCACTCAACACAGTTGATTGTGGATTAATTTTTAACCCAATTGATTTTAGAGTGTAATTTTGCAATGACCCGTGGGCTTTTTACCTAACGGAATCGCGTCTTACAAAACGCTTTCGGACAGTCCACTATTTGTCGAGAGGGAGGGAAGTTAGAACTGTATCGATCCGCTTTTGATGGCAGGGTCCTCTCCTGTAATGCGTGGTTCGTTTTTATGGGCTGAGGCGATGGGAGGTATTTGCATGCATACAACTCTGTCCGCGTCTCCACTGCACTGTCCACGTCTTATAAAGGGGTCCTCGTTCTGTAGTGTGTCGTGCGCTTTTTACAGAGAGGACCTATGACTGAATGTACACAGTGCCCATATTTGTGCGAGGAAGGAGGGCGGAGGAGGGGGGGGGGGGGGGCTTATTCGAGGAAAGCCAGCTACATTCGACCTTTCTTTTATACGAGAAGCCTCATCTACGATGGTTTGGAAGGTTTTTGTCAATGTGCCTCGTCGTGAGATGGAGGTCCGCTTTTACCAGAGGGGAAGCTCATCTGCTAGTCACTGTCCCAATAACGTCAAATACGCCGTCCGTTTTTGAAGAGAGATGCCCTCGTTTGCAAAGCATCGTGTTAGAACGAGGAGGGGTGGTGCTTTTTTCTATCCACCAACTGTTTTCACTTTTCACTTCAACGATTGTGGGGGGGGGGGGGGGGGGGGGCGTTTAATTACCTTCAAATAAAAGATCGCTTGTACCGACTATGTACAAAGTACTCCGCATTCTAACGAGGGCTGAGAGCACTGTCCACTCTCAAAAACTCATTCAACTGCGTTCACTGCTTGTAAAATACTCATCTTCTGAAGAAAGTACTAGTTACTACCGTGGCTTTACCGCTCGTGGTTAGCTACCTATCGACCTTACATTTCACTTTGTTAAGAAGAAGCCCTCGCCTGAAAGTACGGTCCGTGTTCTGATGAAAAGGCCCTCACCTAAAATGCACAGTTCGTGGTCAAAATCGGTGAAGCTCTCGTCCTCCATTCGCTAAAGTTCTCGAACGACACTCCAATTCTCCCGTTTTCCCTGCTATCGCATTTTTGACACTGTCCCTTCGCCTGCTATGGTGAGTAGGATTCCAATTGAACATATCCGGAGTTAACATCATGGGGATGTTAAATAAGAACCGTTCGATTTTACGCTCTGATTTAAAAAAAAATCTTTATCTTTAGAGTCTGGAATGCCCCTATAGAATAGACACTTATCTCTGTGCGAATGGGTCTCAGATGTAAGGTATGACATATGTATTCATAATTTGGACTGTTCGTTACAAAAACAGGACAGATCCCGTGAATCCGAAGTTCACTAGGGTTGGCAAAATATAGCCATGTCCGCCTTAGCCATGATTTACATTCCAATTAAACCCATATCTTGAGAGTCAGCAGTGCTGGCAAAAACTACCATGACACGTCTTGTCATTGAGGCGGGTTCAGTTGGATGAAAACCAGACATGCTCGGACGCGGCTTGTACACATCCAGAGTTTGCAATGGTATGACACGTGAGAAAAGGCCGATTTGGGGCTCGAAATAAAAATAATGATCGACGTTGTCATAATCTGGGTTTGTTTGTATGAAAACAGACCCATTCCGACCCTGGCGAAATACATTCGGTATTGGTAAGTGGATGGCAAATTAGAATAATCCCATTTCAGGCCCAGCTTTCAATAAAAAGCCTATAATCTTTAGAACCCGGAGTGGTCTCAAGGGTGCTAATTACTTGTGCTGTCAAGTAAATTGTATGAAAACCACGGCGAGTCGGATCATAAATGAACACATCTGGGGTACACAGGGGTGGCAAACAAGGAAAGGATCCATTTCAGTCCCAGATTTCAATACAATCCTTAACTTGAGATCCTGTAGTTGTCTCAAAGATAAGTAATGATTCACGTTAACATGATTTGTGGTCGTTGGCAAGAAAGCTAATCCGCGTTGGCCTCTGGTTGAATCCATTCCCAATTCACAAGAGGATAGAAAATAAAAAAATATGCATTTTGTCCTGATTTCAAAAATGACCACATCTTTAGATCATAGAGTGGCCTAAAATAGCAAGCAACTAATGACATGTTTGTCGTGATTTTGACTCATTTGGGTGAAAATCAGCCAGAGTTTCAACCCTGTTTAACGTCATTTGGACAACGTGCTGTATATGTATTTTTATCATATGGGAGTCATTTGGGCAACGTTATATGTATTTTCGCTTTCTATCAAAGTCATTCACAAAACGTTTTGCATTTTATCAATATTAAATAGACTACATCTAAACAACAAGTATTTGTTTTTTTCAACGAAGTGGATCAGAATCTTGAATATCTGTCACAAACAGAACTTCAGAGTCGAGTTTGAGAATCGCAATGGTTCATTAATTAGCACAGTGATTTTCAAATTGAAAGATCACGGTGAAGGTTCGACCATGATCCTCATTCATCATCTGTCATGTGTTCTTAGACAATGTTCTTTGTGTCTTTTTCCCATGTGGTGCGTGGTACCATTGTGTACAAATGAACACAGCACAACAGAACAGCACGCGGGTGTATAATTGGTTTCTGATACTGTCAGTCCGGTTTTTACAGGGTTTAAAATGTTGGAGAGTCTAATAGTTACTTAACACAGCTCGGCGGTTTTTCTCCTATTTGTTTTTTCAACAAAGTGGACCAGAATCTTGAATATCTGTCACAAACAGAACTTCAGAGCCGAGTTTGAGAAGCGCAGTGGTTCATTAATCAGCACAGTGATTTTCAAATTGAAAGATCACGGTGAAGGTTCGACCATTGATCCTCATTCATCATCTGTCATGTGTTCTTAGACAATGTTCTTAGTGTCTTTCTCCCATGTGGTGCGTGGTACCATTGTGTACAAGTGAACACAACACAACAGAACAGCACGCGGGTGTATAATTGGTTTCTGATACTGTCAGTCCGGTTTTTACAGGGTTAAAATGTTGGAGAGTCTAATTAGTTACTTAACACAGCTCGGCGGTTTTCCCCGGCTGCGTTAACCAGCAAACCAATCGCGTTTGTGTGTATCTATGTGTGTCAGTGGTTCAAATGAAAGTGTCAATAACACTGTAGCTTAGCTTGGCTGTGTGTAGTGTTTGGTGAAAAGGATAATATTGAATGTTTATGAAAGAATTATGAAATACGACAATGATAGTTGTGAATGTGTCAATTTCTGTTCCCTAATATGCTATGTTTTCAATAAGAATAATTTGTGGTTTAGACTATGTTAAAGAAGTGAGGCCTGGGTTAACGTGGCCCTCACTGTTAATGTATGTCTACCAAAATTACTAAATTACTGTCAACTTATTCCAAAACGAGTTATCCTACCAAGTTACAATGAAATCCCTTCATAAATATTACTCGTAGACTTTGCTTAAGGAATCTAGGTAACGCGACAGCTCGGCGGTCAAGGTTGGCCGATTACGACCAAAATAGGAGAGTCTCATCTAAATATCATACCAAATTATCCTACCAAGTTACAATGAAATCCCTTCATACAAACAGTGCTAAATTAATCTAGGTCACATGACCAGGCGGCGGTAACGGCTGAACTATTGTGAACAAAATAGGGCAGTCTCATCTAGATATCATATCGAGTTATCCTTCTACGTTACAATGAAATCGCTTCATAAATATGAACTGTAGGCTGTGCTAAATAAAACTAGGTTAGCGGGTTGAGCGGCCGTCACGGCTAAAATACGACGTTTTCATCTAGACATCATACTGAGCCATGCTAGAATTTTACAATGAAATCCCTTCCTATTCCAAAATAGCACTCGCGAACTATAGTCTTAACAAAGTCAAGAGGATTCTCCCCCATGGGGCCATGAAAACACTATACTACGCCTTAATGCACAGCCAATTGTTATACGAAGTCCAGATATGGGGTAGTTCCAGGGCCACTAAGAAAGTCATGAACATGCAAAAGCGATCACTACGAATAATTTGACGGGAGGCCTCTCACCTGTGATGCGTGGTTCGTTTTCATGGGCGTGAGGGGAGGGGGAAGGGGTGCATGCATTCAATTGTCCGACTTTTATTGGATGGGGATCTCGTCTTCACTGCACCGTCCACGTCTTCTGAATGGGAGGGGAGGTTTTTCGTTCAACAATGTGCAGTGTGCTTTTTATTGTGAGGTTCTATGCCTGAAAAACAGTGTCCATTTTTTCGGGGGGGGGGGGGGGGGGGTCTTATCCGAGTTAAGCAGGCTACTTTCGACCTTTTTTGACAATATGTCTCACCTGCAATGGTTTGGAAGGTTTTTATTCAGTGGGCCTCGTCGTAAGATACACGTCCGCTTTTACAAGAGAGGAGGCTCAAATTGCCGGTCACTCACCCGATAACATTAACATCATCCACGCCGACCGTTTTTGATGAGGGAAGCTCTCGTCTGCAAAACATCGTGTTATAAAGAGGGGGCGGGGGCATCTTTTTATTCACAACAACTGTTCTTATCGAATGTGGGGGGGGGGGGCGGTGCATTTAGATTACCTTCAAAGACTCAATCGCTTTTACCGAATACATATGCGTGTATGTGTGTGTGTGTGGGGGGGGGGGGGGGGGATGCATGCATTCAACTGTCTTACTTTTATCGGACGGGGACCTCGTCTTCACTGCACCGTCCACGTCTTATAACGGAAAGGGGAGGGGGGGGGGGGGGGGGCTCGTTCTGCAATGTGCAGTGTGCTTTTTATGGTGAGGTTCTATGCCTGAAACACAGTCTCCATTTTTTCGAGGTGGTCTTATCCGAGTTAAGCCGGCTACTTTCGACCTTTTTTAACAGTGGGCCTCGTCCTCAGATGCACGTCCGCTTTTACCAGAGAGCAGGCTCAAATTGCCGGTCACTCTTCCGATGACATTAACATCATCCACGCCGCCCGTTTTTGATCAGGGAGGCTCCCGTCTGCAAAACATTGTGTTATAACAAGGAGGGGAGGGAGGGGTGCATCTTGCTATTCACAACAACTGTTCTTATCGAATAGTGTCGGGGGGGGGGGGAGGGTGCATTTAAATTACCTTCAAAGACACAATCGCTTTTACCAAGTATACATGTTGGGAGAAATGCACAGTTCGCGATCAAAATCGACGAAGCTCTAATCCTCCATGCGCTCAAGTTCAGCTTGTATGTTTGTGTGTGTGTGTGTGTGGGGGGGGGGGGGGGGGAATTCTCGAACGACACGCCAATATTTACTCTTCATGTTTTGTTGCTACCTCATTCTTGACGTGGTCCCTTCGCCTGTTTCGGTGGGTAGGATCTAAGCTGAACATATCAGGAGTTAACCCTTTACCTGACACCAAAAGCAGACATCACAAGCAAACAAAATTATTGAATAATTATTTGTTTTATTTTTTGCATGAAAACATAGCTTATGACCCATCATTTGAATGAATAAACTTAATGAGGTTTAATGAGGTTGTTCCTAAGAGGAGTCGTAAGTTATGTTTTTAAAACAAAAAATGTAAAAATAATGAAAACTGAATGGTGATTTTTGTGAATATTGCTGGCTAGTTTTTGGCGTCACGCTGGGTCAGGGGTTAACATGGGAATGTTACATAAGAAAATCTGATTTTGGGCTCATACTTCAATAAAATCTATATCTTGAGAGCCTGAAGTGTCCGTAATGAATAGTCAGACTTCGGTCCCAGGGTCATTAAAAAAAACACTTAACTGAGTGTGAGGGGGTATCAAATGCAGCTTATAGCTCGTGTAATTCTTCACGAGAAAAGAGGACAGATCGGGCGTATTTGAAGTTCATAAGGGATTGGCAAATTATAGCCAAGTCGGCCTTATAGAATCTACATTTTCTTTCCAATCCATATATTGAGTGTCTGCATTGCTCTTAAGGTCAAGTGTACTGTTTCATTCTGCGATCTGCCTCAAGAGATGTTAATTTCAATAACTTCTTCGTCTTCTACTACTAATATAGGAGTCATTTAGGCAACGTAATATATATGTTCGCTTTTCCATGTGAAGGTCATTGAAACAACGTTTTGTATTTTATCAATATTAATATGCGAGATTTAAAGAACAAGGGCGCCGGAACGATTTTCAAAGTGGGGTTGGGGGCTGGATAGGGCGATCGATGGTCGTCGGTAAAACGGGCCGCGGTACAAAAATTTAAATTCCAGTGTCCCAAAACCCCCATTTCCATGCATCTGAGCGGATATTTGGAGATTTTTCAGGAGGCGTATTTGAATGATTTCACACTTTGAGAGCCCTTAACAATTTTACGAGATTTTCAGACCTATGCCACTGCTTAACCAGCTGTATGATAGTCACAATTCTGACAAACATCAAACACGCTAACCTTACACCAGTACGAGAGAAACATAGCTGGCGAAAATATGGGGGAGGCTCTGCTGGATCCGCCCCGTGTTTCGCCAGGCATTGTTTGTGTTAAAATATATGCATACGACAAAACATGACCCGGCAAAAAAGTGTGTGTGGGGGGGGGGGGGGGGGGCTGCTCTCCCCCCCCCCCCCCCCCCCCCGGTTCAGCCGTCTCTGAACTTCTTTTTGCACAATTCGAAGCGGATCAGAATCTCGAATAACTGTTACAGCTAGAACATCAGCGTTGAAAAAGCGGAACACAATGGTTCATTGATCAAACTGAAGGATCACGGCGTCGTTTTCGATCATGATCCCCATTCATCGTCTGCAATGTGTCCTTAGACAATGCTCTTGGTGTCATTGTGTACTACTGAACACAGCACAACAGTACGCTGTAGAATACTTGTCTTCTAACACTATCAACTCCGTTTCTACCGGGTTCAAAAGTTAGAGTCTAATAGTTACTCACCGAAGCTCGGTGGTTTTCGCCGGCTTCGTTCGTAGGCAAAACAAAGTCGCGTTTACAAGTGTGTATGAGTGACAAAGTTTCAAAAATCAGTATGAACTTACGATCCACAAGAGCAAAAATAAATGGGATGTGGTGCAAGGCCAATGTAAAAGGGTAATAAAAATTGGAAATATGTTTTATGCATTTTAGCAAACATTAGCTAACTTCAGTTCCAACTGAAAGTGGTATCATGAAAAATATGCATAAAAATGGGTGATGTTCGAAAAATGTTCCAAAAATATAGCTGGTAAGTAGTCATCTGTGGAAGTACCTGCTGGAGAACCTGATAGCACTCAGATTTCGGATTAAGTTGACAAACTGGTCGGCGAGTAGATTCCATCTGACCAACGTACCCCATAGTACACCAGGATCCTCCACTCAGTGAAGAGAGTGTCCCCTTCAATCTACACCTATAGTCAGTATAGGTTTGTGAACCGGCAGATAACCACTCGACCCAGGTACATACACAATCACTCAAACACACCAACATTTTTCCTTGTTGACATTGAGATTAAATGAAGAACGTTTTGTGTAGTTAATGATATTGGACGAAACTTTATATTTTACAATATCAGAGAAATTTATTATAAATGAAGAAGCCTGGTCGGTTAAAGGTTGGTTAATTAGCACTGTCCACATTATAGCAAGAAAGTGTGTGTGTGGTGGGAGGGGGGTCCTACACAATCGGGTCATATTCACTCAACCCCGTTGATTTGGGTTAATTTTTAACACAACTGTTGGGTCGCAGCGGCACAGTGGTTGACTGTTGGACTTCCATGGTAGAGGTCCCGAGTTCGATCATCGTCCGGGACGACCCGCGTTGTGTTCTTGGGCAAGGCACTTTATCCCGGTTCCCTACATGGCCGCACAATAACGCCAAGTACTCAGGCGTATTGCACATGTTTTCAATCGCTGTAACCTTGTCTGAGCGGAGCTTGAACAGAGTTGGAATGTTGAGGAGCTGACAATTGCTCGTCGATGCTCGGTGGTTCTCTCCGGTTACTCCAGCTTCCTCCACTTGTAAAACTGCCACGATTAGGCATCGTGCATAAGCATGTGATCTTAAACACCAAAATAAATAAAAAACTCAACTGTATTCAGAATATAGTTTTGTAATGAGCTGTGAGCTTTTTACCTACTGGAACCCCCGCCCTACAAGGCACCGTCAGACTTTCCACTATTTGTCGAGCGAGAGTCGCATCTAAACTGTGCCTGTCAGCTTTTGATGACAGAGCCCACTCCTATAATGCGTGATTCGTTTTTTTTTATGGGCGGGGAGGGGGGGGGGGGGGGGGTAAGATGGAGAGGTTGCGTGCATTGAACTGTCCATCTTTGCTCGGATGGGGACTTAGTTACCTCTACGTCGTCCTCGTCTTGCAATGAAGGTCCTCGTTCTACAATATTCTGTGCGCTTTCAACCGATAGGGCCAATGCCTGAAATACACTGTCCATATTTTTGCGAGGGACGGCGGGAGGGGGGGGGGGGGTGCTTATCCAAATAACGCCAGCTACTCTTGTGGAGAGAGACCTTGAGATGGTTTGGAAGGTGCTGATAAGCCTTCTACTTGGAAACATTGTGAAGTTTATCTCACGACGGGGCACATTCAATAAAAACTTTCCCAACCATCGAAGAATTACCAGAACCGGGAATGGTCGTTTAACTAGTGGCCCGTGTTACGATTCGACCTCGATTGCCTAAACACCAGGCCGTGTCAGACCATGGATTAACACATCTGGAGTTCACAAGTTGTTGTTCAATAATATTACTCTGGTCTCAGGCCTGGATTTCAATAAAAAATCTAATCTTGGTAGCCGAGTCCGGTATCAAAGGTTCCTAACGACATATGCTCTTGTGATTTCGGTTAGTTCGCAAGAAATCCAGGGCGGTTAGACAGATCCGGAGTTCACGGGGGATAACAAATAAGAGAAGTCCGCTTTTAAATGTCTAGCTTTTGGGCCCAGATTGCAATGAGACCCCCATTGCATGGCAGCATTTGGTGGTTTCAAGGGCAATTAATGACTCATGTATTCATAATTTGAACCAGTTGAGATGAAAAGCAGGTCGGGTCGGACACTTGTTGAACAATTCGGAAGTTCACACAGGGGTGGCAAAATTCAAAAGATTCCACTTTTAGACGAATTTCAATAAAGCCAAGTTCTTGAGAGTCCGGGAGGGCTCAGAATTCAGTAGTGACTACTGTTATTTTATGTTGGGCACATTTACATCCGTAGTTCACATGACAATGTGAAATAAAAAAGTGTGATTTTAGGCCGCGAGTTCAATAAACCCATATCTTGGGTGCCTGCATGAAAACGAGGTCTGATCGGACCCTAGTTAAGCATATCCGTAATACATAGGGTGGTGGGGGGGGGGGGGGGGTCTTGGAAGGGGGGAGAAGGCGGGGAAAATAAAAATAAATGTCCACTTTTCGACCAGGATTTCAATAAAACCGATATCTTGGAGAACTGGGAATGATCTCAAAGGCAACTAAGTACCCGAGTCATTATGATTCGCTAGCTTGGGTGAAAAAACCCAGGTCGAATCAGCTCTTGAAAAACACATCCTAAGTTTGCAGGGGTATAAGAAAATCTGTTTTGTAGGCTCAGATTTCAATTCATTCATATCTTGTGTGTCTGGAGTGGTCTGAAAGGTAACAAACCATTCACGAAATTATAATTTCAGCTGATACCCATGATAACCAGGCCGGGTCAGACAATGGTTTAACATATCTAGAGTTCACATGGGAATGATAAATCGGAAAATCCGCTTTTTGGTCGGATTTTATCAAAACCCATATCGAAAGTCTGGGGTTTTCTTAAAAGTTATAAGTGACATGTATTTTCATGATTGAGGATTGCTTCGATGAAAAAGCATGCTAGGTCGGAATCATCCTATGTTCACAGGGGGTGAGAATGCCAAATAAGAAAAGCCCTCTGTTTGGCCATATTTCAATAAAACCCATATGTTGAGAGCCTGTGGTGCCCGTCCGTGAAAGTCTTGCTGGCTTGTGTTGTCCCGATTGGGGCTCTTTGGAATAATAACATGCCGGGTCAGAGACTGGCCGTACACACCCGGAGTTCAGGGGATTTGAAATAAGAAAGGACTTCTTTGATGCCCAGATTTCGATAAAACCTTTTAAGGACGAACCAAACCAAAAAATTAAAATATGGCATTTCAGGTCATGTTTGGACAACGGACAAGAGGTGTAAGGAAACACTAATGCACATGTGGATCGTGATACTTCGCCTGACGATACACGCATCGGTGATAACAGTCAAATACCGTTGATCGCGATACATGCAAACCGAGTTCAGCTGAGGTCACAGACTTCTTTTTGGACAGGGAATCAGATTCTCGTAATATTTTCGTAAAACCACAATATTCCCGTATTCCCGTAAAATCGAAGTGGATTGCAGCTATTCAAATGTAAATAAAGATTTGTTTATATGTGCGCGTGACAAACGTAATATCCGAATTATCAAAAGAAAATCAATATCCAGGTAATTGCGAACGCAGTCACGCAACAGTGGTTTGTTACAACGAAAAGGGCAAGTTGGGTCCGTTGAATTGAGCTCACGGAGTCTCCATGTAATAGAGATTCACATTCTAAATCCGATAGATCGTCCCCTGAGTTCCAATGCGTTCTTTGTGAGAACTGACACACAGAACACTTTGGAATTCAGGGGACGGTATGATCAAATGATTTCTGTGCGCCGAAGGCACGTAAGGACGGTGTGGGGCACGCTCCTTGAGACCGTCCACAGCTGCCTACTTTTGTGGTGCATGGGCGTGGAGAAGGAGGGGAAAGTATGAAGAATTTGGAGGAAGATCCGCGGTTGAAATTCTGGTTTCGTTTTTATGGTATCTTATTTGTTATTGAAACAGTTCAGGGTCATGTGCTGGTTTCTGGCATATGTGATCTAAAGTTGTCTTGATATTGTTTCATTGTGCCGATGGAGTTGATTTTTACTGAGCCGTTTCCGTTCTCAAGCAGTCGTCTGTAAGGTTGGTAAATTCATCCCAGAACATGTTCTGGAAGTCGTATGGTGGTCTGTCCTCCTCCATCTCCTCGTGTACCTAAAAAGTGGATTTGAGGGATGGGTGGTTGGATTGATCAGAACCGGTAGGTGATCCAGGTTTAAGTCGGTTAACTTCCATCTCGTCGACCTTCTTCCCGCCTTCTGTCCTGTGTGATGCAAAGGGGTGGGGCGGGGCGAGAGTGTGGACTGTGTTGGGGATACTGCAATCATGATGATTATTATCATGATTTGAGCTCCTTCTGATGAAAAGTGGGCCGGGACGGACCCTGGTGGAACCCACCCGGAGTTCTCAAGAGATAGCTTACAAAGAAAACCATTTTTTCGAACCGGATTCCAATGAGAAACAATATCTGAAAGTCTGGTGTGGTCTCAGCGGTTACTAATGATTCACTGATTTCGGCTCGGATCAAGGAATACAAGGTCGCATCAGACGCTGGTTGGCCATAATTACCCGGAGTTCAAAGGGTATGGCAAATACGAAAGGTCCACTGTTACCCCCAGATGCCAATAAATTCTCAGGTCTGCCCCTACCCCTTAAATTTAGTGTTCCACTCAAAATGGGAAAATTAAAGCACCAGAGGCGCCCAGATTCACTCTGAGAGTATTTTCAAAATTTTCTCGGGTAGACCCCTTCCCGAAACCCACCAATGGGAGGAAATAACGTAGGCCTGGGTGTGATGAGTATGACCCTCCAATTGGCGGGGTGGGGATTGGGAGTAGCCCTTCCCCACACACACACACAACAATGGGAGGTCCATACAAGTTAAGAGTCGAATAGTTACTCGCCGCAGCTCGGTGGTTTTCTCCGACTTCGTTCACCAGCAAAACAAACTCGCGTTTCATGTGTGTATGAGTGACAAAGTTTCAAAATCAGTATGAACTTACGATCCACTAGATCAAAAATAGATGGGATGTGGTGCTAGGCCCATGTAAAATGGCAAATAAAAATTGGAAATATGTTCTATGCATTTTAGCAAACGTAAGCTAACGTCCCTTCAGCAATTCCAACTGGAAGTGGTATCAAGAAAAATATGCCTAAAAATGGGTGAATTTAAAAAAAAAAACATTTCCCACAATATAGCAGGTAAGTAGTCATCTATGGAAGCACCAGCTAGAGAACCTGACCATACACAGGTCGACGAGTGAAGTCCACCTGGCCAACATACCGCGTCGAGGATACCCCACACAGTGAAGAGAGTGTGTCTTCCCTTCTGCACCTTCAGCCAGTATGGGCGTATGAACTGACAGATAACCCCTCTAACCACGCATACACATACCTCACTTATTGTAGCACTTCCGCGTTATATCTAGGAGAGCTGGGGGTCGTACGGAACGAGTCGAACTCACTCAACTCTGTTGATTTGGGGAAATTTTTAACCCAAATGATTTTAGTGTATAATTCTGCAATGGGCTGTGAGCTTTTTACTTAACGAAACCTCGTCCAGTAAGACACCGTCGGACAGTCCACTACTTGTCGAGCGGGAGCCACGTCTGAACTGTTCCGATCCGCCTTTTACGGGAGAGCTCTCACCTGTGATGCTTGGTTCGTTTTTATGGGCGTGTGGGGGGGGGGGGGGTGCATGCATTCAACTGTCCGCCTTTTATCGGATGGGGACCTAGTCTCCACTGCACCGTACACGTCTTATGAAGGAGGAGGAGGGTCCTCGTTCTGCAATGTGCAGTGTGCTTTTTACCGTGAGGTCCTATGCCTGGGATAAAGTGTCCATTTTTTCGAGGGGGCGGGGGGGGGGGGGGGTTCTTATCCGAGTTTAGCCGGCTACTTTCGACTTTTTTGACGAGACGCCTCACCTGCAATGTTTGGAAGGTTTTTATTCAGTGGGCCTCGTCGTGAGATGCACGTCCGCTTTTACCAGAGAGGAGGCTCAAATTGCCGGTCACTCTCCCGATAACATTAACATCATCCACGCCGTCCGTTTATGATGAGGCAGGCTCTCGTCTGCAAAATATCGTGTTATAACGATGAGCGGAGGGAGGAGTGCATCTTGCTATTCACATAAACTGTTTTTATCGAATGGGGAAGGAGGGGGCATTTAAATTACCTTCAAAGACACAATCGCTCTTACCGAGTATATATGTGTGTGTGTGTGTGTGTGTGTGGCTGTGTGTGTGTGTGGGGGGGGGAGGTTATATGGGCGGGGGAGCCGATTTCGATCTTGGGGAGGCGGCTGAAAGTTTCGTATAAAGCACTCAGCATTTTATCGAGGGCTGGGGGTCACTGTCCACCCTCAAAAACTCATCCAATTGCGCTTTCTGTGTTCAAAAACATCATCTGAAGAGAGTCCTAGTTACCAGCGTGGCTTGTCCGTACGCAGTGAGCTACATCTCGACCTTATCTTCCACTTTTGTAAGAAGAAGCCATCGCCTTCAAAGTACAGTCCGTACACCGATGAAAAGGCCCTCGCCTGAAATCCACATTTCGCGATCAAAATCGGCGAGGCTCTAATCCTCCATGCGCTCAAGTTCAGCTTGGTGGGGGAGGGGCACTTCTCGGACGACACTCCAATAATTACTCATGTTCTGTTGCTATCTCATTCATGACGCGGTCCCTTCGCCTGTTACAATAGGTAAGCTCTGAGGTGAACATATCCGGAGTTAACCCTTTACCTGACACCGAAAGCAGACATCACATGCAAACAAAATTATTGAATAATTCTTTTTTTCATTTTTTGCATGAAAAACATAGCTTATGACCCATCCTTGGAAGGAATAAGCTTAAAATGAGCTCGTTCCAAAGAGGAGTCGTAAGTTAGGTTTTTTAAAATCAAAAATGTAAAAATAAAGAAAATTGAATGGTGAATATTGCTGGCTAGCTTTTGGCGTTACCTTGGGTCAGGGGTTAACATAGGGATGTTACATAAGAAAATCCGATTTTAGACTCATACTTCAATAAAATCTCTATCTTGAGAGCCTGAAGTGTCCGTAATGAATAGTCAGATTTCGGTCCCAGGGTCATTAAAAAAGCCCACTTAACTGAGTGTGAGGGGGTATCAAATGCAACTCATAGCTCGTGTACTCAAAATTTGGACGGTTCTTCGCAAGAAAATAGGGCAGATCAGGCGTGTTTGAAGTTCACAAGGGGTTGGCAAATTATAGCCAAGCCGGCCTTAGAAGTTACTTTTGCTTTCCATTACATATCATGTGTGTCTGCATTATTCTCAAGGCCAACTGTGATGGTTATATTATATCGTCTGTACTGTGTTTCATTCTGCGATCTGCTTCAAGAGATGTTAATTTCAAATAACTTCTTCGACTTCTACTACTACTATGGGAGTCATTTAGGCAACGTGATTGATATGTGTGTATCGCTTTTCCATATGGAGGTTATTCAGAAACGTTTTGCATTTTATCAATATTAATATACAAGATTTAAAGAACAGGGGCGTCGTAACGATTTTCAAGGTGTGTTCAGGGGGTAGGGGTGGGTACGACGGACCGACCATGTTTCAGCCCTCGTTACGAACATTTTAAATTCCAGAGCCCCCAAACACCCCCATGCATCTGAGCAGATATTTTGAGATTTCTCGGGAGACGCGTTTGAAAGATTTCATACTTTCAGAAGTCAGAATCTTGAATAACTCTTACAGTGTTATGATTGGGGTTTGGCCTGGAATTACAACTCGTTTATACGGCATTTAATGTAACTCTAGCACAGCATGACAGGAACACTTTCTATGGACTTATGGTAGACCTGAAGTAAAGACGAATGAACGATATAAATGATTTATTTTACATGACTGGAGTATCTGCCAGTTAAAGAAGAAACATTTATATCCTCCAGTGTGGCCCAAAACAACGGTAAACAAATCAAACTCAACATCATGGCAAATGGGAAAGCTCAATTAACAGGCACAGATTATTTATTCAAGGGGGGGGGGGGGGGGGGGGTCGTTGCGGTAATTGGTTCTCGTCAGGTCACCGAAGTTAAGCCACGTCGAGCCCGTTAGTCCTCAGATGGGTAACCGTCTGAGCGATCGATTCGGACTCCCGCGTTGTGTCCTTGGACAAGGCACTTAACCCCGATGGTCCACATGGGGGCACGATGACGACGTGCACAAAGGCGTACTGCACGTCGATAGTGCGCATGTGTTCAATTAATCTAACCCTGCCTGTGCTGCAGTGCTGAGTTACGATGTCGGGGAGTTGGCAGCTGTTAAGCAACGTCGAGCGCGGTTAGTAGTTTGACGGGTGACCATTTCAGCGACTGCTTCGCTCTCCCGCGTTGTGTCATTGGGCAAGGCACTTAGCCCCGATTGCCTACATGGGGGCACGATGACGCTGTGGACTAAGGCGTACTGCACGCCGAAGGTGTGCATGTCTTCAACCAATCTAACCTTGGCTGTGCCGCGGTGCAGAGTTCAGAGTTACGATGTTGGAGAGTTGGCAGCTGCTCGTAGTTGCTCGGTGGTTCTCTCCGGGTACTTCGGCTTCCACCACCCGTAAAACTGTCACGATCATGATTAACCATCGTGCATAAGTATGTGACCTTAAACACCAATAAATAAATCAATAATTATTTATTCAAAGCGCCATAATCATTTACTACCTGAGAACAACAATACGCGATTTACTGGCTAATGGTCTGCTCTGCTTAATAATACAATGACGCTCGCTGATTGAGTCGAAGGGATTAATTACAAAATACATGTTTCTATCACCTGATTTACAGCTTACAACAATAGATAGAACATCAGAGTCGAGTTTGATCAAACTGAAGGATCACGGCGACGTTTGGCACAGTGGATCACCGTTGGACTTCCATGGTAGAGGTCCCGAGTTCGATCCCCGTCCGGGACAACCCGCGCTGTGTCCTTGGGCAAGGCACTTTATCCTGGTTGCCTACATGGGCGCCAGCTTCCAAAATCTGTAAAACTGCAACGGTCACGATTAGCCATCGTGCATAAGTATGTGACCTTAAACACCAATAAATAAATAAATAACTCAACTGATTTTAGAATATAGTTTTGTAATGAGCTGTGAGCTTTTTACCTACTGGAACCACGCCCTACAAGGCACCGTCGGACTTTCCACTATTTGTTGATCGGGAGCCACGTCTAAACTGTGCCGATAAGCTTTTGACGACAGGGCCCACTCCTATAATGCGCGATTCGTTTTTGTGGGTGTGGGGGTGCATTGAACTGTCCATCTTTGCTCGAATGGGGACCTAATTACCGCTACGTCGTCCTCGTCTTGCAATGGAGGTCCTCGTTCTGCAATATTCTGTGCGTTTTCAACTGATAGGGCCTATGCCTGAAATACACTGCCCAAATATTTGCGAGGGAGCGGGGTGGGGGGGGGGGGGGTGTTTACCTGAGTAAAGCCAGCTGCTCTTTTGGTGAGAGGCCTCGTCTGCGATGGTTTGGAAGGTGCAGATAAGCCTTCTAACTGGAAACATTGTGAAGTGTATCTCAAACTTTCCCAACCATCGCAGTATTACGAGAACCGGGAATGGTCCTTTAACTAGTGACCCGTGTTACGATTCGACCTCGATTGCCTAAACACCAGGCCATGTCAGACCATGGCTTAACACATCTGGAGTTCACAAGTTGTTGTCCAATAATATTACTCCGGTCTCAGGTCTGGATTTCACTGAAAAACCTAATCTTGGTAGCCGAGTCCGGTATCAAAGGTTCCTAACGACATATGCTCTTATGATTTGGGTTAGTTCGAAGGAAATCCAGGGCGGGTGGATCCTAGTTAGACACATCCAGAGTTCACATGGGGTGACAAATAAGAGAAGTCGGCTTTTAGGTCCCGTCCACAGTTGAACACATTAAATGTCCACAAAGGGTGGCAAATAAGAATAGTTAGCTTTTGCGCCAAAACTGCATTGAGACCCCCATGACATGGCAGTCTGTGGTGGTTTCAACGGCAATTAATGAGTCGTGTATTCACGAATTTGAATTTGAACTAGTTAACATGAAAAGCAGGTCGGGTTGGACACCAGTTGAACAATTCGGAAGTTCACAAGGAGATGGTAAAATTCGAAAAATTCCACTTTTTAGGCGAATTTCAATAAAGCCTACTTCTTGAGAGTCCGGGGGGGGGGGGGGGGGGGCTCAGAGTTCACTAGTGACTACTGGTATCTTGTGTTGGGCTCATTTACATCCGTAGTTCACATGATAATGTGAAATAAAAAAAAGTTTGATTTTAGGCCGCGCATTCAATAAATCCATATCTTGGGTGCCTGCAAGAAGACGAGGCCTGATCAGACCCTGGTTAAGCACATCCTAAGTACACGGGCGGGGGGGGGGGGGGGTGAGGGGTGTGTGAAGGCGGGTTAAATAAAAATAAATGTCCACTTTTCGACGAGGATTTCAATAAAACCGATAACTTGGAGAACTGGGAGCGATGTATGTATTTATTGGTGTTTAAGGTCACACATTTCTGCACCATGGCTAATCATGACCACGGCAGTTTTATCGGAGTACAGGAGAGAACCACCGAGCAACGGCGAGCGACTGTCAGCTCCCCAGCATACTGGAGTGGTCTGAAAGGAAACAAGCCATTCAGGAAATTATAATTGCAGCTGGTATGCATGATAACCAGACCGGGTCGGACCCTGGTTTAACATATATAGAGTTCACATGGGAATGATAAAGAGGAAAAATCCGCCTTTTGTCCGGATTCTATCAAAACCCATATCGAAAGTCTGAGGTTTTCTTAAAAGTTATTAGTGACATTTATTTTCATGACTGAGGATTGCTTCGATGAAAAGCATGTTGGGTCGCAATCATCCTGTGTTCACAGGGGGTGAGAATGTCAAATAAGAAAAGCCCTCTGTTTGGCCATATTTCAATAAAACCCATATGTTGAGAGCCTGTGGTGCTTTTGAAAGCCTTACTGGCTTGTGTTGTCCCGATTGGGGGCCCTTTGGAATAAAAACATGCCGGGCCAGACTCTGGCCGTACACACCCAGAGTTCAAGGGATTTGAAACAAGAAAGGACTTTTTTGATGCCCAGATTTCAATAAAACCTTTTAAGGACGAACCAAATCCAAAAATTAAAATATGGCATTTCAGACCACGTTTGGACAAGGGGCTGGAGGTGTACGGAAACACTGATGCACAGGTAGACCATGATACTTTGCCTGACGATACACGTATCGGTGATAGCAGTCCAATATCGTTGATCGCGATACATGAAAACCGAGTTCAGCTAACGTCGCAGACTTCTTTTTGGACAGGGAAAGAGATTCTCGAAGTATTTTCGTAAAACTACAAAAAGCCCGTATTCCCGTAAAATCAAAGTGGATTGCAGCTATTCAGATGTAAATAAAGATTTGTTCGTATGTGCGTGTGACAAATTTAATATCCGAATTATCAATAGAAAATCAATATCCCGGTAATTGCGAACTGCAGTCACGCAACAGTGTTATGTTACAACGAAAAGGGCAAGTTGGGTCAGTTGAATTGAGCTCACGAAGTCTCCATGAAGAGCTTCGCATTCTAAATTCGACATATCGTCCCCTGAGTTCCAATGTGGTCTCTGGGCCAATTGACACAAAGCACACTTTGGAATTCAGGGGACGGTATGATCAAATAATTTTTGTGCACCGAAGGCACGTGGGACAGTGTGGGGCAAGCTCCTTGCGACCCTCCCCAGCTGCCTAATTTTGTGGTACATGGGTGTGGAGAAGGATCTCATTCCTGTCGTGGCGGGAAAGGGGGGGGGGGGTGACGAGAGTGTGGACTGTGTTGGGGATGGTGAATTTATGATGATTATTATTATGATTTTGGTTCGTTCTGATTAAAAGTAGGCCGAGACTGTGATAATCCCCATTTCATCGTCTGCAATGTGTAAGGCTCTTAGTGTCATTGTGTACTACTGAACACAGCACAAGAGTACGCGGTAGAATACTCGTCTTCTGATACTATCAACTCCGTTTCTACCGGGTTCAAAAGTTAGAGTCTAACAGTTACTCGCCGCAGCTCGGTGGTTTTCTCCAGCTTCGTTCAGCGGCAAAACAAAGTCGCGTTTACATGTGTGGGTGTGTGACAAAGTTTCAAAAATCAGTATGAACTTACGTCCCACAAGAGCAAAAATAGATGGGATGTGGAGCTAGGCCAATGTAAAATAAAAATTGGGAATATGTTTTATGCATTTTAGCAAACGAAAGCTAACTTCCCTTCAGAAATTCCAATTGGAGGTGGTATCATAAAAAATATGCCTAAAAATGGGTGAAGTTCGAAAAAATTTCCAACAATATAGCTGGTAAGTTGTCGTCTGTGGAAGTACCTGCTGGAGAACCTGACCACACACAGATTTGGGATTAAGTTGGCAGACTGGTCGGCTAGTAGATTCCATCTGGACAACATGCCCCATACCGTGTCGAGGATACCCCACACGGTGACGAGAGCGTGTCTTCCCATCTACACCTACAGCCAGTATAGGCGTATAAACTGACAGATAACCCCTCTACCAACGCATACACATACCTCACTTATTGCAGTTATAATGATTCTGGGCGAATATATACATTTTACATTGACAAATAGATAAATTTACTATAAATGAAAAAGTCGGGTCGGTTACAGGGCGGTTATTTAGCACTGTCCACGTTACATCTAGGGGAGGTGAGGGTCGTACAGAAACGAGTCGAATTCACTCAACTCTGTTGATTTGAGGTTATTTTTTTACCCAAATGCATTATATGGGTGGGAGAAGCCGCTATCGGTCTTAGGGTGGCGGCTGAAATTTTCGACAAAGAGGGCGATGCTCGCGTACAAAACACTCCTTTATCGAGGGCTGGGGGCACTGTCCACTCTCAAAACTCATCCAACTGCGCTTTCTGATTTCAAGAAAATCATCTTCTGAAGAGAGTGCTAGTTACTAGCGTGGCTTGTCCGCACATAGTGAGATACCTATCGACTTTATCTTCCACTTTCGTAAGAGGAAGCTCTCGCCTTCAAAGTACAGTCCGTGCACCGATGAAAAGGCCCCCGCCTGAAAAACACATTTCGCCATCAAAATCGGCGAGGCTCTAATCCTCTAGGATCTCAAGTCCAGCTTGGTGGTGGTGGTGGTGGTGTGTGTGTGTGTGGGGGGGGGGGGGGGGGGCACTTCTCGAACGACATTCCAATAATTACTCTTCATGTTTTGTTGCTACCTCATTCTTGACGCGGTCCCTTCGCCTGCTATGGTAGGATCTCAGTTGAACATATCCAGAGTTAAACCTTTACCCGACACCAAAAGCAGACATCGCATGCAAGCAAAATAATTGAATAATTATTTTTTTTTTATTTTTTGCATGAAAAACATAGCTTATGACCCATTTTTGGAATGAATAAGCTTAATGAGCTCGTTCCAAAGAGGAGTCGTTAGTTATGTTTTTAAAGCAAAAATGTAAAAATAATGAAAATTGAATGGTGAATATTGCTGGCTTGTTTTTGGCGTTACACTGGGTCAGGGGTTAACATAGAGATGTTAAATAAAAAAAAAATCCGATTTTAGGATCATACTTCAATAAAATCTATATCTTGAGAGCCTGGAGTGACTGTAATAAATACTCAGATTTCGATCCCAGGATCATTAAACAAACCCACGTAACTGAGTGTGAGGGGGTATCAAATGCAACTTATAGCTCGTGTACTCATTTATAATTTGGACGGTTCTTCACAAGAAAACATGGAAGATCAGGCGTACTTGAAGTTCACAAGGGGTTGGCAAATTATAGCCAAGTCGGCCTTAGAAGTTACATTTGCTTTCCAATCCATATCTTGAGTCTCTGCATTATTCTCAAGCCCAACTGTGATGATTATATCGTCTGCATACTGTGTTTCATTTTGTGATTTGCTTTAAGAGGTGTTAATTTCAATAACTTCGACTTTTACTATTACTATGGGAGTCATTTAGGCAACGTAATATATACGTGTCGCTTTTCCACATGAAAGTTATTCAGAAACGTTTTGCATTTATCAATATTAATGTAAGAGATTTAAAGTACAGGGGCGTCGTAACGAATTTCAAAGTGTGTGTGTCTTTGGGGGTGGGTGGGGGGGGGGGGGGTAGGGCGATCGATGGTTGTCGGTATGACGGGCCGACCATGGTTCAGACCGCGGTATAAAAATTTTAAATTCCAGGGTCCCAAAACCCCCATCTCCATGCATCTGAGCGGATATTTTGAAATTTTTCAGGACACGTATTTGAAAGATTTCACACTTTCAGAACCGTTAAAAAAATTGTCAAGATGTTCCTACCCAAGCCACGCTTAACCAGCTGTATGATAGTCACAGTTTGTGACAAACATTAAACACGCTAACCTTACACTAGTACGAGAGAAACATGGCTGACGAAAATATGGGAAGGCTCTAGATCCGTCCCTTGTTTCACCAGCCACTGGTTCTGTTAAAATGTATGCATGGCCTGGCCCCAGCCACCCCCCCCCCCCCGGTTCCGCCGCCCCTGAACAAGAACTTCTTTTTGCACAATGCGAAGTGGATCAGAATCTTGAATAACTGTTACAGTGTTATGATTGAGGTTTGACTGGGAATTACAACTCGCTTATACGTCCTTTATTGTAACTCGAGCACAGCATGACAGGAACACTTTCCATGGACTTATGGTAGACCCGAGGTAAAGACGAATGAACGATATAAATGATTTATTCAACATGACTGGAGTATCTGCCCCAGTTAAAGAAGAAACATTTATATCCTCCAGTGTCGCCCAAACAACGGTAAACAATTCAAACTCAACATCATGGCAAATGAGAAAGCTCAATCAACAGGCACAGATTATTTATTCAAAGGGGGAGGGGGAGGAGGCGGTGGCGTTGCGGTAACCGGTTCTCGTCAGATCACCGAAGTGAAGCAACGTGAAGCCACGTAACCCCGATTGTCCACATGGGGGCACGATAACGCCGTGTACTAAGGCGCACTGCACGTCGATGGTGCGCATGTCTTCAACCAATCTAACCCTACATGTGCCGCAGTTCGGAGTTACGATGTTGGGAAGCTGGCACTTGCTCGTCGTTGCAGGGTGGTTCTCTCCGTGTACTCCGGATTCCTCCATCCGTAAAACTGTCACGATCATAATTAGCCAATGTGCATAAGTATGTGACCTTAAACGCCAATAAATAAATAAATAAATATTTATTCAAAGCGCCATAATCATTTACAAACTGAGAACAACAATACGCGATTTACTGGCAAATCGTCTGCTCTGCTTAATAATACAATGACGCTCTCTGATTGAGTCACAGGGATGAGGTTAAACATATTTTTATTTGCCAAACAAATAAGTTGCAAATTGGGATAGGAGGACAAGTGCTTTCCACTTAGTGTACCCTCCGCTCCCTTAACATGATACAAAAAATCAGTACAATGGCGAAACAAACAAATGAGAGAAATGTAAAAAAAACATGTGCAAGAAAATATAACTTCGCAATAAAAAATAGCGAGAGAGAGAGAGAGAGAGAGAGAGAAAAACAAAGTGATTGATTAATTGATTGATGTCCTTTCTGCACCTTGAGTCTGTCTCTGTGAATTTGATTTTCCATGCCGAGGGTCGACCAGGCGCTGCACTGACACTGCACTCACAGGGATTAATTACAATATAGGTGTTTCAATCACCTGGTTTTCAGTTTACAACAATAGATAGAACATTCGAGTCAAGTTTGATCAAACTGAAGGATCATGGCAACGTTTCGATGATAATCCCCATTCATCGTCTGCAATGTGCCCATAGACAATGCTCTTGGTGTCACTGTGTACCACTGAACACAGCACAACAGTACAGCACGCGATAGAATACTTGTCTTCTGACACTATCAACACCGTTTCTACTGGGTTCAAAAGTTAGAGTCTAATAGTTACTCGCCGAAGCTCGGTGGTTTTCTTCGTTCACCGGCAAAACAAAGTCGCGTTTACATGTGTGTATGAGTGACACAGTTTCAAAAATCAATATGGACTTATGATCCACTAGAGCAAAAATAGATGGGATGTGGTGGAAGGCCAATGTGAAAGGGCAAATAAAAATTGGAAATATGTTTTATGCATTTTAGCAAACGTAAGCTAACTTCCCTTCAGCAATTCCAACTGGAAGTGGTATCATGAAAAATATGCCTAAAATGGGTGATGTTCGAAACATTTTCCCACAATATAGCTGGTAAGTAGTCATCTGTGGAAGTACCTGCTGGAGAACCTGACCACACTCAGATTTGTGATTAAGTTGGCAGACTGGTTCAGTGGATTCCATCTGACCAACGTGCCCCATACTGCACCAGGATCCTCCAGTCAGTGAAGAGAGCGTCCCCTTCAATCTTCACCTACAGTCACTATAGGTTTGTGAACCGATAGATAACCACTCGACCCAGGCACATACACAATCACTCAAACATTTTTTTCCTTGTTGATCTTGAGATTATGAGACGAACTTATTGTGTAGTTAATATTAGACGAAGCTTTATATTTTACAATAAATTTATTATAAATGAAGAAGCCTGGTCGGTTACAGGGTAGTTATTTAACAGAGTTCAAGCTACAGCAAGAAGGCGGAAAGAGGGGTTACGACACAATTGGGTCATATTCTCTCAACCCTGTTGATTAGGGTTAATTTTTAACTCTACTGATTTTAGAATACTGTTTTACAATGAGCTGTGAGCTTTTTCCAAACGGAGCCCCGCTCTTCAAGGCACCGTCGGACTTTCCACTATCTGTCGAATGGGAGTCACGTCTAAACCGTTCCGATCTGCTTTTGACGAGAGGGTCCTCTCTCGTAAAGCGTGGTTTGTTTTGTGTGTGTTTGTGTGGGGTGGGGTGGGGTGGGGGTATTTTGCGTGCAGTGAACCGTCCGTCTTTGGTCAGATGGGGACCTAGTTACCACTACGTCGTCCTCGTGTTGTAATGGAAGTCCTCGTTCTGCAATCTTCTGTGCGCTTCCAACCGAGAGGGTCCGTGCCCGAAATGCACTGTCCATATTTTTGCGAGGGACGGGGCACGGGTGTGGATGCTTATCCGAGTAAATCCAGCTATTCTTTTGGTGAGATGCCTCGACTGCAATGGTTAGGAAAGTGCAGATGAGCCTTCTATCTGGAAAAGGGGACGTGTATTTCACGACGAGGCCCACTCTAACTTCCCCAACCATCGCAGTACCACGAAAAAGTAACTAATAACCCGTGGTATCATGATTCGAACATCTGGGGTTCACAAGTTGATGTCCACTAATATTAGTCCGGTCTCAGGCCTGGATTTCAATGAAAAACCTAATCTTGGTAGCTTAGATTGGAATCAAAGGCTGCTAACAACATATGCTCTTATGGTTTATGTTAGTTCGCAGGAAAGCCAGGACGGGTGGATCCCAGTTAGACACATCCGGAGTTCACATGGGGTGACAAATAAGAGAAGTCCGCTTTTCGGCCCCGCCCACGGTTGAGCACATTAAAAGTATGTTTGGTCGGAATCACAGGGCTTGAGAATGTCAAAAAAGATAAGCTCTCTGTTTGGCCATATTTCAATAAAACTCATATATTGAGAGCCTGTGGTGCTCTTGAAAGCCTTACTGACTTGAGTTTTTCTGATTGAGGACCCTTTGGAAGGTCACTCCAGCCAGACTCCGGATGTACACATGCGGAGTGAAGGGGATTTAAAATAAGAAAGGACCTCTTTGATGCCCAGCTTTCAATAAAACCATTTCAAGGACGGATACCAAACGAAAAATTAAAATATGGCCCTTCAGGCCATGTTTGGAAAATGGCTAGAGATGTAAGGAAACACTGCTGCGTCGGACATCACGATACTTCGCTTGACGCATCGGTGAAGCGGTCAAATGTGGTTGATCGCGATATATGCAAACAGAGTTCAGCTCACCTTAAAGACTTCTTTTTGGACAGGGAATCATATTCTCGTAATATTTTCGTAAAATCGTAATATTCCCGAATTCCGGTAAAATCGAAATGGATTCCAGCTATTCAAATTTAAACTGTCAATAGATTTGTTTTTGTTTGTATGTGCGTGTGACAAACTTAATATCCGAATTATCAAAAGAAAAGCAGTATCCGGGGAATTCGAAATGCAGTCACGCAACAGTGTTATGTTACAACGAAAAATGTAATTGGACCTGTTGAGTTAAGCTCACGAAGTCTCCAAAACTGCTTCGCATTGTAAATTCGATACATCATCCCCCTGAGTTCGAAAGTGTTCTATGTGAGTAGTATAACATGTACCCGAAGGGTCCTATTTGACGTCATGTCACGTGACCCAGTGGCGCCAGGTTTGGTTGTTGTGGTAACCCACGTGAGCGGTTATTTTGTGACGTCATCCTCATAGTAATACGTGATGTGAGTGCGCACGCGCAGCTCATGTTAGGGTGATACATGTTTCCGTCGTCCATTTTGTACACTTGAGGCCGCCATCTTGGTTTCTATGGTAGCACGTTGTTGCTATGTGACCCAAAACCTTATAATAGGACAGGGGTATGTTCGGAGGGTATGTTCTTTTGTACAGGAGTAATTTCCCGATTCGTAGGATTACCACAAACAACCCGACAATCCCTCCAAATCACCAACAACTACTTTATTTACTACGGATTCCCCATTTTGTCGGCTTTGCACGTAGTGTTATGGTACCGAGGGGGCCCCGGGGTATTTAGCCATTTCTGGTCTGTTCTTGTCAGTTCTGACCCTATTCCGAGTAGTTTTGTGGTTTCATTCATCTAGATCATGGAATCCCATTTTTTTTCGGAAACATATGGCCTTCCGAACCCCTTTGTAGTCGTTTGGGGCCATGAGAAAACCCCTCAATGAAGCCTCATTTACTATCCCAGACTCATCTCGGTATTTAACAGGCATTTCCCATGGAATCCCACTTTTTGGAAAACATCTGGCCTTCCGAACCCCTTTTAGTACTTATGTGCCTACTGACACACAGAACACTTTGGAGTTCAGGGGGGTCGATATGATCAAATGACTTTTGTGCGCCGAAGGTGCGCAGGGCCAGAGTAGGGAAAGCCCCGTAAGACCCCCACAGCTGTATTAGTTTGTCGTTCATGGACGTGGAAAATAAGAGAAAAGTGTGAAGAATTTTGAGGACGATCAGAGGTTGAAATCCTGGTTTCGTTTTTTATGGTATCTTCTTTGTAAGTGAAACTGTTCAGTTTGCCAGAAACCATGTACAGCCATAAAAAAAACCCAAATATTAACCCAGGGAGTCGATTTGAACAAACATGAATCTGACCCCAAAGAGATGTTGTATATTAAATATGACAGGATTCTAAATGGTGAATCTGAAGAACATTTTAAAGAAACTTCCTCATATTGCACCAAGTTAAAATTTGGGCTAACGTAGGAAGCCCAAGTATGAACCCAGGGAATCGATTTCAACAAGTTAAATTGTGAACACCCCCCCCCCCCCCCCCCCCCACCAACTCCAGAGATGTTGTATACCAAATATGAAAGCATTCTGAATGGTGGATCTAAAGACGATTTCAAAGAAACGCGCTCTTATTACACTAATTTAATAATTCGGGCTGCTGTATTGAACCCAAACATGAACCAAGAGGCTTCGTTTTAACACACTTGTGTCTGACCCCCCTATGTATGCTGTATACCAATATATCAAAAGATTCTGTGCAGTTGCTGTGGAGAAATTTCTTTTAATATTTTTGCAACTATGTTGACTAGCATTTTTTCGCTGCCCCCACCCCCCCCCCCACCCCCACCCCACGCACACACTACAGAACACACTGACACAACCGGTGGTAATTTGTTTTTATCTTTCAATTCGACTGGTCCTAAGATTGCTTCACACCAAATAAACACTCTCTTTCCCACGGAACACGGGAAAATAGGGTTTTTTTTGCATGAATCAAGTACTTATGACTCAATGATACCACATATCAAATTTGGCTCAAATCGGACCATCGGTTCAGAAAACAGAAATTTTGGGTACGGCCAAAAATCTTGCCCCTCCCATTACGAAGGCAAATCCTGATCCTGAAATTTCGTTTAAACAATCTTGATTCTACATCTAAAAAGGAAGCTGCATGCCAAATATGATGTCATTGTACCCACTGGTAGATTTTTAAAGAACTTTGGTGGATTTTTCCCCACCCTCTCCCTATTAGGCTGGGTAAGTTGATTTGAAAAAAGAAACCCAAAATGCGCTGTCACAATAAGCAATCACCTCAAATATAACTAAAATTGGTTCAGCGGTTTACGAGGGGCAGGTGCAAACACCATGTTTACGGATGCCGGCGACAGATGACGGACGATGAGTGGTAACTATCGCTCATCCTGAAGCTAAGAACTACGTAGACAAGAATATATTTTTTGTTTTGTATGCAGCAGCCTTAGATCCAGCGGAAAACCATCCTATCGGCTTTGTCAGGCGGGGGCGGGGGAGTCGGGGGAGGGGGCGTATGGGCATGCAAATTTTAACAATGGCAACGGGAAAATGCTGAGTCATCTTGTATATTCCCATCAGCTGATTTGAAACTTGCCTTCTTTAAAACCACTGGGCTGAATTCATTCACACATGGTCCAGACTATCTTGGGCGTATACCCTTTCTACTTCGTTCAAATTAAAACCGATTGTCTGAATTGAACTAAATTTGGCATGTAGTATAATAGGGTAAACATACTTTATTGATGCAAAAAAAAGAAATGCACAGCTCCGTGGGAACCCAGAAGCTAAAAATAGAAAAAAAATGAAAGTGTCAATGACACTGTAGCTCAACTTGTCAAGACAAAGACATGTACATGTATAGTATGTGACACAGCAATGACAAACATCTAGGTAATGACCTGATAACAAAGGTACATATAAAGTATTGTAACAGTCTGTACATAAATACTGACCGTTGCCTGTAACAAATGTATAGGTAAAGTATTGTAAAGGTGGGTGACAGTCAGATGCTGAACTAGAAAAGAAATCTTAGTCCCAGAGTGGGTCTGACTGAACCCCAAAATATTTGTTCTCATAGCACAGTGATAACAAAGGCACCCCCAAACACACTCGTTCCTGTCCCAAGGTGAAAACAATGGTACCCAAGAAGTTTTGTGAAGATCAGTTCATAAATACAAGCTGTGACAAAAAACTGATTGGACCTAATTTTGGTACAAAATGGCCACTGGCAGCCATCTTGAATTTTGGACCGTACCCAGAAACACTCATTCTCGTCCCAAGGTGATAACAAAGGTACCCAAGAAGTTTTGTGAAGATCGGTTCATAAATACAGTCTCTGCCCTGAGCCATATTGACATGTGTGCTAACATTATGTAAGTAGCACTGAATAAATCAAAGTTCATCTAATTTGCATAATTTCTGCATGAAAAAAAACCCTTACAATATGTGATGTATTCCATGTTACTAAACATTCATACAAAAATTTATTCAAATCAGAACTTTCATACAGAAGTTCTGTAGAAAAGACTGATTGCACTAATTTTGGTACAAAATGGCTGCTGGTGGCCATCTTGAATTTCGGACCACACCCAAAAACACTTGCTCTCATCACACGGTGATAACAAAGGTACCCAAGAAGTTTCGTAAAGATTGGTTCATAAATATGGCCTCTAATCTGAGCTGTAAAGAAGTTGTGTACAAAAAACTGATTAGACCTAATTTCGGTACAAAATGGCCACTGGCAGCCATCTTGAATTTTAGACCACCCCCAGAAACACTCGTTCTCATCCCAAGGTGATAACAAAGGTACCCAAGACATTTCGTGAAGATCAGTTCATAAATACAGACTCTAGTCTGAGCCGTATTGACATGTGTACTTACTGTGTGTAAGTCGCACTGAAAAAATCAAAGTTCATCTAATTTGCATAATTTCTGCACGAGAAAAAAACCTGTATTATATGTGATGTATCCCATGGTAATAAACATTCACACAAAAAATTATTCAAATCAGAGCTTTCATATGGAAGTTCTGTGCAAAAATCTGATTGCACCTAATTCTGTACAAAATGGCTGCCATCGGCCATCTTGAATTTTGGACCGGACCCCAAAACACTCGTTCTCGTCCCACGGTGATACCAAAGGTACCCAAGAAGTTTCGTAAAGATCGGTTCATAAATACGGCCTCTCATCCCGAGCCGTATTGGCATTTGCACTTACAGTGCTGAAAGTAACACCAAAAAACATCAAAATTAGTCTAATTTGCACAATTTACGCACGAGAAAAAAAAACATATTATATGTGATGTATTCCATGGTACTAAACATTCATACAAAAAATTATTCAAATCAGAGCTTTCATATGGAAGTTCTGTACAAAAAACAGATTTCTGCATCGTCGGTACAAAATGGCGGCTGGCAGCCATCTTGAATTTCGGACCGCACCCAAAAACACTCATTCTCGTCCCACGATCATAACAAAGGTACCCAAGAAGTTTTGTAAAGATTGGTTCATAAATACGGCCTCTAGCCCGAGCCGTATCCAATTGTTGACGTACGGACAGACGGACAGATGGACAGACGGCCAGACGGACGACGGGCCATGACAAAAGCTCAAATTTGGCTTCGCCAAAGTTGAGCTAATGAAAGTGTCAATGACACTGTAGCTCAACTTGTCAAGACATGTAAATGTATAGTATGTGACACAGCAATGACAAACATCTAGGTAATGACCTGATAACAAAGGTACATATAAAGTATTGTAATGGTCTGTACATAAATACTGGCCGCAGCCTGTAACAAATGTATAGGTAAAGTTTTATGAAGGTGGGTGACAGTCAGATGCTAAACTAGAAAAGAAATCTTCCGAGTCCCAGAGTGGGTCTGACTGAACCCCAAAATATTTGTTCTCATAGCACAGTGATAACAAAAGCACCCCAAAACACACTCATTCCTGTCCCAAGGTGAAAACAAAGGTACCCAAGAAGTTTCGTGAAGATCAGTTCATAAATACGAGCTGTATAGAAGTTGTAAAAAAAAACTGATTGGACCTAATTGGCAGCCATCTTGAATTTTGGACTGCACTCAGAAACACTTGTTCTCGTCCCAAGGTGATAACAAAGGTACCCAAGAAGTTTCGTGAAGATCGGTTGATAAAAAAAGCCTCTAGCCCAAGCCGTATTGACATGTGAACTTACAGTGTATAAGTAGCACTAAATAAATCAAAATTCATCTAATTTGCATATTTTCGGCACGAGAAAAAAACCCGTACTATATGTGATGTATTCCATGTTACTAAACATTCATTCAAAAATTTATTCAAATCAGAACTTCCCTACAGAAGTTCTGTACAAAAGACTGATTGCACTAATTTTGGTACAAAATGGCTGCTGGTGGCCATCTTGAATTTTGGACCAGACCGCAAAACACTCGTTCTCATCCCATGGTGATAACAAAGGTACCCAAGAAGTTTCGTAAAGATCGGTTCATAAATACCGCCTCTAGCCAGAGCCGTATAGAAGTTGTGTACAAAAAACTGATTAGACCTAATTTCGGTACAAAATGGCCACTGGCAGCCATCTTGAATTTTGGACTGCACTCAGAAACACTCCTTTTCGTCCCAAGATGATAACAGTTGTACCCAAGAAGTTTCGTGAAGATCGGTTGATAAATACAGCCTCTAGCCCAAGCCGTATTGACATGTGAACTTACAGTGTATATGTAGCACTGAAAAAATCAAAGTTCATCTAATTTGCATTGAAAAAAACCTGTATTATATGTGATGTATCCCATGGTACTAAACATTCACACAAAAAATTATTGAAATCAGCGCTTTCATATGGAAGTTCAGTGCAAAAATTTGATTGCACCTAATTTTGTACAAAATGGCTGCCATCGGCCATCTTGAATTTCGGACCGCACCCCAAAACACTCGTTCTCGTCCATCGGTGATACCAAAGGTATCCAAGAAGTTTCGTAACGATTGGTTTATAAATACAGCCTCTAGCCCGAGCCGTATTGGCATTTGCACTTACAGTGCTGAAAGTAACACTAAATACATCAAAGTTAGTCTAATTTGCATAATTTACGTACGAGAAAAAAACCCGTATTATATGTGATGTATCCCATGGTACTAAACATTCTAACAAAAAAATATTCAAATCAGTGCTTTCATATAGAAGTTCTGCGCAAAAACCTGATTGCACCTAAGTTTGTACAAAATGGCCGCCAGCGGCCAACTTGGATTTCGGATCGGACCCCAAAACACTTGTTCTCGTCCCACAGTCATAACAAAGGTACCCCAAGAAGTTTCGTAAAGATCGGTTCATAAATACGGCCTCTAGCCCGAGCCGTATTGGCATTTGCACTGACAGTGCTGAAAGTGAAACTGAATAAATCAAAGTTAGTCTAATTTACATAATTTAAGCACGAGAAAAAAACCTGTATGATATGTAATGTATCTCATGGTACTAAACATTCATACAATAAATTATTCAAATCAGAACTTTGATATGGAAGTTCTGTACAAAAAACAGATTTCTGCATCGTCGGTACAAAATGGGGGCTGGCAGCCATCTTGAATTTCGGAGCGCACCCAAAAACACTCGTTCTCGTCCCACAGTCATAACAAAGGTACCCAAGAAGTTTTGTAAAGATTGGTTCATAAATACAGCCTCTAGCCAGAGCCGTATCCAATTGTTGACGTACGGACAGACGGACGACGGGCCATGACAAACACTCAAATTTGGCTTCGCCAAAGTTGAGCTAAAAATCAAAAAGACATATTTCAAAAAGAGGTCCCACTGGCCCTGAAACGCTCGTCTTGAACAGAACACGATAAAAAAAGAGTCCCTATAAACAGAGTCCAAGAATGAGTCTACATTAAGCAATCCATCTCCATAGGATACATTGTCAATCCTTGAGCCCCTTCAGGAGTGACAAAAATAGTCCGAGCAACATGCCTTTTCTTCAGTTGTTCATAATGTAAAATGCAGAGCTCCCCTTCGAAGCCGCACAAACTATGTGGATTCATTATTACACACCTCAAGAGGGTACTGAATACAATTTAAAAAAAAAAATTCAGCAAAATGGCTACTTCTGGCTTCCATAGGAAGCCCCCATGTTAACCTATGGATCCGATTTGAACAAACTTGAATCTGACCCCCCCTTGAGATGTTGTATACCAAATATGAAAGCATTCTGAGTAGTGGATCGGAAGAAGATTTTTAAAGAAATTCCCTCATATTGTACTAAGTTAAATTTCAGGTTTCCATATGGGGCCCAAATATTAACCCAGGCACTCGTATTGAATAAACTGGAATCTGTCCCCCCCCCCCCCCCCCCCCCCCCCCCCCCCCTCTTAGAGATGTTGTTTACCAAATATGAAAGCATTCCTACTGGTGGATCCGAAGAAGATTTTTAAAGAAATTTCCTCATATCACACTAAGTAAACATTTGGGCTACCATAGCGAGCCGAAATATATACCTAGGGATCTGATTTGAACAAACTTGAATCTGACCCCCACCCCCCCCCCCCCCCTCCCCCAGAGATGTTGCATACCAAATATGAAAGCACAAAGTTAAAATATTAACCTGGGGACTTGGTTTGAACAATATTTTTAAAGAATATTCCCCATATTACCCTATGTACAAAATATGGGCTCCTGTATTGAGCTCCGAGAGTTTCCATGGGGATGCAGAATTTTTTTTTTTACATGGGTCAAGTACTTATGATCCAATAATACCACATACCAAATTTGGTTCAAACCGGACCATCGGGTCAGTAAATAGAAATTTTGGGTGGGGCCAAAAATCTTACCCCCTTCCATTACAAAGCCAAAAATTGCTTCACGAACTTCGTATGAACAAACTTGATTCTAAACCTCAAAAGGAAGCTCCATAGCAAATATCAAGTCATTGTACACACTGGTTCATGAGAAGAAGATTTTACAAATATTTTGGAGCGTTTTCCCCCAATCCCTCCCTATGGGGGGTGGGGCTGTGCATGTTGAGTTGAAAAAAAATGCAATGCCCCTTTGGGACCATCACTCACACAAACTTTCACTTGAATTGGCCCAGTAGCTTTGGAGGAGAAGACCAAAACATGGTGTTGATGGACACCGGATGGGGAGCGATAAGATTAGCTCAGCTTGACTTTGTCAAGATGAGCTAAAAATTCTATCGGTTTTGTCATGGGATTCTCTATGGGGAGGCCCATTTTAACACTGTTAGCAATGGGTAAATTCTGAGTCATCGTCTATATCTATCACATGTTCTATCAATTAAGTGATCTTCTTCAGAACCTTTGGGTCGAATCTAAACTAATTTGGAACAAAACATCTTGGTGGATAACACTCTTTTTTTTCAAAACAGTGCTACTCACCTTGGGTTTAATGCCCCAAAAACATCTTTAATGCCCCAAAAACCTATACAAGTTTTAGAATGTTCTTTTCATGAACTACCATAGAGAATAATTTAACATTTTGGTATGAAATGGCCTTTGGTGGCGAAGACTGGATTTTGTTCAAGGTCAATGTTTTGGCTCTGTGGCAGCATGCTCATTGTGGGCCCCACCTAAAAGTTCTATTTCATGAAGAAGACTTTTAAAGAATATTCCCCATATTGCCCTAAGTTAAAAATTTGGGCTCCTGTATTGAGCCCAAATATGAACCAAAGGGCTTTAGTTTAATAAACTTGTATCTGACAGCCAGCACCCCCCCCCCCCCCCCCCCCCTCCCCCATGAATGCTGTATACCACATTTCAAAAGATTCTGACCACTGGTTCTGGAAAATTATTTTTTTTAATTTTTGCAAATATGCGGACTCAGCATTTTTTCGATGCCCACTACATAACACCCTAACATAAACAATGACATTTTTATTTTACCATTCAATTATACTGGCCCTAAGGATCCTTCATACCAAATAACAGCTCTCTGTTCCGTGTGGTTTGGGAAATATGGGCATTTGAAAATATTCCTATTTTTAGCTCCAGAGGTTTCCATGGGGATGCAGGAATTTTTTTTTTTTGCACAAGTCAAGTACTTATGACTCAAGAATACCACATGCCAATTTGGGTTCAAATCCTACGATCGGTTCAGAAAAAAGAAATTTTGGGCGGAGCCAAAAATCTTAAAATATTGCTTCACAAACTTTTTTAGTACAAACCTGATTCTACACCTCAAAAGGAAACTGCGTAACAAATATCAAGTCATTCTACTCCCTGGTTCATGAGATTTTAAAAATATTTTTGAGCATTCATTCAGACACCCCCCCCCCCCCCCAACCCCACCCCCCTCCCCCCACCCCCCTATGGGCATGTTGAGATGTTGAGTTAAACAAAAATGCAATGCCTCTTCAGGACCATCACTAACACAAACTTTCACTTGAATTGGCCCAGTGGTTTTGGACAGAGAGCGATTAGATTAGCTCAACTTGACTTTGTCAAGGTGAGCTAAAAATAAAGGAGTAGTCACCAAAGAACTAACTCGGCAAAAGCATGGTTAACATTGGTTGAAGAAAGGTACTGTATCAAAATGGAGTACACATCAGTATACAGCACTACTGAACCCAAACAATGGCAATCAGGATTATAAGTGCCTTGCCTAAGGACCTTTCAGCTTGAAGTCCAATGTCGTAACCATTGAGCCACCGCCCTCCCCAAGGCAGATTAATATTTGGGATTGAAATTGAGTGAATCTATCAGTGTGTGAAGAAATAAAGTGAAATGGCAAAATAGTGACAAGAAAATGATTGAGTCAGTTTTTCCGAGGGACTAAATTTAAACAAACATGAATCTAAATTCCACATGGATGCTGTACACTAAATATCAAGAGTCTAATTGTTGGTTTTAGAGGAGAAGATTTCTCAAAATTATTCCTGATATTGCACTGAGTTAAAACTCAGGATCCCATACAGATCCCAATAATGAACCCAGGGACTTCACTGAAACAAATTGAATCTGACCTCACAAAGGATCCTGTAAACCATATACAAGCCTTTGACAGGTGGAGGTGAAGAAAAGTTTGATTTTATTTTTTTAACAAGAGCCCCAATTTCAAGTTGCCTTAATTGCTCACCTGCCAAAATGGTTCAAAGAAGTATTTGGGGGTCACATTGAGTTAGACATGGTTAATCAACACTACAAAGGAATGAGGTAAATTTTATGGAAAAACACTAAGGAATGCGATCCAGGATTTGAACAAACCTGAGCCTAGCATACGCCCTCCTGCCATCCCCTCACCCCACCCATAGAAAGCCCAAATATGAAGCCAGGGACTGAAATTGAACAAACTTGAATCCCCCACCCCCTCCCATACATGATGCATGCCAAATATCAAAAGATTCTGATTGGTGGATTGGAAGAAGATTTTTAAAGAACATTCCTCATATTGCACTAATCTGAACATTTGGGCTCCCTAAGAGAGCTCGAACATGGACCCAGGGATCTGATTTCAACAAACATGTGTATGAATCTTCCAAAGATGTTATATGTGAAATATGAAAGCCTTTTGGAGCAGTGGTTTGGGAGAAGATTCTTTAATGTTTTTCCCATAACTCACAGGAGTCAAAAAATGATGACTCAAAATTTTTTCAAAGACCTGGAATAGTACCCTATGATGAAACCGATGACAATTTTTTTTACCATTCCTTTCTGCTGTTCCAAAGGAAGCTTCACACAAAATAAAAATTCTCAGTGTCGTGTAGTTTTGGAGATATGGGCACTTTACATTTTTTTCTATTTTTAGCATCTGTGGTTCCCATGAGGGCGATGGGAATTATATTGGCATAAATTAGGTACTTATGACCCAATGAGTCCTCATATCAAATTTGGTTCAAATTGGCCTCTCAGTTCGTAAAACAGAAATTTTGGTATAACTTGGGCTCCCACAGGAAGCCCAAATGTGAACCCAGGGACTTGGCTTTGATAAACTTATATTTCACCTCCCTGAGGATGCTGTATACCAAATATCAAAAGATTCTGACTGGTGGATGTCAAGAATAATATTTTTGAAGAATATTCCTCATATTGAACTAAGTTATAATTTGAGCTCCCACAGGGAGTCCAAATATGAACCCAGGGACTTGGCTTGAACAAACTTGAATCTCACCCCCTAAGGATGCTGCATAACAAATATCAAAACATTCCGACTGCTGGATTTGAAGGAGGTCTTAAAAGAAAATTCCTCATTTTAAATTAAGTTACAATTTGGGCTCCCACTGTGAGGCCAAATATGAACCCAGGGACTTGGCTTGAACAAACTTGAATCTCACCCCCCTAAGGATACTGCATAACAAATATCAAAACATTCCGACTGCTGGATCTGAAGGAGGTCTTAAAAGAAAATTCCTCATTTTAAATTAAGTAACAATTTGGGCTCCCACTGTGAGGCCAAATATGAACCCAGAGACTTGGCTTGAACAAACTTGAATCTCACCTCCCTAAGGATTCTGCGTAACAAATATCAAAAGAGTTTGATTGGATGATCTGAGGAAGAAAATTTTTAATGAATATTTCTCATATTGCACTACTTTGAAAATTTTGGCTCCCATAGAGAGCACAAATATGGACCTAGGAAATTGATTTCAACAAATATGTGAATCAATCTTCCAAAGATGTTATATGTGAAATATGAAAGCTTTTGGAGTTGTGGTTTGGGAGAAGAAGGTTCTTTAATGTTTTCCCTATTATCCAGCGTGTTAAAAAATGCTGACTCAGTTCTGAAAAAGTACCCTAAGATCAAAGTGATAGCAATTTTTTTTTGACCATTCCATCCTGTTGGTCCTAAGGAAGCTTCACACCAAATAAAAATTCTCAGTGCTGTGTGATTTTGGAGATATGGGCATCTTAATTTTTTTCTATTTTTAGCTCCCGCAGTTCCTATCCGGGCAATGGGAAATATTTTTTTTGCATAAATTAATTACATATGACCCAATAAGCCCAAATATCAAATTTGGTTCAAATCAGCCCCTCAGTTTGTAAAATAGAAATTTTGGGTGGGGCAAATACAGCCCCTCGAACTTCACTTAACAAATCTGAGAGTACACCTCAAAAGGAAGCTGCACACCAAATATCAAGACTCGGCTACTGCTGGTTCGTGAGAAGAAGATTTTTAAAGATTTAGGCACACGTTTTGGGCCTACCGAGGGGCAGGGCAACTTGATTTGGACAAACATGAATTGACATATGATAGGGAACATGCACATCAGATTTGGTTAGATTTGATCAAGTAGTTTGTGAGAAGTCGATAATGTGAAGTGGACGACAACGGACGGCGTCGACGGACAAAAAGAGATTAGTAAAGCTCCCCTTTAGCTTTGCTCAGGTGAGCTAAAAATTATCCCATATATAGCTTGAAGTTAAAATTCCCACAGGGAGAATACATATCAACTCTAGACACATGATCTGAAGTTGAATCTGCACCCTTGCCCTCCCCCACCCCCACCACCAACATACACAAACACACAAGAATGATGCATACTAAGTACCAAAAGATTCTACAGGTGGTTCTGATGAAGTAGAATTTTGAAGAATATTCCTAATATTGCAGGAGTCAATAAAGGGACTTGACTGGAACAAACTTGAATCTGACCCACGTATGAATGTTGTATGTCAAAATTAATATCAAAAGATTCTGATAGGTGGTTCTAAAAGAGAAATTTTTTAAAGAATATTCTCAATATGGATTAAATAAAAATTCAGGCTCCCATACAGAGCCCAAAATATAAACCTGCATGGGTATTTGATCTGAACAAACATGAATCTGCCCCCACTACAATTTTATAATGTTGTATACAAAACATCAGAACATTCTGACTGGTGTTTCTGGAGAAGGAGATCTTTAAAGAATATTCCATAAGTTAAACCTCAAACTCCTGTATTGAGCCAAATATAAACCTGGAGGCTTGATTTGAACAAAATATAAAAAAAAATTTCAGATATGAATCAGAAAAAGATTTTTCAAGATTATTCCTCATAGTTAAAATTCAGGCTCTCATAGGGAGCCCACACAGCAACACAGCAACTCAATCTGAACAAACTTGAATCAGGCAACTCAATTTGAACAAACCCAAATCTGACCTCTCTAAGGATGATGTATATCACATTCCTAGAGAAGAATTTATACAAGCTGCTCATATTGCACCAAGTTAAAACTTGGGCTCCTACTAGTAAGGGGACTTGATGTGAACAAATGTGAATTCCTGATTCTAGTGGTTGACACACCGGTATATTGTATACATGTGTGTATGTGCCAGCCACTCTGTGATTAACTAAGATTGACTTCAATTCATTCCAAGAAGAACACACACCATTTACTGGGCATTTGGATGTTTGTGAAGAAAAAAATAAAAAAATAGTTCTGGAGAGCAATTGACATATCTGAGTAGCTACAATGAGAGTGATTTTTGTTGCGGCACTGAATTTTTCACAAAGCAAAATCTGCTGCATCTTAAATTTAACCTAAATTAAACTTAACTCATATTAAATGTATACGGATGTGTTTAATTTATTTATTTATTGGTGTTTAATGTCGCATAATTATGCACAATGGCTAATCGTGACAGTGACAGTTTTACAGGTGGAGGAAGCCGGAGTTCCCGGAGAGAACTACCGAGCATCAACAAACAACTGTCAGCTCCCCAACATTCTACAGGGGTTACAGCATCTGAAGACATGTGCACCATCGACGACCAGTACGCCTTAGTACACTGCGTCATCGTGCTCCCATGTAGGCAACCGGGATAAAGTGCCTTGCCCAAGGACACAATGCGCGTCGTCCTGGACGGGGATCGAACTCGGAACCTCTAGCATAGAAGTCCAACAGTCTACCACAGAGCCACCGCGCTCCCAATGTGTTTAATATTACAAAACATGTACAAGAATATTTAAAAGAGGCCCCCTCCTTAAATGCTTACCTAATAAATTTGTTTAGAGAAGAATTTAAGGTCACGTTCATCATCTGCATGTTAATATTTATTTATTTTTATTTATTGGGTTTTACAACACTTTCGAAAACCATGGTCACCCCACATCGGACAGTTTATGGGTGGTGGAAGCCAGAGTACTGGAAAGAACCAGTGAAAACTGGTGAGCATCTGACATACCCCCAGCATACTAACTCCATACAAGCAGTGTAAGCATTTGTAGAAGACAAGTGCACCATTGACATGCAGTACGCCTTTGTACAAAGCGCACCATTCCCCACTTGGGCAATAGGCATTGAGTGCCTTTTTATCCAAGGACACAACACAGTTATCCCTAGCAGGGATCAAACCATGGACCTTTCAGTTTGAAATCCAATGGTATACCTACTGAGCTACTGTGCTCCCATCTTATACTTAATCTAATTTAGCTATGAGTGTGGGGAAGAAGGGTGGGAGATTTTTAGCCTAAAATCACTCAAACCTCTTCAAAAAACATTTTGAAACAAAGAGAAAAAAAATCCCTTAGTGGACTCCTTTCAACTACCCACACCCCCCACCCCCCAGGGCAGAAGTTCATTTTTTTCATAAAATCTGATAAAATAACAAAAAATCCTCTTTTCAAGCAAAAAAAAAATTGCTCAAAAGAACAAAATTGTGTTGTGTACTTGGGTCCTCAAGTGGCCTGATGGTTCCCATTTAAGCAAACTTAACGTTAATGTCACATTTACATCTAAATGAAAGTTATCACCATTCATTTAATCCCCTGCACACTGATGTCAAAATATCTAAATTTCAGGCAGAAAAAAATACCCATGATGCAACTAGAAATTTAACCAATTCAATCTCGTTTGACAGAGTTCATTGAGCTCTGTCAAACGAGATTGAATTGGTTAAATTTCTAGATGCATTCTGGGAATAAACAGCTTCCTGAAATTTTGGTATTTTGACATCAGAGTGAAGGGGTTAAACAAACAGTAAATTTGTATTGGATTCTGTGTTAAACTCCCCTGATACCTACCAAAATCAATCAAGCCTAATACTTTGTACAAATTTTTATCCATGAGTCATAGACATACCAAATATCAAGAGATTCTGCTCCTGCCCGGTGGGTCTGAAGAAGAAGATCTTTAAAGAATAGTGCTGCTACATGCACCCGGTGCTTGTTGAATTCATTGGAAATGACTATTAATCGACTAATGATCGATTAAGGCCAGCGATTTATCGACTTCTAAAATTAATAGTCGCAGCAACATAAATGTGAATTCGACCTCTGTAAGATCCACATTTTCAAATCATTCCGACTAGACTAGCGGTTCCAAAGTACCAGAGGCTCAAGCAAGCCTAAAACGCTCACCTGGCTCAAGTTGCCAAAAAGGATAAGTATATCATTAAGTGATCAGCAGCAAGAGCAATGTTTTGATTTGCTTTGACACAACCAGCTGGTGCTAAGAAAGCTTCTGAGCAAGCTCTGTTTTGTGAAGTATTAAAAATAATCCAACAAAATTTTTTCTTTTGTTTTCAACAACTAAGGTTCTCTCTACCCCGCCCCCCCTCCCCCCCCCAAAAAAAAATGAAAGTGTCAATAACACTGTAGCTCAACTTGTCAAGACATGTACATGTATAGTATGTGACACAGCAATGACAAACATCTAGGTAATGACCTGATAACAAAGGTACATATAAAGTATTGTAACGGCCTGCACATAAATACTGACTGTAGCCTGTAACAAATGTATAGGTAAAGTATTGTAAAGGTGGGTGACAGTCAGATGCTAAACTGAAAAAGAAATCTTTGAGTCCCAGAGTGGGTCTGACTGAACCCCAAAATATTTGTTCTCATAGCACAGTGATAACAAAGGTACCCCAAAACACACACATTCCTGTCCCAAGGTGAAAACAAAGGTACCCAAGAAGTTTCGTGAAGATCATAAATACGAGCTGTATAGAAGTTGTGACAAAAAACTGATTGGACCTAATTTCGGTACAAAATGGCCACTGGCAGCCATCTTGAATTTTGGACCACACTCAGAAACACTCGTTCTCATCCCAAGGTGATAACAAAGGTACCCAAGAAGTTTCGTGAAGATCGGTTGATAAATACAGCCTCTAGCCCGAGCCGTATTGACATGTGCACTTACAGTGTATAAGTAGCACTGAATAAATCAAAGTTCATCTAATTTGAATAATTTCTGCACGAGATAAAAACCTGTACTATATGTGATGTATTCCATGTTACTAAACATTCATATAAAAATTTATTCAAATCAGAACTTTCATACAGAAGTTCTGTACAAAAGACTGATTGCACTAATTTTGGTACAAAATGGCTGCTGGTGGCCATCTTGAATTTCAGACCACACCCCAAAACACTCGTTCTCATTCCACGGAGATAACAAAGGTACTCAAGAAGTTTCGTAAAGATCGGTTCATAAATACGGCCTCTAGCCTGAGCCGTTTTGAAGTTGTGTACAAAAAACTGATTAGACCTAATTTCAGTACAAAATGGCCACTGGCAGCCATCTTGAATTTCGGACCGCACCCAGAAACACTCGTTCTCGTCCCAAGGTGATAACAAAGGTACCCAAGACGTTTCGTGAAGATCGGTTGATAAATACAGCCTCTAGCCCGAGCTGTATTGACATGTGTACTTACTGTGTGTAAGTAGCACTGAAAAAATCAAAGTTCCTCTAATTTGCATAATTTCTGCACGAGAAAAAAACCCGTATTATATGTGATGTATCCCATGGTACCAAACATTCACACAAAAAATTATTCAAGTCAGCACTTTCATATGGAAGTTCTGTGCAAAAATCTGATTGCACCTAATTTTGTACAAAATGGCTGCCATCGGCCATCTTGAATTTTGGACCGCACCCAAAAACACTTGTTCTCGTCCCACGGTGATACCAAAGGTACCCAAGAAGTTTCGTAAAGATTGGTTTACAAATACGGCCTCTAGCCCGAGCCGTATTGGCATTTGTACTGACAGTGCTGAAAGTAACACTAAATACATCAAAGTTAGTCTAATTTGCATAATTTACGTACGAGAAAAAAACCTGTATTATATGTGATGTATCCCATGGTACTAAACATTCATACAAAAAATTATTCAAATCAGCACTTTCATATGGAAGTTCTGTACAAAAAACAGATTTCTGCATCGTCGGTACAAGATGGCAGCTGGCGGCCAACTTGAATTTCGGATCGGACCCAAAAACACTCGTTCTCGTCCAAAGTCATAACAAAGGTACCCAAGAAGTTTTGTAAAGATCGGTTCATATATACGGCCTCTAGCCCGAGCCGTATTGAATTGTTGATGGCCAGACGGCCAGACGGACGACGGACAACTGGCCATGGCATAAGCTCAAATTTGGCTTCGCCAAAGTTGAGCTAAAAAACTGATTGGATCTAATTTCGGTACAAAATGGCCATTGGCAGCCATCTTGAAAGTGTCAATGACACTGTAGCTCAACTTGTTTAAGACATGTACATGTATAGTATGTGACACAGCAATGACAAACATCTAGGTAATGACCTGATAACAAAGTTACATGTAAAGTATTGTAATGGTCTGTACATAAATGTTGACCATAGCCTGTAACAAATATATAGGTAAAGCATTCTAAAGGTGGGGGTGACAGTTAGATGCTAAACTAGAAAAGAAATCTGAGTCCCAGAGTGGGTCTGACTGAACCCAAAAATATTTGTTCTCATAGCACTGTGATAACAAAGGCACCCCAAAACACTCGTTGTATCCCATGGTACTAAACATTCACACAAAACATTATTCAAATCAGCGCTTTCATATGGAAGTTCTGCACAAAAATCTGATTGCACCTAATTTTGTACAAAATATCTTCAATATTCTTGAATTTCAAACCGGACAAAAAACCACTCGTTCTCGTCCCACGGTGATAACAAAGGTACCCAAGAAGTTTTGTAAAGATCGGTTCCCCTCAAATTGCCATGTCAGCCCATTAATTTTGCTGCCGTATATCGGACAGAGTCTGTTTTCAAAGGACCATAACTCTGTCAAAAAATATTGGACCAAGCCCACTATCAATCCCATCCTGTATCATGTGGTTATAAACCTATGTATAAAGTTCTGTTTCATTCTGTACACTCAAACTAAAGTTATCACCCAGAAGCCAATATCAACATGTTTTCTAAGTTGGAAAAGGACCAAACATGTAACTCGGATAAAAAATATTGGACTAAGCCTACTATCAATCCCAACCTGTATTATGAAGTTATAAAACTATGTATAAAACTACATTTCATTTTGTTCAGTCAAACTAAGTTTCATTTTGTTCAGTCAAACTAAGTTATCTCCCAGAAATCATTTCTTTCGGATGGGCAACTATATGCTCCCCCAAATTTTTTTTTGGAAGCATAAAAATATCAGATCAAGCCCACAATCAATCCCACTCTGTATTATGTGGTTATAAACCTATGTATACAGTTTTTTTTTAATTCAGTCAAACTAAAGTAAACCAAATTTATTTGGGTTTAATGACACTTTCGACAGCCAGGGTCACTTCGTGTTGGAAAGTTTTACGGAAGGAGGAAGCTGGAGTACCCAGAAAGAACCACCATGCAATGTCAAGCAACTATCAGGCTCCTCAACATACTAACTCCACACAAGCAGGCTTAGCATTGGTTGAAGACATTATTGCACCATCGACGTGTTGTATGTCTTAGTACACAATGCCACCGTGCCCCTACGTGGGCAATGGGGTGGAGTGTCTTGCCCAAAGACACAATGTGGTTGTTGCAGGTGGGATTCAAACCAAGGACCTCTCGTCAGGAACCTGCACCTCTGCCTGATCCACCACTCCCCAAGTGAACCAATATAATGTCTGCTAAGTTGGAAAAGGGTCATAGCTCTGCAGAAAAATATTGGACCGAACCCACTATCAATCCCAACCTGTATTATGTAGTTATAAACCAATGCATAAAACTTTGTTCTATTTCATTCAGTCAGACCAAATCTATCATTCAAAAACCAAGATCAACATGTCTTCTAAGTCGGAAACGTACCATAACTCTGTCTAAAAATATCAGACTAAGCCCACTATCAATCCCAACCTTCATTTTGTGGTTATAAACCTACATATAATATTTTGTTTAATTTTGTTCACTCAGACTAAAGTTATGATCCGGAAACCAATATCAACATGTCTAAGTTGGAAAAGGGACATAACTCTGCCACAAAATACCAGACAAAGCCCACTATCAATCGCAAACTGTATTATGTGGTTATACACTTACGTATAGAATGCTGTTTCGTTTCACTCAGGCAAACTAAAGTTATCATCCGAAAACCATTTTTTTGAGATGGAGAGACAGATGACAGTGTGGCTACTATATGCTCCCCTAAATTTTTGGGAAAAGCATTAAAATTGGGCTCCTACAGTGGTTGGGTCAGCTCAAACATCATTTCAGGGACTTGAATCTGATGATTGATCCCTTAAGGCTGCTCTATACCAATCATCAAAAGTTTCTGACTGATAAATCTGAAGAACTTAGATTTTCAATAAATATTCTTCATATTGTACTTAGTTAAAGCCAGAGTTCCTATTTGGAGTCCAAATATGACATACATAACATACAGTATGGCTGCAGTGTACTGGTCACTTTCCCCAGGTGGGTAATATGTCCACAGACACACTAATATTAGATTCCAAACACTGATTATAGGAATAATCATCAAAATTTTAATTAACTCTTTACCTGAAATGAAAATCAGAAATTTTAATAATTAAATTTCCACATATATTGTCAACAGCTCAGCTTGTGACCCCTCACTGGAATGTGCTCAACATGCTCGTCCTGACAGATGGGTTATAAGCTATGTTTTTGAGATAAAATATGAAAAAATAATAAAAATTGAATGGATGATGTTTGTGAAAACACTGGCAAGTTTTGGTCATTACGTTTGGTAAAGGGTTAATGAAGCAATGGGTACAACCCAGTGCTTCATTAATTAAAACTTTGATTATGATTTTTATTACCTGGTAAATGCATGCATGGACATCACTGACCACACATGGATTACGACCAGTTCATGATGACTGTATTGTCTTAAACTTGGTTAAAACTTGGGCCTCCACAGTGAGCCCAAAGATTTAAACATGTGGGCAGTCAGGATGAAGTGCCTTACCCAAGAACACAATGCAGTTTGAAGTCCAATGCCGTAACCACTGAGCTACTGTGCACCCTTGTGTTCTATATAGTATTTGGGGCAGTCTTTTCCTGGTGGTAAGTTCTCCTATATATTTGGGAGACATCTCCCAGAGAATGACTTCAACAAAACTGTTTGGACTCACTTCTCTGGGGCCCAGTTTGCTGCAGCCAATCTTATTTCATTTTAATAAAATGGTAGTATGCAGTTATAGGAAGATTTATGTATAAAAAGTACATTTTTGTATTATCTTGCCCATGAGTCCCTTGTCAGTTAGTGGTTCATGTACATAGCCATAGGAATTAGTAATTGGACAATGTGAATACAGCACGACCAAGAGGTTCTATCGGGGAACTGTCCAAGTGAAGATTCATGATTAATGATGAACTAACTGAAATCCTCACTGATAATTGCATTCCAATCTATTAAAAACACAATTTGATATTTTGTCACATTAAATGCTATATGTGATGTATTTTGCTAAGAATAAAGCTATAAGTATAAATAATTATGGTTACCACATGGCATTCTCTGGTGAATAATGGGACATTGCAGAGTATTCCAACTCACAAACATGTATTTCTGATCAGTGCTGGAATGCTGTGCAATAATCAAATAAGTGTTTCTAATTTCTTCTAATTCTATTTCTGGAAATACTTATTTTTTCTTTTTACCGAGTTCCTGATTTTCAATGCCCAAACCTGATGAAATTTAATAAAAAAAAGTTCTGTGTCAAAGTATACTTCATTAGTATTAGAAGTATGCTTCTCATTAGGTAGAGGTGCATGCAAAAAGGTCCTCGGTTTGAATCCCACCTGCGACAACCACATTGTGTCCTTGGGCAAGACACTTCACCCCGTTGCCCATGTTGGGGCAGAGTGGCATCGTGTGCTAAGGCATACTGCACATCGATGGTGCACTTGTCTTCATCCAATGTTAACCCTGCATGTGTGAAGTTTATATGTTGGGGAGCCTGATAGTTGCTTGCCACTGCTTTGTAGTTCCCTCTGCATACCCCCAGCTTCCTCCACCTGTATAACTGTCTGACATGTGGTGACCTTGGCTTTCGAAGGTGTAATTAAACCCCAATAAATAAATAGTAGTATTCTCATAAACATCTACATTAGTGGTTATAGCAGTAATAACACAACTTTGTCAGGCAGGGATTTACGGTTCTATTAGTAATCATCCCATGCAGAAAGATTAACAGTCCTCTGTCTCATTAGCAGCCGAAGACTTCACCTCAGACTGCTCATAGTCATAAGACCTTGTGACTTCAGGCCATTAAATTGTTATTAATCATTTCTGTTGGACCTTTAAAGAAGGTAATGCCCTGGAAAATCATTATATTGTAATATTAATAGTGGATTTCAGCAGATTTTACAATGAAATCGGCCTATTTGCATGTACGATATACATGTATAGGCAGCAAATGTCTCTTGACAGTTGCTCGCCTCTCCATGGTGGTCCTCGTCATGTACTCTGGCTACCCTACCAGTAAAACTGTCTGGCATAAGGTGATCCTGGCTGTCAAAAGTGTTGTTACAACCCCAGTATGACAATAGGTAAAACTGAAGAATGGGGGAACCTGCAGTTTATTTATACATACTCAACTCCTCAGTTTTTCAGTGTTTATTTTCTTTTGTTTATTTTCATATGTACCCAAAAATAATAATGGTTTCCGTTTCATCCCACAATATCATATTTATTAGTTATTTTAACTAGTTGAAGGCTAAATTATTTTTGGTGGTCGGTTTTGTTATTCAGCATTTGTTTTATTACAAATTATTGGAGAGTTTCCATGGGCCATCTCAAATAATTTTAATCAAACAATTTTTATAAACAAAATATTAATTGCGTTTGACTTAATATGAAACATAAGCAACGAAAATGTTGGTTTTTGCTACAGCATGCTTATTCTTTTTAAAACCCTCATATATAGTGGCTTCTAGCACTCAGACGATTAACACTTTCCATGCTCTAATCTTAACATACACATACTGTTAAACAAAATATCCATCTTGAAATAGACAAATATGGGGGATATCCTTAATGGTTTAGTGTCTCTATAGTGAGAATAGGGGTCAGCAATGGCTTCAGAACTGACGAAAACTGACTTGATTTCTCCCAAGTTCTAAATTTACTTTATAATACAGTATGTGGAGAGTGTATTTTCTCTAAATCACTCACAACGTGGAGATTCTGCATGGAGAGTGTGTTTTCACTAAATCACTCACAGCGTGGAGATTCTGCATGGAGAGTGTGTTTTCACTAAATCACTCACAGCGTGGAGATTCTGCATGGAGAGTGTGTTTTCACTAAATCACTCACAGAGTGGAGATTCTACAAATTTGTTGCAAAGCATAACAATCACTAAGTTCCAGCCAATGGACCTACAGGTTAAACTCTGAAATCCATTGGCTGAAACATTACTGGTTTCTTCTGTTTATATGTTCAAAATTTGAAAGTGATACTTTGTGTGACAACTCCACTCCATGGGTGATTTACATGTAGTTACAATCCACTCTTCACATACTGTACAAGCAGAGCCAAAAAACAGTAAGGGGGAAGTATATACCATTGTCATGCACCCACAGAATGAGCTTAAAAAAGTGACACAAGAGAGTTAAATCACAGGGGTTCATCACCAACAATGACTTATTAATAGAATAATATTATTAGACAAGCATAACTTATAGCAGCTATTATGAATACTATAATATAACACAAGGAAAGACACAGAATTCCTACCTCGATTTTTCAAAGAGTTAAATATTTATTCTATTCATATTCATTCATTTACTTCTACACACTGTTTTGTTGAGAAAACATTTATCTCCTAGATGATACACAATACTTGATTTTATCATATTAAAATAAAAGTTGTAAACACAACATGATTTATTGTCACTTTCATTGAAAAAGTAGAAACCCTGCTTTTAGTTGTTGCCCTTCATGACAAGTCAGCCCAGAACATTTTGTCTGCAAAGACACTTCATTCTTAATAGTCACTTGCTAAAATCTTTAAGGGACTGCAGAGCCAGGGTTGGAAGCAGACAGCCCCCCCCCCCCCCCCCCCCCATCCCCCACTCACAATTTGTACCACAATGTTGAAAATTGTAAACAACTGAGTTTCAACAATGATCTTATTATTATCCTGGTTCAAGGGTTTATACATTAAATGGCTTGGTATTCACTCTACTGTGGTCACCCTTAATACAAGAACTTACTTACCAAATATTCGCTGTGTCGAAGAAGTTTCGAAGCAGTTAGTACATCCAAAATCATGCAAAAGTACACAGTGTAGGCCTACTGTGTGAATTAGGCAATTTTAGGAAACTAGTGGATTAACAGCATCAGTTTGGTACATAGTTAGTTCACTGGAGCACTGGTGTTTTTCTGGATCAGAGTCCCAAAATTCCAACTTACATTTCACTCCCCCCCCCCCACCCCTTTCCAAGTTAGACCAATGCACAGCACCTCACTTTTAACTTCAACACAAAATAAAAGCCTCTACCCCCTCCCCCCCCCCCCCCCCCCCCCAAACTTACATAATTTTTCGGCTGTCTTGTTCAGATGCCACTTTAGATCACACATTGCAGTATATTCTTCTGGAACATAGAAAAGTATTTGTTACTAGTTTATTAGTGCTAAATATTCTTTTTCTTCTCTAAAAGTATTTTCACCAGTTATTTATTTTTCCATTTATTAATATGGGTTATTTATTTAAGCAAACATTAGCTAACATCAAATCATGTCTGCCAATTTTACGGATAGCCGTAGACAGCTACCCACACAAAACAACCAATCAGAGGAGAGTACATGTAAATGTAAAACACAACAATTTACTCACCTTGTAACGACAAACAAGCGGATCATAAGTTTGGCTTTTCTGGCTTGAGGGTATTTGTACTGGACACACAGGCAAATAGGATACCCTCACCTGCCTAATAACACTGCCAACACCATTATTAATTTTGAAGAAAAATCTCAGCAATCACTATTATTTGGCAGTGAGGAATGCAAATGTACACGTAGGGGGGAAATGCCATCATGATTGTTAATTTCCAATCAAATATCTTGAGTCCTGACTATCACTATCAAACATCCATCACTATTATTGGACAGGTACATGCAGGAGTAAATTGACTTCTTCAATGACAGATGCAGACTGGCAGAATATTCTTAACAGACTGGGAATCGCATTATTTCAATCAGAAGTCAGTTATTCTTACCAAGTGCAACTTTCCAACTTAACTTTACTGATTACTCTCAACATTCACTAATGTGCATTTTTCTGAGCATTTTTTTCAGTAGGAAAACTCTGAAAACTCTGTGGCTGAGGGATGGAAGGTGGGGATGCTCATATTTTATGTTGCAGTCAAAACCAAGAGGTTGCACATTAGTCTTACTTTGAATAGGAGGTAGGGGGCACTGAAATTCTGGAGAGTTTTTCCAGACCCCTCATACAGAAAATCAAGTAACAATTTATAACCTCCAAAGCGTGTGGGGGTGCAGTGGAACTAGTACTGTGTACTAGGCGCAGTGGAACTAGTACTGTGTACAAAGGTATACTCTTTGATGCTTTGTCTTCAACCAATGCTAACCCAGTTTGTACAAAGTTAGTACTTTGTGAGTCTGACAGTTGCTCACCACTACTTGGACTATCCAAAGTTTTGCTAAACGTGAATAAAAAAAAACAATACAAAGTGACCTTGATTATTTTAATGCATCTGTAGGATTACCAACACTGACTTGGTGTGCGTCAGTCTTTCGATTTGGAAAATGGAAGGCCCACTGTGTACTGCTCGCAACCATCTGAGGTGAAGCATACTATATATAATTGTTGAGTACCGGAATTGGGAAAATTTTTTTCAAGAAATACATCAATGAACACTGTGCACTCCAAAGATGAACAGAAGATAATTCAAATGAAGTGTCATTGACACTGCTCAACGTGTCCAAGAACGGTCTGAACTAAATAGAAAGATCCAGTAACACCAAGTCATTCACTCAAATTTCCTCAGAAAAGGTGTCTCACCAAAGCTACATATGACATCTGATGCAGCCTGTTGGGTGTACTAATGGATTTGTTGACAATTTATATGCTAAATCTAAGATGGCTGATGGTGGCCACATCATACCAAAGTTGAATATAGAATTTGAAAAATATAGGGTGAGAGGTGTAGCCTGTAGGGTGTACTGATGGATTGTTGACAATTTATAGCAAAATCCAAGATGGCCACTGCTGAGCATGTTTTCCCACAAAATTCAGAAAAAATTATAGCTTCCATCTAGATATCACATCAAAGCTACATACGAAATTCAAGAAAGAGTGGGTGAGAGATGCTGTTTGTAAGGTGTGCTAATGGAATCGTTGAAAATTTATATGCGAAATCCAAACTGGGTGCTGGCAGCCATATTTTTCAACAAAATTTAGATACATTCAATAGCTTCTATCTAGATATCAAACCAAAGCTACATATGACATTTGAAAAAAGATTGGGTGCGAGATGCAGTCTGCAGGCTGTGAGAATGAAATTGTTGACAATTCATAATCCAAATCCAGGATGACTGCTTTGTGGCCCTGTTTTTCAACAAAATTTAGAAATTTCTGATTTCTCCCATCTGGACATCACACCAAACCTATACATGAAAGCAGAGAAAGATCAGGTGAGAGATACAGCCTGTAGAGTGTGCTAACAGAATTGTTGACAATTTATTTGCTAAATCCAAGGTGGCCACTGGTCCCTGGCAGTCATGTTTTTCAAAGGACTTGAAAAAAATTTCGTACATGTAGCGCTCATCTGGACATTGCCCCAAAGTCACATATGAAATTAAGGACCGACTGGGCGAGAGCTGCAGTCTTTAGGGTTTGCTAAAGGAATTGTGGATGGAGAGTTGAGCTAAAAAAATGTTTTTTTCGAGTAAGCCCTTCGCAGCAATAATCAAATTTATTTCAGTTCGGTATAATATCTTAAATGTGCATGAGCAAAGGGACAGTAAGAAGCATTTTTGACCTTTTAAAGTTTTGTTGAATTACATTGTTTACATACCGGTTCTCCGAAAGTATTTATTATTTATTTATTTATTTATTGGTGTTTAAGGTCACATGGTTTTGCACAATGGCTAATCATGACCACAACAAGAGTATCAACCCAAAACCAAGGATGAGCATTAATAAGCCATGTTGCCCATTTTAGAGAGGGTTTGCACCTCCCAAGCACTGATAACTGGGTCCTATTTTACCAGTAAAACAGAGCCTGTTTACCACAGTGAACAGGCACTGCTTCACTTCCTGGGGTTCCCACGGGGATCTCCGAAAGTGAAGTTTGATTAGTTACAATGTAGTAGTCTTGGAATGCTACTACAAATCCATATCATATTACCCCTCACTGGAATGAGCTTGACAAGCTCATTACAATGAGGAAGGTTCAAATGATATGGTTTTGTTGAAGTTTATAAAAAATGTCTGTACTGCACAAATTGTATATTATTCAATGCATGCCATTGATCGTTAGGGAAGGGTTAATTGCTTGCTGGGTCGAACTGAAGTACGCTGCTGTCTACTCACAAAAATTAAAAATTGCAGGTTCGATAGTGTGCAGGAGATAACTTACCTGAAACTTGAAAGAATGGGCATTGTTAAGCCAATAATTTCCTAATATTGTCCAATAGGTCTACATTTTGGTACTCTTGTATGATTTTTCGCATACTCAATCACTTACTATTTTCAACATTGTTGTTCAAAATATGCCGGGCGTGCCCACTTCCAACCCTGGCTCCATGGTCCCGTAAAATGTTTTGAAATGACTATTTAGAATGTAGTGTCCTCATGGACAAAATGTTCAGGGCCAACTCGACTTGGAAGGGACATTCCTGTGTACTTCGGGAAAGGAATCGGAGCCTCTGGAACTGGGAAAAATTTGTGTCATGAAGGTCTAAACTAGAAAAACAAATTTTTGTATGTTTTTACAAAGTGGATACAAATGATTTTGATTGATATTTGTTGTCCTGATGTATCAGATGTCATGATGTAATGAAGAGATGAAAATTACAACAATTCATTGTTTTGATCAGAAAAAATACTTAATTATCAGGCATGAACTACGCATAAAAAGTTTCAGTGGTTTAGAGAAGGAGAATAAATGCTGATTTGGTGATGGGAAAGGATCCTTTTTGGGTACTCTGTTGCTGGTACGGATTATCACTACTTGGGGATGTGGTGATGAGATGCAACAGTTAAAAGCCAAGCTTCCAGAAATGATAAAGAGTTCTTTTCGACAACTGATCATACTTTGCAGTGTGCAAAATTTCTGAAATTACTCTAACCGACAGACCTTTTATGTTTGGGTTGGACAAGCCGAACATTCGGCTGTGTAAAGATTCTTGGGAAGCTGTTTTTTAATCATTAACAAGTATTACTATATTGCATGGATTGAAATATATATAGCCTCTCAAGGCAAAAATCTAAAAATCTTTGAAAATACAAGAAAGGCTGATTAATTTACTTAGACCATTCAAGATGCATATTTGGTAGATGGTCACCCATTCATGTAATCACCATGTGAACGAAACAAGTGTTCTTGTAAAATTTTGCACACTGTTTTATTCACTGATTGTATTTTAATTTGATGAAAACATGTGTGTCATCTACAAAACAAAACTTTCCCCAAGAAAATGGTGCCCAGAATGGATGTAAATACAATAAATTCAGAACAGTTCAAAAAATTGAGGAAGGAATTCTGTGTTCTCCCTTGCATCATATTACAGTATTCATCATGAGCGATATCCAGTTATCCTAGTCTGATAATATTTTATTGTTAAATCACTGTTTGTAACAAGCCCATGGTTAAGGTGCGACAAAAGTAAGGGAAATTTGTTTTCTTTGAAATTTCCACCACTGATATTCCATAAATGTGAATTAAATATCCACAAAATATACATCAAAACAAAGGCTGAGATGCATAGAGCACAAAAATATATGTTAATCAACTCATGGAGTTGACACAGCCAGCAATGGTTCCTGGAAGTCTGCTACTGTATATGTTCAGGAACTGATAAAAAATAATACAGTGGTGTAGACAGGGAGGGGGATGCCACCCCACTAAAATTATAGTGCCCCCTCCCCCTCCTCCAAATGGGAAAATTAAAGCATCAGAGGGTCCCAGATTCACGCTGAGGGTAGGTGCATTGTATTTTCAAACTTTTATTTGAGGAGCCCTTTTCCGCATCTGGACCTCCACCAATAGGAAGGAGGATACCATAGGCTTGAGGTGGGGGTAAGTATGGCCTTCCCATTGGTGGAGGTTTGCCCCCACCCACCAATTGGAGAACCATACCTACCTACTCCCCAGGCCTACAATGACCTGGAACCCGGCAACCCCCAAAAAGATTACGCCCCCACCCATTAATACATAGCCAAAATAATATTTCAGAACAACTTGTGGCCAAATATGCTTCAGTAATCATTATAATTGATATTGTATATATATTTTTTATGTTCTATACATCACACTCTCATTTTGATGCATAATGTGTGGTCATACTAAACACTGAGGGATACCGAGTATTAGGAAAATAGTAGGAATGGAATGAAAAGGGTATGAGGTGGAGTATTATGAGTTTATAAATAGATTTAAGCAGTGAGTGCATGGTTTTAATGCCATATTTGAGAATTATGAGTGCTAAAATAATAGAGCTCATAAAAAATCTTCCTCTCGGTATTTAGTAGGAAGTTTTGGTAATTAGTATTTATAGCGCCCGCACCTCGGTAAGAGATAGCATGAGTTACAGTGCTGGAAATGAACAAAATGACAGATGCAGTTTCAAGCTCTGTGAAATCAGAGACAGGAGTAAAATGCACCTGTGAAATATTAGTACATGTATTGAATTTTAAGAGAATACCATCACCAAACACCAGAAAGAAACTTTAAATTTTAAGGACCTGAACTATGATAGTAACTTGTCACTGGCCACAGAGTGCAGCTTTCTCAAAGCAACATACAATTATATGTCCTCAAAGTGTAATAGAGCTCCACAATATTTGTCAATAAGTGCATTATTTTTAAATCCAGTTAAATAGAAAGCATGGGTGCCAATGGGAGCATTCACACTTGCATTCATCTCATTTCCAGAAATGGAGAGTTAGTGATGGAATTGTGGTCCTAGATGACAAGGCAAAACCCAGAGTTTTTTATGGCTGCACAGTAAATCAATAAACCAATATATACCGGTATTCAATCCAGTATTGATTGAACAGTGAATAAAATCTTGAAGTTTGAGATAACCTACATATGCTTATTGTTCATCTGGACATTAATAAAGAGGATCAATTACAGTACAGACATTGTGGACGGGTCAAAATCCAACGGGTGGGGATTTTTCCATGCAAATAATTCAGAGATGATCCAACACCTACATGTAGCGTAATTTCCACCAATGAAACGCCAGGGTAATCGCAGTGCATCATTGGTGGAAATTTTGCTAGATGATTATTTCTGAATTATATGCGTGGAAAAAATGTCAACCGGTGGATTTTGACGAGTCCACGATAGCCCTACTGGATGACAGTTTACAGATTTGGAAAGCATCTGTGGCAAGCACATGGGGCAGGGCATCAGCTGTCTTAGGGAGTTTGAGCATTGAAGAGAAGGGTCTTCCCACAGGAACATTTTAAAACAGTGCTATCGAATATGGTGATGAGACACAACTTTTTGACAAACTGTTTGTAGTTCCAGATGAACAACTTTTCGGTTATATGTTTTTTTCATTTTAGATAACCATTAACCACCAGAGGAACAATAAAATAATTCCTCTCAAATTTTATGACCTGATTGAATAGTGGTGTAATTACAAAAATATCAATTTATTGTCACTATTTATTTACCAACAATTTGATTTTCAAGATGCCTCAAGTATTTATTTTGCCTGTAGTCTCGAATGAATATCATCCCTCTACCTAATAAATCAGCCGCATCACCAAATTGCGCAGTCGAAAAAATATTATTTTTAATAAAAATTGAGCAAAACCATATCAAGTGACCCCTCAATTAAAGCGAGTCTGTCGAGCTCATTCCAATGAGGGGGTCACATGATATGGTTTTATTGCTAAACTAATATTTAAAATAAATGAAATAAATAAATGACACTGTAGCTCAACTTGTCAAGATATGTACATGTATAGTATGTGACACAGCAATGACAAACATCTAGGTAATGACCTGATAACAAAGGTACATATAAAGTATTGTAACAGTCTGTACATAAATACTGACCGTAGCCTGTAACAAATGTATAGGTAAAGTATTGTAAAGGTGGGTGACAGCCAGATGCTAAACTAGAAAAAAATCTTCCGAGTCCCAGAGTGGGTCTGACTGAACCCCAAAATATTTGTTCTCATAGCACAGTGATAACAAAGGCACCCCAAAAGACACTCATTTCTGTCCCAAGGTGAAAACAAAGGGACCAGTACCCAAGAAGTTTTGTGAAGATCAGTTCATAAATACGAGCTGTATAGAAGTTGTGACAAAAAACTGATTAGACCTAATTTCGGTACAAAATGGCCACTGGCAGCCATCTTGAATTTAGGACCGCACTCAGAAACACTCGTTCTCGTCCCAAGGTGATAACAAAGGTACCCAAGAAGTTTCATAAAGATCGGTTCATAAATAAGGCCTCTAGCCTGAGCCGTATAGAAGTTGTGTACAAAAAACTGATTAGACCCAGTTTGGTACAAAATGGCCACTGGCAGCCATCTTGAATTGTGGACCGCACTCAGAAACACTCGTTCTCGTCCCAAGGTGATAACAAAGGTACCCAAGAAATTACGTGAAGATCGGTTGATAAATACAGCATCTAGCCAGAGCCGTATTGACATGTGTACTTACTGTGTGTAAGTAGCACTGAAAAAATCAAAGTTTATCTAATTTGCATAATTTCTGCACGAGAAAGAAAACCCGCATTTTTGTGATGTATCCCATGGTACTAAACATTCACACAAAAAATTTTTCAAATCAGCACTTTCATATGGAAGTACTGTGCAAAAATCTGATTGCACCTAATTCTGTACAAAATGGCTGCCATCGGCCATCTTGAATTTTGGACCGCACCCCAAAACACTCGTTCTCGTCCCACGGTGATACCAAAGGTACCCAAGAAGTTTCGTAAAGATCGGTTTATAAATACGGCCTCTAGCCCGAGCCGTATTGGCATTTGCACTTACAGTGCTGAAAGTAACACTAAATACATCAAAGTTAGTCTAATTTGCATAGTTTACGTACGAGAAAAAAAAACTGTATTATATGTGATGTATCCCATGGTACTAAACATTCATACAAAAAATTATTCAAATCAGCGCTTTCATATGGAAGTTCTGTGCAAAAACCTGATTTCACCTTAGTCTGTACAAAATGGCCGCCAGCAGACAACTTGAATTTCGGATTGGACCCAAAAACACCGCCAAAGTTGAGCCAAAAATTGTGATATTGTCAGCGTTGGGTACAAGGTAATTCAAACTGAATCATCAAGGCATGCTGATTCATTCCAACAATGATGGCTCAAGTCCAGATTATTGGACATACAGAATGCAGATAGTGTATTATCCCTAAATCACCCATAGAATGGAGATTCCACCCAAACAATAATTGCTAATTTGTTGCAATGCATCACAAGCACAAGCAAAACTCCAGCCAATGAACCTCCGGGTTAAACCTGGATGTACACCGGCTGAAACATTTTGTTTTTTGTCCAAATGTACAGTATTTGAAAGTGATACTTTGGGTGATAACTCCACTCTGCCAATGATTTAATCACAAACCACTCTCCACGTACTGTATGTTCAGTTATCTGAACAGCCTTTCAATACACTGGCATACCTCAGTATTTTTATTGATACCGATACTGGTATTTAATTTTGAATATCGCGCAGCCCTAGCGCTTCTGTCAAATTTCTAAAGAAAGCCCATCGTGCACAAGAACGGCACAAATTTGACAACAATTTCAAAGGAAAAGTGAATAAATTGTCCAAGACAACAACTCAATTTTCAATGAAATAAACTTCAAACAAAGGCCTGAATATGGGGAATATCATAAATTAAGTGAACCAATAAGTCTTGATGAGGTCATGGGTATAATTAAAAAATGTCCACCGAAGACGAAGTCTCTTACAAAATATCGAAACAGTGTTCCAACATCATCTTCAGTGGACTTGAAACGAGCTTGCTTGGATGGGACCAGCATACATATTAAATAAATAGAGAGATTAATACAGATATAAGACCCCTCTTTAAGGGCTTTAGTGTCTGTGTCTGTGTCTTTGGGGTGTATGTGCTTGTGGGGATGTGTGTAGTGTTGTCATGAGGCTAACCCCACTACCTTATACAGTGGTAGATAGGTACTGACTGTAAAAACCGGCACGGTACTTAACATGCTATATTTACACCAAATTAATACCCTATATTCTTGTTAAACTGGAAGCAATATAATGGACACTGCACTGCCCTGGACTGTCCACTTGGAAACAAATGGACCACATAGCTGTGTACCAGACTGCTATTTGTTGGACTGGGTCACAAGATATTTCAAATCCCACAGTGTCCCTGGACCCTGTACAACTTTGGCATGGTGAAACTTTTATTCATTCAGTGCATGGGTCTGATCATACATGCATATCTGATTATAACTACGATCTAAAATGTCTTGGATGTCTCCCACCTTCAACATACATGTCTGTTTCTCGACAGATGGGTAATGAGGGTGAAAACTTCAAAAACAAAAAGGGTCAACTAAAAACCCAAGGCTATATTAATGCTGTTGACCCCGAGCCAGAATGGCTAAAAAATATACTGAATATATACATATACTAAATACAACTTGCAGCTTCGGGTGTACTGATTCTTATCACAGTACGCCACAAAAGACTACTAGTAATAATGGCATAAAGCCAATAATAGGAAAACAATTTAAAAGCTGGTCCAAGGACTGGATAAAAGCTGATGAGAGTACATGTACTATTTTCATCAAATATTACTGTTGTCTATGTTGTGCAGGGCTCGATTTTACTGGATTCACAGAGCAGATTTCTAATCAATTTTTAACTAGAGCTAATCAATTTCAAAAGAAAAATCATGTCAATAATAGGAAATGCTAACCCAAATTTATCCAAGCAGGGTTACAGCGGTTGATGACATGTGCGCCATTATCGTGCAGTACGCCATAGTACACGGCATCAACGTGCCCCCATGTAGGCAACCGGGATAAAGTGCCTTGCCCAAGGACACAAAATGGACCATTCCGGACATTGATTGAACTTGGGCCCTCTAGCACACAGGCACTCGACGTATTATCAGATTTTATCAATTTTAATAACATGTATATTTATATTATCATTACCAAAAAGGTAAAGATATGACACTTCCCAGATCAAAATTTTCAACAATGTCTAAAATAGCGAATACCTCATCGATCTCGCTCATTTAAACAACAAAATGTTGTGTAATTCGCAGAGCCCCTGAGAGTTTGAGCCCAAGAGTGACGGAAATTTGACTTTTATTCGCATCTTTTTCACTTTTTATCGACTGAATCGAGAGAGTAGGCTATCCAAGCCGGCTGCCCCCTCTAAATTTTTCTTCCCACATAATCTACATGTATTTATGGTGTAATGATAGCAACTATGACCTAAGAAACTAAATGAATTTCTGATTCGGGGTATCTGATTAACTTGAGAATTTTTGTAGTTCGCATGTGGATGACACACGCCCACCCCCTCCCTCCCAACAAACTTGCAGTTAAAATATCAATAGCATGACTAGTAATGTTAATTTTAAATATCTGTATATGACAATCAGACATGTTACCATGACAACATCTTTGATGCTTTTACCATCATTTTTCGAGAGATTAAAATGTTTTTATTGAAGTTAAGTTGTTGTGTTGTTTTGTGTTGTATTGAGTGAAGCATAAAGACTTTTGAAATGCACGCAATTGTGTCTATAGGTAGACGACCAAGGAACCCGTAGCGTGGCACTCATTGTTCGGTTACCAGATAACAGCTGGCATGATTAGTTGACTCTCTCGATTCATATTTTAGAGATTGTTAAAAAATTTGATCTGGAGAGTGTCATACATTTACTTTTTTTAGTATTGATAATATAATATATATTGTATTAAAATTGATAAAACCTGATAAAACGTCAAGTGCCTGTGCCTCTAGCATAGAAGTCTAACTGTCTACCACTGAGATACTGCACTCCCTAGTGGGGAATTAAATCTTACAAGTTGAGACTTCTATTTTCTTACATAAGTAAACAATAACCAAATAATAAATTTGGGACATTAAAATATTTTGCTTTACTATACATGTAAATCAAAGTATAATTTGCTGAAAAAAAAATCCATATAGGGCGACTTGCTCCAATACAATGATTTTAAATGTTGGGACGAATCGTCCCGGTGTTAAAAAAACAAATTCATTTCGGACGAATTGACTCGATACTCTGAAAAAAATTGTTAGCATGAATCGCCACGGTTGTCACTTTGGGACGAAACATCCTGCCATGCTGGGTGAAAGATCCCAGGATGAACAGGGTTTGGGATGAAATGTCACGTAACCATGAGACCCACACATCTCGCAAAGAATAATTTGCTGAAAACAAAATTGCGTCCAAGGCGATTTGCACCGATACAAAATGTTGGGACGAATGATTGGAATTGTCCTGTTAAAAATTCATTTGGGGCGAATGAACTCGATACTCTGAAAAAAATGTTGGAATGAATCGTCCTGGTTGCCACTTTGGGACGAAACATCCTGGGATGAACCGGTTTGGGGATGAAATGTCGCGTAACCATGTGACCCGCCCACCCCAAGAATTTTGATACCCTAGCTTTGTTCTTGTATATGTATGTACCGAACATTTGGCCACAAGTTGTTCTCGTGAAATATTATTAAATTATCAGTTCTGGTACGAATACGGTAGTAGACTTCCATGAACCAGTGGTGCCTAGGTCAATGAGTTGATTACACACGTGTTTCGTGTTTTATACATCTGAATCTTCATTTTGATGTACATTTTGTGTATATTTGAAACGAAGGAATATCAGAGGTGAGAATTTTCAAAATAAACACAATTTCATTAATTATATAGCCCCTTAAAATTTCGGAGTCCCTTAGCTCAACTTCTGTGCTTTGTTTGCAGTTTATATTTCAAATCGGATATTTATTGCTGCAATTTGCAAACAAGAATAGCACGTAATTTAAGTCGTAAATATCAAAGCTATTCTCCGCTGGAATTCCAGCTACGGAGTCCCCACTATTCGGGTGGTCGGAACCAGCTGTTGGAAATGTTCAGGCCAGAAAGAGCTTATTTTATGATTTCGATATTTATGGCTCCTTCTCTCTCCGACAAAAATGATCGATTATAAAAATCAGCCACCCAGACCCACATGGCTTTCATTTCAATTGGAATATGCCGAAATTTGGTGAAACGGCATTCGGCAAGTTGTGAATGTGATTCACGGTCTTCATCAGAGACTCCTCACCAAAGAAATAATGGCGTATGTAGTTCAATATTTATTTTACAAGCACTCAAGTCATATAAAGACCCACAAATTTATTTGTGACTGAAATTATACGGTCATGCTTATTGTAAGTTTCATTCAACACGAAAGTAGGCCTACATCAACATCCGGTGCACGTTATTCACGCGAGAATTTGAGAAGCCTCCGAATCTCCGTAAAATGAAAAAGTGATCTTTGCAAACCATAAAATATATGGATATTCCTAATTTCTTTAAAAAAGCGTATATGTTTGGTAAACTTGTCTGAAATTACTTCACGTATGAATATAATGACGAAAAACCGTAGTATGACAAAACATACGCTTTAAAAATATGAATTACAGGCGCGTCAAAAATCGCCCGCAAATATATACGGTTTTCCAAGTTTGAGTTTTTTAGCATGGAATATCTCGAAAAATGTTGTTTTAAATTAAAAACAGATTTCTTCTCGTTATTTAGCGTGCAAAACTTAACATTTCTGCATACAGGGGTTTCTGCACACATCTCTTGTTCTTTTGCGCGGAGGCACTGAACATTAGGGCAACGTGAAACAGGTTGCCCAAATGTTTTAGCACGTAAAAAACCGACCTTTGGACAACTTTCGGTTGTCCAAATGTCGTTTACATGAATATATATATATATATATATATGTATATATATATTCATGTAAACGACATTTGGACAACCGAAAGTTGTCCAAAGGTCGGTTTTTTACGTGCTAAAACATTTGGGCAACCTGTTTCACGTTGCCCTAATGTTCAGTGCCTCCGCGCAAAAGAACAAGAGATGTGTGCAGAAACCCCTGTATGCAGAAATGTTAAGTTTTGCACGCTAAATAACGAGAAGAAATCTGTTTTTAATTTAAAACAACATTTTTCGAGATATTCCATGCTAAAAAACTCAAACTTGGAAAACCGTATATATTTGCGGGCGATTTTTAACGCGCCTGTAATTCATATTTTTAAAGCGTATGTTTTGTCATACTGCGGTTTTTCGTCATTATATTCATACTTGAAGTAATTTCAGACAAGTTTACCAAACATATACGCTTTTTTAAAGAAATTAGGAATATCCATATATTTTATGGTTTGCAAAGATCACTTTTTCATTTTACGGAGTTTCGGAGGCTTCTCAAATTCTCGCGTGAATAACGTGCACCGGATGTTGATGTAGGCCGACTTTCGTGTTGAATGAAACTTACAATAAGCATGACCGTATAATTTCAGTCACAAATAAATTTGTGGGTCTTTATATGACTTGAGTGCTTGTAAAATAAATATTGAACTACATACGCCATTATTTCTTTGGTGAGGAGTCTCTGATGAAGACCGTCAATCACATTCACAACTTGCCGAATGCCGTTTCACCAAATTTCGGCATATTCCAATTGAAATGAAAGCCAAGTGGGTCTGGGTGGCTGATTTTTATAATCGATCATTTTTGTCGGAGAGAGAAGGAGCCATAAATATCGAAATCATAAAATAAGCTCTTTCTGGCCTGAACATTTCCAACAGCTGGTTTCGACCACCCGAATAGTGGGGACTCCGTAGCTGGAATTCCAGCGGAGAATAGCTTTGATATTTACGACTTAAATTACGTGCTATTCTTGTTTGCAAATTGCAGCAATAAATATCCGATTTGAAATATAAACTGCAAACAAAGCACAGAAGTTGAGCTAAGGGACTCCGAAATTTTAAGGGGCTATATAAGTAATGAAATTGTGTTTATTTTGAAAATTCTCACCTCTGATATTCCTTCATTTCAAATATACACAAAATGTACATCAAAATGAAGATTCAGATGTATAAAACACGAAACACGTGTGTAATCAACTCATTGACCTAGGCACCACTGATTCATGGAAGTCTACTATTCGTACCAGAACTGATAATTTAATAATATTTCACGAGAACAACTTGTGGCCAAATGTGCTGTACATACATATACAAGAACAAAGCTAGGGTATCAAAATTCTTGGGGTGGGTGGGTCACATGGTTACGGGACATTTCATCCCCAAACCGGTTCATCCCAGGATGTTTCGTCCCAAAGTGGCAACCAGGATGATTCATTCCAACATTTTATTCAGAGTATCGAGTTCATTCGCCCCAAATGAATGTGTTTTTTTTTTTTAACAGGACGATTCCAATCATTCGTCCCAACATTTCAAATCATTGTATCGGTGCAAATCGCCTTGGACGCAATTTTGTTTTCAGCAAATTATTCTTTGCGAGATGTGTGGGTCTCATGGTTACATGACATTTCATCCCAAACCCTGTTCATCCTGGGATCTTTCACCCAGCATGGCAGGAGGTTTCGTCCCAAAGTGACAACCGTGTCGATTCATGCTAACAATTTTTTTCAGAGTATCGAGTCAATTCGTCCCAAATGAATTTGTTTTTTTAACATCAGGACGATTCGTCCCAACATTTAAAATCATCGTATTGGAGCAAGTCGCCCTATATGGATTTTTTTTTCAGCAAATTATACTTTGATTTACATGTATAGTAAAGCAAAATATTTTAATGTCCCAAATTTATTATTTGGTTATTGTTTACTTATGTAAGAAAATAGAAGTCTCAACTTGTAAGATTTAATTCCCCACTAGGGAGTGCAGTATCTCAGTGGTAGACAGTTAGACTTCTATGCTAGAGGCACAGGCACTCGACGTATTATCAGGTTTTATCAGTTTTAATACATATATATTATATTATCAATACTAAAAAAAGTAAATGTATGACACTCTCCAGATCAAATTTTTTAACAATCTCTAAAATATGAATCGAGAGAGCCAACTAATCATGCCAGCTGTTATCTGGTAACCGAACAATGAGTGCCACGCTACGGGTTCCTGGGTCGTCTACCTATAGACACAATTGCGTGCATTTCTAAAGTCTTTATGCTTCACTCATTACAACACAAAACAACACAACAACTTAACTTCAATAAAAACATTTTAATCTCTCGAAAAATGATGGTAAAAGCATCAAAGATGTCATGGTAACATGTCTGATTGTCATATACAGATATTTAAAATTAACATTACTAGTCATGCTATTGATATTTTAACTGCAAGTTTGTTGGGAGGGAGGGGGTGGGCGTGTGTCGTCCACATGCGAACTATAAAAATTCTCAAGTTAATCTGATACCCCGAATCAGAAATTCATTTAGTTTCTTAGGTCATAGTTGCTATCATTACACCATAAATACATGTAGATTACGTGGGAAGAAAAATTTAGAGGGGGCAGCCGGCTTGGATAGCCTACTCTCTCGATTCAGTCGATAAAAAGTGAAAAAGATGCGAATAAAAGTCAAATTTCCGTCAATCATGGGCTCAAACTCTCAGGGGCTCTGCGAATTACACAACATTTTGTTGTTTAAATGAGCGAGATCGATGAGGTATTCGCTATTTTAGACATTGTTGAAAATTTTGATCTGGGAAGTGTCATATCTTTACCTTTTTGGTAATGATAATATAAATATACATGTTATTAAAATTGATAAAATCTGATAATACGTCGAGTGCCTGTGTGCTAGAGGGCCCAAGTTCAGTCAATGTCCGGAATGGTCCATTTTGTGTCCTTGGGCAAGGCACTTTATCCCGGTTGCCTACATGGGGGCACGTTGATGCCGTGTACTATGGCATACTGCACGATGATGGCGCACATGTCACCAACCACTGTAACCCTGCTTGGATAAATTTGGGTTAGCATTTCCTATTATTGACATGATTTTTCTTTTGAAATTGATTAGCTCTAGTTAAAAATTGATTAGAAATCTGCTCTGTGAATCCAGTAAAATCGAGCCCCGCACAACATAGACAACAGTAATATTTGATGAAAATAGTACATGTACTCTCATCAGCTTTTATCCAGTCTTTGGACCAGCTTTTAAATTGTTTTGCTATTATTGGCTTTATGCCATTATTACTAGTAGTCTTTTGTGGCGTACTGTGATAAGAATCAGTACACCCGAAGCTGCAGGTTGTATTTAGTATATGTATATATTCAGTATATTTTTTAGCCATTCTGGCTCGGGGTCAACAGCATTAATATAGCCTTGGGTTTTTAGTTGACCCTTTTTGTTTTTGAAGTTTTCACCCTCATTACCCATCTGTCGAGAAACAGACATGTATGTTGAAGGTGGGAGACATGCAAGACATTTTAGATCGTAGTTATAATCAGATATGCATGTATGATCAGACCCATGCACTGAATGAATAAAAGTTTCACCATGCCAAAGTTGTACAGGGTCCAGGGACACTGTGTGATTTGAAATATCTTGTGACCCAGTCCAACAAATAGCAGTCTGGTACACAGCTAGGTGGTCCATTTGTTTCCAAGTGGACTAGTCCAGGGCAGTGCAGTGTCCATTACATTGCTTCCAGTTTAACTAGAATATAGGGTATTAATTTGGTGTAAATATAGCATGTTAAGTACCGTGCCGGTTTTTACAGTCAGTACCTAGCTACCACTGTATAAGGTAGTGGGGTTAGACTCATGACAACACTACGCACATCCCCACAAGCACATACACCCCAAAGACACAGACACAGACACTAAAACCCTTAAAGATGGGTCTTATATCTGTATTAATCTCTCTATTTATTTAATATGTATGCTGGTCCCATCCAAGCAAGCTTGTTTCAAGTCCACTGAAGATGATGTTGGAACACTGTTTCGATATTTTGTAAGAGACTTCGTCTTCGGTGGACATTTTGTAATTATACCCATGACCTCATCAAGACTTATTGGTTCACTTAATTTATGATATTCCCCATATTCAGGCCTTTGTTTGAAGTTTATTTCATTGAAAATTGAGTTGTTGTCTTGGACAGATTTATTCACTTTTCCTTTGAAATTGTTGTCAAATTTGTGCCGTTCTTGTGCACGATGGGCTTTCTTTAGAAATTTGACAGAAGCGCTAGGGCTGCGCGATATTCAAAATTAAATACCAGTATCGGTATCAATAAAAATACTGAGGTATGCCAGTGTATTGAAAGACTGTTCAGATAACTGAACATACAGTACGTGGAGAGTGGTTTGTGATTAAATCATTGGCAGAGTGGAGTTATCACCCAAAGTATCACTTTCAAATACTGTACATATGGACAAAAAACAAAATGTTTCAGCCGGTGTACATCCAGGTTTAACCCGGAGGTTCATTGGCTGGAGTTTTGCTTGTGCTTGTGATGCATTGCAACAAATTAGCAATTATTGTTTGGGTGGAATCTCCATTCTATGGGTGATTTAGTGATAATACACTATCTGCATTCTGTATGTCCAATAATCTGGACTTGAGCCATCATTGTTGGAATGAATCAGCATGCCTTGATGATTTAGTTTGAATTACCTTGTACCCAACGCTGACAATATCAGAATTTTTAGCTCAACTTTGGCAGTGTTTTTGGGTCCAATCCGAAATTGAAGTTGTCTGCTGGTGGCCATTTTGTACAGACTAAGGTGAAATCAGGTTTTTGCACAGAACTTCCATATGAAAGCGCTGATTTGAATAATTTTTTGTATGAATGTTTAGTACCATGGGATACATCACATATAATACAGGTTTTTTTCTCATACTTAAACTATGCAAATTAGACTAACTTTCATGTATTTAGTGTTACTTTCAGCACTGTAAGTGCAAATGCCAATACGGCTCTGGCTAGAGGCCGTATTCATAAACCGATCTTTACGAAACTTCTTGGGTACCTTTGGTATCACCGTGGGACGAGAACGAGTGTTTTGGGGTGCGGTCCAAAATTCAAGATGGCCGATGGCAGCCATTTTGTACAGAATTAGGTGCAATCAGATTTTTGCACAGAACTTCCATATGAAAGTGCTGATTTGAAAAATTTTTTGTGTGAATGTTTAGTACCATGGGATACATCACAAAAATGCGGGTTTTTTTTTCTCGTGCAGAAATTATGCAAATTAGATAAACTTTGATTTTTTCAGTGCTACTTACACACAGTAAGTACACATGTCAATACGGCTCTGGCTAGATGCTGTATTTATCAACCGATCTTCACGAAATTTCTTGGGTACCTTTGTTATCACCTTGGGACGAGAACGAATGTTTCTGAGTGCGGTCCACAATTCAAGATGGCTGCCAGTGGCCATTTTGTACTGAACTTGGGTCTAATCAGTTTTTTGTACACAACTTCTATACGGCTCAGGCTAGAGGCCTTATTTATGAACCGATCTTTATGAAACTTCTTGGGTACCTTTGTTATCACCTTGGGACGAGAACGAGTGTTTCTGAGTGCGGTCCAAAATTCAAGATGGCTGCCAGTGGCCATTTTGTACCGAAATTAGGTCAATCAGTTTTTTGTCACAACTTCTATACAGATAGTATTTATGAACTGATCTTCACAAAACTTCTTGGGTACTGGTCCCTTTGTTTTCACCTTGGGACAGGAATGAGTGTGTTTTGGGGTGCCTTTGTTATCACTGTGCTATGAGAACAAATATTTTGGGGTTCAGTCAGACCCATTCTGGGACTCAAAGATTTCTTTTCTAGTTTAGCATCTGACTGTCACCCACCTTTACAATACTTTACCTATACATTTGTTACAGGCTACGGTCAGTATTTATGTACAGACTGTTACAAAACTTTATATGTACCTTTGTTATCAGGTCATTACCAAGATGTTTGTCATTGCTGTGTCACATACTATACATGTACATGTCTTGACAAGTTGAGCTACAGTGTCATTTATTTATTAATTTATTTCATTTATTTTAAATATTAGTTTAGCAATAAAACCATATCATGTGACCCCCTCATTGGAATGAGCTCGACAGACTCGCTTTAATTGAGGGGTCACTTGATATGGTTTTGCTCAATTTTTATTAAAAATAATATTTTTTCAACTGCGCAATTTGGTGATGCGGCTGATTTATTAGGTAGAGGGATGATATTCATTCGAGACTACAGGCAAAAAAAATACTTGAGGCATCTTGAAAATCAAATTGTTGGTAAATAAATAGTGACAATAAATTGATATTTTTGTAATTACACCACTATTCAATCAGGTCATAAAATTTGAGAGGAATTATTTTATTGTTCCTCTGGTGGTTAATGGTTATCTAAAATGAAAAAACATATAACCGAAAAGTTGTTCATCTGGAACTACAAACAGTTTGTCAAAAAGTTGTGTCTCATCACCATATTCGATAGTACTGTTTTAAAATGTTCCTGTGGGAAGACCCTTCTCTTTAATGCTCAAACTCCCTAAGACAGCTGACGCCCTGCCCCATGTGCTTGCCACAGATGCTTTCCAAATCTGTAAACTGTCATCCAGTAGGGCTATCGTGGACTCGTCAAAATCCACCTGTTGACATTTTTTCCACGCATATAATTCAAAAATAATCATCTAGCAAAATTTCCACCAATGATGCACCACGATTACCCTGGCGTTTCATTGGTGGAAATTACGCTACATGTAGGTGTCGGATCATCTCTGAATTATTTGCATGGAAAAATCTCCACCCATTGGATTTTGACCCGTCCACAATGTCTGTACTGTAATCTATCCTCTTTATTAATGTCCAGATGAACGATAAGCATATGTAGGTTATCTCAAACTTCAAGATTTTATTCACTGTTCAATCAATACTGGATTGAATACCGGTATATATTGGTTTATTGATTTACTGTGCAGCCATAAAAAACTCTGGGTTTTGCCTTGTCATCTGGGACCACAATTCCATCACTAACTCTCCATTTCTGGAAATGAGATGAATGCAAGTGTGAATGCTCCCATTGGCACCCATGCTTTCTATTTAACTGGATTTAAAAATAATGCACGTATTGACAAATATTGTGGAGCTCTATTACACTTTGAGGACATATAATTGTATGTTGCTTTGAGAAAGCTGCACTCTGTGGTCAGTGACAAGTTACTATCATAGTTCAGCAGGTCCTTAAAATTTAAAGTTTCTTTCTAGTGTTTGGTGATGGTATTCTCTTAAAATTCAATACATGTACTAATATTTCACAGGTGCATTTTACTCCTGTCTCTGATTTCACAGAGCTTGAAACTGCATCTGTCATTTTGTTCATTTCCAGCACTGTAACTCATGCTATCTCTAACCGAGGTGCGGCCGCTATAAATACTAATTACCAAAACTTCCTACTAAATACCGAGAGGAAGATTTTTTATGAGCTCTATTATTTTAGCACTCATAATTCTCAAATATGGCATTAAAACCATGCACTCACTGCTTAAATCTATTTATAAACTCATAATACTCCACCTCATACCCTTTTCATTCCATTCCCACTATTTTCCTAATACTCGGTATCCCTCAGTGTTTAGTATAACCACACATTATGCATCAAAATGAGAGTGTGATGTATAGAACATAAAAAATATATATACAATATCAATTATAATGATTACTGAAGCATATTTGGCCACAAGTTGTGCTGAAATATTATTTTGGCTATGTATTAATGGGTGGGGGCGTAATCTTTTTGGGGGTAACCAGGTTCCAGGTCATTGTAGGCCTGGGGAGTAGGTAGGTATGGTTCTCCAATTGGTGGGTGGGGGCAAACCTCCACCAATGGGAAGGCCATTCTTACCCCCACCTCAGGCCTACGGTATCCTCCTTCCTATTGGTGGAGGTCCAGATGCGGAAAAGGGCTCCTCAAATAAACGTTTGAAAATATAATGCACCTACCCTCAGCGTGAATCTGGGACCCTCTGATGCTTTAATTTTCCCATTTGGAGGAGGGGGAGGGGGCACTATAATTTTAGTGGGGTGGCATCCCCCTCCCTGGCTACACCACTGTATTATTTTTTATCAGTTCCCGAACATATACAGTAGCAGACTTCCAGGAACCATTGCTGGCTGTGTCAACTCCATGAGTTGATTAACATATATTTTTGTGCTCTATGCATCTCAGCCTTTGTTTTGATGTATATTTTGTGGATATTTAATTCACATTTATGGAATATCAGTGGTGGAAATTTCAAAGAAAACAAATTTCCCGTACTTTTGTAGCACCTCAACCATGGGCTTGTTACAAACAGTGATTTAACAATAAAATATTATCAGACTAGGATAACTGGATATCGCTCATGATGAATACTGTAATATGATGCAAGGGAGAACACAGAATTCCTTCCTCAATTTTTTGAACTGTTCTGAATTTATTGTATTTACATCCATTCTGGGCACCATTTTCTTGGGGAAAGTTTTGTTTTGTAGATGACACACATGTTTTCATCAAATTAAAATACAATCAGTGAATAAAACAGTGTGCAAAATTTTACAAGAACACTTGTTTCGTTCACATGGTGATTACATGAACGGATGACCATCTACCAAATATGCATCTTGAATGGTCTAAGTAAATTAATCAGCCTTTCTTGTATTTTCAAAGATTTTTAGATTTTTGCCTTGAGAGGCTATATATATTTCAATCCCATGCAATATAGTAATACTTGTTAATGATTAAAAAACAGCTTCCCAAGAATCTTTACACAGCCGAATGTTTGGCTTGTCCAACCCAAACATAAAAGGTCTGTCGGTTAGAGTAATTTCAGAAATTTTGCACACTGCAAAGTATGATCAGTTGTCGAAAAGAACTCTTTATCATTTCTGGAAGCTTGGCTTTTAACTGTTGCATCTCATCACCACATCCCCAAGTAGTGATAATCCGTACCAGCAACAGAGTACCCAAAAAGGATCCTTTCCCATCACCAAATCAGCATTTATTCTCCTTCTCTAAACCACTGAAACTTTTTATGCATAGTTCATGCCTGATAATTAAGTATTTTTTGTGATCAAAACAATGAATTGTTGTAATTTTCATCTCTTCATTACATCATGATATCTGATACATCAGGACAACAAATATCAATCAAAATCATTTGTATCCACTTTGTAAAAACATACAAAAATTTGTTTTTCTAGTTTAGACCTTCATGACACAAATTTTTCCCAGTTCCAGAGGCTCCGATTCCTTTCCCGAAGTACACAGGAATGTCCTTTCCAAGTCGAGTTGGCCCTGAACATTTTGTCCACGAGGACACTACATTCTAAATAGTCATTTCAAAACATTTACGGGACCATGGAGCCAGGGTTGGAAGTGGGCACGCCCGGCATATTTTGAACAACAATGTTGAAAATAGTAAGTGATTGAGTATGCGAAAAATCATGCAAGAGTACCAAAATGTAGACCTATTGGACAATATTAGGAAATTATTGGCTTAACAATGCCCATTCTTTCAAGTTTCAGGTAAGTTATCTCCTGCACACCATCGAACCTGCAATTTTTAATTTTTGTGAGTAGACAGCAGCGTACTTCAGTTCGACCCAGCAAGCAATTAACCCTTCCCTAACGATCAATGGCATGCATTGAATAATATACAATTTGTGCAATACAGACATTTTTTATAAACTTCAACAAAACCATATCATTTGAACCCTCCTCATTGTAATGAGCTTGTCAAGCTCATTCCAGTGAGGGGTAATATGATATGGATTTGTAGTAGCATTCCAAGACTACTACATTGTAACTAATCAAACTTCACTTTCGGAGATCCCCGTGGGAACCCTCAGGAAGTGAAGCAGTGCCTGTTCACTGTGGTAAACAGGCTCTGTTTTACTGGTAAAATAGGACCCAGTTATCAGTGCTTGGGAGGTGCAAACCCTCTCTAAAATGGGCAACATGGCTTATTAATGCTCATCCTTGGTTTTGGGTTGATACTCTTGTTGTGGTCATGATTAGCCATTGTGCAAAACCATGTGACCTTAAACACCTATAAATAAATAAATAATAAATACTTTCGGAGAACCAGTATGTAAACAATGTAATTCAACAAAACTTTAAAAGGTCAAAAATGCTTCTCACTGTCCCTTTGCTCATGCACAATTAAGATATTATACCGAACTGAAATAAATTGGATTATTGCTGCGAAGGGCTTACTCGAAAAAAACATTTTTTTTAGCTCAACTCTCCATCCACAATTCCTTTAGCAAACCCTAAAGACTGCAGCTCTCGACCCAGTCGGTCCTTAATTTCATATGTGACTTTGGGGCAATGTCCAGATGAGAGCTACATGTATCAAATTTTTTTCAAGTCCTTTGAAAAACATGACTGCCAGGGACCAGTGGCCACCTTGGATTTAGCAAATAAATTGTCAACAATTCTGTTAGCACACTCTACAGGCTGTATCTCTCACCTGATCTTTCTCTGCTTTCATGTATAGGTTTGGTGTGATGTCCAGATGGGAGATATCAGAAATTTCTAAATTTTGTTGAAAACAGGGCCACAAAGCAGTCATCCTGGATTTGGATTATGAATTGTCAACAATTTCATTCTCACAGCCTGCAGACTGCATCTTGCACCCAATCTTTTTTCAAATGTCATATGTAGCTTTGGTTTGATATCTAGATAGAAGCTATTGAATGTTTCTGAATTTTGTTGAAAAATATGGCTGCCAGCACCCAGTTTGGATTTCGCATATAAATTTTCAACGATTCCATTAGCACACCCTACAAACAGCATCTCTCACCCACTCTTTCTTGAATTTTGTATGTAGCTTTGATGTGATATCTAGATGGAAGCTATAATTTTTTCTGAATTTTGTGGGAAAACATGCTCAGCAGTGGCCATCTTGGATTTTGCTATAAATTGTCAACAATCCATCAGTACACCCTGCAGGCTACACCTCTCACCCTATATTTTTCAAATTCTATATTCAACTTTGGTATGATGTGGCCACCATCAGCCATCTTAGATTTAGCATATAAATTGTCAACAAATCCATTAGTACACCCAACAGGCTGCATCAGATGTCATATGTAGCTTTGGTGAGACACCTTTTCTGAGGAAATTTGAGTGAATGACTTGGTGTTACTGGATCTTTCTATTTAGTTCAGACCGTTCTTGGACACGTTGAGCAGTGTCAATGACACTTCATTTGAATTATCTTCTGTTCATCTTTGGAGTGCACAGTGTTCATTGATGTATTTCTTGAAAAAAATTTTCCCAATTCCGGTACTCAACAATTATATATAGTATGCTTCACCTCAGATGGTTGCGAGCAGTACACAGTGGGCCTTCCATTTTCCAAATCGAAAGACTGACGCACACCAAGTCAGTGTTGGTAATCCTACAGATGCATCAAAATAATCAAGATCACTTTGTATTGTTTTTTTTATTCACGTTTAGCAAAACTTTGGATAGTCCAAGTAGTGGTGAGCAACTGTCAGACTCACGAAGTACTAACTTTGTACAAACTGGGTTAGCATTGGTTGAAGACAAAGCATCAAAGAGTATACCTTAGTACACAATACTAGTTCCACTGCGCCCCCACACCCTGTGGAGGTTATAAATTGTTACTTGATTTTCTGTATGAGGGGTCTGGAAAAACTCTCCAGAATTGCAGTGCCCCCTACCTCCTATTCAAAGTAAGACTAATGTGCAACCTCTTGGTTTTGACTGCAACATAAAATATGAGCATCCCCACCTTCCATCCCTCAGCCACTGAGTTTTCCTACTGAAAAAATGCTCAGAAAAATGCACATTAGTGAATGTTGAGAGTAATCAGTAAAGTTAAGTTGGAAAGTTGCACTTGGTAAGAATAACTGACTTCTGATTGAAATAATGTGATTCCCAGTCTGTTAAGAATATTCTGCCAGTCTGCATCTGTCATTGAAGAAGTCAATTTACTCCTGCATGTACCTGTCCAATAATAGTGATGGATGTTTGATAGTGATAGTCAGGACTCAAGATATTTGATTGGAAGTTAACAATCATGATGGCATTTCCCCCCTACATGTACATTTGTATTCCTCACTGCCAAATAATAGTGATTGCTGAGATTTTTCTTCAAAATTAATAATGGTGTTGGCAGTGTTATTAGGCAGGTGAGGGTATCCTATTTGCCTGTGTGTCCAGTACAAATACCCTCAAGCCAGAAAAGCCAAACTTATGATCCGCTTGTTTGTCGTTACAAGGTGAGTAAATTGTTGTGTTTTACATTTACATGTACTCTCCTCTGATTGGTTGTTTTGTGTGGGTAGCTGTCTACGGCTATCCGTAAAATTGGCAGACATGATTTGATGTTAGCTAATGTTTGCTTAAATAAATAACCCATATTAATAAATGGAAAAATAAATAACTGGTGAAAATACTTTTAGAGAAGAAAAATATTTAGCACTAATAAACTAGTAACAAATACTTTTCTATGTTCCAGAAGAATATACTGCAATGTGTGATCTAAAGTGGCATCTGAACAAGACAGCCGAAAAATTATGTAAGTTGGGGGGGGGGGGGGGAGGGGGTAGAGGCTTTTATTTTGTGTTGAAGTTAAAAGTGAGGTGCTATGCATTGGTCTAACTTGGAAAGGAGTGGGGGGGGGGAGTGAAATGTAAGTTGGAATTTTGGGAATCTGATCCAGAAAAACACCAGTGCTCCAGTGAACTAACTATGTACCAAACTGATGCTGTTAATCCACTAGTTTCCTAAAATTGCCTAATTCACACAGTAGGCCTACACTGTGTACTTTTGCATGATTTTGGATGTACTAACTGCTTCGAAACTGCTTCGACACAGCGAATATTTGGTAAGTAAGTTCTTGTCTTAAGGGTGACCACAGTAGAGTGAATACCAAGCCATTTAATGTATAAACCCTTGAACCAGGATAATAATAAGATCATTGTTGAAACTCAGTTGTTTACAATTTTCAACCTTGTGATACAAATTGTGAGTGTGGGGTGGGGGGGGGGGGGGGCTGTCTGCTTCCAACCCTGGCTCTGCAGTCCCTTAAAGATTTTAGCAAGTGACTATTAAGAATGAAGTGTCTTTGCAGACAAAATGTTCTGGGCTGACTTGTCATGAAGAGCAACAACTAAAAGCAGGGTTTCTACTTTTTCAATGAAAGTGACAATAAATCATGTTGTGTTTACAACTTTTATTTTAATATGATAAAATCAAGTATTGTGTATCATCTAGGAGATAAATGTTTTCTCAACAAAACAGTGTGTAGAAGTAAATGATTGAATATGAATAGAATAAATATTTAACTCTTTGAAAAATCGAGGTAGGAATTCTGTGTCTTTCCTTGTGTTATATTATAGTATTCATAATAGCTGCTATAAGTTATGCTTGTCTAATAATATTATTCTATTAATAAATCATTGTTGGTGATGAACCCCTGTGATTTAACTCTCTTGTGTCACTTTTTAAGCTCATTCTGTGGGTGCATGACAATGGTATACACTTTCCCCCTTACTGTTTTTTGGCTCTGCTTGTACAGTATGTGAAGAGTGGATTGTAACTACATGTAAATCACCCATGGAGTGGAGTTGTCACACAAAGTATCACTTTCAAATTTTGAACATATAAACAGAAGAAACCAGTAATGTTTCAGCCAATGGATTTCAGAGTTTAACCTGTAGGTCCATTGGCTGGAACTTAGTGATTGTTATGCTTTGCAACAAATTTGTAGAATCTCCACTCTGTGAGTGATTTAGTGAAAACACACTCTCCATGCAGAATCTCCACGCTGTGAGTGATTTAGTGAAAATACACTCTCCATGCAGAATCTCCACTCTGTGAGTGATTTAGTGAAAACACACTCTCCATGCAGAATCTCCACTCTGTGAGTGATTTAGTGAAAACACACTCTCCATGCAGAATCTCCACTCTGTGAGTGATTTAGTGAAAACACACTCTCCATGCAGAATCTCCACGCTGTAAGTGATTTAGTGAAAACACACTCTCCATGCAGAATCTCCACGCTGTGAGTGATTTAGTGAAAACACACTCTCCATGCAGAATCTCCACTCTGTGAGTGATTTAGTGAAAACACACTCTCCATGCAGAATCTCCACGCTGTGAGTGATTTAGAAAAAATACACTCTCCACATACTGTATTATAAAGTAAATTTAGAACATGGGAGAAATCAAGTCAATTTTGGTCAGTTCTGAAGCCATTGCTGACCCCTATTCTCACTATAGAGACACTAAACCATTAAGGATGTCCCCCATATTTGTCTATTTCAAGATGGATATTTTGTTTAGCAGTATGTGTATGTTAAGATTAGAGCATGGAAAGTGTTAATCGTCTGAGTGCTAGAAGCCACTATATATGAGGGTTTTAAAAAGAATAAGCGTGCTGTAGCAAAAACCAACATTTTCGTTGCTTATGTTTCATATTAAGTCAAACGCAAATAATATTTTGTTTATAAAAATTGTTTGATTAAAATTATTTGAGATGGCCCATGGAAACTCTCCAATAATTTGTAATAAAACAAATGCTGAATAACAAAACCGACCACCAAAAATAATCTAGCCTTCAACTAGTTAAAATAACTAATAAATATGATATTGTGGGATGAAACGAAAACCATTATTAGTTTTGGGTACATACGAAAATAAACAAAAGAAAATAAACACTGAAAAACTGAGGAGTTGAGTATGTATAAATAAACTGCAGGTTCCCCCATTCTTCAGTTTTACCTATTGTCATACTGGGGTTGTAACAACACTTTTGACAGCCAGGATCACCTTATGCCAGACAGTTTTACTGGTAGGGTAGCCATAGTACATAACGAGGACCACCGTGGAGAGGCGAGCAACTGTCAAGAGACATTTGCTGCCTATACATGTATATCGTACATGCAAATAGGCCAATTTCATTGTAAAATCTGCTGAAATCCACTATTATTATTACAATATAATGATTTTCCAGGGCATTACCTTCTTTAAAGGTCCAACAGAAATGATTAATAACAATTTAATGGCCTGAAGTCACAAGGTCTTATGACTATGAGCAGTCTGAGGTGAAGTCTTCGGCTGCTAATGAGACAGAGGACTGTTAATCATTCTGCATGGGATGTTTACTAATAGAACCGTAAATCCCTGCCTGACAAAGTTGTGTTATTACTGCTATAACCACTAATGTAGATGTTTATGAGAATACTACTATTTATTTATTGGGGTTTAATTACACCTTCGAAAGCCAAGGTCACCACATGTCAGACAGTTATACAGGTGGAGGAAGCTGGGGGTATGCAGAGGGAACTACAAAGCAGTGGCAAGCAACTATCAGGCTCCCCAACGTATAAACTTCACACATGCAGGGTTAACATTGGATGAAGACAAGTGCACCATCGATGTGCAGTATGCCTTAGCACACGATGCCACTGTGCCCCAACATGGGCAACGGGGTGAAGTGTCTTGCCCAAGGACACAATGTGGTTGTCGCAGGTGGGATTCAAACCGAGGACCTTTTTGCATGCACCTCTACCTAATGAGAAGCATACTTCTAATACTAATGAAGTATACTTTGACACAGAACTTTTTTTTATTAAATTTCATCAGGTTTGGGCATTGAAAATCAGGAACTCGGTAAAAAGAAAAAATAAGTATTTCCAGAAATAGAATTAGAAGAAATTAGAAACACTTATTTGATTATTGCACAGCATTCCAGCACTGATCAGAAATACATATTTTGTGAGTTGGAATACTCTGCAATGTCCCATTATTCACCAGAGAATGCCATGTGGTAACCATAATTATTTATACGTATAGCTTTATTCTTAGCAAAATACATCACATATAGCATTTAATGTGACAAAATATCAAATTGTGTTTTTAATAGATTGGAATGCAATTATCAGTGAGGATTTCAGTTAGTTCATCATTAATCATGAATCTTCACTTGGACAGTTCCCCGATAGAACCTCTCGGTCATGCTGTATTCACATTGTCCAATTACTAATTCCTATGGCTATGTACATGAACCACTAACTGACAAGGGACTCATGGGCAAGATAATACAAAAATGTACTTTTTATACATAAATCTTCCTATAACTGCATACTACCATTTTATTAAAATGAAATAAGATTGGCTGCAGCAAACTGGGCCCCAGAGAAGTGAGTCCAAACAGTTTTGTTGAAGTCATTCTCTGGGAGAAGATGTCTCCCAAATATATAGGAGAACTTACCACCAGAAAAAGACTGCCCCAAATACTATATAGAACACAAGGGTGCACAGTAGCTCAGTGGTTACGGCATTGGACTTCAAACTGCATTGTGTTCTTGGGTAAGGCACTTCATCCTGACTGCCCACATGTTCAAATCTTTGGGCTCACTGTGAGGCCCAAGTTTTAACCAAGTTTAAGACAATACAGTCATCATGAACTGGTCGTAATCCATGTGTGGTCAGTGATGTCCATGCATGCATTTACCAGGTAATAAAAATCATAATCAAAGTTTTAATTAATGAAGCACTGGGTTGTACCCATTGCTTCATTAACCCTTTACCAAAAGTAATGACCAAAACTTGCCAGTGTTTTCACAAACATCATCCATTCAATTTTTATTATTTTTTCATATTTTATCTCAAAAACATAGCTTATAACCCATCTGTCAGGACGAGCATGTTGAGCACATTCCAGTGAGGGGTCACAAGCTGAGCTGTTGACAATATATGTGGAAATTTAATTATTAAAACTTCTGATTTTCATTTCAGGTAAAGAGTTAATTAAAATTTTGATGATTATTCCTATAATCAGTGTTTGGAATCTAATATTAGTGTGTCTGTGGAAATATTACCCACCTGGGGAAAGTGACCAGTACACTGCAGCCATACTGTATGTTATGTATGTCATATTTGGACTCCAAATAGGAACTCTGGCTTTAACTAAGTACAATATGAAGAATATTTATTGAAAATCTAAGTTCTTCAGATTTATCAGTCAGAAACTTTTGATGATTGGTATAGAGCAGCCTTAAGGGATCAATCATCAGATTCAAGTCCCTGAAATGATGTTTGAGCTGACCCAACCACTGTAGGAGCCCAATTTTAATGCTTTTCCCAAAAATTTAGGGGAGCATATAGCAGCCACACTGTCATCTGTCTCTCCGTCTCAAAAAAATGGTTTTCAGATGATAACTTTAGTTTGCCTGAGTGAAACGAAACAGCATTCTATACGTAAGTGTATAACCACATAATACAGTTTGCGATTGATAGTGGGCTTGGTCTGGTATTTTGTGGCAGAGTTATGTCCCTTTTCCAACTTAGACATGTTGATATTGGTTTCCGGATCATAACTTTAGTCTGAGTGAACAAAATTAAACAAAATATTATATGTAGGTTTATAACCACAAAATGCAGGTTGGGATTGATAGTGGGCTTAGTCTGATATTTTTAGACAGAGTTATGGCACTTTTCCGACTTAGAAGACATGTTGATCTTGGTTTCTGAATGATAGATTTGGTCTGACTGAATGAAATAGAACAAAGTTTTATGCATTGGTTTATAACTACATAATACAGGTTGGGATTGATAGTGGGCTCGGTCCAATATTTTTCTGCAGAGCTATGACCCTTTTCCAACTTAGTAGACATTATATTGGTTCACTTGGGGAGTGGTGGATCAGGCAGAGGTGCAGGTTCCTGACGAGAGGTCCTTGGTTTGAATCCCACCTGCAACAACCACATTGTGTCTTTGGGCAAGACACTCCACCCCATTGCCCACGTAGCGGCACGGTGGCATTGTGTACTAAGACATACAACACGTCGATGTTGCACTAATGTCTTCAACCAATGTTAAGCCTGCTTGTGTGGAGTTAGTATGTTGAGGAGCCTGATAGTTGCTTGACATTGCATGGTAGTTCTTTCTGGGTACTCCAGCTTCCTCCTTCCGTAAAACTTTCCAACACGATGTGACCCTGGCTGTCGAAAGTGTCATTAAACCCAAATAAATTTGGTTTACTTTAGTTTGACTGAATTAAAAAAAAACTGTGTACATAGGTTTATAACCACATAATGCAGAGTGGGATTGATTGTGGGCTTGATCTGATATTTTTATGCTTCCAAAAAAAAAATTGGGGGAGCATATAGTTGCCCATCCGAAAGAAATGATTTCTGGGAGATAACTTAGTTTGACTGAACAAAATGAAACTTAGTTTGACTGAACAAAATGAAATGTAGTTTTATACATAGGTTTATAACTTCATAATACAGGTTGGGATTGATAGTAGGCTTAGTCCAATATTTTTTATCCGAGTTACATGTTTGGTCCTTTTCCAACTTAGAAAACATGTTGATATTGGCTTCTGGGTGATAACTTTAGTTTGAGTGTACAGAATGAAACAGAACTTTATACATAGGTTTATAACCACATGATACAGGATGGGATTGATAGTGGGCTTGGTCCAATATTTTTTGACAGAGTTATGGTCCTTTGAAAACAGACTCTGTCCGATATACGGCAGCAAAATTAATGGGCTGACATGGCAATTTGAGGGGAACCGATCTTAACGAAACGTCTTGGGTACCTTTGTTATCACTGTGGGATGAGAATGAGTGTTTTGGAGTGTGGTCCGAAATTCAAGATGACTACCGGCAGGCATTTTGTACCGAAATTAGTGCAATCAGTTTTTTGAACTGAACTTCTATTTGAAAGTTCTGATTTGAATAAATTTTTGTTTGAATGGTTAGTAACATGTAATACATCACATATAATACAGGTTTTTTATCTTGTGCAGAAATTATGCAAATTAGATGAGCATTAATTTATTCAGTGCTACTTATACACAGTACATGTAAGTGCACATGTCAATATGGGGGTGTTGTCCAAAATTCAAGATACCTGCTGGTGGCCATTTTATATCGAAATTAGGAGCAATCAGTTTTTTAGCTTAACTTGACAAAGTAAAGATAAGCTATTGCCATCACGTGTGCGGAAGTTTGTTAGTCTGTGCACATTTTCCTTCAGCACAGGCTACACCCCAGAGTTCTTGCCCAATTGTCACAAAATTTCATATGCCGGGTTGGGGTCATGTCTCGATGAGAACAACCACTTTTGGTCACAATCGGTCAACCCTGATGGCTGCCCAAGCCCAAAACCTGAAAAAAATTTAGCACAGTCTACAGGTCGTATTTATGAAGGGATTTCATTGTAACTAGGTAGGATGCCTCTGTATACAGTTAAAATTGGATGTCCTGTTATGAAATGCGCACAAATAGCATGTCGATCTGCGCGTTAAATCTAAGCGTTATGACCATAGTAAGGCCATCAAATTCTGTACATATGGCCTGTGCACATGCTATGTTTCTGCCATCCTGTGCACATGCTATGTTTCTGCCATTGGACCCCCAGGTAACCCACCTTTACAATACTTTACCTGTACATTTGTTACAGGCTACTGTCAGTATTTATGCACAGACCTTTACAATACTAGACATGTACCTTTGTTATCAGGTCATTACTTAGATAGATGTGTGTCATTGCGGTGTCACATACTATACATGTACATGTCTTACACAAGTTGAGCTACAGTGTCATTGACACTTTCATTTGTGAATTTTGTGCTTGATAATGCAATAACATCAACAAAAGTCAACTGACCCAATTCATTTGTGTTATGTTGGTCTCCAGGAACATTTTCTTGATCGAGTATGAAAATGGGCTCTGTCCAATATATGTGGCAGCAGAATTATTGGCTGACTTTGTCATTTTTTAGCTCAACTTTGATCTAGTCAAATTTGAGGTTATGCCATGGCCCGTCGTCCATCTCTCTGTCTGGCTGTATGTCTGTCCACCAGTCAACAATTCAATACGGCTCGTATTTATGAACCAATCTTTACAAAATTTCTTGGGTGTCTTTGTTTGTCACTGCGGGATGAGAGCGAGTGTTTTTGGGTGCGGTACGAAATTCAAGATGGCCACAGGCAGCCATTTTGCACCAAAATTAGTGCAATCAGTTTTTTGTACAGAACTTCTGTATGAAAATTCTGATTTGAATAAATTTTGTATGAATGTTTAGTAACATGGAATACATCACATATACTACAGGTTTTTTTTCTCGTGCTGAAATTATGCAAATTAGATGAGCATTGATTTATTCAGTGCTACTTATACACAGTGAGCACACATGTCAATATGGCTCCGGCTGGAGGCTGTGTTTATGAACCGGTCTTCATGAAACTTCTTGGGTACCTTTGTTATCACCTTCAGACGAGAACAATTGTTTTTGGATGCGGTCCAAAATTCAAGATGGCTGCCGTGGCCATTTTGTACCAAAATTAGGTATAATCAGTTTTTTGTACAGAACTTGTATATGGCTCGGACTGGAGCCGTATTGGTGCACCAATCTTTACGAGACTTCTTGGGTATCTTTGTTATTAGCGTGCGACGAGAAGGAGTGTTTTTGGGTGCAGTTTGAAATTCATGATGGCTGTTAGTGGCCATTTTATACCAAAATTAGGTGTAGTCAGTTTTTTGTTCAGAACTTCAAGGACTACGTTTGTTATCAAGCTACAGATAAAAAATTCAAATACCTATATTTTAAGAAGGACTGGACAGATATTTACTAATTAGTTGAATCAACAACCTTAGAAGGGTTTGAATCACACAGGCTAAAACAGTTGCTAACATTTGGCTTATGGTGCACCATAGATTGCAACATTAACCCAGTGGAGATTTCTAGTTTAGCATCTAACTGTCACCCACCTTTACAATACTTTACCTATACATTTGTTACAGGCTACAGTCAGTATTTATGTACAGACCTTTACAATCCTTTACATGTTCCTTTGTTATCAGGTCATTACCTAGATGTGTGTCATTGCTGTGCCACATACAATATATGTACATGTCTTACACAAGTTGAGATACAGTGTCATTGACACTTTAATTTTGCAAATTTTGTGCTTGATATTGCCATAACTTGAACAAATGTAAATGATTTGATTCTTTTTTTATTATATGGGTTTCCAGGAAAATTGTCTTGACTGAGTTTGAAAATGGGCACCATCAGATATTCGGCATCAGAATTATTGGGCAGACTTGTATGTAAGTCGCTCAGCAGGTAGAGGTGCAGGCTGCAAGCCAAGTGGTCATGCAGTTCGAATCCCACCTGCGGCAACCACGTTGTGTCCTTGTGCAAGACACTTCACCCCCCCCCCCCCCCCCCCCCCCCCCCCAGTGCCCATGTGGGGGCATGGTGGCATTGTGTACTAAGACATACAGTGTGTCGATGATGCACCAATGTATTCAACCAATGCTAACCCTGCTTGTGTGGAGTTTGTATGTAAGGGAGCTGACAGTGACATCTGCTCTCCAATGCCCGGTGGTTCACTTGGGTATTCCAGCTTCCTCCACCTGTAAAACTGTTGTCATGATTAGCCACTGTGCAGAAATATGTGACCTTAAACACCAGTAAATAAATAAATACATGTAAGTTTTTTGCAGATAAGTTATTTAGAAAATGTACACTAATGCTTTCTAGTTCACAGTTACCATTTTGTTAGCCATGAGGCAAACCCTTGTTAACTTATTGTTATCTGAGGATTATTTTTTTTAGCTCACCTGTCTGAAATTAAGGGTGAGCTATAGTGGTCACTTGTCCTTTGTCTGTCCATCGTCCCTGAACATGTTGTTTGTACTTGTTCAAAACTTCTGGGCTAACTGCATTTTTAGCTCACCTGACTGAAAGTCAGGGTGAGCTTTTCTGATCACTTTTCGTCCGTCGTCCGTCGTCCGTCGTCCGGCGTGAAGGTGGTGTTTGGGTCTTTTTCTTCCAAACCACTGGCCGCATGTTAATGAAATTTCATGTGAGTAGGGGTTATATAGCGGCATTTTGATTTTTGGGCAAATTAGGTTTCGGCTCATATTGAGCAGAGGGGTGGGGCAAAAATGCTCCAATTCTTAAAAAATCTTCTTCTCAAGAACCAGCAATAGCAGAGACTTGATATTTGGTATGCAGCTTCCTTTTGAGGTGTAGACTCAAGTTTGTTCAAGAGAAGTTTGTAGGTCTATACTTGGCGATGTTATGGGAGGAGCAAAAATTTTGGCCCCACCCCAAATTTCTATTTTTTAAACCGAGAGGCCAATTTGAACCAAATTTTATGTGAGGGCTTATTGGGTCATAAGTACCTAATTTATGCAGAAATTTTTTTTCCTGTAGCCCCGTGGGAACCACAGGAGCTAAAAATAGAAAAAAATTAAAACGCCTATATCTCAAAAACTGCACGGCACTGAGAATTTTTATTTGGTGTGCAGCTTCCTTGGGACCAACAGAAAGGATTGGTAAAAAAAAATTGCCATCGGTTTTATCATAGGGTACAGTTTCGGGACTTTGAAAAAGTGCTGAGTCAGCACTTTTTAACACTGTAGGCAATGGGAAAAACATTAAAAAATCTTCTTCTCCAGATCCAGCAGGCAGAATCTTTTGATATTTGGTATGCAACATTGTAGGGTGGATCTGATTCAAGTTTGTTCAAATCGGCCCCCTGGGTTCATATTTGGGCTCAGTATAGGAGCCCGATTTCGAACTTAGTGCATTTCAGGCAAATTTCTTAAAAAATCTTCTTCTCCAGATCCAGCAGGCAGAATCTTTTGATATTTGGTATGCAACATTGTGGGGTGGATCTGATTCAAGTTTGCTCAAATCGGCTCCCTGGATTCATATTTGGGCTCACTATAAAAGCCCGAATTCGATCTTAGTGCATTTCAGGCAAATTTCTTAAAAAATCTTCTTCAGATCGAGCAGGCAGAATCTTTTGATATTTGGCATGCAACATTGTGGGGTGGATCTGATTCAAGTTTGTTCAAATCGGCCACCTGGGTTTATATTTGGGCTCAGTATAGAAGCTCGAATTCGAACTTAGTGCATTTCAGGCAAATTTCTTAAAAAATCTTCTTCTCCAGATCCAGCAGGCAGAATCTTTGGATATTTGGTATGCAACATTGTGGGGTGGATCTGATTCAAGTTTGTTCAAATCGGCCCCCTGGATTCATATTTGGGCTCACTATAGAAGCCCAAATTCGAACTTAGTGCATTTCAGGCAAATTTCTTTAAAAATCTTCTTCTCCAGATCCAGCAGGCAGAATCTTTTGTTATTTGTTATGCAACATTGTGGGGTGGATCTGATTCAAGTTTGTTCAAATTGGCCCCCTGGATTCATATTTGGGCTCACTATAGAAGCCCGAATTCGAAGTTAATGCATTTCAGGCAAATTTCTTTGAAAATCTTCTTTTCAAGATCCAGCAGGCAGAATCTTTTGATATTTGGTATGCACCATGCTTAGGGGGTGAGATTCAAGTTTGTTCAAGCCAAGTCCCTTGGTCCATATCTGGGCTCACTGTGGGAGCTTGAATTGTAACTTAGTTCAAAATGAGGAATTTTCTTTAAAAATCTTCTCAAGATCCAGCAGGCAGAATCTTTTGATATTTGGTATGCACCATGCTTAGGGAGTGAGATTCAACTTTGTTCAAGCCAAGTCCCTAGGTCCATATTTGGACTCACTGTGGGAGCCCGAATTATAACTTAGTTCAATATGAGGAATCTTCTTTAAAAATCTTCTATTTTTTTTTTAGATCCACTGGTCAGAATCTTTGGATATTTGGTATAAGCTTTTCTTAGGAGGATCAGATGCAACTTGTTGAAATCAATTCTCTGGGTTGATATTTAGGCTACCATGTCAGGTGAGCGCCCTCAGGCCCCTTGGGGCCTCTTGTGTTTTTGTATTTTTGTTCAAATCAGCATGCCCAGTCCCATAGGGAGGGGGTTGGGATGGGGTAAATGCTTCCAAATTTGAAAAAAGATCTCATGAACCAGTCAGTACAGTGACTTGATATTTGTTACCATGCTTTCTTTTAAGGCCTAAAATCAAATTTGTTCAAAGTTTGTAGAACAGTCTTTGCTTCTGAAATTGGAGGGGAAGATTTTGTTGGCCCTGCTTAAAATTTCTGTTTTCTGAAAAGATGAGTCAATTTGAACCAAATTTGGCATGCAGTACACTGTACAGTGGAACCCTGTTTACTGAATTACCACTTTGCCAAATGAATTATTCAATTAACAGGACTTACAGGAGTATTCAATTAAGAGGAGTATTCATTTAACAGGGGTATTTAATTAACAATGGTTTTCATTTAACAGGGATTGTATCACCTTCCCGTATTCTACAGATTACTGTAGTATTTATTCTATCTTGTTAATGTTTGACAGAGTTCCATGAGCTCTGTCAATGTCAAACAAGATATAATAGATTACAGTACAGCCTATTACAAAGTATACCATTGAGCTATATTATTTTGTTAATGATGCCATAGTAGCACCTTATTTGGGCAATATTTCTATAGCATTAACGCGATATTTTCAACGTGTTGTGGCAAATATCGTAAGACAAATGCATGCATGAGTCGCATGATGGAAGATTTCCAAAACTATCGTTCATAATTTTTTGGGTGGAAAGAAGAGTAGCAAATATTTATAATAATATGGACGATTAGAGCCATGCAAAGCTTTCTATGTTAAACAAACTGACGTAGTCGATATATTAATTGATGTCAATGCAATTAAAGCTTATATTTCCCTGGTCTCCCCAGCTTCACGAGAGTCAAATGAGAGTATCTTTACTTAACTATAGTTAAAACTTTTATAAATATAAAGCTCTAAAATCAAGGGGAGAGGGAAGGGGTGGGGCGACTCTTCCTTTCACGTTTCGATAACGACGATATTGACCACGAATGGGGGTGATGTGCATGTAAAATGAATTAAAAATCTATGTGAACGCAACAAAATGGCCTAATTAAATGTTAAGATGAGCCGATTAAATTGTGTGTTGTGTGTGTGTGTGTGGGGGGGGAGGGGGTGGTTACAATACGGACAGGTACACATGGGACATGCTGTTGATAGCATGTATATAAGGTTTGGGGATTTTGTCCTCTTAGTGTGTTATTATGACCAACATAACAAGACCAACTGATGCGTTATTGCTATAAATATATCGCGACATTCAGATATGAATGTGGTGCAAATATTGACCAAATAGCAAGTTATTATAAGTTTTATTGTAGGCTGTACTGTAAATGCCTGTATTGGTTGTACTGAAGCCAAATAGGTCTGTAAACAAAGGGAAACTGGGGAGAGTCAGGGTAATTTCTCAACAGTTTACTATCTTTTTAGCTCAACTTTACAATGTTGAGCTATTGGGATTGGTTGTGATCTGTCATCTGTCCGTATCTCCATATGTACGTATGTCTGTAGGTACGTTTGTCTGTTCATAATTCCTTTAGCACACCCTATGAGCTGCAGCTCTCACCTGATGGGTTTCAAATTTCATATGTGGCTTTGAGGCAATGTCTAGATGGGAGCAATCGATTCTTTTTCAAATTTTGTTGAAAACCATAGCTGCCAGTGGCCATGTTAGATTTGGCATATAAACTATCAACAATTCCATTAGCACAACCTACATGCTGCATCTCTCATCCGATCTTTTTCAAATATCATATGTAGCTTTGGCATAATGTCCAAATGGAAGCTATCAAATATTTCTGCATTTTGTTGTAAAACATGGCTGCCAGTGGCCATCTTGGATTTGGCATATTAATTGTCAACAATCCCATTAGCACACCCTACAGGCAACATCCCTCACCAAATCTTCTTCGAAATTTCATGTGTAGCTGTGGTGAATGTCTAGATGGAGCTGTCAAATTTCTCTGAATTTTGTTGCTAAACATGGCCACCAGCAACCATCTTGGATTTGGCATATACATTGTCAACAATTCCATTAGCAGACCCTACAGGCCACACCTCTCACCCAGTCTTTTTCAAATTTTATATGTAAGTTAGGTATGATGTCAAGATGGGAGTTATCAAATTTGACTGCATTCCATTGAAAAAGATGGCCGTCACCGTCCATCTTGGATTTGACATATAAATTGTCAACAATTCTATTGGTACACCAACAGACTCCTTCCCTCACCCAATTTTTTTCAGATTTCATATGTAGCTTTGGTGTGAATCTGATGCCTTTTGTATAGAAACGTGAGTGAATGACGGGGCATTACTGGATCTTTCTATTTAGTTCAGTCCCTTGTACAAATTGAGCAGCAATGTCATTGATACTTTAATTATTCTATCAATAGGAGTTTACTCATCATTACTCTATATTCAATTAACAGGTCAAATTTGTACTTGAAGAATGGTAAATGGTTTTGTGTTAACAGGCCTTTAAATTCATTTATTTTGGGCTCACCATTTTGCCCTACTTTGGGCACATTAAACCAGAAATAACAGTCTTATATGGTTATGATTTATTGTCAGGCCTTCCTTTGTGTTTCTATGATCATATTGTGAGGGAAGTTATTCTTAAATGTAGAAGAGGAATGAAGAATTTATATATTTTTAGTTCAACTTTGGCGAAGCTAAATTTGAGCTTTTGTCATTGCTCGTCGTCTGTCTGTCTGTCCGTACATCAGCAATTGGATACGGCTCGGGCTAGAGGCCGTATTTATGGACCGATCTTTACGAAACTTCTTGGGTACCTTTGTTATGACCGTGAGACGAGAACAAGTGTTTCTGGGTGCGGTCCGAAATTCAAGATGGCTGTTTTTTGTACAGAACTTCCATATGAAAGCGCTTATTTGAATAATTTTTTGTATGAATGTTTAGTACCATGGGATACATTACATATCATACAGTTTTTTTTCTCGTGCTCAAATTATGCAAATTAGACAAACTTTGATGTATTTAGTGTTACTTTCAGCACTGTAAGTGCAAATGCCAATACGGCTCGGGCTGGAGGCCGTATTTATGAACCGATCTTTACGAAACTTCTTGGGTACCTTTGTTTTCACCATGGGACGAGAGCGAGTGTTTTTGGGTCCGGTCTGAAATTCAAGATGGCCGATGGCAGCCATTTTGTACAAAATTAGGTGCAATCAGATTTTTGCGCAAAACTTATTAAAATGCTGATTTGAATAATTTTTTTGTGTGAATGTTTAGTACCATGGGATACATCACATATAATACGGGTTTTTTCTCGTGCAAAAATTATGCAAATTAGATGAACTTTGATTTTTTCAGTGCTTCTTACACACAGTAAGTACTCATGTCAATACGGCTCGGGCAAGAGTCTGTATTTATGAAGCGATCTTCACGCAACGTCTTGGGTACCTTTGTTATCACCTTGGGATGAGAACGAGTGTTTCTGGGTGCGGTCCAAAATTCAAGATGGCAGCCAGTAGCCATTTTGTACCGAAATTAAGTCTAATCAGTTTTTTGTACACAACTTCTATACGGCTCAGGCTAGAGGCTGTATTTATGAACCGATCTTTACGAAACTTCTTGGGTACCTTTGTTATCACCGTGGGATGAGAACGAGTGTTTTGGGGTGTGGTCCAAAATTCAAGATGGCCACCAGCAGCCATTTTGTACCAAAATTAGTGCAGTCAGTCTTTTGTACAGAACTTCTGTATGAAAGTTCTGATTTGAATAAATTTTTGTATGAATGTTTAGTAACATGGAATACATGACATATAGAACAGGTCTTTTTCTCATGCAGAAATTATGCAAATTAGATGAACTTTGATTTATTCAGTGCTACTTGTACACTGTAAGTGCACATGTCAATACGGCTCGGGCTAGAGGCTGTATTTATCAACCGATCTTCACGAAACTTCTTGGGTATCTTTATTATCACCTTGGGATGAGAATGAGTGTTTCTGGGTGCTGTCCAAAATTCAAGATGGCTGCCAGTGGCCACTTTGTACCAAAATTAGGTCCAATCAGTTCTTTGTCACAACTTCTATACAGCTCATATTTATGAACTGATCTTCACAAAACTTCTTAGGTACCTTTGTTTTCACCTTGGGACATGAACGAGTGAGTTTTGGGGTGCCTTTGCTATCACTGTGCTATGAGAACAAATATTTTGGGGTTCAGTCAGGCCCAATCTTGGACTCAAAGATTTCTTTTCTAGTTTAGCATCTGACTGTCACCCACCTTTACAATACTTTACCTATACATTTTTTATAGGCTACGGTCAGTATTTATGTACAGACTGTTACAATACTTTATATGTACCTTTGTTATCCGGTCATTACCTAGATGTTTGTCATTGTTGTGTCACATACTATACAAGTACATGTCTTGACAAATTGAGCTACAGTGTCATTGACACTTTCATTCTTGCTGTCTTCACACCATCTCTAATTTGAGCACACCTGTAAATGGTGTGAACTTGGGCTAATCTAAAGGCCTGGTGTTACAAAACTATATTCAATTAACAGGGTTATTCAGTTAACTGACAGAGTGCTGGTAGCACATATTTGGGCTTTATTCTGAAGTGTCGGTACCACAACTTAAAGGCTTCATATTCAGTGGATGTTCTCCATACCACCTTTGAAGTGAAATTATTAAGTCTGTGAGGATTTGTCTTGTTACATTTTATGGGAGAGTGCCTAATGTAACAAGGCAAAGATATGTGAACAAATTTTGATGACTAAAAATAATTCAGCAGTTTACCAGTTGAGGGATATCCAATTTAGTGGGTTGCCTGTATTATTTAATCATATTAAAATACTTGATTCATGCAACAAAAGAATATCCTGTATGCCTGTGGGAACCCCAGGAGCTAAAAATAGAAACATTTTCATGCACATTCCCCAAACTGCACACAGCAGAGATATGTTATTTTGATATGAAGCATTCTTAGACCAGTAGAATTGACTTTGCCATCAGTTCTGTTCATAGTGTACTGTTTATGTTTATTGATGTTTAAGGTCACATATTTATGCACAGTGGCTAATCATGACCGTGACAGTTTTACGGGTGGAGGAAGCCGGAGTACCCGGAGAGAACCACTGAGCTACGACGAGCAGCTGCCAGCTCCCCAACATCGTAACTCCGCACTGCAGCATAGGAGGCAGGGTTAGATTGGTTGAAGACATGCGTACCATCGACGTGCAGTACGCCTTAATACATGGCGTCATCGTGCCCCCACGTGGGTAATGGAGATGAAGTGTCTTGCCCAAGGACACAACGAGGTTGCCGCAGGTGAGATTCGATCCGAGGACCTCTCGGCTTGCAGCCTGCACCTCTACCTACTGAGTTCACCGCGTCCCCATAGTGTACTGTAGGAGGGGAATGAAAAAAATGCTGTGTCAGCATAGTTGCAAAAATTTTGCAAAAATCTTCTCGTCCAAATTTTAGTTTCTTGCAATATGAGGAATAATCTTTAAAAATCTTCAGACCCACTAGCCAGAATCTTTTGATATTTGGTACTCTCAGGTGCCGAATAAACGTGTGGGCATGCTTATTAATTTGTGAAAAAAAATACAAACCGTCATGTATATTGTGACCCATTACCTTTATTTTTGTTCCCCAAGTGAGGCCAATAAAAAAATAACTTTTTAGGGTAGGCTCTTTGCTCCTTAGAAATCCCATTGTTCTTCCACTGGATCCCACCCACTAACTTGATTTATTTATTGGTGTTTATGGTCACATACTTCTGCATAATGGCTAATCGTGACCACAGCATGGAGGTAAAGTCAAGGTCAGTTAATCGTTATGCCCCATGTTGCCTATTTTAGAGCATTAGTGACTGCGTTCTATTTTACCAGTAAAACGGTACGTTTACCACAGTAAACCACAGTAAACAAGCACTGCCTAACACCTATCTTCCCGGGGTTCTTGTGGGGGCACTAACTTGATTTTCAGTGTTTGTCATGTCTATTGAAAAATAAATTGAAATATTTAATTAAATTCTCTCTCAGTATTTATTAATTGGTGTTTAAGGTCACATATATTTGCACAATGGCTAATCATGACCACAACATGACTATCAACCCAAGACCAGGGGTGAGCATTAATAAGCAATTTTGCCCATTTTAGAAAGTATTTGCACCTCCCAAGCATTGGTGACTGGGTCCTATTTTACCCGAAAAACAGTGCCTGTGTACAACACTGAACAGGCACTGCTTCACTTCCTGGGGTTGAATCTCTTCTCAGTATTTCTTTCTTAGAAATTTTACTATTTTACTTCTCTCTGCCAAAATCCTGTGGGGCTATGCTTGTGAAGAGTGTAGAAAATGGGAAAATGGGGGGGGGGGGGGGGGGGCCAGGGGGCAGGACAGCGGGCACTGTACTTGTACTGATGGCAGGGAATAAAAAAAATCTGATTGGGGGGGGGGGGGGGAGAGCTGTAAGGTGGAGACTGGAAATCTCATGGCTCCTCTTTGGTTTGGGGGGGGGAGGTAAGTTGGAGGCTGGAATCTCATGGCTCCTCTACTGGATCCCACAAACTTGATTTTCAGAGTTTGAAAGGTCTGTTGAATTTTGAAATATTAAATTCTCATCTCTGAATTTTTCTCTTTAGAAATTTCACTTCTCCCAAAAGAGCTCTTGCTTTTCCCTCTTTTTCTGAGAGGGAGAAGTCACATCTACCTAAAATTCTCTCATTGGGGGTCCCTGGTAGAAATAAATATATTTGACATTGTAAATCTGGAGCAAGTGTCAAGTTCCAGTTCTGAAACTGTGTTTGATAAAGTGATTAATATTTTACAATGCTTCACCCTTGGTGTTGAGAAAGTCAACCATTGAGGCTGGGTTTTTTTTCATTAAATTTTCCAATAAAAAGACAGCAAAAATTATTTTATATCAATTTCTACTGCAGTTAGCAATTAAGTGTATAATACAGATTTTTATCAATGGTCATGGAACGGTTATCGAACCAACTGAAATTGTGTTTGGCAATTTCTTGGCAAGTCAGTAGCAGTACAGGGGAGGACATATTTTGGTACTCATGTGAAATTAGTTAAGTTTGCAAGCCAGCACATTTATTGTGCACAAGCACTATTATTCTTTTCAGTAGTGTAAATTGTTACCCAGCACTTTTATTCGGCAAACACTTGTATTCGGCACTTGAAGTATACATCATCCTTTGAGAGGTAAGATTTAAGTTTGTTCAAACCAAGTTCCTGTGTCAGTATTTGGGCTTACTGTTGGAGCCAAAATTTTAACTTACTCGAATAATAATGGCAATATGAGGAATCATTTTTTAAAAATCTTTGTCTCCAGAGCCTTTAGTTGAAATCTTTTGATATATGGCATACAGAATTTTTTACAGGGGTCAGATTGATGTGTGTTCAAATCAAGTCTATCAGTTATTAATTGGGCTTTCTATAGGAGCCTAAATTTTAATGTTGTGCAATCTGTCGAATAATCTTCAAAATTTTTTTTCAGTTTTCAGATCCCCCAGGCTGAATCTTTTGATGTTTGGTTTACAGCATCCTATAGGAGGCCAGATCTAAGTTTGTTCAAACCAAGTCCATGCCTTAATATTTTGACTCCCTGTTGGAGACTAAATTTTAACTTAGTCTTATAGGAGGAATAATCTTTAAAACTCTTTTTAGCTCACCTGACTGTAAGTCAAAGGGAGCTACCGCCATCACTTGTCATCTTGCGTCCGTTGTCTGGCATCCGTCGTCCGTCATCCATTAACTTCTGCAAAAGTGACTTCTTCTTCACAACCATCAGGCCAAATTCAAATACATATTGCACAGACCATCTAAGGAGTATACCCTTTCTGTTTTGTTCAAATGAAGCAGCCGCCATCTTTGGGCTCTGGTTAATGCCCAAAATCTTTAAAAATCTTCTTCTCATGATCCACCAGAGGGAATGCCTTGTGATTTGGTATGGAACATGCTTTAGTGTTGAAGATTAAAGTTTGTTCGAGGGAAGTTGGTAAGTCAATATTTGGGCTCTGTGTGGGCATATCCATTTTGGGTTCCGCTCAAAATTTCTATTGAGGGACTGATGGGCCAGTTTCAATCGCAATTTGGCATATAGTTAAGTGGGTCCCAAGTAAATGATTGATGCAAAAAAAAAATTTTTCACAGCCCTGTGGGAACGCGAGGGGCTACAAACCAAATAAAAAAAGCACACATTTCCCAAACCACTTGGCGCAAAGAACAGATATTTGGTATGGATCATCCTTAGGACCAGTAGAATGGAATGGTTAAAAAATATTGCCCTTGGTAATGTTGGGGTGTGTGGTAGGAGGCATTGAAAAAATGATGAGTCAGCATTGTTGCTGTAATATTTTTCCCTGTACAAATTGTTAAAAGTTCTTCAGACTGTTTTACTATTATCACTTAATGTCGACGAGAGACAGGAGAGGCTCCTGTTACCTGTCGAACACACATGTTCTCTATATTAGTTTAAGCTTAACCCTTGACGGTTATCCAAAGCAGATGATATAAAAACTTAATGATTTTAATTATAGTGTTTTCAGAATTTTCTAAATATTTCAACAAACCATATCATGTGACCCCTCATTGGAACGAGCTCGATGAGCTCGTTCCAATGTGAGGGGTCACATGATATAGTGTGGTTGGAATTTTCTGAAAATTAATATTTCTTCAACTGCTGAATTTGCATATTGTGCAGACGGATGAGGCTGATTCATTAGTAAAGGGTTAATTGAGTGAAAAGGGAGTGCAGAGGTGTACTGTTGGACTTCTTTGCTAGAGGTCCCGAGTTCGATCTCGTTGTGTTCTTGAGCAAGGCACTTTATCCAGGTTGCCTACATGGCGCTGTGTACTAAGGCGTACTGCCCGTCAATGGTGCACATGTCTTCAGCTGCTGTAACCCTGCTTGCACGGAGCTTGAACAGAGTTGAAATGTTGAAGTGCTGACAGTTGCTCTTCGATGCTCATACAGTTAAAACTAGAAGTCCTGTAATGAAATGTGCACAAATAGCACGTTGATCTGCACTGATCTGCATGTTAATCTGCCCGTTATGACCTTAGACAGGCTATCAAATTCTGTACATATGGCCTGTGCACAAGTATTGTTTCAACCAAAGGACCTCCGGATAACCCGGAGGTCCATTTGCAGACACATTGCCTGTCCTTGCTATGAGTAACTAGGAGAACCTGCCATGTTTTGGATTCCACTCAATATGGCAATTGCGCACAATTCCTATGCGTAATTAAGCCTAGATAGGTGCACAGTTTGTGACAGGACTTTCAGTTTTAACTGTATGTTTTTTCTGTTTTCTTGGAATTTTTTTTCCGATTCCTGCGTGAATGTCATTAATTTAACCCTCTCAAGACTTCAATGTGGGTTCCAGAGATTTTATTTCATGTAATACTGTTAATGAAAACTTTTTTCTGATTTCTTTAAAAATAGTTTATCCCCCAAAATAAGCCACCAAAAATTCTCTTTCTGCTTTGTTTATTTTTGATGCTTGAACCATTTTCACACAGACATGAATTTACAGGGTCAGTAAAATTCTGTTTCTCCAGTTTGAAATTTTTTATTCTTTAAACCCATTGGGCCAAATTCATTCATTTATGGCACCTACCATCCTATCCTCCCTCGGAGTAAACCTTTCTCCTTTGTTCAAAAGAAGCTGCTGCCATCTTCAGGCTGGTGAAAGTTACTCGTCTGATTTCCCCCTCCCCCCCCCCCCCCCCCCCCCCCCCGCCAAAAATAAAAGAAATAAATAAATAAATTACTATATCCTTTGGGGTGTGGTTATTGCTCCATAAGCCTAAAATGCTTTTAAAATCCTCTTTTTGTAAGCCGCTTGCAATAATGCTTAGATTTCTTGTTTGGAACTTACTTTAGAGATGCAAATTCACTTTTTTTCAAAGAAACTCAGTATGTCAAAATTTGGGCTGCACTCAAAATTTCTCAGATCCAATGGACAGATGTAAATCAAATTTGTCATGTGGTACATAACTGGGTCTTGAGTATTTCATTTATGAAGACTTTTTAGCTCAACTTTGGCGAAGCTAAATGTGAGGTATTGTCATGGCCCATCGTCCATCTGCCCGCCTGTTGCGGCGTCAACACGGCTCTGGCTAGAGGCTGTATTTATGAACCGATCTTTACGAAACTTCTTGGGTGCTTTGTTATCACCGTGGGAGGAGAACAAGTGTTTTGGGGTCCGGTCCGAATTCAAGATGGCCACTGGCAGCCATTTTGTACAAAATTAGGTACAATCACATTTTTTGCACAGAACTTCCATATGAAAGCTCTGATTTGAATAATTTTTTTTTGTGTGAATGTTTAGTACCATGGGATACAATCACATATAATACAGGTTTTTTCTCATGCGAAATGATGCAAATTAGACTAACTTTGATTTATTTAGTGTTACTTTCAGCACTGTAAGTGCAAATGCCAATACGGCTCGAGCTAGAGGCCGTATTTATGAACCGATCTTTACAAAATTTCTTGGGTACCTTTGTTATCACCATGGGACGAGAACGAGTGGTTTTTTGTCCGGTCTGAAATTCAAGAATATTGAAGATGGCTGCTGGCAGCCATTTTGTACAAAATTAGGTGCAATCAGATTTTTGTGCAGAACTTCCATATGAAAGTGCTGATTTGAATAATGTTTTGTGTGAATGTTTAGTACCATGGGATACATCACATATAATACAGGTTTTTTTCTCGTGCATAAATTATGCCAATTAGACTAACTTTGATCTATTTATTGTTACTTTCAGCACTGTAACTGCAAATGCCAATACGGCTCGGGCTAGAGGCCACCAGCAGCCATTTTCTACTTTAGTTAGTGCAATCAGTTTTTATACGCCCGTTTGGAAAAAACGGTTGTATTATGGTATATTGCTGTCCGTCCGTCCATCCATCCACACGTCGTATGTTAACTCGAAAACGCTTCGAGCAATTTTCATGATTTTTTGGTTGCAAGTATATGTTGATGGAAGGATTCCCACTTTCGATTTGTGTTGCTGTCCGATATGTCATTCCAGAGTTATGGACTTTATTCATCAAAATATAAGCAATTTTCCACATGTTGAACAATAACTTGAAAATGCTTAGTACACATGTATGCTCATATTGCGTGCTCCCTCTTGTAATTAATAACAGGCATATCATGCGCTCATTGCACAGCTGTTTATTTGTACAGAACTTCTGCATGAAAGTTCTGATTTGAATAAATTTTTGTATGAATGTTTAGTAACATGGAATACATCACATATAATACAGGTTTTTTTTCTAGTGCAGAAATTATGCAAATTAGATGAACTTTGATTTAGTCAGTGCTACTTATACGCAGTACATGTAAGTCCACATGTCAGTACAGCTCGGGCTAGAGTCTATTTATGAACCGATCTTCACAAAACTTCTTGGGTACCTTTGTTATCATCTTGGGATAAGAACGAGTGTTTTGGGGTGCCTTTGTTATCACAGTGCTATGAGAACAAATATTTTGGGGTTCAGTCAGACCCACTCTGGGACTCAGATTTCTTTCTAGTTTAGCATCTAACTGTCACCCCCACCTTTTAGAATGCTTTACCTATATATTTGTTACAGGCTATGGTCAGCATATATGTACAGACCATTACAATACTTTACATGTAACTTTGTTATCAGGTCATTACCTAGATGTTTGTCATTGCTGTGTCACATACTATACATGTACATGTCTTAAACAAGTTGAGCTACAGTGTCATTGACACTTTCGAGATGGCTGCCAATGGCCATTTTGTACCGAAATTAGATCCAATCAGTTTTTTAGCTCAACTTCGGCGAAGCCAAATTTGAGCTTATGCCATGGCCAGTTGTCCGTCGTCCGTCTGGCCGTCTGTCCGTCAACAATTCAATTCGGCTCGGGCTAGAGGCCGTATATATGAACCGATCTTTACAAAACTTCTTGGGGTACCTTTGTTATGACTTTGGACGAGAACGAGTGTTTTTGGGTCCGATCCGAAATTCAAGTTGGCCGCCAGCTGCCATCTTGTACCGACGATGCAGAAATCTGTTTTTTGTACAGAACTTCCATATGAAAGTGCTGATTTGAATAATTTTTTGTATGAATGTTTAGTACCATGGGATACATCACATATAATACGGGTTTTTTTCTCGTACGTAAATTATGCAAATTAGACTAACTTTGATGTATTTAGTGTTACTTTCAGCACTGTCAGTACAAATGCCAATACGGCTCGGGCTAGAAGCCGTATTTGTAAACCGATCTTTACGAAACTTCTTGGGTACCTTTGGTATCACCGTGGGACGAGAACAAGTGTTTTTGGGTGCGGTCCAAAATTCAAGATGGCCGATGGCAGCCATTTTGTACAAAATTAGGTGCAGTCAGATTTTTGCACAGAACTTCCATATGAAAGTGCTGACTTGAATAATTTTTTGTGTGAATGTTTGGTACCATGGGATACATCACATATAATACAGGTTTTTTTCTCGTGCAGAAATTATGGAAATTAGAGGAACTTTGATTTTTTCAGTGCTACTTACACACAGTAAGTACACATGTCAATACGGCTCGTTCTAGAGGCTGTATTTATCAACCGATCCTCACGAAACGTCTTGGGTACCTTTGTTATCACCTTGGGACGAGAACGAGTGTTTCTGGGTGCGGTCCGAAATTCAAGATGGCTGCCAGTGGCCATTTTGTACCGAAATTAGGTCTAATCAGTTTTTTGTACACAACTTCAAAACGGCTCAGGCTAGAGGCCGTATTTATGAACCGATCTTTACGAAACTTCTTGAGTACCTTTGTTATCTCCGTGGAATGAGAACGAGTGTTTTAGGGTGTGGTCCGAAATTCAAGATGGCCACCAGCAGCCATTTTGTACCAAAATTAGTGCAATCAGTCTTTTGTACAGAACTTCTGTATGAAAGTTCTGATTTGAATAAATTTTTATATGAATGTTTAGTAACATGGAATACATCACATATAATACAGGTTTTTATCTCGTGCAGAAATTATGCAAATTAGATGAACTTTGATTTATTCAGTGCTACTTATACACTGTAAGTGCACATGTCAATACGGCTCAGGCTAGAGGCTGTATTTATCAACCGATCTTCACGAAACTTCTTGGGTACCTTTGTTATCACCTTGGGATGAGAACGAGTGTTTCTGAGTGCGGTCCAAAATTCAAGATGGCTGCCAGTGGCCATTTTGTACCGAAATTAGGTCCAATCAGTTTTTTGTCACAACTTCTATACAGCTCGTATTTATGATCTTCATGAAACTTCTTGGGTACCTTTGTTTTTACCTTGGGACAGGAATGTGTGTGTTTTGGGGTACCTTTGTTATCACTGTGCTATGAGAACAAATATTTTGGGGTTCAGTCAGACCCACTCTGGGACTCAAAGATTTCTTTTTTAGTTTAGCATTTGACTGTCACCCACCTTTACAATACTTTACCTATACATTTGTTACAGGCTACGGTCAGTATTTATGTACAGGCCGTTACAATACTTTATATGTACCTTTGTTATCAGGTCATTACCTAGATGTTTGTCATTGCTGTGTCACATACTATACATGTACATGTCTTGACAAGTTGAGCTACAGTGTCATTGACACTTTCATTTTTTTTTGGGGGGGGGGGGGGGGTAGAGAGAACCTTAGTTGTTGAAAACAAAAGAAAAAATTTTGTTGGATTATTTTTAATACTTCACAAAACAGAGCTTGTTCAGAAGCTTTCTTAGCACCAGCTGGTTGTGTCAAAGCAAATCAAAACATTGCTCTTGCTGCTGATCACTTAATGATATACTTATCCTTTTTGGCAACTTGAGCCAGGTGAGCGTTTTAGGCTTGCTTGAGCCTCTGGTACTTTGGAACCGCTAGTCTAGTCAGAATGATTTGAAAATGTGGATCTTACAGAGGTCGAATTCACATTTAGGTTGCTGCGACTATTAATTTTAGAAGTCGATAAATCGCTGGCCTTAATCGATCATTAGTCGATTAATAGTCATTTCCAATGAATTCAACAAGCACCGGGTGCATGTAGCAGCACTCTTCTTTAAAGATCTTCTTCTTCAGACCCACCAGGCAGGAGCAGAATCTCTTGATATTTGGTATGTCTATGACTCATGGATAAAAATTTGTACAAAGTATTAGGCTTGATTGATTTTGGTAGGTATCAGGGGAGTTTAACACAGAATCCAATAAAAATTTATTGTTTGTTTAACCCCCTTCACTCTGATGTCAAAATACCAAAATTTCAGGAAGCTGTTTATTCCCAGAATGCATCTAGAAATTTAACCAATTCAATCTTGTTTGGCAGAGCTCAATGAGCTCTGTCAAACGAGATTGAATTGGTTAAATTTCTAGTTGCATCATGGGTATTTTTTTCTGCCTGAAATTTAGATATTTTGACATCAGTGTGCAGGGGGTTAAATGAATGGTGATAACTTTCATTTAGATGTAAATGTGACATTAACGTTAAGTTTGCTTAAATGGGAACCATCAGGCCACTTGAGGACCCAAGTACACAACACAATTTTGTTCTTTTGAGCAATTTTTTTGCTTGAAAAGAGGATTTTTTGTTATTTTATCAGATTTTATGAAAAAAATGAACTTCTGCCCTGGGGGGTGGGGGTGTGGGTAGTTGAAAGGAGTCCACTAAGGGATTTTTTTTTCTCTTTGTTTCAAAATGTTTTTTGAAGAGGTTTGAGTGATTTTAGGCTAAAAATCTCCCACCCTTCTTCCCCTCACTCATAGCTAAATTAGATTAAGTATAAGATGGGAGCACAGTAGCTCAGTAGGTATACCATTGTATTTCAAACTGAAAGGTCCATGGTTTGATCCCTGCTAGGGATAACTGTGTTGTGTCCTTGGATAAAAAGGCACTTAATGCCTATTGCCCAAGTGGGGAGTGGTGGCACTTTGTACAAAGGCGTACTGCATGTCAATGGTGCACTTGTCTTCTACAAATGCTAACACTGCTTGTATGGAGTTAGTATGCTGGGGGTATGTCAGATGCTCACCAGTTTTCACTGGTTCTTTCCAGTACTCTGGCTTCCACCACCCATAAACTGTCCGATGTGGGGTGACCATGGTTTTCGAAAGTGTTGTAAAACCCAATAAATAAAAATAAATAAATATTAACATGCAGATGATGAACGTGACCTTAAATTCTTCTCTAAACAAATTTATTAGGTACGCATTTAAGGAGGGGGCCTCTTTTAAATATTCTTGTACATGTTTTGTAATATTAAACACATTGGGAGCACGGTGGCTCTGTGGTAGACTGTTGAACTTCTATGCTAGAGGTTCCGAGTTCGATCCCCGTCCGGGACGACGCGCATTGTGACCTTGGGCAAGGCACTTTATCCCGGTTGCCTACATGGCGGCACGTTGACGCTGTGTACTAAGGCGTACTGGTCGTCGATGGTGCACATGTCTTCAGCTGCTGTAACCCTGCTTGAGCAGAGCTTGACCAGAGTTAGAATGTTGGGGAGCTGACAGTTGTTTGTTGATGCTCGGTAGTTCTCTCCGGGAACTCCGACTTCCTCCACCTGTAAAACTGTCACTGTCACGATTAGCCATTGTGCATAATTATGCGACATTAAACACCAATAAATAAATAAATTAAACACATCCGTATACATTTAATATGAGTTAAGTTTAATTTAGGTTAAATTTAAGATGCAGCAGATTTTGCTTTGTGAAAAATTCAGTGTCGCAACAAAAATCACTCTCCTTGTAGCTACTCAGATATGTCAATTGCTCTCCAGAACTATTTTTTAATTTTTTTCTTCACAAACATCCAAATGCCCAGTAAATGGTGTGTGTTCTTCTTGGAATGAATTGAAGTCAATCTTAGTTAATCACAGAGTGGCTGGCACATACATACATGTATACAATATACCGGTGTGTCAACCACTAGAATCAGGAATTCACATTTGTTCACATCAAGTCCCCTTACTAGTAGGAGCCCAAGTTTTAACTTGGTGCAATATGAGCAGCTTGTATAAAATTCTTCTCTAGAAATGTGATATACAACATCCTTAAAGAGGTCAGATTTGGGTTTGTTCAAATTGAGTTGCCTGATTCAAGTTTGTTCAGATTGAGTTGCTGTGTTGCTGTGTGGGCTCCCTATGAGAGCCTGAATTTTAACTATGAGGAATAATCTTTAAAAATCTTTTTCTGATTCATATCTGAAATTTTTTTTTATATTTTGTTCAAATCAGGCCTTCAGGTTTATATTTGGCTCAATACAGGAGTTTGAGGTTTAACTTATGGAATATTCTTTAAAGATCTCCTTCTCCAGAAACACCAGTCAGAATGTTCTGATGTTTTGTATACAACATTATAAAATTGTAGTGGGGGCAGATTCATGTTTGTTCAGATCAAATACCCATGCAGGTTTATATTTTGGGCTCTGTATGGGAGCCTGAATTTTTATTTAATCCATATTGGGAATATTCTTTAAAAAATTTCTCTTTTAGAACCACCTATCAGAATCTTTTGATATTAATTTTGACATACAACATTCATACGTGGGTCAGATTCAAGTTTGTTCCAGTCAAGTCCCTTTATTGACTCCTGCAATATTAGGAATATTCTTCAAAATTCTACTTCATCAGAACCACCTGTAGAATCTTTTGGTACTTAGTATGCAACATTCTTGTGTGTTTGTGTATGTTGGTGGTGGGGGTGGGGGAGGGAAAGGGTGCAGATTCAACTTCAGATCATGTGTCTAGAGTTGATATGTATTCTCCCTGTGGGAATTTTAACTTCAAGCTATATATGGGATAATTTTTAGCTCACCTGAGCAAAGCTAAAGGGGAGCTTTACTAATCTCTTTTTGTCCGTCGACGCCGTCCGTTGTCGTCCACTTCACATTATCGACTTCTCACAAACTACTTGATCAAATCTAACTAAATCTGATGTGCATGTTCCCTATCACATGTCAATTCATGTTTGTTCAAATCAAGTTGCCCTGCCCCTCGGTAGGCCCAAAACGTGTGCCTAAATCTTTAAAAATCTTCTTCTCTTGAACCAGCAGTAGCCGAGTCTTGATATTTGGTGTGCAGCTTCCTTTTGAGGTGTACTCTCAGATTTGTTAAGTGAAGTTCGAGGGGCTGTATTTGCCCCACCCAAAATTTCTATTTTACAAACTGAGGGGCTGATTTGAACCAAATTTGATATTTGGGATTATTGGGTCATATGTAATTAATTTATGCAAAAAAAATATTTCCCATTGCCCGGATGGGAACTGCGGGAGCTAAAAATAGAAAAAAATTAAAATGCCCATATCTCCAAAATCACACAGCACTGAGAATTTTTATTTGGTGTGAAGCTTCCTTAGGACCAACAGGATGGAATGGTAAAAAAAAATTGCTATCAGTTTGATCTTAAGGTACTTTTTCAGAACTGAGTCAGCATTTTTTAACACGCTGGATAATAGGGAAAACATTAAAGAACCACCTTCTCCCAAACCACAACTCCAAAAGCTTTTATATTTCACATATAACATCTTTGGAAGATTGATTCACATATTTGTTGAAATCAATTTCCTGGGTCCATATTTGGGCTCTCTATGGGAGCCAAAATTTTCAAAGTAGTGCAATATGAGAAATATTCATTAAAAATTTTCTTCCTCAGATCATCCAATCAAACTCTTTTGATATTTGTTACGCAGAATCCTTAGGGAGGTGAGATTCAAGTTTGTTCAAGCCAAGTCCCTGGGTTCATATTTGGCCTCACAGTGGGAGCCCAAATTGTAACTTAATTTAAAATGAGGAATTTTCTTTTAAGACCTCCTTCAGATCCAGCAGTCGGAAAGTTTTGATATTTGTTATGCAGTATCCTTAGGGGAGTGAGATTCAAGTTTGTTCAAGCCAAGTCCCTGGGTTCATATTTGGCCTCACAGTGGGAGCCCAAATTGTAACTTAATTTAAAATGAGGAATTTTCTTTTAAGACCTCCTTCAAATCCAGCAGTCGGAATGTTTTGATATTTGTTATGCAGCATCCTTAGGGGGTGAGATTCAAGCTTGTTCAAGCCAAGTCCCTGGGTTCATATTTGGACTCCCTGTGGGAGCTCAAATTATAACTTAGTTCAATATGAGGAATATTCTTCAAAAATATATTCTTAACATCCACCAGTCAGAATCTTTTGATATTTGGTATACAGCATCCTTAGGGAGGTCAGATATAAGTTTATCAAAGCCAAGTCCCTGGGTTCACATTTGGGCTTCCTGTGGGAGCCCAAGTTATACCCAAATTTCTGTTTTACGAACTGAGAGGCCAATTTGAACCAAATTTGATATGAGGACTCATTGGGTTATAAGTACCTAATTTATGCCAATATAATTCCCGTCGCCCTCATGGGAACCACAGATGCTAAAAATAGAAAAAAATGTAAAGTGCCCATATCTCCAAAACTACACGGCACTGAGAATTTTTATTTTGTGTGAAGCTTCCTTTGGAACAGCAGAAAGGAATGGTAAAAAAAATTGCCATCGGTTTCATCATAGGGTACTATTCCAGGTCTTTGAAAAAATTTTGAGTCATCATTTTTTGACTCCTGTGAGTTATGGGAAAAACATTGAAGAATCTTCTCCCAAACCACTGCTCCAAAAGGCTTTCATATTTCACATATAACATCTTTGGAAGATTCATACACATGTTTGTTGAAATCAGATCCCTGGGTCCATGTTCGAGCTCTCTTAGGGAGCCCAAATGTTCAGATTAGTGCAATATGAGGAATGTTCTTTAAAAATCTTCTTCCAATCCACTAATCAGAATCTTTTGATATTTGGCATGCATCATGTATGGGAGGGGGTGGGGGATTCAAGTTTGTTCAATTTCAGTCCCTGGCTTCATATTTGGGCTTTCTATGGGTGGGGTGAGGGGATGGCAGGAGGGCGTATGCTAGGCTCAGGTTTGTTCAAATCCTGGATCGCATTCCTTAGTGTTTTTCCATAAAATTTACCTCATTCCTTTGTAGTGTTGATTAACCATGTCTAACTCAATATGACCCCCAAATACTTCTTTGAACCATTTTGGCAGGTGAGAAATTAAGGCAACTTGCAATTGGGGCTCTTGTTAAAAAAATAAAATCAAACTTTTCTTCACCTCCACCTGTCAAAGGCTTGTATATGGTTTACAGGATCCTTTGTGAGGTCAGATTCAATTTGTTTCAGTGAAGTCCCTGGGTTCATTATTGGGATCTGTATGGGATCCTGAGTTTTAACTCAGTGCAATATCAGGAATAATTTTGAGAAATCTTCTCCTCTAAAACCAACAATTAGACTCTTGATATTTGGTGTACAGCATCCATGTGGAATTTAGATTCATGTTTGTTTAAATTTAGTCCCTCGGAAAAACTGTCTCAATCATTTTCTTGTCACAATTTTGCCATTTCACTTTATTTCTTCACACACTGATAGATTCACTCAATTTCAATCCCAAATACTAATCTGCCTTGGGGAGGGCGGTGGCTCAATGGTTATGACATTGGACTTCAAGCTGAAAGGTCCTTAGGCAAGGCACTTATAATCCGGATTGCCGTTGTTTGGGTTCAGTAGTGCTGTGTACTGATGTGTACTCCATTTTGATACAGTACCTTTCTTCAACCAATGTTAACCATGCTTTTGCCAAGTTAGTTCTTTGGTGACTACTCCTTTATTTTTAGCTCACCTTGACAAAGTCAAGTTGAGCTAATCTAATCGCTCTCTGTCCAAAACCACTGGGCCAATTCAAGTGAAAGTTTGTGTTAGTGATGGTCCTGAAGAGGCATTGCATTTTTGTTCAACTCAACATCTCAACATGCCCATAGGGGGGGGGGGGGGAGGGGGTTGGGTTGGGGTGTGTGTCTGAATGAATGCTCAAAAATATTTTTAAAATCTTCTCATGAACCAGGGAGTAGAATGACTTTATATTTGTTACGCAGTTTCCTTTTGAGGTGTAGAATCAGGTTTGTACTAAAAAAGTTTGTGAAGCAATATTTTAAGATTTTTGGCTCCGCCCAAAATTTCTTTTTTCTGAACCGATCGTAGGATTTGAACCAAAATTGGCATGTGGTATTCTTGAGTCATAAGTACTTGACTTGTGCAAAAAAAAAAAAATTCCTGCATCCCCATGGAAACCTCAGGAGCTAAAAATAGGAATATTTTCAAATGCCCATTTCCCAAACCACACGGAACAGAGAGCTGTTATTTGGTATGAAGGATCCTTAGGGCCAGTAGAATTGAATGGTAAAATAAAAATGTCATTGTTTATGTTAGGGTATTATGTAGTGGGCATCGAAAAAATGCTGAGCCAGCATATTTGCAAAAATTAAAAAAAATAATTTTCCAGAACCAGTGGTTAGAATCTTTTGAAATGTGGTATACAGCATTCATGGGGAGTGTGGGGGGGGGGGGGGGGGGTGCTGGCTGTCAGATACAAGTTTATTAAACTAAAGCCCTTTGGTTCATATTTGGGCTCATACAGGAGCCCAAATTTTTAACTTAGGGCAATATGGGGAATATTCTTTAAAAGTCTTCTTCATGAAATAGAACTTGTAGGTGGGGCCCACAATGAGCATGCTGCCACAGAGCCAAAACATTGACCTTGAACAAAATCCAGTCTTTGCCACCAAAGGCCATTTCATACCAAAATGTTAAATCATTCTCCATGGTAGTTCATGAAAAGAACATTCTAAAACTTGTATAGGTTTTTGGGGCATTAAACCCAAGGTGAGTAGCACTGTTTTGAAAAAAAAGAGTGTTATCCACCAAGATGTTTTGTACCAAATTAGTTTAGATTCGACCCAAAGGTTCTGAAGAAGATCACTTAATTGATAGAACATGTGATAGATATAGACGATGACTCAGAATTTTCCCATTGCTAACAGTGTTAAAATGAGCCTCCCCATACAGAATCCCATGACAAAACCGATAGAATTTTTAGCTCATCTTGACAAAGTCGAGCTGAGCTAATCTTATCGCTCCCCATCCGGTGTCCGTGATCACCATGTTTTGGTCTTCTCCTCCAAAGCTACTGGGCCAATTCAAGTGAAAGTTTGTGTGAGTGATGGTCCCAAAGGGGCATTGCATTTTTTTTAAAACTTAACATGCACAGCCCCACCCCCCCATAGGGAGGGATTGGGGGAAAACGCCCCAAAATATTTGTAAAATCTTCTTCTCATGAACCAGTGTGTACAATGACTTGATATTTGCTATGGAGCTTCCTTTTGAGGTGTAGAATCAAGTTTGTTCATACGAAGTTCGTGAAGCAATTTTTGGCTTTGTAATGGAAGGGGGTAAGATTTTTGGCCCCACCCAAAATTTCTATTTACTGACCCGATAGTCCGGTTTGAACCAAATTTGGTATGTGGTATTATTGGATCATAAGTACTTGACCCATGCAAAAAAAAAAATTCTGCATCCCCATGGAAACCCTGGGAGCTCAATACAGGAGCCCATATTTTGTACATAGGGTAATATGGGGAATATTCTTTAAAAATATTGTTCAAACCAAGTCCCCAGGTTAATATTTTAACTTTGTGCTTTCATATTTGGTATGCAACATCTCTGGGGGAGGGGGGGGGGGGGGTGGGGGTCAGATTCAAGTTTGTTCAAATCAGATCCCTAGGTATATATTTCGGCTCGCTATGGTAGCCCAAATGTTTACTTAGTGTGATATGAGAAAATTTCTTTAAAAATCTTCTTCTTCGGATCCATCAGTAGGAATGCTTTCATATTTGGTAAACAACGTCTCTAAGAGGGGGGGAGGGGGGGGGGGGGGGGGACAGATTCCAGTTTGTTCAATACGAGTGCCTGGGTTAATATTTGGGCCCCATATGGAAACCTGAAATTTAACTTAGTACAATATGAGGGAATTTCTTTAAAAATCATCTTCCGATCCACTACTCAGAATGCTTTCATATTTGGTATACAACATCTCAAGGGGGGTCAGATTCAAGTTTGTTCAAATCGGATCCATAGGTTAACATGTGGGCTTCCTATGGAAGCCAGAAGTAGCCATTTTGCTGAATTTTTTATTTTAAATTGTATTCAGTACCCTCTTGAGGTGTGTAATAATGAATCCACATAGGTTGTGGGGCTTCGTAGGGGAGCTCTGCATTTTACATTATGAACAACTGAAGAAAAGGCATGTTGCTCGGACTATTTTTGTCACTCCTGAAGGGGCTCAAGGATTGACAATGTATCCTATGGAGATGGATTGCTTAATGTAGACGCATTCTTGGAATCTGTTTATAGGGACTCTTTTTTTATCGTGTTCTGTTCAAGGTGAGCGTTTCAGGGCCAGTGGGACCTCTTTTTGAAATATGTCTTTTTGATTTTTAGCTCAACTTTGGCGAAGCCAAATTTGAGCGTTTGTCATGGCCCGTCGTCCGTCTGTCCGTACATCAACAATTGGATACGGCTCGGGCTAGAGGCTGTATTTATGAACCAATCTTTACGAAACTTCTTGGGTACCTTTGTTATGACTGGGACGAGAACGAGTGTTTTTGGGTGCGGTCCGAAATTCAAGATGGCTGCCAGCCGCCATTTTGTACCGACGATGCAGAAATCTGTTTTTTGTACAGAACTTCCATATGAAAGCTCTGATTTGAATAATTTATTGTATGAATGTTTAGTACCATGAGATACATTACATATCATACAGGTTTTTTTCTCGTGCTTAAATTATGTAAATTAGACTAACTTTGATTTATTCAGTTTCACTTACAGCACTGTCAGTGCAAATGCCAATACGGCTCGGGCTAGAGGCCGTATTTATGAACCGATCTTTACGAAACTTCTTGGGGTACCTTTGTTATGACTGTGGGACGAGAACAAGTGTTTTGGGGTCTGATCCGAAATCCAAGTTGGCCGCTGGCGGCCATTTTGTACAAACTTAGGTGCAATCAGGTTTTTGCGCAGAACTTCTATATGAAAGCACTGATTTGAATATTTTTTTGTTAGAATGTTTAGTACCATGGGATACATCACATATAATACGGGTTTTTTTCTCGTACGTAAATTATGCAAATTAGACTAACTTTGATTATTTAGTGTTACTTTCAGCACTGTAAGTGCAAATGCCAATACGGCTCGGGCTAGAGGCCGTATTTATAAACCAATCGTTACGAAACTTCTTGGATACCTTTGGTATCACCGATGGACGAGAACGAGTGTTTTGGGGTGCGGTCCGAAATTCAAGATGGCCGATGGCAGTCATTTTGTACAAAATTAGGTGCAATCAAATTTTTGCACAGAACTTCCATATGAAAGCGCTAATTTCAATAATGTTTTGTGTGAATGTTTAGTACCATGGGATACATCACATATAATACAGGTTTTTTTCAATGCAAATTAGATGAACTTTGATTTTTTCAGTGCTACTTATACACTGTAAGTTCACATGTCAATACGGCTTGGGCTAGAGGCTGTATTTATCAACCGATCTTCACGAAACTTCTTGGGTACCTCTGTTATCATCTTGGGACGAAAAGGAGTGTTTCTGAGTGCAGTCCAAAATTCAAGATGGCTGCCAGTGGCCATTTTGTACCGAAATTAGGTCTAATCAGTTTTTTGTACACAACTTCTACACGGCTCAGGCTAGAGGCGGTATTTATGAACCGATCTTTACGAAACTTCTTGGGTACAGTTAAAACTAGAAGTCCTGTCATGAAATGCGCACAAATAGCACGTTGATATGCGCGTTAATATACGCGTTATAGCCCAAGTAACGCTATCAAATTCTGTACATATGGCCTATGCACAAGCAATGTTTCAGCCAATGGACCTCCGGGTAACCCGGAGGTCCATTGGCAGAAACATTGCATGTGTTTGCTTTGAGTAACCAAGAGAAACTGCCGTGCTTTGGATGTCATGCGATATGGCAATTGCGCGCAACCCCAATGCGCAATTAAGCCTAGATAAGCGCACTATTCGTGACAGGACTTCTAGTTTTAACTGTACCTTTGTTATCACCGTGGGATGAGAACGAGTGTTTTGGGGTCTGGTCCAAAATTCAAGATGGCCACCAGCAGCCATTTTGTACCAAAATTAGTGCAATCAGTCTTTTGTACAGAACTTCTGTAGGGAAGTTCTGATTTGAATAAATTTTTGTATGAATGTTTAGTAACATGGAATACATCACATATAGCTAGGGTTTTTTTCTCGTGCCGAAAATATGCAAATTAGATGAATTTTGATTTATTTAGTGCTACTTATACACTGTAAGTTCACATGTCAATACGGCTTGGGCTAGAGGCTGTATTTATCAACCGATCTTCACGAAACTTCTTGGGTACCTTTGTTATCACCTTGGGACGAGAACAAGTGTTTCTGAGTGCAGTCCAAAATTCAAGATGGCTGCCAATTAGGTCCAATCAGTTTTTTTTTACAACTTCTATACAGCTCGTATTTATGAACTGATCTTCACGAAACTTCTTGGGTACCTTTGTTTTCACCTTGGGACAGGAATGAGTGTGTTTTGGGGTGCTTTTGTTATCACTGTGCTATGAGAACAAATATTTTGGGGTTCAGTCAGACCCACTCTGGGACGCAAAGATTTCTTTTCTAGTTTAGCATCTGACTGTCACCCACCTTCACAAAACTTTACCTATACATTTGTTACAGGCTGCGGCCAGTATTTATGTACAGACCATTACAATACTTCATATGTACCTTTGTTATCAGGTCATTACCTAGATGTTTGTCATTGCTGTGTCACATACTATACATTTACATGTCTTGACAAGTTGAGCTACAGTGTCATTGACACTTTCATTAGCTCAACTTTGGCGAAGTCAAATTTGAGTTTTTGTCATGGCCCGTCGTCCGTCTGTCCATCTGTCCATCTGTCCGTACGTCAACAATTGGATACGGCTCGGGCTAGAGGCCGTATTTATGAACCAATCTTTACAAAACTCCTTGGGTACCTTTGTTATGACCGTGGGACGAGAACGAGTGTTTTTGGGTGTGGTCCGAAATTCAAGATGGCTGCCAGCCGCCATTTTGTACCGACGATGCAGAAATCTGTTTTTTGTACAGAACTTCCATATGAAAGCTCTGATTTGAATAATTTTTTGTATGAATGTTTAGTACCATGGGATACATCACATATAATACAGGTTTTTTTCTCGTGCGTAAATTGTGCAAATTAGACTAATTTTGATGTTTTTTGGTGTTACTTTCAGCACTGTAAGTGCAAATGCCAATACGGCTCGGGCTAGAGGCCGTATTTATGAACCGATCTTTACGAAACTTCTTGGGTACCTTTGGTATCACCGTGGGACGAGAACGAGTGTTTTGGGGTCCGATCCGAAATTCAAGATGGCCGATGGCAGCCATTTTGTACCAAAATTAGGTGCAATCAGATTTTTGCACAGAACTTCCATATGAAAGCGCTGATTTGAATAATTTTTTGTGTGAATGTTTATTACCATGGGATACATCACATATAATACGGGTTTTTTTCTCATGCAGAAATTATGCAAATTAGATGAACTTTGATTTTTTCAGTGCGACTTACACATAGTAAGTACTCATGTCAATATGGCTCAGACTAGAGTCTGTATTTATGAACTGATCTTCACGAAATGTCTTGGGTACCTTTGTTATCATCTTGGGATGAGAACGAGTGTTTCTGGGTGCGGTCTAAAATTCAAGATGGCTGCCAGTGGCCATTTTGTACCAAAATTAGGTCTAATCAGTTTTTTGTACACAACTTCTATACAGCTCATATTAGAGGCCATATTTATGAACCAATCTTTACGAAACTTCTTGGGTACCTTTGTTATCACCGTGGGATGAGAGCAGTGTTTTTGGGTGTGGTCCGAAATTCAAGATGGCCACCAGCAGCCATTTTGTACCAAAATTAGTGCAATCAGTCTTTTGTACAGAACTTCTGTATGAAAGTTCTGCTTTGAATAAATTTTTGTATGAATGTTTAGTCACATGGAATACATCACATATTGTAAGGGTTTTTTTTTTCATGCAGAAATTATGCAAATTAGATGAACTTTGATTTATTCAGTGCTACTTACATAATGTAAGCACACATGTCAATATGGCTAGGGCAGAGGCTGTATTTATGAACCGATCTTCACAAAACTTCTTGGGTACCTTTGTTATCACCTTGGGACGAGAATGAGTGTTTCTGGGTACGGTCCAAAATTCAAGATGGCTGCCAGTGGCCATTTTGTACCAAAATTAGGTCCAATCAGTTTTTTGTCACAAGTTCTATACAGCTTGTATTTATGAACTGATCTTCACAAAACTTCTTGGGTACCATTGTTTTCACCTTGGGACAGGAACGAGTGTGTTTGGGGGTGCCTTTGTTATCACTGTGCTATGAGAACAAATATTTTGGGGTTCAGTCAGACCCACTCTGGGACTAAGATTTCTTTTCTAGTTCAGCATCTGACTGTCACCCACCTTTACAATACTTTACCTATACATTTGTTACAGGCAACGGTCAGTATTTATGTACAGACTGTTACAATACTTTATATGTACCTTTGTTATCAGGTCATTACCTAGATGTTTGTCATTGCTGTGTCACATACTATACATGTACATGTCTTTGTCTTGACAAGTTGAGCTACAGTGTCATTGACACTTTCATTTTTTTTCTATTTTTAGCTTCTGGGTTCCCACGGAGCTGTGCATTTTTTTGGCATCAATAAAGTATGTTTACCCTATTATGCTACATGCCAAATTTAGTTCAATTCAGACAATCGGTTTTAATTTGAACGAAGTAGAAAGGGTATACTCCCAAGATAGTCTGGACCATGTGTGAATGAATTCAGCCCAGTGGTTTTAAAGAAGGCAAGTTTCAAATCAGCTGATGGGAATATACAAGATGACTGAGCATTTTCCCGTTGCCATTGTTAAAATTTGCAACCCATACCCCCCCCCCGACTCCCCCGCCCCCGCCCGACAAAGCCGATAGGATGGTTTTCCGCTGGATCTAAGGCTGCTGCATACAAAACAAAAAATATATTCTTGTCTACGTAGTTCTTAGCTTCAGGATGAGCGATAGTTACCGCTCATCGTCCGTCATCTGTCGCCGGCATCCGTAAACATGGTGTTTGCACCTGCCCCTCGTAAACCGCTGAACCAATTTTAGTTATATTTGAGGTGATTGCTTATTGTGACAGCGCATTTTGGGTTTCTTTTTTCAAATCAACTTGCCCAGCCTAATAGGGAGAGGGTGGGGAAAAATCCACCAAAGTTCTTTAAAAATCTACCAGTGGGTACAATGACATCATATTTGGCACGCAGCTTCCTTTTAAGATGTAGAATCAAGATTGTTTAAACGAAATTTCAGGATCAGGATTTGCCTTCGTAATGGGAGGGGCAAGATTTTTGGCCGTACCCAAAATTTCTGTTTTCTGAACCGATGGTCCGATTTGAGCCAAATTTGATATGTGGTATCATTGAGTCATAAGTACTTGCTTGATTCATGCAAAAAAAACCTATTTTCCCGTGTTCCGTGGGAAAGAGAGTGTTTATTTGGTGTGAAGCAATCTTAGGACCAGTCGAATTGAAAGATAAAAACAAATTACCACCGGTTGTGTCAGTGTGTTCTGTAGTGTGTGTGTGTGTGTGTGGGGGGGGGGGGGGGGGCAGCGAAAAAATGCTAGTCAACATAGTTGCAAAAATATTAAAAGAAATTTCTCCACAGCAACTGCTCAGAATCTTTTGATATATTGGTATACAGCATACATAGGGGGGTCAGACACAAGTGTGTTAAAACGAAGCCTCTTGGTTCATGTTTGGGTTCAATACAGCAGCCCGAATTATTAAATTAGTGTAATAAGAGCGCATTTCTTTGAAATCGTCTTTAGATCCACCATTCAGAATGCTTTCATATTCGGTATACAACATCTCTGGGGTTGGTGTGGGGGGGGGGGGGGGGGGGGGGTCACAATTTAACTTGTTGAAATCGATTCCCTGGGTTCATACTTGGGCTTCCTACGTTAGCCCAAATTTTAACTTGGTGCAATATGAGGAAGTTTCTTTAAAATGTTCTTCAGATTCACCATTTAGAATCCTGTCATATTTAATATACAACATCTCTTTGGGGTCAGATTCATGTTTGTTCAAATCGAGTCTCTGGGTTAATATTTGGGTTTTTTTATGGCTGTACATGGTTTCTGGCAAACTGAACAGTTTCACTTACAAAGAAGATACCATAAAAAACGAAACCAGGATTTCAACCTCTGATCGTCCTCAAAATTCTTCACACTTGTCTCTTATTTTCCACGTCCAAACGACAAACTAATACAGCTGTGGGGGTCTTACGGGGCTTTCCCTACTCTGGCCCTGCGCACCTTCGGCGCACAAAAGTCATTTGATCATATCGACCCCCCTGAATTCCAAAGTGTTCTGTGTGTCAGTAGGCACATAAGTACTAAAAGGGGTTCGGAAGGCCAGATGTTTTTCAAAAAGTGGGATTCCATGGGAAATGCCTGTTAAATACCGAGATGAGTCTGGGATAGTAAATGAGGCTTCATTGAGGGGTTTTCTCATGGCCCCAAACGACTACAAAGGGGTTCGGAAGGCCATATGTTTCCGAAAAAATGGGATTCCTTGATCTAGATGAATGAAACCACAAAACTACTCGGAATAGGGTCAGAACTGACAAGAACAGACCAGAAATGGCTAAATACCCCGGGGCCCCCTCGGTACCTTAACACTACGTGCTAAGCCGACAAAATGGGGAATCCGTAGTAAATAAGGTAGTTGTTGGTGTTTTGGAGGGAATGTCGGGTTGTTTGTGGTAATCCTACGAATCGGGAAATTACTCCTGTACAAAAGAACATACCCTCCGAACATACCCCTGTCCTATTATAAGGTTTTGGGTCACATAGCAACAACGTGCTACCATAGAAACCAAGATGGCGGCCCCAAGTGTACAAAATGGACGACGGAAACATGTATCACCCTAACATGAGCTGCGCGTGCGCACTCACATCACGTATTACTATGAGGATGACGTCACAAAATAACCGCTCACGTGGGTTACCACAACAACCAAACCTGGCGCCACTGGGTCACGTGACATGACGTCAAATAGGACCCTTCGGGTACATGTTATACTACTCACATGGAACACTTTGGAACTCAGGGGACGATGTATCGAATTTAGAATGCGAAGCAGTTTTGGAGACTTCGTGAGCTTAACTCAACAGGTCCAATTACATTTTTCGTTGTAACATAACACTGTAGCGTGACTGCAGTTCAAATTCCCCGGATACTGCTTTTCTTTTGATAATTCGGATATTAAGTTTGTCACGCGCACATACAAACAAAAACAAATCTATTGACAGTTTAAATTTGAATAGCTGGAATCCATTTCGATTTTACCGGAATTCGGGAATATTACGATTTTACGAAAATGTTACGAGAATATGATTCCCTGTCCAAAAAGAAGTCTTTAAGGTGAGCTGAACTCTGTTTGCATATATCGCGATCAACCATATTTGACCGCTTCACCGATGCGTCAAGCGAAGTATCGTGATGTCCGACGCAGCAGTGTTTCCTGAAGGGCCATATTTTAATTTTTCGTTTGGTATCCGTCCTTGAAATGGTTTTATTGAAATCTGGGCATCAAAGAGGTCCTTTCTTATTTTAAATCCCCTGCACTCCGCATGTGTACATCCGGAGTCTGGCTGGAGTGACCTTCCAAAGGGTCCTCAGTCAGAAAAACTCAAGTCAGTAAGGCTTTCAAGAGCACCACAGGCTCTCAATATATGAGTTTTATTGAAATATGGCCAAACAGAGGGCTTATCTTTTTTGACATTCTCATCCCCTGTGATTCCGACCCAACATACTTTTCATCGAAGCAATCCTCAATCATGAAAATACACGTCACTTGTTACTTTTAAGAAAATACCAGACTCTCGATATGGGGTTTGATAGAATCCGGCCAAAAAGCGGAATTTCCTCTTCACCATTCCCTTGTGAATTCTAGTTGTGTTAAACCAGTGTCCGACCCGGTCTGGTTATCACGCATACCAACCGAAATTATAATTTTCTGAATGGTTTGTAACCTTCCAGACCACCCCAAACACACAAGATATGGGTGTAATGAAATCTGAGCCTAAAAAGCAGATTTTCTGATGTGCTATGCCCCTGCAAAATCGTGATGTGTTTTACCAGAGCTGACCCGAACTGTTTTTTCACCCAAGCGATCGAATCATAATGACGCAGGTACTTATTTACTTTTGAGATCACTCTCGGGTCTCCAAGATAACGGTTTTATTGAAAAGCGCACAATTTTCTTTTTTTTTCATTTGCCGCCCCCCCCCCCCCCCCCCGCCCCCTTATTGGACTCGCAGCCTAGAGTCACGCCTTTTTCCCCATTATTCTGTGAACTACGGATGTGCTCAAGCATCTAAATGTGCCCAACACAAGATAACATAAGTCCCTAGTGGACTCTGAGAGCACCCGGACTCTCAAGATGTGGGCTTTTTGAAATCCGCGCCTAAAAAGTAGAATTTTCGAATTTGCCACCCCCGTGTGACCTTACGAATTGTTCGACCAGTGTCCGACCCGACCTGCTATTCATGTTAACTAGTACAAATTATGGATACACGAGTCATAATTGCCCTTGAAACCATAACAAGCTGCCATGTAAGGGGGTCTCATTGCAATCTAGGCCCAAAAGCTGACTATTCTTATTTGCCACCCTCCGTGAACTTTTAATGTGCTCAACCGTGGGCGGGGCCGAAAAGCGAACTTCTCTTATTTGTCACCCCATGTGAACTCCGGATGTGTCTAACTGGGATCCACCCGTCCTGGCTTTCCTGCGAACTAACATAAACCATAAGAGCATATGTTGTTAGCAACCTTTGATTCCAATCTAAGCTACCAAGATTAGGTTTTTCATTGAAATCCAGACCTGAGACCGGACTAATATTAGTGGACATCAACTTGTGAACCCCAGATGTTCGAATCATGATAACACGGGTCATTAGTTACTTTTTCGTGGTACTGCGATGGTTGGGGAAGTTAGAGTGGGCCTCGTCGTGAAATACACGTCCCCTTTTCCAGATAGAAGGCTCATCTGCACTTTCCTAACCATTGCAGTCGAGGCATCTCACCAAAAGAGTAGCTGGATTTACTCGGATAAGCACCCACACCCGTGCCCCGTCCCTCGCAAAAATATGGACAGTGCATTTCGGGCACGGACCCTCTCGGTTGGAAGCGCACAGAAGATTGCAGAACGAGGACTTACATTACAACACGAGGACGACGTAGTGGTAACTAGGTCCCCATCTGACCAAAGACGGACGGTTCACTGCACGCAAATACCCCCACCCCACCCCACACAAACACACACAAAGCAAACCACGCTTTACGAGAGAGGACCCTCTCGTCAAAAGCAGATCGGAACGGTTTAGACGTGTCTCCAATTCGACAGATAGTGGAAAGTCCAACGGTGCCTTGAAGAGCGGGGCTCCGTTTGGAAAAAGCTCACAGCTCATTGTAAAACAGTATTCTAAAATCAGTAGAGTTAAAAATTAAAACTAATCAACAGGGTTGAGAGAATATGACCCAATTGTGTCGTAACCCCTCTTTCCGCCTTCTTGATGTAGCTTGAACTCTGCCAAATAACTACCCTGTAACCGACCAGGCTTCTTCATTTATAATAAATTTATTGTAAAATATAAAGCTTCGTCTAATATTAACTACACAATAAGTTCGTCTCATAATCTCAAGATCAACAAGGAAAAAAATGTTTGAGTGATTGTGTATGTGCCTGGGTCGAGTGGTTATCTATCGGTTCACAAACCTATAGTGACTGTAGGTGAAGATTGAAGGGGACGCTCTCTTCACTGAATGGAGGATCCTGGTGCAGTATGGGGCACGTTGGTCAGATGGAATCCACTGGACCAGTCTGCCAACTTAATCACACATCTGAGTGTGGTCAGGTTCTCCAGCAGGTACTTCCACAGATAACTACTTACCAGCTATATTGTGGGAAAATGTTTCGAACATCACCCATTTTAGGCATATTTTTCATGATAGCACTTCCAGTTGGAATTGCTGAAGGGAAGTTAGCTTACGTTTGCTAAAATGCATAAAATATATTTCCAATTTTTATTTGCCCTTTCACATTGGCCTTCCACCACATCCCATCTATTTTTGCTCTAGTGGATCATAAGTTCATATTGATTTTTGAAACTGTGTCACTCATACACACATGTAAACGCGACTTTGTTTTGCCGGTGAACGAAGAAAACCACCGAGCTTCGGCGAGTAACTATTAGACTCTAACTTTTGAACCCAGTAGAAACGGTGTTGATAGTGTCAGAAGACAAGTATTCTATCGCGTGCTGTACTGTTGTGCTGTGTTCAGTGGTACACAGTGACACCAAGAGCATTGTCTATGGACATATTGCAGACGATGAATGGGGATTATCATCGAAACGTTGCCGTGTTCCTTCAGTTTGATCAAACTTGACTCGAATGTTCTATCTATTGTTGTAAACTGAAAACCAGGTGATTGAAACACCTATATTGTAATTAATCCCTGTGAGTGCAGTGTCAGTGCAGCGCCTGGTCGACCCTCGGCATGAAAAATCAAATTCACAGAGACAGACTCAAGGTGCAGAAAGGACATCAATCAATTAATCAATCACTTTGTTTTTCTCTCTCTCTTTCTCGCTATTTTTTATTGCGAAGTTATATTTTCTTGCACATGTTTTTTTTACATTTCTCTCATTTGTTTGTTTCGCCATTGTATTGATTTTTTGTATCATGTTAAGGGAGCGGAGGGTACACTAAGTGGAAAGCACTTGTCCTCCTATCCCAATTTGCAACTTATTTGTTTGGCAAATAAAAATATGTTTAACCTAATCCCGGTGATTCAATCAGAGAGCGTCATTGTATTATTAAGCAGAGCAGACGATTTGCCAGTAAATCGCGTATTGTTGTTCTCAGTTAGTAAATGATTATGGCGCTTTGAATAAATATTTATTTATTTATTTATTTATTGGTGTTTAAGGTCACATACTTATGCACATTGGCTAATTATGATCGTGACAGTTTTACGGATGGAGGAATCCGGAGTACACGGAGAGAACCACCCAGCAACGACGAGCAAGTGCCAGCTTCCCAACATCGTAACTCCGCACTGCGGCACATGCAGGGTTAGATTGGTTGAAGACATGCGCACCATCGACGTGCAGTGCGCCTTAGTACACGGCGTTATCGTGCCCCCATGTGGACAATCGTGGTTACGTGGCTTCACGTTGCTTCACTTCGGTGATCTGACGAGAACCGGTTACCGCAACGCCACCGCCCCCTCCCCCTCCCCCTTTGAATAAATAATCTGTGCCTGTTAATTGAGCTTTCTCATTTGCCATGATGTTGAGTTTGAATTGTTTGCCGTTGTTTGGGCGACACTGGAGGATATAAATGTTTCTTCTTTAACTGGGGCAGATACTCCAGTCATGTTGAATAAATCATTTATATCGTTCATTCGTCTTTACCTCGGGTCTACCATAAGTCCATGGAAAGTGTTCCTGTCATGCTGTGCTCGAGTTACAATAAAGGACGTATAAGCGAGTTGTAATTCCCAGCCAAACCTCAATCATAACACTGTTACAGTTATTCAAGATTCTGATCCACTTCGCATTGTGCAAAAAGAAGTTCTTGTTCAGGGGCGGCGGAACCGGGGGAGGGGGGGGGGATGGGGGTGGCTGGGGCCAGGCCATGCATACATTTTAACAGAACCAATGACTGGTGAAACAAGGGACGGATCTAGAGCCTTCCCATATTTTCGCCAGCCATGTTTCTCTCGTACTAGTGTAAGGTTAGCGTGTTTAATGTTTGTCACAAACTGTGACTATCATACAGCTGGTTAAGCAGTGGCTTGGGTATGAACATCTTAACAATTTTTTAACGGCTCTGAAAGTGTGAAATCTTTCAAATACGCGTCCTGGAAAATTTCAAAATATCCGCTCAGATGCATGGAGATGGGGGTTTTGGGACCCTGGGATTTAAAATTTTCATACCGCGGTCTGAACCATGGTCGGCCCGTCATACCGACAACCATCGATCGCCCTAACCACCCCCCCCCCCCCACCCACCCCCAAACACACACACACTTTGAAATTCGTTACGACGCCCCTGTACTTTAAATCTCTTACATTAATATTGATAAATGCAAAACGTTTCTGAATAACTTTCATGTGGAAAAGCGACACATATATATTACGTTGCCTAAATGACTCCCATAGTAATAGTAAAAGTCGAAGTTATTGAAATTAACACCTCTTGAAGCAAATCACAAAATGAAACACAGTATACAGTATGCAGACGATATAATCATCACAGTTGGGCTTGAGAATAATGCAGAGACTCAAGATATGGATTGGAAAGCAAATGTAACTTCTAAGGCCTACTTGGCTATAATTTGCCAACCCCTTGTGAACTTCAAGTACGCCTGATCTTCCATGTTTTCTTGTGAAGAACCGTCCAAATTATGAGTACACGAGCTATAAGTTGCATTTGATACCCGCTCACACTCAGTTACGTGGGTTTGTTTAATGATTCTGGGATCGAAATCGGAGTATTTATTACAGTCACTCCAGGCTCTCAAGATATAGATTTTATTGAAGTATTTTTTTTTTATTTAACATCCCTATGTTAACCCCTGACCCAGTGTAACGCCAAAAACAAGCCAGCAATATTCACCATTCAATTTTCATTATTTTTACATTTTTGCTTTAAAAACATAACTAACAACTCCTCTTTGGAACGAGCTCATTAAGCTTATTCATTCCAAAAATGGGTCATAAGCTATGTTTTTCATGCAAAAAATAAAAAAAAAATAATTATTCAATTATTTTGCTTGCATGCGATGTCTGCTTTTGGTGTCGGGTAAAGGTTTAACTCTGGATATGTTCAACTGAGATCCTACCATAGCAGGCGAAGGGACCGCGTCAAGAATGAGGTAGCAACAAAACATGAAGAGTAATTATTGGAATGTCGTTCGAGAAGTGCCCCCCCCCCCCCCCCACACACACACACACCACCACCACCACCACCAAGCTGGACTTGAGATCCTAGAGGATTAGAGCCTCGCCGATTTTGATCGCGAAATGTGTATTTCAGGCGGAGGCCTTTTCATCGGTGCACGGACTGTACTTTGAAGGCGAGGGCTTCCTCTTACGAAAGTGGAAGATAAGGTCGATAGGTATCTCACTATGTGCGGACAAGCCACGCTAGTAACTAGCACTCTCTTTAGAAAATGATTTTCTTGAAATCAGAAAGCGCAGTTGGATGAGTTTTGAGAGTGGACAGTGCCCCCCCCCCCCCCCCCCAGCCCTCGATAAAGGAGTGTTTTGTACGCGAGCATCGCCCTCTTGTCGAAAATTTCAGCCGCCACCCTAAGACCGATAGCGGCTTCTCCCACCCATATAATTCATTTGGGTAAAAAAATAACCTCAAATCAACAGAGTTGAGTGAATTCGACTGGTTTCTGTACGACCCTCACCTCTCCTAGATGTAACGTGGACAGTGCTAAATAACCGCCCTGTAACCGACCCGACTTTTTCATTTATAGTAAATTTATCTATTTGTCAATGTAAAATGTATATATTCGCCCAGAATCATTATAACTGCAATAAGTGAGGTATGTGTATGCGTTGGTAGAGGGGTTATCTGTCAGTTTATACGCCTATACTGGCTGTAGGTGTAGATGGGAAGACACGCTCTCGTCACCGTGTGGGGTATCCTCGACACGGTATGGGGCATGTTGTCCAGATGGAATCTACTAGCCGACCAGTCTGCCAACTTAATCCCAAATCTGTGTGTGGTCAGGTTCTCCAGCAGGTACTTCCACAGACGACAACTTACCAGCTATATTGTTGGAAAATTTTTCGAACTTCACCCATTTTTAGGCATATTTTTATGATACCACCTCCAATTGGAATTTCTGAAGGGAAGTTAGCTTTCGTTTGCTAAAATGCATAAAACATATTCCCAGTTTTTATTTGCCATTTTACATTGGCCTAGCTCCACATCCCATCTATTTTTGCTCTTGTGGGACGTAAGTTCATACTGATTTTTGAAACTTTGTCACACACACATGTAAACGCGACTTTGTTTTGCCGCTGAACGAAGCTGGAGAAAACCACCGAGCTGCGGCGAGTAACTATTAGACTCTAACTTTTGAACCCGGTAGAAACGGAGTTGATAGTATCAGAAGACAAGTATTCTACCGCGTACTCTTGTGCTGTGTTCAGTAGTACACAATGACACTTAGAGCCTTACACATTGCAGACGATGAAATGGGGATTATCACCGTCTCGGCCTACTTTTAATCAAAACGAACCAAAATCATAATAATAATCATCATAAATTCACCATCCCCAACACAGTCCACACTCTCGTCCCCCCCCCCCCCCCCCCCCCCCCCCCCCGCCACGACAGGAATGAGATCCAGCCACCCATCCATCAAATCCACCTTTAGGTACCCGAGGAGATGGAGGAGGACAGGCCACCATACGACTTCCAGAACATGTCCTGGGATGAATTTACCAATCTTGCAGACGACTACTTGAGAACGGAATACGGCACAGTAAAAATCAACTCCATCGGCACAATGGAACAATATCAAGACAACTTAAGATCACATATGCCAGAAACCAGCACATGACCCTGAACTGTTTCACTAACAATTAAGATACCTTAAACAATGAAACCAGGATTTCAACCGCTGATCGTCCTCCAAATTCCTCATACTTTCCCCTCCTTCTGCACGCCCATGTACCACAAAATTAGGCAGCTGGGGAGGGTCGCAAGGAGCTTGCCCCACACTGTCCCACGTGCCTTCGGTGCACAAAAATTATTTGATCATTCGACATATCGTCCCCTGAATTCCAAAGTGTGCTTTGTGTCAATTGGCACAGAGGCCACATTGGAACTCAGGGGACGATATGTCGAATTTTGAATGCGAAGCTCTTCATGGAGACTTCGTGAGCTCAATTCAACTGACCCAACTTGCCCTTTTCGTTGTGACATAACACTGTTGCGTGACTGCAATTACCGGGATATTGATTTTCTATTGATAATTCGGATATTAAGTTTGTCATACGCACATACGAACAAATCTTTATTTACATCTGAATAGCTGCAATCCACTTTGATTTTCCGGGAATACGGGTTTTTTGTAGTTTTACGAAAATACTTCGAGAATCTCTTTCCCTGTCCAAAAAGAAGTCTGCGACGTTAGCTGAACTCGGTTTGCATGTACCGCGATCAACGATATTTGACTGCTATCACCGATACGTGTATCGTCAGGCAAAGTATCATGGTCTACCTGTGCATCAGTGTTTCCGTACACCTCCAGCCCCTTGTCCAAACGTGGCCTGAAATGCCATATTTTAATTTTTGGATTTGGTTCGTCCTTAAAAGGTTTTATTGAAATCTGAGCATCAAAGAAGTCCTTTCTTATTTCAAATCCCCTGAACTCTGGGTGTGTACGGCCAGAGTCGGGCCCGGCATGTTTTTATTCCAAAGGGCCCCCAATCGGGACAACACAAGCCAGTAAGGCTTTCAAAAGCACCACAGGCTCTCAACATATGGGTTTTATTGAAATATGGCCAAACAGAGGGCTTTTCTTATCTGACATTCTCACCCCCTGTGAACACAGGATGATTGCGACCCAACATGCTTTTCATCGAAGCAATCCTCAGTCATGAAAATAAATGTCACTTATAACTTTTAAGAAAACCTCAGACTTTCGATATGGGTTTTGATAGAATCCAGACAAAAGGCGGATTTTTCCTCTTTATCATTCCCATGTGAACTCTATATATGTTAAACCAGGGTCCGACCCGGTCTGGTTATCATGCATACCAGCTGCAATTATAATTTCCTGAATGGCTTGTTTCCTTTCAGACCACTCCAGTATGCTGGGGAGCTGACAGTCGCTCGCCGTTGCTCAGTGGTTCTCTCCTGTACTCCGATAAAACTGCCGTGGTCATGATTAGCCATGGTGCAGAAATGTGTGACCTTAAACACCAGTAAATACATACATCGCTCCCAGTTCTCCAAGTTATCGGTTTTATTGAAATCCTCGACGAAAAGTGGACATTTATTTTTATTTAACCCGCCTTCACACACCCCTCACCCCCCCCCCCCCCCCCCGCCCGTGTACTTCGGATGTGCTTAGCCAGGGTCCGATCAGGCCTCGTCTTCTTGCAGGCACCCAAGATATGGATTTATTGAATGCGCGGCCTAAAATCAAACTTTTTTTTATTTCACATTATCATGTGAACTACGGATGTAAATGAGCCCAACACAAAATACCAGTAGTCACTAGTGAACTCTGAGCCCCACCCCCCCGGACTCTCAAGAAGTAGGCTTTATTGAAATTCGCCTAAAAAGTGGAATTTTTCGAATTTTACCATCCCCTTGTGAACTTCCGAATTGTTCAACTGGTGTCCAACCCGACCTGCTTTTCATGTTAACTAGTTCAAATTCAAATTCGTGAATACACGACTCATTAATTGCCATTGAAACCACCACAGACTGCCATGTCATGGGGGTCTCAATGCAATTTTGGCGCAAAAGCTAACTATTCTTATTTGCCACCCTTTGTGGACATTTAATGTGTTCAACTGTGGACGGGACCTAAAAGCCGACTTCTCTTATTTGTCACCCCATGTGAACTCCGGATGTGTCTAACTAGGATCCACCCGCCCTGGATTTCCTTCGAACTAACCCAAATCATAAGAGCATATGTCGTTAGGAACCTTTGATACCGGACTCGGCTACCAAGATTAGGTTTTTCAGTGAAATCCAGACCTGAGACCGGAGTAATATTATTGGACAACAACTTGTGAACTCCAGATGTGTTAAGCCATGGTCTGACATGGCCTGGTGTTTAGGCAATCGAGGTCGAATCGTTACACGGGTCACTAGTTAAAGGACCATTCCCGGTTCTCGTAATACTGCGATGGTTGGGAAAGTTTTTATTGAGTGGGCCCCGTCGTGAGATACACTTCACAATGTTTCCAGTTAGAAGGCTTATCTGCACCTCCCAAACCATCGCAGACGAGGCCTCTCACCAAAAGAGTAGCTGGCTTTACTCAGGTAAGCACCCACCCCGCCGTCCCTCGCAAATATTTGGGCAGTGTATTTCAGGCATAGGCCCTATCAGTTGAAAACGCACAGAATATTGCAGAACGAGGACCTCCATTGCAAGACGACGACGACGTAGCGGTAACTAGGTCCCCATTCGAGCAAAGATGGACAGTTCAATGCACCCCCACACCCACAAAAACGAATCGCGCATTATAGGAGTGGGCCCTGTCGTCAAAAGCTTATCGGCAAAGTTTAGACGTGGCTCCCGATCAACAAATAGTGGAAAGTCCGACGGTGCCTTGTAGGGCGTGGTTCCAGTAGGTAAAAAGCTCACAGCTCATTACAAAACTATATTCTAAAATCAGTTGAGTTATTTATTGGTGTTTAAGGTCACATACTTATGCACGATGGCTAATCGTGACCGTTGCAGTTTTACAGATTTTGGAAGCTGGAGTAACCGAAGAGACCCATCGAGCATTGACGAGCAACTGTCAGCTTTTCAACTTTCCAACTTTTTACAGCGGTTAAAAACGTGCAGTACTTGACGTTATCGTGCGCCCATGTACGCAACCAGGATAAAGTGCCTTGCCCAAGGACACAGCGCGGGTCGTCCCGGACGGGGATCGAACTCGGGACCTCTACCATGGAAGACCAACGGTGATCCACTGTGCCAAACGTCGCCGTGATCCTTCAGTTTGATCAAACTCGACTCTGATGTTCTATCTATTGTTGTAAGCTGAAAATCAGGTGATAGAAACACGTATTTTGTAATTAATCCCTTCGACTCAATCAGCGAGCGTCATTGTATTATTAAGCAGAGCAGACGATTAGCCAGTAAATCGCGTATTGTTGTTCTCAGTAAATGACTATGGCGCTTTGAATAAATAATATTTATTTATTTATTGGTGTTTAAGGTCACATACTTATGCACGATGGTTAATCATGATCGTGACAGTTTTACGGGTGGTGGAAGCCGAAGTTCCCGGAGAGAACCACCGAGCAACGACGAGCAGCTGCCAGCTCTCCAACATCGTAACTCTGAACTCTGCACCGCGGCACAGCCAAGGTTAGATTGGTTGAAGACATGCACACCTTCGACGTGCAGTACGCCTTAGTCCACAGCGTCATCGTGCCCCCATGTAGGCAATCGGGGCTAAGTGCCTTGCCCAATGACACAACGCGGGAGAGCGAAGCAGTCGCTGAAATGGTTACCCGTCAAACTACTAACCGCGATCGACGTTGCTTAACAGCTGCCAGCTCCCCGACATCGTAACTCAGCACTGCAGCACAGGCAGGGTTAGATTAATTGAACACATGCGCACTATCGACGTGCAGTACGCCTTTGTGCACGGCGTCATCGTGCCCCCATGTGGACCATCGGGGTTAAGTGCCTTGTCCAAGGACACAACACGGGAGTCCGAATCGATCGCTCAGACGGTTACCCATCTGAGGACTAACGGGCTCGACGTGGCTTAACTTCGGTGACCTGACGAGAACCAATTACCGCAACGCCACCCCCCCCCCCCCCCCCCCCTTGAATAAATAATCTGTGCCTGTTAATTGAGCTTTCCCATTTGCCATGATGTTGAGTTTAATTTGTTTACCGTTGTTTGGGCCACACTGGAGGATATAAATGTTTCTTCTTTAACTGGCAGATACTCCAGTCATGTAAAATAAATCATTTATATCGTTCATTCGTCTTTACTTCAGGTCTACCATAAGTCCATAGAAAGTGTTCCTGTCATGCTGTGCTAGAGTTACATTAAATGCCGTATAAACGAGTTGTAATTCCAAGCCAAACCCCAATCATAACACTGTAAGAGTTATTCAAGATTCTGACTTCTGAAAGTATGAAATCTTTCAAACGCGTCTCCCGAGAAATCTCAAACTATCTGCTCAGATGCATGGGGGTGTTTGGGGGCTCTGGAATTTAAAATGTTCGTAACGAGGGCTGAAACATGGTCGGTCCGTCGTACCCACCCCTACCCCCTGAACACACCTTGAAAATCGTTACGACGCCCCTGTTCTTTAAATCTTGTATATTAATATTGATAAAATGCAAAACGTTTCTAAATAACCTTCATATGGAAAAGCGACACACATATATCACGTTGCCTAAATGACTCCCATAGTAGTAGTAGAAGTCGAAGAAGTTATTTGAAATTAACATCTCTTGAAGCAGATCGCAGAATGAAACACAGTACAGACGATATAATATAACCATCACAGTTGGCCTTGAGAATAATGCAGACACACATGATATGTATTGGAAAGCAAAAGTAACTTCTAAGGCCGGCTTGGCTATAATTTGCCAACCCCTTGTGAACTTCAAACACGCCTGATCTGCCCTATTTTCTTGCGAAGAACCGTCCAAATTTTGAGTACACGAGCTATGAGTTGCATTTGATACCCCCTCACACTCAGTTAAGTGGGCTTTTTTAATGACCCTGGGACCGAAATCTGACTATTCATTACGGACACTTCAGGCTCTCAAGATATAGATTTTATTGAAGTATGAGTCTAAAATCGGATTTTCTTATGTAACATCCCTATGTTAACCCCTGACCCAGCGTAACGCCAAAAACTAGCCAGCAATATTCACCATTCAATTTTCATTATTTTTACATTTTTGATTTTAAAAACCTAACTTACGACTCCTCTTTGGAACGAGCTCATTTTAAGCTTATTCCTTCCAATGATGGGTCATAAGCTATGTTTTACATGCAAAAAATGGAAAAAAGAATTATTCAATACTTCTGCTTGCATGTGATGTCTGCTTTCGGTGTCAGGTAAAGGGTTTACTCCGGATGTGTTCACCTCAGAGCCTACCTATTGTAGCAGGCGAAGCGACCGCGTCATGAATGAGATAGCAACAGAACAGGAAGAGTAATTATTGGAGTGTCGTTCGAGAAGTGCCCCTCCCCCATCAAGCTGAACTTGAGCGCATGGAGGATTAGAGCCTCGCCGATTTTGATCGCGAAATGTGGATTTCAGGCGAGGGCCTTTTCATCGGTGTACGGACTGTACTTTGAAGGCGATGGCTTCTTCTTACAAAAGTGGCAGATAAGGTCGAGATGTAGCTCACTGTGTACGGACAAGCCACGCTGGTAACTAGGACTCTCTTCAGATGATGTTTTTGAACACAGAAAGCGCAACTGGATGAGTTTTTGAGGGTGGACAGTGACCCCCAGCCCTCGATAAAATGCTGAGTGCTTTATACGAAACTTTCAGCCGCCTCCCCAAGATCGAAAACGGCTCCCACGCCCATATAACCCCCCCCCCCCACACACACACACACACACACAGCCACCACACACACACACACACACACACACACACACGCATATATACTCGGTAAGAGCGATTGTCTTTGAAGGTAATTTAAATGCCCCCTCCCTCCCCATTCGATAAAAACAGTTTTATGTGAATAGCAAGATGCACTCCTCCCTCCGCTCATCGTTATAACACGATGTTTTGCAGACGAGAGCCTGCCTCATCATAAACGGACGGCGTGGATGATGTTAATGTTATCGGGAGAGTGACCGGCAATTTGAGCCTCCTCTCTGGTAAAAGCGGACGTGCATCTCACGACGTGGCCCACTGAATAAAAACCTTCCAAACATTGCAGGTGAGGCGTCTCGTCAAAAAAGTCGAAAGTAGCCGGCTAAACTCGGATAAGACCCCCCCCCCCCCCCGCCCCCTCGAAAAATGGACACTTTATCCCAGGCATAGGACCTCACGGTAAAAAGCACACTGCACATTGCAGAACGAGGACCCTCCTCCTCCTTCATAAGACGTGTACGGTGCAGTGGAGACTAGGTCCCCATCCGATAAAAGGCGGACAGTTGAATGCATGCACCCCCCCCCCCCCCCCACACACGCCCATAAAAACGAACCAAGCATCACAGGTGAGAGCTCTCCCGTAAAAGGCGGATCGGAACAGTTCAGACGTGGCTCCCGCTCGACAAGTAGTGGACTGTCCGACGGTGTCTTACTGGACGAGGTTTCGTTAAGTAAAAAGCTCACAGCCCATTGCAGAATTATACACTAAAATCATTTGGGTTAAAAATTTCCTTTCCCCAAATCAACAGAGTTGAGTGAGTTCGACTCGTTCCGTACGACCCCCAGCTCTCCTAGCTGTAACGCGGAAGTGCTACAATAAGTGAGGTATGTGTATGCGTGGTTAGAGGGGTTATCTGTCAGTTCATACGCCCATACTGGCTGAAGGTGCAGATGGGAAGACACACTCTATTCACTGTGTGGGGTATCCTCGACGCGGTATGTTGGCCAGATTGAATTCACTCGTCGACCTGTGCATGGTCAGGTTCTCTAGCTGGTGCTTCCATAGATGACTACTTACCTGCTATATTGTGGGAAATGTTTTTTTAAAATTCACCCATTTTTAGGCATATTTTTCTTGATACCACTTCCAGTTGGAATTGCTGAAGGGACGTTAGCTTACGTTTGCTAAAATGCATAGAACATATTTCCAATTTTTATTTGCCATTTTACATGGGCCTAGCACCACATCCCATCTATTTTTGATCTAGTGGATCGTAAGTTCATACTGATTTTTGAAACTTTGTCACTCATACACACATGAAACGCGAGCTTGTTTTGCCGGTGAACGAAGTCGGAGAAAACCACCGAGCTGCGGCGAGTAACTATTAGACTCTTAACTTGTATGGACCTCCCATTGTTGTGTGTGTGTGGGGGGAAGGGCTACTCCCAATCCCCACCCCGCCAATTGGAGGGCCATACTCATCACACCCCAGGCCTACGTTATTTCCTCCCATTGGTGGGTTTCGGGAAGGGGTCTACCCGAGAAAATTTTGAAAATACTCTCAGAGTGAATCTGGGCGCCTCTGGTGCTTTAATTTTCCCATTTTGAGTGGGACACTAAATTTAAGGGGTAGGGGCAGACCTGAGAATTTATTGGCATCTGGGGGTAACAGTGGACCTTTCGTATTTGCCATACCCTTTGAACTCCGGGTAATTATGGCCAACCAGCGTCTGATGCGACCTTGTATTCCTTGATCCGAGCCGAAATCAGTGAATCATTAGTAACCGCTGAGACCACACCAGACTTTCAGATATTGTTTCTTATTGGAATCCGGTTCGAAAAAATGGTTTTCTTTGTAAGCTATCTCTTGAGAACTCCGGGTGGGTTCCACCAGGGTCCGTCCCGGTCCACTTTTCATCAGAAGGAGCTCAAATCATGATAATAATCATCATGATTGCAGTATCCCCAACACAGTCCACACTCTCGCCCCCGCCCCACCCCTTTGCATCACACAGGACAGAAGGCGGGAAGAAGGTCGACGAGATGGAAGTTAACCGACTTAAACCTGGATCACCTACCGGTTCTGATCAATCCAACCACCCATCCCTCAAATCCACTTTTTAGGTACCCGAGGAGATGGAGGAGGACAGACCACCATACGACTTCCAGAACATGTCCTGGGATGAATTTACCAACCTTACGGACGACTGCTTGAGAACGGAAACGGCTCAGTAAAAATCAACTCCATCGGCACAATGAAACAATATCAAGACAACTTAAGATCACATATGCCAGAAACCAGCACATGACCCTGAACTGTTTCAATAACAAATAAGATACCATAAAAAACGAAACCAGAATTTCAACCGCGGATCTTCCTCCAAATTCTTCATACTTTCCCCTCCTTCTCCACGCCCATGTACCACAAAAGTAGGCAGCTGTGGAGGGTCTCAAGGAGCGTGCCCCACACCGTCCTTACGTGCCTTTGGCGCACAGAAATCATTTGATCATACCGTCCCCTGAATTCCAAAGTGTTCTGTGTGTCACTTCTCACAAAGAACACATTGGAACTCGGGGGACGATATATCGAATTTAGAATGTGAATCTCTATTACACGGAGACTCCGTGAGCTCAATTCAACGGACCCAACTTGCCCTTTTCGTTGTAACAAACAACTGTTGCGTGACTGCGTTCGCAATTACCTGGATATTGATTTTCTTTTGATAATTCGGATATTACGTTTGTCACGCGCACATATAAACAAATCTTTATTTACATTTGAATAGCTGCAATCCACTTCGATTTTACGGGAATACGGGAATATTGTGGTTTTACGAAAATATTACGAGAATCTGATTCCCTGTCCAAAAAGAAGTCTGTGACCTCAGCTGAACTCGGTTTGCATGTATCGCGATCAACGGTATTTGACTGTTATCACCGATGCGTGTATCGTCAGACGAAGTATCGCGATCCACCTGTGCATTAGTGTTTCCTTACACCTCTTGTCCGTTGTCCAAACATGACCTGAAATGCCATATTTTAATTTTTTGGTTTGGTTCGTCCTTAAAAGGTTTTATCGAAATCTGGGCATCAAAGAAGTCCTTTCTTATTTCAAATCCCCTGAACTCCGGGTGTGTACGGCCAGTCTCTGACCCGGCATGTTATTATTCCAAAGAGCCCCAATCGGGACAACACAAGCCAGCAAGACTTTCACGGGCACATCAGGCTCTCAACATATGGGTTTTATTGAAATATGGCCAAACAGAGGGCTTTTCTTATTTGGCATTCTCACCCCCTGTGAACATAGGATGATTCCGACCTAGCATGCTTTTTCATCGAAGCAATCCTCAATCATGAAAATACATGTCACTTATAACTTTTAAGAAAACCCCAGACTTTCGATATGGGTTTTGATAAAATTCGACCAAAAAGCGGATTTTTTCCGATTTATCATTCCCATGTGAACTCTAGATATGTTAAACCATTGTCTGACCCGGCCTGGTTATCATGGGTACCAGCTGAAATTGTAATTTCGTGAATGGTTTGTTACCTTTCAGACCACTCCAGACACACAAGATATGAATGAATTGAAATCTGAGCCTACAAAACAGATTTTCTTATACCCCTGCAAACTTAAGATGTGTTTTTCAAGAGCTGATTCGACCTGGGTTTTTTCAACCAAGCTAACGAATCATAATGACTCGGGTACTTAGTTGCCTTTGAGATCATTCCCAGTTCTCCAAGATATCGGTTTTATTGAAATCCTGGTCGAAAAGTGGACATTTATTTTTATTTTTCCCGCCTTCACCCCCCTTCCAACCCCCCCCCCCCCCCCACCCTATGTATTACGGATATGCTTAACTAGGGTCCGATCAGACCTCGTTTTCATGCAGGCACCCAAGATATAGATTTATTGAACTCGCGGCCTAAAATCACACTTGTTTATTTCACATTGTCATGTGAACTACGGATGTAAATGTGCCCAACATAAAATAACAGTAGTCACTACTGAATTCTGAGCCCTCTCAAGAAGTTGGCTTTATTGAAATTCGTCTAAAAGTGGAATCTTTTGAATTTTGCCGCCCCTGTGTGAACTTCCGAATTGTTCAACAAGTGTCCGACCCGACCTGCTTTTCATCTCAACTGGTTCAAATTATGAATACACGAGTCATTAATTGCCCTTGAAACCACCAAATGCTGCCATGCAATGGGGTCTCAATGCAATCTGGGCCCAAAAGCTAGACATTTAATGCGCTCAACTGTGGGCGGGACCTAAAAGCGGACTTCTCTTATTTGTTATCCCCCGTGAACTCCGGATCTGTCTAACCGCCCTGGATTTCTTGCGAACTAACCGAAATCACAAGAGCATATGTCGTTAGGAACCTTTGATACCGGACTCGGCTACCAAGATTAGATTTTTTATTGAAATCCAGGCCTGAGACCAGAGTAATATTATTGAACAACAACTTGTGAACTCCAGATGTGTTAATCCATGGTCTGACATGGCCTGGTGTTTAGGCAATCGAGGTCGAATCGTAACACGGGCCACTAGTTAAACGACCATTCCCGGTTCTGGTAATTCTTCGATGGTTGGGAAAGTTTTTATTGAATGTGCCCCGTCGTGAGATACACTTCACAATGTTTCCAAGTAGAAGGCTTATCAGCACCTTTCAAACCATCTCAAGGTCTCTCTCCACAAGAGTAGCTGGCGTTACTTGGATAAACACCCCCCCCCCCCCCCCTCCCGCCGTCCCTCGCAAAAATATGGACAGTGTATTTCAGGCATTGGCCCTATCGGTTGAAAGCGCACAGAATATTGTAGAACGAGGACCTTCATTGCAAGACGAGGACGACGTAGAGGTAACTAAGTCCCCATCCGAGCAAAGATGGACAGTTCAATGCACGCAACCTCTCCATCTTACCCCCCCCCCCCCCCCCCCCCCCCGCCCATAAAAAAAACGAATCACGCATTATAGGAGTGGGCTCTGTCATCAAAAGCTGACAGGCACAGTTTAGATGCGACTCTCGCTCGACAAATAGCGGAAAGTCTGACGGTGCCTTGTAGGGCGGGGGTTCAAGTAGGTAAAAAGCTCACAGCTCATTACAAAACTATATTCTGAATACAGTTGAGTTTTTTATTTATTTTGGTGTTTAAGATCACATGCTTATGCACGATACCTAATCGTGGCAGTTTTACAAGTGGAGGAAGCTGGAGTAACCGGAGAGAACCACCGAGCATCGACGAGCAATTGTCAGCTCCTCAACATTCCAACTCTGTTCAAGCTCCGCCCAGACAAGGTTACAGCGATTGAAAACATGTGCAATACGCCTGAGTACTTGGCGTTATTGTGCGGCCATGTAGGGAACCGGGATAAAGTGCCTTGCCCAAGAACACAACGCGGGTCGTCCCGGACGATGATCGAACTCGGGACCTCTACCATGGAAGTCCAACAATCTACCACTGTGCCGTTGCGACCCAACAGTTGTGTTAAAAATTAACCCAAATCAACGGGGTTGAGTGAATATGACCCGATTGTGTAGGACCCCCCCTCCCACCACACACACACTTTCTTGCTATAATGTGGACAGTGCTAATTAACCACCCTTTAACCTACCAGGCTTCTTCATTTATAATAAATTTCTCTGATATTGTAAAATATAAAGTTTCGTCCAATATCATTAACTACACAAAACGTTCTTCATTTAATCTCAATGTCAACAAGGAAAAATGTTGGTGTGTTTGAGTGATTGTGTATGTACCTGGGTCGAGTGGTTATCTGCCGGTTCACAAACCTATACTGACTATAGGTGTAGATTGAAGGGGACACTCTCTTCACTGAGTGGAGGATCCTGGTGTACTATGGGGTACGTTGGTCAGATGGAATCTACTCGCCGACCAGTTTGTCAACTGAATCCAAAATCTGAGTGCTATCAGGTCCTCCAGCAGGTACTTCCACAGATGACTACTTACCAGCTATATTTTTGGAACATTTTTCGAACATCACCCATTTTTATGCATATTTTTCATGATACCACTTTCAGTTGGAACTGAAGTTAGCTAATGTTTGCTAAAATGCATAAAACATATTTCCAATTTTTATTACCCTTTTACATTGGCCTAGCACCACATCCCATTTATTTTTGCTCTTGTGGATCGTAAGTTCATACTGATTTTTGAAACTTTGTCACTCATACACACTTGTAAACGCGACTTTGTTTTGCCTACGAACGAAGCCGGAGAAAACCACCGAGCTTCGGTGAGTAACTATTAGACTCTAACTTTTGAACCCGGTAGAAACGGAGTTGATAGTGTTAGAAGACAAGTATTCTACCGCGTACTGTTGTGCTGTGTTCAGTAGTAAACAATGACACCAAGAGCATTGTCTAAGGACACATTGCAGACGATGAATGGGGATCATGATCGAAAACGACGCCGTGATCCTTCAGTTTGATCAATAAACCATTGTGTTCCGCTTTTTCAACGCTGATGTTCTAGCTGTAACAGTTATCCGAGATTCTGATCCGCTTCGAATTGTGCAAAAAGAAGTTCAGAGACGGCTGAACCGGGGGGGGGGGGGGGACAGCCCCCCCCCCCCCCCCCCCCCCACACACACACACACACACTTTTTTGCCGGGTCATGTGTTTTGTTGTATGCATATGTTTTAACACAAACAATGCCTGGTGAAACACGGGGCGGATCCAGAGCCTCCCCCATATTTTAGCCAGCTATGTTTCTCTCGTACTGGTGTAAGGTTAGCGTGTTTGATGTTTGTCAGAATTGTGACTATCATACAGCTGGTTAAGCAGTGGCATAGGTCTGAAAATCTCGTAAAATTGTTTAGGGCTCTCAAAGTGTGAAATCATTCAAATACGCCTCCTGAAAAATCTCCAAATATCCGCTCAGATGCATGGAAATGGGGGTTTTGGGACACTGGAATTTAAATTTTTGTACCGCGGCCCGTTTTACCGACGACCATCGATCGCCCTATCCAGCCCCCAACCCCACTTTGAAAATCGTTCCGGCGCCCTTGTTCTTTAAATCTCGCATATTAATATTGATAAAATACAAAACGTTGTTTCAATGACCTTCACATGGAAAAGCGAACATATATATTACGTTGCCTAAATGACTCCTATATTAGTAGTAGAAGACGAAGAAGTTATTGAAATTAACATCTCTTGAGGCAGATCGCAGAATGAAACAGTACACTTGACCTAAAGAGCAATGCAGACACTCAAGATATGGAATGGAAAGAAAATGTAGATTCTATAAGGCCGACTTGGCTATAATTTGCCAATCCCTTATGAACTTCAAATACGCCTGATCTGTCCTCTTTTCTCGTGAAGAATTACACGAGCTATAAGCTGCATTTGATACCCCCTCACACTCAGTTAAGCGGTTTTTTTTAATGACCCTGGGACCGAAATCTGACTATTCATTACGGACACTTCAGGCTCTCAAGATATAGATTTTATTGAAGTATGAGCCCAAAATCAGATTTTCTTATGTTGCATCCCCATGTTAAACCCCTGACCCAGCGTAACGCCAAAAACAAGCCAGCAATATTCACAAAAATCACCATTCAGTTTTCATTATTTTTACATTTTTTGTTTTAAAAACATAACTTACGACTCCTCTTAGGAACAACCTCATTAAGTTTATTCATTCAAATGATGGGTCATAAGCTATGTTTTCATGCAAAAAATAAAACAAATAATTATTCAATAATTTTGCTTGCTTGTGATGTCTGCTTTTGGTGTCAGGTAAAGGGTTAACTCCTGATATGTTCAGCTTAGATCCTACCCACCGAAGCAGGCGAAGGGATCGCGTCAAGAATGAGGTAGCAACAAAACATGAAGAGTAAATATTGGCGTGTCATTCGAGAAGTGCCCCCCCCCCCCCCCCCACACACACACATACAAGCTGAACTTGAGCGCATGGAGGATTAGAGCTTCGCCGATTTTGATCGCGAACTGTGCATTTCTCCCAACATGTATACTCGGTAAAAGCGATTGTGTCTTTGAAGGTAATTTAAATGCACCCCCCCCCCCCCTATTCGATAAGAACAGTTGTTGTGAATAGCAAGATGCACCCCTCCCTCCCCTCCCTGTTATAACACAATGTTTTGCAGACGGGAGCCTCCCTGATCAAAACGGGCGGCGTGGATGATGTTAATGACATCGGAAGAGTGACCGGCAATTTGAGCCTGCTCTCTGGTAAAAGCGGACGTGCATCTGAGGACGAGGCCCACTGAATAAAAACCTTCCAAACCATTGCAGGTGAGGCGTCTCGTCAAAAAAGGTCGAAAGTAGCCGGCTTAACTCGGATAAGACCACCTCGAAAAAATGGAGACTGTGTTTCAGGCATAGAACCTCACCATAAAAAGCACACTGCACATTGCAGAACGAGCCCCCACCCCCTCCCCTTTCCGTTATAAGACGTGGACGGTGCAGTGAAGACGAGGTCCCCGTCCGATAAAAGTAAAACAGTTGAATGCATGCATTCCCCCCCCCCCCCCCCCCCCCCCCCCCACACACACACACATACACGCATATGTATTCGGTAAAAGCGATTGAGTCTTTGAAGGTAATTTAAATGCACCCCCCCCCCCCACACATTCGATAAGAACAGTTGTTGTGAATAAAAAGAAGATGCCCCCCCCCCCCCTCTTTATAACACGATGTTTTGCAGACGAGAGCTTCCCTCATCAAAAACGGTCGGCGTGGATGATGTTAATGTTATCGGGAGAGTGACCGGCAATTTGAGCTCCTCTCTTGTAAAAGCGGACGTGTATCTTACGACGAGGCCCACTGAATAAAAACCTTCCAAACCATTGCAGGTGAGGCATATCGTCAAAAAAGGTCGAAAGTAGCCTGCTTAACTCGGATAAGACCCCCCCCCCCCCCCCCCAAAAAAAAAAAAAAAAAAAAAAATATGGCCACTATTTTTCAGGCATAGAACCTCACAATAAAAAGCACACTGCACATTGTAGAACGAAAACCTCCCCTCCCATTCAGAAGACGTGGACGGTGCAGTGAAGACAAGGTCCCCATCCAATAAAAGTCGGACAATTGAATGCATGCACCCCTTCCCCCTCCCCTCACGCCCATGAAAACGAACCACGCATCACAGGTGAGAGGCCTCCCGTCAAATTATTCGTAGTGATCGCTTTTGCATGTTCATGACTTTCTTAGTGGCCCTGGAACTACCCCATATCTGGACTTCGTATAACAATTGGCTGTGTATTAAGGCGTAGTATAGTGTTTTCATGGCCCCATGGGGGAGAATCCTCTTGACTTTAAGACTATAGTTCGCGAGTGCTATTTTGGATTAGGAAGGGATTTCATTGCAAAATTCTAGCATGGCTCAGTATAATGTCTAAATGAAAACGTCGTATTTTAGCCGTGACGGCCGCACAAGCCGCTAACCTAGTTTTATTTAGCACAGCCTACAGTTCATATTTATGAAGCGATTTCATTGTAACGTAGAAGGATAACTCGATATGATATCTAGGTGAGACTGCCCTATTTTGTTCACTATAGTTCAGCCGTTACAGCCGCCTGGTCATGTGATCCAGATTAATTTAGCACTGTTTGTTTGAAGGGATTTCATTGTAACTTGGTAGGATAATTTGGTATGATATCTAGATGAGACTCTCCTATTTTGGTCGTAATCGGCCAACCTTGACCGCCGAGCTGTCGCGTTACCTAGATTCCTTAAGCAAAGTCTACGAGTAATATTTATGAAGGGATTTCATTGTAACTTGGTAGGATAACTCGTTTTGGAATAAGTTGACAGTAATTTAGTAATTTTGGTAGACATACATTAACAGTGAGGGCCACGTTAACCCAGGCCTCACTTCTTTAACATAGTCTAAACCACAAATTATTCTTATTGAAAACATAGCATATCGGGAACAGAAATTAACACATTCACAACTATCATTGTCGTATTTCATAATTCTTTCATAAACATTCAATATTATCCTTTTCACCAAACACTACACACAGCCAAGCTAAGCTAAGCTACAGTGTTATTGACACTTTCATTTGAACCATTGACACACATACATACACACAAACGCGATTGGTTTGCTGGTTAACGCAGCCGGAGAAAACCGCCGAGCTGTGTTAAGTAACTATTAGACTCTCCAACATTTTAAACCCTGTAAAAACCGGACTGACAGTATCAGAAACCAATTATACACCCGCGTGTGCTGTGTTCATTTGTACACAATGGTACCACACACCACATGGGAAAAAGACACAAAGAACATTGTCTAAGAACACATGACAGATGACGAATGAGGATCATGGTCGAACCTTCACCGTGATCTTTCAATTTGAAAATCACTGTGCTGATTAATGAACCATTGCGATTCTCAAACTCGACTCTGAAGTTCTGTTTGTGACAGATATTCAAGATTCTGATCCACTTCGTTGAAAAAAAAACCAAATACTTGTTGCTTAGATGCAGTCTATTTAATATTGATAAAATGCAAAACGTTTTGTGAATGACTTTGATGTATAGAAAGCGAAAATACATATAACGTTGCCCAAATGACTCCCATGTGATAAAAATACATATACAGCACGTTGCCCAAATGACGTTAAACAGGGTTGAAACTCTGCCTGATTTTCACCCAAATGAGTCAAAATCACGACAAACATGTTATTAGTTGCTTGCTATTTTAGGCCACTCTATGATCTAAAGATGTGGTCATTTTTGAAATCAGGCCAAAATGCATATTTTTTTTATTTTCTATCCTCTTGTGAATTGGGAATGGATTCAACCAGAGGCCAACGCGGATTAGCTTTCTTGCCAACGACCACAAATCATGTTAACGTGAATCATTACTTATCTTTGAGACAACTACAGGATCTCAAGTTAAGGATTTTATTGAAATCTGGGACTGAAATGGATCCTTTCCTTGTTTGCCACCCCTGTGTACCCCAGATGTGTTCATTTATGATCCGACTCGCCGTGGTTTTCATACAATTTACTTGACAACACAAGTAATTAGCACCCTTGAGACCACTCCCGGTTCTAAAGATTATAGGCTTTTTATTGAAAGCTGGGCCTGAAATGGGATTATTCTAATTTGCCATCCACTTACCAATACCGAATGTATTACGCCAGGGTCGGAATGGGTCTGTTTTCATACAAACAAACCCAGATTATGACAACGTCGATCATTATTTTTATTTCGAGCCCCAAATCGGCCTTTTCTCACGTGTCATACCATTGCAAACTCTGGATGTGTACAAGCCGCGTCCGAGCATGTCTGGTTTTCATCCAACTGAACCCGCCTCAATGACAAGACGAGTCATTGTAGTTTTTGCCAGCACTGCTGACTCTCAAGATATGGGTTTAATTGGAATGTAAACCATGGCTAAGGCGGACATGGCTATAATTTGCCACAGTCCAAATTATGAATACACATGTCATACCTTACATCTGAGACCCTTTCGCACCGAGATAAGTGTCTATTCTATAGGGGCATTCCAGACTCTAAAGATAAAGATTTTTTTTAAATCAGAGCGTAAAATCGAACGGTTCTTATTTAACATCCCCATGATGTTAACTCCGGATATGTTCAATTGGAATCCTACTCACCATAGCAGGCGAAGGGACAGTGTCAAAAATGCGATAGCAGGAAAACGGGAGAATTGGAGTGTCGTTCGAGAACTTTAGCGAATGGAGGACGAGAGCTTCACCGATTTTGACCACGAACTGTGCATTTTAGGTGAGGGCCTTTTCATCAGAACACGGACCGTACTTTCAGGCGAGGGCTTCTTCTTAACAAAGTGAAATGTAAGGTCGATAGGTAGCTAACCACGAGCGGTAAAGCCACGGTAGTAACTAGTACTTTCTTCAGAAGATGAGTATTTTACAAGCAGTGAACGCAGTTGAATGAGTTTTTGAGAGTGGACAGTGCTCTCAGCCCTCGTTAGAATGCGGAGTACTTTGTACATAGTCGGTACAAGCGATCTTTTATTTGAAGGTAATTAAACGCCCCCCCCCCCCCCCACCACAATCGTTGAAGTGAAAAGTGAAAACAGTTGGTGGATAGAAAAAAGCACCACCCCTCCTCGTTCTAACACGATGCTTTGCAAACGAGGGCATCTCTCTTCAAAAACGGACGGCGTATTTGACGTTATTGGGACAGTGACTAGCAGATGAGCTTCCCCTCTGGTAAAAGCGGACCTCCATCTCTCGACGAGGCCCATTGACAAAAACCTTCCAAACCATCGTAGATGAGGCTTCTCGTATAAAAGAAAGGTCGAATGTAGCTGGCTTTCCTCGGATAAGCACCCCCCCCCCCCCTCCTCCGCCCTCCTTCCTCGCACAAATATGGGCACTGTGTACATTCAGTCATAGGTCCTCTCTGTAAAAAGCACACGACACACTACAGAACGAGGACCCCTTTATAAGACGTGGACAGTGCAGTGGAGACGCGGACAGAGTTGAATGCATGCAAATACCTCCCATCCCCTCAGCCCATAAAAACGAACCACGCATTACAGGAGAGGACCCTGCCATCAAAAGCGGATCGATACAGTTCTAACTTCCCTCCCTCTCGACAAATAGTGGACTGTCCGAAAGCGTTTTGTAAGACGCGATTCCGTTAGGTAAAAAGCCCACGGGTCATTGCAAAATTACACTCTAAAATCAATTGGGTTAAAAATTAATCCACAATCAACTGTGTTGAGTGAATATGGCGCGTTTCTGTACGACCTCACTCTTCCTGATGTAACGTGGACAATGCTAACTAACCACCCTGTACCAGAACAGATTTCTTCATTTATAATAAATTAAATTTCTCTGTTTCTTATTGTAAAATAAAAAGTTTCGTCCAATATCATTAAGTAAAATAATTTCTTCATTTCTCAAGGTAAACAAGGAAAAAGGTTGGTGTGTTTGAGTGAGGGTATGTGTATGCTTGGGTGTGTTGGGGGGGGGGGGGGTGAGGTATCTGTCAGTTCATAAACCTATACTGACTGTAAGTGTAGATGTGAATTCACACTCTCTTCACTGAGTGGTGTATCCTCGACGCGGTATGAGACACGTTGACCAGATGAAATCAACTCGCCGACCAGTCTGCCAATTTAAACCCAAATCAATGTGTGAGCAAGTTCCCCGGCAGGTACTTTGACAGGTGTCTACACTTATCGGTTATATTGTGGGAAATATTTCGAGCACCACCTATCTTTAGCCATATTTTTCATGATTCTACTTTCAGTAGGAATTAATGAAGAGATGATAGCTTACGTTTGCTAAACTGCATAAAATATTTTTTGCCCTTTTACTTTGCCCTAGCACCACATCCTATCTATATTTGTTCTAGTGGATTGTTCGTTCATACTGCTTTTTAACTTAACTTGACAATGTCAAGATAAGCTATTGCCACCACGCGCACGGAATCCAGTCTGTCTGTTCAGATTTCCTTTAGCACAGGAAACAACTCGTAGTTCTTGTCCGATCAGAACGAAATTTCATATGCGGGTTCACGGTCATGTCTGGAAGAGACTTTCTTCTTTTGGTGGCGATCAGGCAGACTTGTCAAATGCCCAAGCCTGCAACCCGTAAACGTTTAGTACAGTCTAAAGATCGTATTTATGAAGGGATTTCATCGTAACTCGGTAAAAAAAAATTCCATGTAATGTCTTGACGACAATGTCCGATTTTGGTCGCAATCGATGAACCCTGACGGCTTCGCGGATCCGAAGCCCGAAAACCTTCAACATAGTCTAAAGGTTGTATTTATGAAGGGGTTTCGTTGAATCTTTTAGGATGACTACGTCTGATGTCTAGAAGAGAACGCGCCTTTGTGGTCGCGATCGGTCTACCATGATGGCTACGCGGGCTCGAAGCACGAAAATCTTTACCACACTCTACAGGTGGTATTTTTGAAGGGATTTGATTTTAACATCGCAGGATGACTCTTAAAAAAACTGGATGAGAACGTCCTTTTTGGTTGGGTTCAGTCAACCGTGTCAGTCGCAGGGGCTCATTACCTAGATTCCTTTAGCCCAGTCAGATTGCATTTACGAAGGGATTTTCGATGCAAAATTGTGGAATGATCAGTATAATGTCTGGATGAGAACATCCTATTTTGGCTGTGATCGATCAGCCGTGACGGCACACAGACCTATGACGTAGATTTGTTTAGCACAGCCCACAGTTCATATTCAAGAAGCGATTTCATTTTAACTTGGACAGATAACTCGGTATAATGTTTACATGAGTCTGCTCTGTGTTGGTCAGGATCGTTCAGCTTTTATCGTCGCCTGGTCACTTGATCTAGATTCCTTTAGTACTGTCTACAGGTTGTTTTTTATGAAGGCATTCCACTGCAAGTTGGTAGGATAACATGGTACGATCTCTTAGTTAGACTTTCCTATTTTGGTCATGATCGTCCACCCATGACCACCGAGCTGTCGCGTGAACTAGGTTCCTTTAGCAACGTCTTCGAGTTATATTTAACAAGGGATTACATTGCAACTTGGTAAGATGGCTTGTTTTGGAATAAGTTTGCTGAAACTTGGTAAGTTTGGTCGCCATACATTAACTGTGAGTGCCAGGACTCACTTCTTTAGTGCAGTCTAAACTTCAAATTATTCTTATTGAAAACATAGCAAACAGGGAACAGAAATTAACATATTCTCAATTATCAAACTTCTTGTATTCCATAATCCTTTCGTAGACATTGAACCTTATCCACTTCACAAAACACAACACACAGTCTGGTTATGCTAAAGTGTCAGTGACACTTTCATTTGAACCATTGGCAAACATACATACATGTATACAAATGCGACTATTTTACTGTTTAACGCAGCCGGAGAAAACGACCGAGTTGCGGCAAGTAACTATTAGAGTCCCCAACTTTTTAACCCGTTGGATACCGGGTTGACAGCGTCAGAAGCCAGTATACCCCCGTGTACTGTTCTGTCGTGCTGAGTGCATCAGTATGCAATGGTACCACATAGTATATGGGAAAATGATTCCAAGAACCTTGTCTAAGGACTCACGGATGGCAGATGATGAATGAGGATCATCAGCGAACTGTCACCTTGATCTTTCAATTTTAAAATCACTCTGCGCACCAATGGACCATTGTGCATCTCAAACTCGACACTGATATTCCATTTGTGACAGATATTCAAAATTTTCATCCACTTCGTACTTTAAAAAAAAACAAATCCTGGTTGCTTGGATGTAGTCTATTTAATTTTGATAAAATGCAAAAGGTTGCGTGAATGGCGTTCATTTAGAAAACGAACTTATATATAACGTTGCCTAAATGACTCCAATATGTTAAAAATATTTATTACACATCCAATCAACTTTAAATCCCTGTATTTAACGGATTGGCCGCTATGGCATAAATTATTATGTATTCAATGGGTAGTGTACAAGCCGGAACATTTTTCCCCAGCACCGTTTATAGTAGTTCCTTTCCCGTCGAGTCATTAGTTACGCTTCGAAAAGTTTCCAAATGTTGTCATACAATTATTATCGACAGTCTGTCGCATAGTGTTAAAATGAAAACGTCCAAAGCAAAATTAAGTCGGTTCACAAAAAAATTAGTTAACAAAAAATTAGATAAGAAAAAAAACAAAAAAACCCCAATCATTTCCAACCAGAACATTAACCCAGTCCAGTGGCCGTCTGGTTTTGTGGATCCGTTACATCTAAATTGGTCAACTTAATTTCGGTAAATCATCGTACATCTTGACATGCTTCGAACTTCTTTTAAAAATGTTTCTCCCAGCTGTTTTGCAAATCAAATTTGTACTTATATTTTTACTAACAGTAATAGCCACCAAATTGTTAGGCGTGAATGGGCACAAACCGAAGAGAAACAGCGATACGATTTTCAACAAACACTGGTTCCGAAAAGGTTTTTTATTATTTTTTATCGATCCTTCAGCCAAAACAAACAGACTCTTCACCTTTGGGTTTAAAATTAAAATTTGTTTATTTGAATTAATTTTGATGCATGGGTTGTGTAATAAACACAGAACGCGATGTGTGTTTGAATTGGTGGATGTTTTACATAACGACGCATGAGTGCGATAATGTTCTATCTGTACTTTGGCGCGAAAATGAGATATTGGTGTCATCATATTGGCCGCTCCATTCTGCGCCGGCAGATGAAAAAATATCTGGGGTTTATTGGTTCGTATTCACGCAAAACGCTATGCGAAATTATTCTATCTCTAAAAAATGGCAAAATCATGCGTGCTTAAATTTTTTATGTGCTTGCCCAATGAAACTCTTCGAATTGGATCACATGCTGAAAGCTAACGAATGGCGTATGCGAATTTACAGAACGAAAGATAAATATTATTAAGATCTCAAATCGGTAATATATTGCGCCCAGTATTCACACAATGTAATCAAGTTGCTCCACAAATGTATAGTTTATATCGTGTTCTTGTAATTTAGATATATATGAATGTTAAATTTTCTGTATAACATTTATTTTGAGGCAGCACGGAGATAGAACATTTTAGCATGAACAAAATTACTAACTGCCATACACCCGTGCATGATAGAACAGTCTAGTATTGAAGACTACAGTATTTGTTTTACAAACTCGATATATAGTTGGAACGCATCTGTTCTTAACTTCAAATATGGAGAATCTGATCGCTTGTAATTTCATAAGGAAATTTCGAATGCATGGTTGCGGATTCAAAATTGACGTGGTGGTGGGTCAATAACGGCTCATACGACATTGACAACACACAGGATCTCTGTTTGTCTACTGGGATAGGTATTGTCCACGATATTACACAGACATCCACTACCCAGGCACCCGACGCCTATGTTTTATCGTGGATAATATTATACCCTCTTGTCCTGGGGCTTGAAAAGTGGAGTTAAAAAGGAGGGGCCCGCATAGGGTGCTTACCAGCTGAATCCGCCCGTACAAAATAAATTTACACAATCTGCCAATTTTGATGGACTGTGTCGGTTCCCTATGGGAGATTGGGCTTGCTCTAAATGTTTTGTGTTTCAAGTAGGTTTTAGTCGATACCCCCCCCCCCCCCCCCCCCGCCCCGGCGAGAGCCATGGTAGGTGAAGCAGTACTCTTTATTGTGGTAAACAAGTTCCGCTTCACAGGTAAAATAATCCGGTAACTATTGCCTGTGATGGATGTCCTCTAAAATGGATGGAATGTGTTTATATTTACTTATCGGAGCAGATATGATTAATTGTGGCCACAAGAGAAGATTTAAAGTCAGGTTTTTCCAATCGTTTATACCCCTGTTTCCCATTTTAAAGGACTCCCGCCCCCGACACTGGCTACCGGTTAACATTTTACCGGTAAAGGAGACCACAGTAACAAGCATCGCTTTACTTTACTTCAAAGTAACCTTAACACAGATAAATAGATAAATAGTCGATATTTTAGTCGCAAAATGCAATGTGACGTACTGTGCGGCCCGGGCAATACAGGGATTTATTATTTTGTCGAACAACTTTTACTTAAAAACCCCGGATCAGTTGATGGATTTGCCACCAGATCTAACTTTAGATACTAGAGAGCAGAAGCTTTCAACTCCTGGGCAATCGAGTGTGCAACTCCCACAACCAGAAGGCCTTATCTGTCTCTGAAATTTTCAGCCCAGTTGGTTTGGTCTGTGGACTCACAACTGTGAGACCTGATCGTACCAGAGTCGTGCAACTAAAAGAGAAGGATTTCATGGACTTCCAGAAGGCTGCGTGTCAAATGAAATTCACGAAAGTCCTTTTTACCCAAATAAAACATTTGGTGCTCGAGAAGGGAAAACCATTTCTTCAGCAGAGTTCATGGAAGTTTTCCTGATACGCGAAGAGCAACGACAAGTCTATGTGTGACCGCGTGATTTGCCAGGGGTCACTGTGATTGGCAGACGCCGAATTCTGCCTAAGAATAAGACAACGGACATTATGCCCATGTTTATGCCGTTACTGGATAGGGAGTTCTATAAAGCAATCTTCGCGTCCATAAGCTTAAAAAGTGATGTCACTAGGCCCTTTTTCGTTTTTTGGACGCGAAGATTGCTTCCATGGTACTGACATGACAATAGTGACATTAAGGTTACAGATGTCACACAGTTAGAATTCGTGAAGATGGTCAACGAAAATGTGTTTACCAACATTTTTTCCACATATTGTTTTTTAAATAAATGATTTCCGTTGTTCATCTCCGCGATTTCTAAAAGGCAAAATGTTGATTTATCTCTTGTGTTCGATTGGGGACAAAGGCGAAATTCCTTTGTTTTTTGTTCATTTTCAATTGATGACCTGAACTTTGAGAAGGTATAGGTTTAGCCTTCAAGTCTTGTTTATTTTTCTTTTTATGAGCTTGGTTGTTGGTTCATTTTTGGTTTGTTACATGTTAAAATTCAATTTTAGTGGGCATGGTTTTCGCCCTCAGAGTTGCGTTCAGTTAAACGACAATTATTCGCCGTCAGGTAAACCGACAGCCTTAGAAATTCGCCACGGCCATCGCCAATGCGATGGTAAGAGCCGTGGCTGGATGCCAGACCTCTCACCATGGCATTGCCGATTTTCACGGCGAATTTCTAGGAGTGAACCTTGTTCATAATTTTGTTTCATTTCATGTGCATGTGTTAGCATTCTAGGTAAATGGGAGTTTTTTTAATATGCTAAACTTCAGGTGTTGTGTGCCCTCAATGTATTCGTTTAACTCCACCGCTGATAGGGCACTTTTGGCTCAGACCAGTCATGAATAGGTTACACGAACTCAAAGTACGATGTCTGATGTGTCCAATCAGATCAATGCAGAAAATAATACCAACCAAAACATTAAACATTAGGATCACCACTCGTATATATATAATTTTGACCACTTTGAGGACGCTTCACATTCGAAAGTTTGCCCATTAGCTTTTGGCAATACTGTTGCATCGTAATCTATTTCTATTTTCAATATTCTGATTGTTCGTGCCAGATAACCTCACATGAATTAGTGTACCGCCTAACGATTTTTAGAGTTTTATATCGTTTTCTGTATTAGACCCCATATCCTCTGGTCTGCTTTACCGTGCAGGTCACCAATGCAAAACCAAATTGTGTCTATAACCTGCAGGCTCAAGATGAAACAAAAACAGTCTGAGAAGTACATTTTGCACCTGCCGGAAGAATCGAACACCTCATCTTGAACAACTGGGGCATATATAAAGTTTATACTGTGGCAAATAGAATTCAGATTGAAAGTAATCCAGGATGCGGAAATGTCTGCATTGCACCATCATACGAATTCTGCTTGTGGCATTATCTTTGCCAAAATTGTCCAAAGCGAGGTGTTATATTCATCATACGCCTACTTTCGCAGATGTGTTTCTCGTTCTGAGTCCTCGGGTTAGATTCAAACTGTTACTCACTTTTTGGAGCGATGGAGTGAATTGCTCATCCATTCGATTTGATATTTCTGGATTCGATTGCCAATTACCTCTTCGGAATGCCCTTATAGAGATGATGAGCGAGATAATTCTTCCTCCAGCCTTCTAACGATATAAAACAAATAGATCACGTTTGGTAAAAAGGCGTTTCCTGAAGCCCGCATGACCCTTCTAATTAATCCTTTATTACTTCAAAATAGTAACAGCGTGACTGATCTGCGTTGTTATCGCCTAGCGACTTTTCAACACGACTTCACTGAAGTTCCAGGGGGAACTTGGTAACTCAATAGCAACTTTGCACACCGTGGCCCACAGGATAGTTTACCGTTGACACACGGTGTACAAATTTGTAGCCTAGTTTTCAAGCTCTACTAGACTGACAGGAATGCACAATGATGGATGTCCACACAGTGAGAGTCAAAGTTCCAAATGACTCTGTATGTACTGCACATGCAGTCTTGTGCCCTTATATACGTGACAGCATCAGCGAGCACATTGTTGTTTAAGTCGTGTTAACCCTTTACCTAATGTAACGGCAAAAACCGGCCAGCGCTACCCACGAAAATCGCCATTCAATTTGTTTATAAGGCGCTCGTTCCAATGAGGGATCATAACATATGTTTTGTAAGCAAAAAATGAAACGTTTTAGTTATACCAGGATTTGTTTCCAAGTGTCGTCTGCAACTCACATTGGTAAAGGGTTAAGAAGGTATATCAGCTGCGAATGACAGTAACTGTTAGTGACCGAAGCCAGATGGTTCAGAAGGTACTGCATTGCGAGATATCCCTGCATGTCGACCAATTAGTTGAATGAAAGTAGTTTGCGTACTTTGTTTTTCTTTGTTCTTATTAAACATTTTGATATCTTATCATCTCTTTCTGTCCTCACTAGCTTCCCCTTTACAAGGTTGGCCCAGTGTACAGCCGTTTATGGGTTCGGGTAGGGGCGTAGCCAGGATTCTATAATGGGGGGGGGGGGGGGCTAGCCATTTTACCATGATTTGGAATGTTGATGTAGGATTTCGGGGATCCTCCCCTAGTCCTAACTAGGACCCTCCATCGTTACCCCCCTCCTCCCACATCCCGTCAGGGAAGTGGGAGGAAGGAGTAACGACGAATGGTCTGAGTTAGATAAGATAAGTGGGAGGAGGGGTTATCGACCGGTGGGTCCTAGTTAAGACAAGTCCTCTCCCGCGAGAATGTTGCAAAATTCAGCGCTCGAAGATCGCATCTGAAGCAATTGTAGCATGTAAAGCATAAAGTGGAGAGCAGCTTTGGGGCTCTAAGTTATGTGAAACTTCCACTGGGTCAATGTTTTTTTTATGGGGGGGGAGCTCAAATTTTGGGGTGTACTGGTTCCCTCAGCACCCACCCCCACCCGCTACACCACGGGGGGGGGGGGGGGAGGGTGCAAATGCATTTTCCTGAAGTTGGATGTCGATACCTAAGAGATTATGGTTTAGCGAGAATGCGGGGGAACCCCCGCTATCTCATCCATCAAAACCAACCTATAGCTATTTCCGGGTATGTACATACAGCTAAGATAATAATAAACACAATAAGGTTATTGCTTCCTATCCTTTCTATTTTCTCAGTTAGACTAATGTAGCAATACAAGTGCGCCATAATTGTTGTGCTAAAATGTTCTATGTACTCGGACATTATAGCACTGAGCAAAAATGGTAAATTTGTTTAAAAAATGTTCTATCTGCGTCATTCAGAAAACAAACAGAAAAATGCTTATTACATTGGAACCGACATGCCAACTTTTATAATATAATTATCTGTAAAAACATTTGCCAAATCTACATTATTTTGAATGCCCGACCAAAATCTGGTGTGGTTTTATATGAAATGTTTCTGGGGATATATGAACTGAAGGTCAAAAACTTCAAATCCAATTTCCCACAAAAAGGTAAAATGGTAGATAGAACATTATTGCACTCATGCGTCGATAACTCCTTGGAATGGTGTAATCACATTTCGTTCGAGTCTACGGCTCTCGCGAAATATGCCTACGCCATTCAAACTCGTTATGCAAAACACCCACCGATTTGGCTCGAGCGAAATATCATTACGCCATTCCAATGAGTTATGTAAGTCACCCACCGATTCAAACACACATCGCGTTCTGTCTATATGCAACACGTTGTCCAAATGACGTTTACCGTATTTCAGATTCTGCCTGCTTTTCACCCAAACAAGTCCAAATAACGATAAAGGTGTTATTAGTTGCTATTTGGGTCACCCCGTGCTCTCAAGATGACAATCACAGGCTCTCAAGTTGAGGATTTCATTGAAACTTGAACCTAAAATGTGACTTTCCTTGTTTGCCACTCCTGTGTACTTCGCATGTGTTCAATTTGGATCTGATCCGATGTGGTTTTCATGCAATTTACTTGATAACACACGTAATTAGCACCTGTGAGACCGCTCATGTTTCTAAAGATGATAAGTTTTTATTGAAATCTATGTACAGTATACAGGGAACAGAAAACAACATATCAAAATTCTTGTCGTATTTCAAAATCCTTTCAGAGACATTGAACATTATCCATTTCACAAAACACTACACATGCAGGCTATGCTAAAGTGTCATCGGTACTTCCATTTGGACCATTGGTACGCATACATACATACAAACGCGACTACTTTGCGGGTTAACGCAGTCGGAGAAAACAACCTAGCTGTGACAAGTAACTATCAGACTCTCCAACTTTTTAACCCGCTGGATCCGGGGTTGACAGTGTCAGAAGCCAGGTAAACATCCGCGTGATGTTCTGTTTTGCTGTGTGCATTAGTACGCAATAGTACCACATAGTACATGGTGAAATGACTCCAAGAACCTTGTCGAAGAACTCACGGATGGCAGATGATGAATGCGGATCATCAGCGAACAGTCACCGTGATCTTCCAATTTTAAAATCATTGTGCCTATCAATGAGCCATTGCGCTTCTCAAACTCGACTGATATTCCATTTGTGACAGATATTCAAGATTCTGATCCACTTCGTTCTTTAAAAGAAAAACAAATACTGGTTGTTTATATGTAGTCTATTTAATATTGATAAAATGAAAAATGTTGCGTGAATGGCGTTCATTTAGAAAACGAACATATATGTATGTATCTAAAGTAGCTGGCTCTCCTCGGAGAGCCCCCACCCCTCGCAAAAATGGACAATGTATTTCCTCTCGGTAAAAGCGCACGATACTCTGCAGAACGAGGACCTCCTTTATAGACTCTCCAACATTTTATTCCGGTGGAAACGGGGTTGACAGTGTCAGAAGCCAAATATATCACCGCATAGTGTACTATCATGTGTGCGCATTAGTAAACAATGGCACCACACTCCACATGGACAAATGACTCCAAGATCCTTGTCTAAGGCCACATTGCAGTTGAGGAATGAGGATCATGAGCGAACCGTCCTCGTGATCTTTCAATTTGAAGTTCACTGTGCTGATCAAGGAACGATTGCACTTCGCAAACGCAACTCTGATGTTGTATTTGTGACAGATATTCAAGATTCTGATCCACTTCGCACTTTTAAAAAACAAATACTTGTTATTTAGATGTCGTCTATTTAATATTGATAATAATGCAAAACGTTGCCTGAATGGCGTTCATATAGAAAGCGAACATATATATAACGTTGCCTGAATGACTCCCATATGATAAAAATATATACAACACGTTGCCCAAATGACGTTTAACCGGATTTCAGTCTCTGTCTGCTTTTTTCCGAACAAGTCGAAATAAAGATAAACATGTTATTTGTTGCCATTTGGGTCACTCCGTGCTCACAAGATGTGGTCTTTTTTTAAATCCGGCCAAAATGCATATTTTTCTAAATTTCCCATCCTCCTGTGAATTGTGGATGCGTTGGCGAAGCACCGACGCATACTGGTTTTCATGCCAATGACCCCAAATCGTGCTCACCTGAATCATCTCTTATCTTTGAGACAACTACAGGCTCTCAAGATAAGGATTTTATTGAAACCTGGGCCTAAAGTGGGACCTTCATTATTTTCCATCTCTGTGTTTTGCGGGCGTGTTCAATTAGGATCCGACCCGCCGTGGTTTTCATGCATTTTACTTAATAACACGTGTAATTAGCACCCTTAAAACCACTCCAGGTTCTGAAGAATATAGATTTTTATTGAAATCAAGGCCTGCCTGAAATCGAACAATTCTTATTTGCCATCCACTTACCAACACCGAATGTGTTCCGCCAAGGTCGGAATGGGCCTTGTCTTTATGCCGTCGAGCACAAATTATGATAATGATCATTATTGTAATTTCGAGCCCAAAACCTGACTTTTCCTTCTTGCCATACCCTTGCGCACTTTGGATGTGTACACGCCGCGTCCGACCATGCCTGGTTTTCATCCAAATGGACCCACCTCACGGTAAGACGAGTCATAGTTGCCTTTGGGGGCACTGCAAAGTACACCCCTCACCACCTCACCCCTAAGATGTGGGTTTAATTGGAATACAAATCCTGAGTCAGACTTGACTATAATTTGCTAACCTTTTTGTGATATTCGGATATGTTTGATTTGTTCTGGTTTTCGTGAAGAACTGTCCAAATTATGAATACACGAGCCATTAGTTGCATTTGAGACCAATCCACACTCAAATAATTTTTCTTAAATGATTTTGGGAACCAAATAGGACTATTCATTAGGGGCAATCCAGGCTCTCGAGATAGAGAGTTTATTAAAATCCGAGCCTGCAGTTGAACTTTTCTTCTTGATAAACACCCTTTTGTTAACACCGAATATGCTGAACTAGGATCCTACCCACATAAGTGTGTGTATGGATAGCGTCAAGAATGCGCTAGCAGGTAAACGGGGAGAGTAATTATAGGAGTGTCTTTGAAGAAGAGTGCTCCCATCCCTGCTGAACTTTGGCGCACGGAGGTCGAGAGTGTCACCAGTTATGCATTTCAGACGAGGGCCTTTTCATCAGACCATGGACCGTAGTTTGCAGCAGACGGTGGATGGCAAGGGCGATAATTAAGTACTCGCGTGAAAGCAACGGCAGTAAGTAGCACTCTGCTTAGAAGATAATTTTCTTTCTCTCTGGAAGCGCAGTTGGATGAATTTTTGAGAGTGCACAGTGCCTACACCCCTCGTCCACAAGCGGAGTGCTTTGCACGCGAGCAGCACTCCCTTTATCGAAGATTTCATCCGTCCTGGTAAGATCGGCAGCTGTTGGTTCCCCACAACCATCACACCCTCCCCACAAACACGCATTTACAATCTGTAAAAGCGATCGTGCTTTTAAAGGTAATTTAAATGCAGGCCGACCTGCCCCCAGAAAATAGTGTATATCTGGACTCCCCCCCCCCCCCCCCCCCACACACACACACACATACACACAGTCCTCGTTAGAAGACGATGTATTGCAGACGAGGTCCCCTTTCATCAAAACAGACGGCGTGGATGAATTTATCCCCTTCATCGAAACAGACGGCGTGGTTGAATTTATCTGGACAGTGACTTGCAGATGAACCTCCTCTCTCGTAAAAGGGGACGTGTATCTGACGAGCCCCACTCAATAGAAGCCTCCCAGACAATCGCAGTTGAGGCCGCTCGTCAAAAGTATCTAAAGTAGCTGGCTCTCCTCGGAGAGCCCCCCACCCCTCGCAAAAATGGACAATGTATTTCCTCTCGGTAAAAGCGCACGGTACACTGCAAAACGAGGAACTCCTTTATAAGACCGAGGAAACCACTGAACTGGGGCGAGTAACTATCAGACTCTCCAACATTTTATTCCGGTGGAAACTTGGTTGACTGTATCAGAAGCCAAATATATCACCACATACTGTACTGTCATGCTCTGTGCATTAGTAAACAATGGCACCACACCTTACATGGGCAAATGACACCAAGAGCCTTGCCTAAGGCCACATTGCAGTTGAGGAATGAGGATCATGAGCGAACCGTCCTCGTAATCGTTCAATTTGAAGTTCACTGTTCTGACCAAGGAATGATTGCACTTCGCAAACGCAACTCCGCTGTTGTATTTGTGACAGATATTCAAGATTCTGATCCACTTCGCACTTTTAAAAAACAAATACTTGTTATTTAGATGTCGTCTATTTAATATTGATAATAATGCAAAATGTTGCCTGAATGGCGTTCATATAGAAAGCGAACATATATATAACGTTGCCTGAATGACTCCCATATGATAAAAATATATACAACACGTTGCCCAAATGACGTTTAACCGGATTTCAGTCTCTGTCTGCTTTTTTCCGAACAAGTCCAAATAACGATAAACATGTTATTTGTTGCCATTTGGGTCACTCCGTGCTCACAAGATGTGCTCTTTTTTAAATCCGGCCAAAATGCATATTTTTCTAAATTTCCCATCCTCCTGTGAATTGTGGATGCGTTAGCGAAGCACCGACGCATACTGGTTTTCATGCCAATGACCCCAAATCGTGTTCACCTGAATCATCTCTTATCTTTGAGACAACTACAGGCTCTCAAGATAAGGATTTTATTGAAACCTGGGTCTAAAGTGGGACCTTCATTATTTGAAAGCTCACCCACGGCTCACTGCAGAATTATACTCTTAAATCAGTTAGGCTACAAATTAACCCACATCCACTGTGTTGAGTGAATACGACCCGATTCTGTACGATCCACCCCCCACCCCCTTTGATGTATTGTGGACAGTGCTAAATAACCACCCTGCAACAGACCAATCGTCTTCATTTATAATAAATTTCTCTGTTTGTTATTGTAAAATATATAGTTTCGTCCAATAGTACGTCCTTCATTTAAACTCAAGTAAACAAGGACAGATGTTGGTGTGTTTGACTGAGGGTATGTGTATGCTTGTGTAGGGCGGGTTATCTGTCGGGTCATAAACCTATACCGGTTGTATGTGTAGATGTGAAGACACTCTCTCTTCACTGAGTGGTGTATCCTCGACGCGGTATGGAGCAATTTGACCAGATGGAATTCACTCGCAGACCAGTCTACCAAATTAATCTCAAATCAATGTGTGGTCAGATTCCCCGACATTTACTCCGACAGGTGTCTGTACTTACCGGCTATATCGTGGGAAATATTTCGAGGACGATCCATCTTTAGCCATGTTTTTCCTGATACCAGTTTCAGTAGGAATTGATGATGGGAAGATCGGTTACGTTTACTAAAATGTATGAAACAACTGTTCAGTTTTTTTTTTGCCCTTTTACTTTGGCCTTGCACCACATCCCATCTATATTTGCTTTAGTGGATCGTAGGTTCATACGGATTTTTAGCTCAACTTGACAAAGTCAAGATAAGCTATTATTGCCATCACGCGTGTGGAAGTCTGTCAGTCTGTTTACATTTACTTTAGCATAGGTTACACTCCACAGTTCTACTCGGATCCTCGCGAATGTTCACTTGCTGGTTTAAGGTCCCTTCCGGATGACAATGTCCACTTCTGGCCGTGATCGGTCAGTTGTGACGGCTGTCGGAGCCTGAAACACGAAAACATTCAGTACAGCTCCCAGGTCGAATTTATGAAGGGATTTCGTTGTAACTTGGTGGGAAAACTTCGAATGTCTAGATGAGAACGTCCACTTTTGGTCGCGACCGATCGGCCGTAACGGCTACGTGGTCCGAAGCCCGAAAACCACTCACACACCCTACAGGTAGTATTTATAAAGTGATTTTATTGTAACTTTGTACGACGATTCCTCCGTATAATGTGCAGAAGGAAGAAAAAGGCCCCTTTTGGTCTCGATCGGCCCACCCTGACAGCTACGCGGGCCCGAAGCCCGAACATGTTTTCCACAGTCTACAGGTCGTTTTTACGAAGGTATTTGATTGTAACTTCGTAGGATGACTCTGTATAATGTCGAGATGAGAACTTTTTGGTCGGTTTCAGTCAACCGTGACGGCCGCATGGGGCGTTTCCTAGATTCCTTTAGCACAGTCTGCAGATTGCATTTAATAAAGCTTTGTCATTGCAAAATTGATCAGCCGTGACGGCCGTACAGGCCTGTGACCTATATTTGTTTGGCATAGTCTAGAGTTCATATTTATGAAGCGATTTCATTGTAACCTGGCAGGATGACACAGTATAACGTCTTGATGAGTCTGTTCTATTTTGGTCACAATCGCTCAGCCGTTACCACGGCTTGTCACGTGACCTAAATTCATTTTGAACTGTCTACAGGTTGTTTTTATGAAGAGATTTCATTTTAACTTCGTAGGATAACTTGGTATGATATCTAGATGGAACTCTCCTATTTTGGTAATGATCGGCCAACTGTGACCGCCGAGCTGTCATGTGACCTAGATTCCTTTGGCAATGTCTGTGAGTTATATTTATAAAGGAATTTCATTGGAACTTGGTAGGATGACTCTTTTTGAAATAATTTATACTCAGGCCTCACTTCTTTAGCACAGTCTAAACCTTAAATTATTCTTATTCCAAACATAGCATACAGAGAATAGAAATTAACATATTCTCAGTTATCAGTTCTTGTATTTCATTTCATAAACAGAGAGACGAGAGCTTCACCGATTTTGATCACGAATTGTGCATTTTAGGTGAGGGTTTTTTCATCAGAACACGGACCGTACTTCTAGGCGAGGTCTTCCTCTTACCAAAGTGGAAGGTAAGGTCGAGATAGCTAACCATGAGCGGGAAAGCCACGGCAGTAACTAATACTCTGTTCAGAAGATGAGCGTCTTACTATGAGGGAGCGCAGTTGAATGAGTTTTTGAGAGTGAACAGTGCACCCAGCCCTCGTTAGAATGCGGAGTGCTCTGTACGCAAAAGCACTCTCTTCACTGAATGGTGTATCCTCAACGCGCTATGGGCATGTTGACCAGATGAAATCCACTCGCCGACAGTCTGCCAACTTAATCCCAAATCAATGTGTGAGCAGGTTCCTCGGCAGATACATCGACAGGTGTCTGTACTTACCGGATATATTGTGGGGAATATTTCGAGCACCACTTATCTTCAGCCATATTTTTCATAATTTCACTTTCAGTAGGAATTAATGAAGGGACGATAGCTGACACTTGCTGAACTGCATAAAATATGTTTTCCTGTTTTTTGCCATTTTACTTTGGCATAGCATCCACATCCCATATACTTTGTTCTAGTGGATCGTTAGTTCATACTGCTTTATAACTGAACTTGACAATGTCAAGATAAGCTATTACCACCACTCGTACGGAAGTCAGTCTGTCTGTCAGTCTGTTCAGATTTTCTTTTCCACAGTCTACACCCCGTAGTACTTGTCAGATCATCACAAAATTTCATATCTGGGTTCACGGTCATGTCTGGGTGAGACTTCCCCCTTTTGTTCGCATCAGTACGCCGTGTTAAATGCCCGAGGCTGAAACCCAAACACTTTTAGTACAGTCCAAATGTCGTATTTATGAATGGATTTCGTCGTAACTCGGTACAAAGACTCAGTATAATGTCTAGACGAGAACGTCCTATTTTGGTCGTGATCGGTCAAACCTGACGTCTACCCGAGTCCGAAGCCCGAAAAACTTTAACATAGTCTAAAGGTCGTATTTAGGAAGGGATTTCATTGAATCTTTATAGGATGACTCCGTATGATGTCTAGACAAGAACGCGCCCTTTTGATAGCGATCGGTCCACCGTGACGGCTACAAGTCCCGAAGCCCGAAAATCTTTACCACACTCCACAGGTCATATTTATGAAGGGATTTTATTTTAACGTCGTAGGATGACTCTGCGTAATTACTGGATGAGAACGTCCTGTTTGGTTGGGTTCAGTCAACCGTGACTATCGCAGAGGCGCGTTACCTAGATTCCTTTGGCCCAGTCTACAGATTGCATTTATTAAGGGAATTCCATTGCAAAATTGTAGGATGACTCAGTATAATGTCATGATCGACGCCTATGACGTAGATTTGTTAGCACAGTCTACAGTTCGTATTTGTTAAGCGATTTCATGTTAACTTGGACGGATAACTCGGTATAATGTTTAGATGAGTCTACTCTGTTTTGGTCACGATCGTTCAGCCGTTATCCCGCCTGGTCAGTTGACCTATATTCCTTTAGTACTGTCTACAGGTTGTTTTTATGAAAGGATTCCATTGCAAGTTGGTAGGATAACGTGGTATGATCTCTAAGTGAGTCTTTCCTATTTTGGGCATGATCGGCCAACCGTGACCGCCGAGCTGTCGTGTGAATTAGATTCCTTCAGCAACCTTCGAGCTATATTTAACAAGGGAGTTCATTGCAACTTGGTAAAATGGCTTGATTTGGAATAAGTTTACTGAAACTTGGTAACTTTGGTCCCCATGCATTAACTGTGAGTGCCACATTAACCCAGGCCTCATTTCTTTAGTACAGTCTAAACTTCAAACTATTCTTAATGGAAACATAGCATACAGGGAACTGAAATTAACATATTCTCATTTATCAAACTTCTTGTCGTATTTCATAATCAATTCATAGACAACATTATCCATTTCACAAAACACAACACAAAGTCAGGTTATGCTAAAGTGTCATTGACACTTTCATTTGAACCATTGGCACGCATACATACACACGAACGCGACTATTTTGCTGGTTATCGCAGCCGAAAAAAACAACCGAGCTGCGACAAGTAACTATTAGATTCCCCAACATTTTAATCTGGTGGATACCGTGTTGAAAGTGTCAGAAGCCAGTGTACCCCGCATGCTGTTCTGTTGTGCTCTGTGCATTAGTACGCAATGGTACCACATAGTACATGGGAAAAAGACTCCAAGAACCTTGTCTAAGGGTTCACGGATGGCAGATGATGAATGAGGATCATCAGCGAACAGTCACCGCGATCTTTCAATTTTAAAATATCACTGTGCCATCAATGAACCATTGCGCTTCACTAACTCGACTCTCATATTCCATTTGTGAAGGATATTCAAGATTCTGATCCACTTCGTACATTTAAAAAAAAACAAATACTGGTTGTTTAGATGTAGTCTATTTAAAATTGATAAAATGCAAAACGTTGTGTGAATGGCGTTCATTTAGAAAACTAACATATATATAACGTTGCCTAAACGACTCCCATATGATAAAAATATATGCAACACGTTGCGCAAATGACGTTTAACCGGATTTCAGTCTCTGTCTGCGTTTCACCGAACAAGTCGAAATAACGATAAACATGTTATTTGTTGCCATTTGGGTCACTCCGTGCTCTCAAGATGTGGTCTTTTTTTAAATCCGGCCAAAATGCATATTTTTCTTAAATTTCCCATCCTCCTGTGAATTGGGGATGCGTTAGCGAAGCACCGACGCATACTGGTTTTCATGCCAACGACCTCAAATCGTGTTCACCTGAATCATCTCTTATCTTTGAGACAATTACAGGCTCTCAAGATAAGGATTTTATTGAAACCTGGGCCAAAAGTGGGACCTTCGTTGTGTATCTCACGAGCCGCACTCAATAGAAGCCTCCCAGACAATCGCAGTTGAGGCCGCTCGTCAAAAGCATCTAAAGTGTAGCTGGCTCTCCTCGGAGAGCCCCCACCCCTCGCAAAAATGGACAATGTATTTCCTCTCGGTAAAAGCGCACGGTACACTGCAGAACGAGGAACTCCTTTATAAGACCGAGGAAACCACTGAACTGGGGCGAGTAACTATCAGACTCTCCAACATTTTATTCCGGTGGAAAAGGGGTTGACACTGCCAGAAGCCAAATATATCACCACATACTGTACTGTCATGCTCTGTGCGTTAGTAAACAATGGCACCACACCTCACATGGGAAAATGACACCAAGAGCCTTGTCTAAGGCCACATTGCAGTTGAGGAATGAGGATCATGAGTGAACCGTCCTCGTAATCGTTCAATTTGAAGTTCACTGTGCTGACCAAGGAATGATTGCACTTCGCAAACGCAACTCCGCTGTTGTATTTGTGACAGATATTCAAGATTCTGATCCACTTCGCACTTTTAAAAAACAAATACTTGTTATTTAGATGTCGTCTATTTAATATTGATAATAATGCAAAACGTTGCCTGAATGGCGTTCATATAGAAAGCGAAAATATATATAACGTTGCCTGAATGACTCCCATATGATAAAAATATATACAACACGTTGCCCAAATGACGTTTAACCGGATTTCAGTCTCTGTCTGCTTTTCTCCGAACAAGTCCAAATAACGATAAACATGTTATTTGTTGCCATTTGGGTCACTCCGTGCTCACAAGACGTGGTCTCTTTTTAAATCCGGCCAAAATGCATATTTTTCTAAATTTCCCATCCTCCTATGAATTGTGGATGCGTTAGCGAAGCACCGACGCATACTGGTTTTCATGCCAATGACCCCAAATTGTGTTCACCTGAATCATCTCTTATCTTTGAGACAACTACAGACTCTCAAGATAAGGAGTTTATTGAAACCTGGGGCTAAAGTGGGACCTTCATTACCTGAAAGCTCACCCACGGCTCACTGCAGAATTATACTCTTAAATCAGTTAGGCTACAAATTAACCCACATCCACTGTGTTGAGTGAATACGACCCGATTCTGTACGATCCACCCCCACCCCCTTTGATGTATTGTGGACAGTGCTAAATAACCACCCTGCAACAGACCAATCGTCTTCATTTATAATAAATTTCTCTGTTTGTTATTGTAAAATATATAGTTTCGTCCAATAGTACGTCCTTCATTTAAACTCAAGTAAACAAGGACAGATGTTGGTGTGTTTGACTGAGGGTATGTGTATGCTTGGGTAGGGCGGTTATCTGTCGGTTCATAAACCTATACCGGTTGTATGTGTAGATGTGAAGACACTCTCTCTTCACTGAGTGGTGTATTCTCGACGCGGTATGCAGTAATTTGACCAGATGGAATTCACTCGCAGACCAGTCTACCAAATTAATCTCAAATCAATGTGTGGGCAGATTCCCCGACAGTTACTCCGATAGGTGCCTGTACTTACCGGCTATATCGTGTGGGGAATATTTCGAGCACCATCCATCTTTAGCCATATTTTTCCTGATACCAGTTTCAGTAGGAATTGATGATGGGAAAATCGGTTACGTTTACTAAAATGCATGAAACATCTGTTCAGGTTTTTCTGCCCTTTTACTTTGGCCTTGCACCACATCCCGTCTATATTTGCTTTAGTGAATCGTAGGTTCATACGGATTTTTAGCTTAACTTGACAAAGTCAAGATAAGCTATTATTGCCATCACGCGTGTGGAAGTCTGTCAGTCTGTTTACATTTACCTTAGCATAGGTTACACTCCACAGTTCTACTCGGATCCTCGCGAATGTTCACATGCTGGTTTAAGGTCCTTTCCGGATGACAATGTCCACTTCTTGCCGTCATCGGTCAGTTGTGACGGCTGTCGGAGCCCGAAACACGAAAACATTCACTACAGCCCCCAGGTCGAATTTATGAAAGGATTTCGCTGTAACTTGGTGGGATAACTTCGAATGTCTAGATGAGAACGTCCACTTTTGGTCGCGACCGATCGGCCGTAACGGCTACGTGGTCCGAAGCCTGAAAACCACTCACATACCCTACAGGTAGTATTTACAAAGTGATTTTATTGTAACTTTGTACGACGATTCCTCGTATAATGTGCAGAAGGAAGAAAACGTCCCCTTTTGGTCTCGATCGGTCCACCTTGACGGCTACGCGGGCCCGAAGCCCGAACATGTTTTCCACAGTCTACAGGTCGTTTTTACGAAGGTATTTGATTTTAACTTCGTAGGATGACTCTGTATAATGTCGAGATGAGAACTTTTTGGTCGGTTTCAGTCAACCGTGACGGCCGCATGGGGCGTTTCCTAGATTCCTTTAGCACAGTCTGCAGATTGCATTTAATAAAGCTTTGTTATTGTAAAATTGATCAGCCGTGACGGCCGTACAGGCCTGTGACCTATATTTGTTTGGCACAGTCTAGAGTTCATATTTATGAAGCGATTTCATTGTAACCTGGCAGGATGACACAGTATGATATCTTGATGAGTCTGTTCTATTTTGGTCACAATCGCTTAGCCGTTACCACGGCTTGTCACGTGACCTAAATTCATTTTGAACTGTCTACAGGTTGTTTTTATGAAGAGATTTCATTGTAACTTCGTAGGATAACTTGGTATGATATCTAGATGGAACTCTCCTATTTTGGTAATGATCGGCCAACTGTGACCGCCGAGCTGTCATGTGACCTAGATTCCTTTGGCAATGTCTGCGAGTTATATTTATAAAGGAATTTCATTGGAACTTGGTAGGATGACTCTTTTTGAAATAATTTATACTCAGGCCTCACTTCTTCAGCACAGTCTAAACCTTAAATTATTCTTATTCCAAACATAGCATACAGAGAATAGAAATTAACATATTCTCAGTTATCAGTTCTTGTATTTCATTTCATAAACAGAGAGACGAGAGCTTCACCGATTTTGATCACGAATTGTGCATTTTAGGTGAGGGTTTTTTCATCAGAACACAGACCGTACTTCTAGGCGAGGTCTTCCTCTTACCAAAGTGGAAGGTAAGGTCGAGATAGCTAACCATGAGCGGGAAAGCCACGGCAGTAACTAATACTCTCTTCAGAAGATGAGCGTCTTACTATGAGGGAGCGCAGTTGAATGAGTTTTTGAGAGTGAACAGTGCACCCAGCCCTCGTTAGAATGCGGAGTGCTTTGTACGCGAAAGCATTCTCTTTACTGAATGGTGTATCCTCAACGCGCTATGGGCATGTTGACCAGATGAAATCCACTCGCCGACCAGTCTGCCAACTTAATCCCAAATCAATCTGTGAGCAGGTTCCTCGGCAGATACATCGACAGGTGTCTGTACTTACCGGATATATTGTGGGGAATATTTCGAGCACCACTTATCTTCAGCCATATTTTTCATGATTTCACTTTCAGTAGGAATTAATGAAGGGACGATAGCTTACACTTGCTGAACTGCATAAAATATGTTTTCCTGTTTTTTGCCATTTTACTTTGGCATAGCATCCACATCCCATATAATTTGTTCTAGTGGATCGTTAGTTCATACTGCTTTATAACTGAACTTGACAATGTCAAGATAAGCTATTACCACCACTCGTACGGAAGTCAGTCTGTCTGTCAGTCTGTTCAGATTTTCTTTTCCACAGTCTACACCCCGTAGTACTTGTCAGATCATCACAAAATTCCATATCTGGGTTCACGGTCATGTCTGGGTGAGACTTCCCCCTTTTGTTCGCATCAGTACGCCGTGTTAAATGCCCGAGGCTGAAACCCAAACACTTTTAGTACAGACCAAATGTCGTATTTATGAAGGGATTTCGTCGTAACTCGGTACAAAGACTCAGTATAATGTCTAGACGAGAACGTCCTATTTTAGTCGTGATCGGTCAACCCTGACGGCTACCCGAGTCCGAAGCCCGAAAAACTTTAACATAGTCTAAAGGTCGTATTTAGGAAGGGATTTCATTGAATCTTTATAGGATGACTCCGTATGATGTCTAGACAAGAACGCGCCCTTTTGATAGCGATCGGTCCACCGTGACGGCTACAAGTCCCGAAGCCCGAAAATCTTTACCACTCTCCACAGGTCATATTTATGAAGGGATTTTATTTTAACGTCGTAGGATGACTCTGCGTAATTACTGGATGAGAACGTCCTGTTTGGTTGGTTTCAGTCAACCGTGACTATCGCAGAGGCGCGTTACCTAGATTCCTTTGGCCCAGTCTACAGATTGCATTTATTTAGGGAATTCCATTGCAAAATTGTAGGATGACTCAGTATAATGTCATGATCGACGCCTATGACGTAGATTTGTAAGCACAGTCTACAGTTCGTATTTGTTAAGCGATTTCATGTTAACTTGGACGGATAACTCGGTATAATGTTTAGATGAGTCTGCTCTGTTTTGGTCACGATCGTTCAGCCGTTATCCCGCCTGGTCAGTTGACCTATATTCCTTTAGTACTGTCTCCAGGTTGTTTTTATGAAAGGATTCCATTGCAAGTTGGTAGGATAACGTGGTATGATCTCTAAGTGAGTCTTTCCTATTTTGGGCATGATCGGCCAACCGTGACCGCCGAGCTGTCGTGTGAATTAGATTCCTTCAGCAACGTCTTCGAACTATATTTAACAAGGGAGTTCATTGCAACTTGGTAAAATGGCTTGTTTTGGAATAAGTTTACTGAAACTTGGTAACTTTGGTCGCCATGCATTAACTGTGAGTGCCACATTAACCCAGGCCTCATTTCTTTAGTACAGTCTAAACTTCAAACTATTCTTATTGGAAACATAGCATACAGGGAACAGAAATTAACATATTCTCATTTATCAAACTTCTTGTCGTATTTCATAATCAATTCATAGACAACATTATCCATTTCACAAAACACAACACAAAGTCAGGTTATGCTAAAGTGTCATGGACACTTTCATTTGAACCATTGGCACGCATATATACACACGAACGCGACTATTTTGCTGGTTAACGCAGCCGAAAAAAACAACCGAGCTGCGACAAGTAACTATTAGACTCCCCAACATTTTAATCTGGTGGATACCGTGTTGAAAGTGTCAGAAGCCAGTGTACCCCGCATGCTGTTCTGTTGTGCTCTGTGCATTAGTACGCAATGGTACCACATAGTACATGGGAAAAAGACTCCAAGAACCTTGTCTAAGGGCTCACGGATGGCAGTGATGAATGAGGATCATCAGCGAACAGTCACCGTGATCTTTCAATTTTAAAATCACTGTGCCATCAATGAACCATTGCGCTTCACTAACTCGACTCTCATATTCCATTTGTGAAGGATATTCAAGATTCTGATCCACTTCGTACATTTAAAAAAAAACAAATACTGGTTGTTTAGATGTAGTCTATTTAAAATTGATAAAATGCAAAACGTTGTGTGAATGGCGTTCATTTAGAAAACTAACATATATATAACGTTGCCTAAACGACTCCCATATGATAAAAATATATGCAACACGTTGCGCAAATGACCTTTAACCGGATTTCAGTCGCTGTCTGCGTTTCACCGAACAAGTCGAAATAACGACAAACATGTTATTTGTTGCCATTTGGGTCACTCCGTGCTCTCAAGATGTGGTCTTTTTTAAATCTGGCCAAAATGCATATTTTTCTTAAATTTCCCATCCTCCTGTGAATTGGGGATGCGTTAGCGAAGCACCGACGCATACTGGTTTTCATGCCAACGACCCCAAATCGTGTTCACCTGAATCATCTCTTATCTTTGAGACAATTACAGGCTCTCAAGATAAGGATTTTATTGAAACCTGGGCCAAAAGTGGGACCTTCGTTGTGTATCTCACGAGCCGCACTCAATAGAAGCCTCCCAGACAATCGCAGTTGAGGCCGCTCGTCAAAAGCATCTAAAGTGTAGCTGGCTCTCCTCGGAGAGCCCCCACCCCTCGCAAAAATGGACAATTTATTTCCTCTCGGTAAAAGCGCACGGTACACTGCAGAACGAGGAACTCCTTTACAAGACCGAGGAAACCACTGAACTGGGGCGAGTAACTATCAGACTCTCCAACATTTTATTCCGGTGGAAAATGGGTTGACACTGTCAGAAGCCAAATATATCACCACATACTGTACTGTCATGCTCTGTGCGTTAGTAAACAATGGCACCACACCTCACATGGGCAAATGACACCAAGAGCCTTGTTTAAGGCCACATTGCAGTTGAGGAATGAGGATCATGAGCGAACCGACCTCGTAATCTTTCAATTTGAAGTTCACTGTGCTGATCAAGGAACGATTGCACTTCGCAAACGCAACTCTGATGTTGTATTTGTGACAGATATTCAAGATTCTGATCCACTTCGCACTTTTAAAAAACAAATACTTGTTATTTAGATGTCGTCTATTTAATATTGATAATAATGCAAAACGTTGCCTGAATGGCGTTCATATAGAAAGCGAGCATATATATAACGTTGCCTGAATGACTCCCATATGATAAAAATATATACAACACGTTGCCCAAATGACGTTTAACCGGATTTCAGTCTCTGTCTGCTTTTTTCCGAAGAAGTCCAAATAAAGATAAACATGTTATTTGTTGCCATTTGGGTCACTCCGTGCTCACAAGATGTGGTCTTTTTTTAAATCCGGCCAAAATGCATATTTTTCTTAAATTCCCCATCCTCCTGTGAATTGTGGATGTGTTAGCGGAGCGCCGACGCATACGGGTTTTCATGCCAATGACCCCAAATCGTGTTCACCTGAATCATCTCTTATCTTTGAGACAACTACAGGCTCTCAAGATAAGGATTTTATTGAAACCTGGGCCTAAAGTGGGACCTTCATTATTTGCCATCTATGTGTTTTGCGGGCGTGTTCAATTAGGATCCGACCCGCCTTGGTTTTCATGCATTTTACTTAATAATACGTGTAATTAGCACCCTTAAAACCAATCCAGGTTCTGAAGAATATAGGTTTTTATTGAAATCTAGGCCTGCCTGAAATCGAACAATTCTTATTTGCCATCCACTTACCAATACCGAATGTGTTCCGCCAAGGTCGGAATGGGCCTTGTCTTCATGCCGTCGAGCACAAATTATGATAATGATCATTATTGTAATTTCGGCCCAAAACCTGATTTTTCCTTCTTGCCATACCCTTGCGCACTTTGGATGTGCACACGCCGCGTCCGACCATGCCTGGTTTTCATCCAAATGGACCCACCTCATGGAAAGACGAGTCATAGTTGCCTTTGGGGGGCACTGCAAAGTACACCCCTCACCACCCCACCCCTAAGATGTGGGTTTAATTGGAACTCAAACCCTGAGTCAGACTTCACTATAATTTGCTAACCTTTTTGTGATATTCGGATATGTTTGATTTGTTCTGGTTTTCGTGAAGAACTGTCCAAATTATGAATACACGAGCCATTAGTTGCATTTGAGACCAATCCACACTCAAATAATTTTTCTTAAATGATTTTGAGAACCAAATAGCACTATTCATTAGAGGCAATCCAGGCTCTCGAGATAGAGAGTTTATTAAAATCCGAGCCTGCAGCTGAACTTTTCTTCCTGTTAAACACCCTTTTGTTAACACCGAATACGTTGAACTGGGATCCTACCCACATAAGTGTGTGTATGGATCGCATCAAGAATGCGCTAGCAGGTAATCGGGGAGAGTAATTATAGGAGTGTCTTTGAAGAAGAGTCCTTCCATCCCTGCTGAACTTTGGCACACGGAGGACGAGAATGTCGTCAGTTATGCATTTCAGACGAGGGCCTTTTCATCAGACCATGGACCGTATTTTGCAGTGGACTGTGGATGGCAAGGGCGATAGTTAAGTACTCGCGTGAAAGCAACGGTAGTAAGTAGTACTCTCCTTAGAAGATAATTTTCTTGCTCACTGGGAGCGCGGTTGGATGAATTTTTGAGAGTGCACAATGCCCACACCCCTAGTCCACAAGCGGAGTGCTTTGCACGCGAGCAGCACTCCCTTTATCGACGATTTCAGCCGTCCTGGTAAGATCGGCAGCTGTTGGTTCCCCACAACCATCACCCCCTCCCCTCACACACGCATTTACAATCTGTAAAAGCGATCGTGCTTTCAAAGGTAATTTAAATGCAGGCCGACCTGCCCCCAGAAAATAGTGTATATCTGGACCCCCCCCCCCACACACACACACACACATACACACAGTCCTCGTTAGAAGACGATGTATTGCAGACGAGGTCCCCTTTCATCAAAACAGACGGCGTGGTTGAATTTATCCCCCTTCATCAAAATAGACGGCGTGGTTGAATTTATCTGGACAGTGACTTGCAGATGAACCTCCTCTCTGGTAAAAGCGGACGAGTATCTCACGAGCCCCACTCAATAGAAGCCTCTCAGACAATCGCAGTTGAGGCCGCTCGTCAAAAGTATCTAAAGTAGCTGGCTCTCCTCGGAGAGCCCCCACCCTCGCAAAAATGGACAACGTGTTTCCTCTCGGTAAAAACGCATGGTACACTGCAGAACGAGGAACTCCTTTATAAGACCGAGGAAACCATTGAACTGGGGCGAGTAACTATCAGACTCTCCAAAATTTTATTCCGATGGAAACGGGGTTGACAGTGTCAGAAACCAAATATATCACCACATACTGTACTGTCATGCTCTGCGCATTAGTAAACAATGGCACCACACCTCACATGGGCAAATGACACCAAGAGCCTTGTTTAAGGCCACATTGCAGTTGAGGAATGAGGATCATGAGCGAACCGACCTCGTAATCTTTCAATTTGAAGTTCACTGTGCTGATCAAGGAACGATTGCACTTCGCAAACGCAACTCTGATGTTGTATTTGTGACAGATATTCAAGATTCTGATCCACTTCGCACTTTTAAAAACAAATACTTGTTATTTAGATGTCGTCTATTTAATATTGATAATAATGCAAAACGTTGCCTGAATGGCGTTCATATAGAAAGCGAGCATATATATAACGTTGCCTGAATGACTCCCGTATGATAAAAATATATACAACACGTTGCCCAAATGACGTTTAACCGGATTTCAGTCTCTGTCTGCTTTTTTCCGAAGAAGTCCAAATAAAGATAAACATGTTATTTGTTGCCATTTGGGTCACTCCGTGCTCACAAGATGTGGTCTTTTTTTAAATCCGGCCAAAATGCATATTTTTCTTAAATTCCCCATCCTCCTGTGAATTGTGGATGTGTTAGCGGAGCGCCGACGCATACGGGTTTTCATGCCAATGACCCCAAATCGTGTTCACCTGAATCATCTCTTATCTTTGAGACAACTACAGGCTCTCAAGATAAGGATTTTATTGAAACCTGGGCCTAAAGTGGGACCTTCATTATTTGCCATCTATGTGTTTTGCGGGCGTGTTCAATTAGGATCCGACCCGCCTTGGTTTTCATGCATTTTACTTAATAACACGTGTAATTAGCACCCTTAAAACCAATCCAGGTTCTGAAGAATATAGGTTTTTATTGAAATCTAGGCCTGCCTGAAATCGAACAATTCTTATTTGCCATCCACTTACCAATACCGAATGTGTTCCGCCAAGGTCGGAATGGGCCTTGTCTTTATGCCGTCGAGCACAAATTATGATAATGATCATTATTGTAATTTCGAGCCCAAAACCTGATTTTTCCTTCTTGCCATACCCTTGCGCACTTTGGATGTGCACACGCCGCGTCCGACCATGCCTGGTTTTCATCCAAATGGACCCACCTCATGGTAAGACGAGTCATAGTTGCCTTTGGGGGGCACTGCAAAGTACACCCCTCACGACCCCACCCCTAAGATGTGGGTTTAATTGGAACTCAAACCCTGAGTCAGACTTGACTATAATTTGCTAACCTTTTTGTGATATTCGGATATGTTTGATTTCTTCTGGTTTTCGTGAAGAACTGTCCAAATTATGAATACACGAGCCATTAGTTGCATTTTAGACCAATCCACACTCAAATAATTTTTCTTAAATGATTTTGAGAACCAAATAGCGCTATTCATTAGAGGCAATCCAGGCTCTCGAGATAGAGAGTTTATTAAAATCCGAGCCTGCAGCTGCACTTTTCTTCCTGTTAAACACCCTTTTGTTAACACCGAATACGTTGAACTGGGATCCTACCCACATAAGTGTGTGTATGGATCGCATCAAGAATGCGCTAGCAGGTAATCGGGGAGAGTAATTATAGGAGTGTCTTTGAAGAAGAGTCCTTCCATCCCTGCTGAACTTTGGCACACGGAGGACGAGAATGTCGCCAGTTATGCATTTCAGACGAGGGCCTTTTCATCAGACCATGGACCGTATTTTGCAGTGGACGGTGGATGGCAAGGGCGATAGTTAAGTACTCGCGTGAAAGCAACGGTAGTAAGTAGTACTCTCCTTAGAAGATAATTTTCTTGCTCACTGGGAGCGCGGTTGGATGAATTTTTGAGAGTGCACAATGCCCACACCCCTAGTCCACAAGCGGAGTGCTTTGTACGCGAGCAGCACTCCCTTTATCGACGATTTCAGCCGTCCTGGTAAGATCGGCAGCTGTTGGTTCCCCACAACCATCACCCCCTCCCCTCACACACGCATTTACAATCTGTAAAAGCGATCGTGCTTTCAAAGGTAATTTAAATGCAGGCCGACCTGCCCCCAGAAAATAGTGTATATCTGGACCCCCCCCCCCCCCCCCCCACACACACACACACACATACACACAGTCCTCGTTAGAAGACGATGTATTGCAGACGAGGTCCCCTTTCAACAAAACAGACGGCGTGGTTGAATTTATCCCCCTTCATCAAAATAGACGGCGTGGTTGAATTTATCTGGACAGTGACTTGCAGATGAACCTCCTCTCTGGTAAAAGCGGACGAGTATCTCACGAGCCCACTCAATAGAAGCCTCTCAGACAATCGCAGTTGAGGCCGCTCGTCAAAAGTATCTAAAGTAGCTGGCTCTCCTCGGAGAGCCCCCACCCTCGCAAAAATGGACAACGTGTTTCCTCTCAGTAAAAACGCATGGTACACTGCAGAACGAGGAACTCCTTTATAAGACCGAGGAAACCATTGAACTGGGGCGAGTAACTATCAGACTCTCCAAAATTTTATTCCGATGGAAACGGGGTTGACAGTGTCAGAAACCAAATATATCACCACATACTGTACTGTCATGCTCTGCGCATTAGTAAACAATGGCACCACACCTCACATGGGCAAATGACACCAAGAGCCTTGTTTAAGGCCACATTGCAGTTGAGGAATGAGGATCATGAGCGAACCGACCTCGTAATCTTTCAATTTGAAGTTCACTGTGCTGATCAAGGAACGATTGCACTTCGCAAACGCAACTCTGATGTTGTATTTGTGACAGATATTCAAGATTCTGATCCACTTCGCACTTTTAAAAACAAATACTTGTTATTTAGATGTCGTCTATTTAATATTGATAATAATGCAAAACGTTGCCTGAATGGCGTTCATATAGAAAGCGAGCATATATATAACGTTGCCTGAATGACTCCCATATGATAAAAATATATACAACACGTTGCCCAAATGACGTTTAACCGGATTTCAGTCTCTGTCTGCTTTTTTCCGAAGAAGTCCAAATAAAGATAAACATGTTATTTGTTGCCATTTGGGTCACTCCGTGCTCACAAGATGTGGTCTTTTTTTAAATCCGGCCAAAATGCATATTTTTCTTAAATTCCCCATCCTCCTGTGAATTGTGGATGTGTTAGCGGAGCGCCGACGCATACGGGTTTTCATGCCAATGACCCCAAATCGTGTTCACCTGAATCATCTCTTATCTTTGAGACAACTACAGGCTCTCAAGATAAGGATTTTATTGAAACCTGGGCCTAAAGTGGGACCTTCATTATTTGCCATCTATGTGTTTTGCGGGCGTGTTCAATTAGGATCCGACCCGCCTTGGTTTTCATGCATTTTACTAAATAACACGTGTAATTAGCACCCTTAAAACCAATCCAGGTTCTGAAGAATATAGGTTTTTATTGAAATCTAGGCCTGCCTGAAATCGAACAATTCTTATTTGCCATCCACTTACCAATACCGAATGTGTTCCGCCAAGGTCGGAATGGGCCTTGTCTTTATGCCGTCGAGCACAAATTATGATAATGATCATTATTGTAATTTCGAGCCCAAAACCTGATTTTTCCTTCGTGCCATACCCTTGCGCACTTTGGATGTGCACACGCCGCGTCCGACCATGCCTGGTTTTCATCCAAATGGACCCACCTCATGGTAAGACGAGTCATAGTTGCCTTTGGGGGGCACTGCAAAGTACACCCCTCACGACCCCACCCCTAAGATGTGGGTTTAATTGGAACTCAAACCCTGAGTCAGACTTGACTATAATTTGCTAACCTTTTTGTGATATTCGGATATGTTTGATTTGTTCTGGTTTTCGTGAAGAACTGTCCAAATTATGAATACACGAGCCATTAGTTGCATTTGAGACCAATCCACACTCAAATAATTTTTCTTAAATGATTTTGAGAACCAAATAGCACTATTCATTAGAGGCAATCCAGGCTCTCGAGATAGAGAGTTTATTAAAATCCGAGCCTGCAGCTGAACTTTTCTTCCTGTTAAACACCCTTTTGTTAACACCGAATACGTTGAACTGGGATCCTACCCACATAAGTGTGTGTATGGATCGCATCAAGAATGCGCTAGCAGGTAATCGGGGAGAGTAATTATAGGAGTGTCTTTGAAGAAGAGTCCTTCCATCCCTGCTGAACTTTGGCACACGGAGGACGAGAATGTCGCCAGTTATGCATTTCAGACGAGGGCCTTTTCATCAGACCATGGACCGTATTTTGCAGTGGACGGTGGATGGCAAGGGCGATAGTTAAGTACTCGCGTGAAAGCAACGGTAGTAAGTAGTACTCTCCTTAGAAGATAATTTTCTTGCTCACTGGGAGCGCGGTTGGATGAATTTTTGAGAGTGCACAATGCCCACACCCCTAGTCCACAAGCGGAGTGCTTTGTACGCGAGCAGCACTCCCTTTATCGACGATTTCAGCCGTCCTGGTAAGATCGGCAGCTGTTGGTTCCCCACAACCATCACCCCCTCCCCTCACTCACGCATTTACAATCTGTAAAAGCGATCGTGCTTTCAAAGGTAATTTAAATGCAGGCCGACCTGCCCCCAGAAAATAGTGTATATCTGGACCCCCCCCCCCCCCCCCCCCACACACACACACACACATACACACAGTCCTCGTTAGAAGACGATGTATTGCAGACGAGGTCCCCTTTCATCAAAACAGACGGCGTGGTTGAATTTATCCCCCTTCATCAAAATAGACGGCGTGGTTGAATTTATCTGGACAGTGACTTGCAGATGAACCTCCTCTCTGGTAAAAGCGGACGAGTATCTCACGAGCCCCACTCAGTAGAAGCCTCTCAGACAATCGCAGTTGAGGCCGCTCGTCAAAATTATCTAAAGTAGCTGGCTCTCCTCGGAGAACCCCCACCCTCGCAAAAATGGACAACGTGTTTCCTCTCGGTAAAAACGCATGGTACACTGCAGAACGAGGAACTCCTTTATAAGACCGAGGAAACCATTGAACTGGGGCGAGTAACTATCAGACTCTCCAAAATTTTATTCCGATGGAAACGGGGTTGACAGTGTCAGAAACCAAATATATCACCACATACTGTACTGTCATGCTCTGCGCATTAGTAAACAATGGCACCACACCTCACATGGGCAAATGACACCAAGAGCCTTGTTTAAGGCCACATTGCAGTTGAGGAATGAGGATCATGAGCGAACCGACCTCGTAATCTTTCAATTTGAAGTTCACTGTGCTGATCAAGGAACGATTGCACTTCGCAAACGCAACTCTGATGTTGTATTTGTGACAGATATTCAAGATTCTGATCCACTTCGCACTTTTAAAAACAAATACTTGTTATTTAGATGTCGTCTATTTAATATTGATAATAATGCAAAACGTTGCCTGAATGGCGTTCATATAGAAAGCGAGCATATATATAACGTTGCCTGAATGACTCCCATATGATAAAAATATATACAACACGTTGCCCAAATGACGTTTAACCGGATTTCAGTCTCTGTCTGCTTTTTTCCGAAGAAGTCCAAATAAAGATAAACATGTTATTTGTTGCCATTTGGGTCACTCCGTGCTCACAAGATGTGGTCTTTTTTTAAATCCGGCCAAAATGCACATTTTTCTTAAATTCCCCATCCTCCTGTGAATTGTGGATGTGTTAGCGGAGCGCCGACGCATACGGGTTTTCATGCCAATGACCCCAAATCGTGTTCACCTGAATCATCTCTTATCTTTGAGACAACTACAGGCTCTCAAGATAAGGATTTTATTGAAACCTGGGCCTAAAGTGGGACCTTCATTATTTGCCATCTATGTGTTTTGCGGGCGTGTTCAATTAGGATCCGACCCGCCTTGGTTTTCATGCATTTTACTAAATAACACGTGTAATTAGCACCCTTAAAACCAATCCAGGTTCTGAAGAATATAGGTTTTTATTGAAATCTAGGCCTGCCTGAAATCGAACAATTCTTATTTGCCATCCACTTACCAATACCGAATGTGTTCCGCCAAGGTCGGAATGGGCCTTGTCTTTATGCCGTCGAGCACAAATTATGATAATGATCATTATTGTAATTTCGAGCCCAAAACCTGATTTTTCCTTCGTGCCATACCCTTGCGCACTTTGGATGTGCACACGCCGCGTCCGACAATGCCTGGTTTTCATCCAAATGGACCCACCTCATGGTAAGACGAGTCATAGTTGCCTTTGGGGGGCACTGCAAAGTACACCCCTCACGACCCCACCCCTAAGATGTGGGTTTAATTGGAACTCAAACCCTGAGTCAGACTTGACTATAATTTGCTAACCTTTTTGTGATATTCGGATATGTTTGATTTGTTCTGGTTTTCGTGAAGAACTGTCCAAATTATGAATACACGAGCCATTAGTTGCATTTGAGACCAATCCACACTCAAATAATTTTTCTTAAATGATTTTGAGTACCAAATAGCACTATTCATTAGAGGCAATCCAGGCTCTCGAGATAGAGAGTTTATTAAAATCCGAGCCTGCAGCTGAACTTTTCTTCCTGTTAAACACCCTTTTGTTAACACCGAATACGTTGAACTGGGATCCTACCCACATAAGTGTGTGTATGGATCGCATCAAGAATGCGCTAGCAGGTAATCGGGGAGAGTAATTATAGGAGTGTCTTTGAAGAAGAGTCCTTCCATCCCTGCTGAACTTTGGCACACGGAGGACGAGAATGTCGCCAGTTATGCATTTCAGACGAGGGCCTTTTCATCAGACCATGGACCGTATTTTGCAGTGGACGGTGGATGGCAAGGGCGATAGTTAAGTACTCGCGTGAAAGCAACGGTAGTAAGTAGTACTCTCCTTAGAAGATAATTTTCTTGCTCACTGGGAGCGCGGTTGGATGAATTTTTGAGAGTGCACAATGCCCACACCCCTAGTCCACAAGCGGAGTGCTTTGTACGCGAGCAGCACTCCATTTATCGACGATTTCAGCCGTCCTGGTAAGATCGGCAGCTGTTGGTTCCCCACAACCATCACCCCCTCCCCTCACACACGCATTTACAATCTGTAAAAGCGATCGTGCTTTCAAAGGTAATTTAAATGCAGGCCGACCTGCCCCCAGAAAATAGTGTATATCTGGACCCCCCCCCCCCCCCCACACACACACACACACACACACACATACACACAGTCCTCGTTAGAAGACGATGTATTGCAGACGAGGTCCCCTTTCATCAAAACAGACGGCGTGGTTGAATTTATCCCCCTTCATCAAAATAGACGGCGTGGTTGAATTTATCTGAACAGTGACTTGCAGATGAACCTCCTCTCTGGTAAAAGCGGACGAGTATCTCACGAGCCCCACTCAATAGAAGCCTCTCAGACAATCGCAGTTGAGGCCGCTCGTCAAAAGTATCTAAAGTAGCTGGCTCTCCTCGGAGAGCCCCCACCCTCGCAAAAATGGACAACGTGTTTCCTCTCGGTAAAAACGCATGGTACACTGCAGAACGAGGAACTCCTTTATAAGACCGAGGAAACCATTGAACTGGGGCGAGTAACTATCAGACTCTCCAAAATTTTATTCCGATGGAAACGGGGTTGACAGTGTCAGAAACCAAATATATCACCACATACTGTACTGTCATGCTCTGCGCATTAGTAAACAATGGCACCACACCTCACATGGGCAAATGACATCAAGAGCCTTGTTTAAGGCCACATTGCAGTTGAGGAATGAGGATCATGAGCGAACCGACCTCGTAATCCTTCAATTTGAAGTTCACTGTGCTGATCAAGGAACGATTGCACTTCGCAAACGCAACTCTGATGTTGTATTTGTGACAGATATTCAAGATTCTGATCCACTTCGCACTTTTAAAAACAAATACTTGTTATTTAGATGTCGTCTATTTAATATTGATAATAATGCAAAACGTTGCCTGAATGGCGTTCATATAGAAAGCGAGCATATATATAACGTTGCCTGAATGACTCCCATATGATAAAAATATATACAACACGTTGCCCAAATGACGTTTAACCGGATTTCAGTCTCTGTCTGCTTTTTTCCGAAGAAGTCCAAATAAAGATAAACATGTTATTTGTTGCCATTTGGGTCACTCCGTGCTCACAAGATGTGGTCTTTTTTTAAATCCGGCCAAAATGCATATTTTTCTTAAATTCCCCATCCTCCTGTGAATTGTGGATGTGTTAGCGGAGCGCCGACGCATACGGGTTTTCATGCCAATGACCCCAAATCGTGTTCACCTGAATCATCTCTTATCTTTGAGACAACTACAGGCTCTCAAGATAAGGATTTTATTGAAACCTGGGCCTAAAGTGGGACCTTCATTATTTGCCATCTATGTGTTTTGCGGGCGTGTTCAATTAGGATCCGACCCGCCTTGGTTTTCATGCATTTTACTTAATAACACGTGTAATTAGCACCCTTAAAACCAATCCAGGTTCTGAAGAATATAGGTTTTTATTGAAATCTAGGCCTGCCTGAAATCGAACAATTCTTATTTGCCATCCACTTACCAATACCGAATGTGTTCCGCCAAGGTCGGAATGGGCCTTGTCTTTATGCCGTCGAGCACAAATTATGATTATGATCATTATTGTAATTTCGAGCCCAAAACCTGATTTTTCCTTCTTGCCATACCCTTGCGCACTTTGGATGTGCACACGCCGCGTCCGACCATGCCTGGTTTTCATCCAAATGGACCCACCTCATGGTAAGACGAGTCATAGTTGCCTTTGGGGGGCACTGCAAAGTACACCCCTCACCACCCCACCCCTAAGATGTGGGTTTAATTGGAACTCAAACCCTGAGTCAGACTTGACTATAATTTGCTAACCTTTTTGTGATATTCGGATATGTTTGATTTCTTCTGGTTTTCGTGAAGAACTGTCCAAATTATGAATACACGAGCCATTAGTTGCATTTTAGACCAATCCACACTCAAATAATTTTTCTTAAATGATTTTGAGAACCAAATAGCGCTATTCATTAGAGGCAATCCAGGCTCTCGAGATAGAGAGTTTATTAAAATCCGAGCCTGCAGCTGAACTTTTCTTCCTGTTAAACACCCTTTTGTTAACACCGAATACGTTGAACTGGGATCCTACCCACATAAGTGTGTGTATGGATCGCATCAAGAATGCGCTAGCAGGTAATCGGGGAGAGTAATTATAGGAGTGTCTTTGAAGAAGAGTCCTTCCATCCCTGCTGAACTTTGGCACACGGAGGACGAGAATGTCGCCAGTTATGCATTTCAGACGAGGGCCTTTTCATCAGACCATGGACCGTATTTTGCAGTGGACGGTGGATGGCAAGGGCGATAGTTAAGTACTCGCGTGAAAGGAACGGTAGTAAGTAGTACTCTCCTTAGAAGATAATTTTCTTGCTCACTGGGAGCGCGGTTGGATGAATTTTTGAGAGTGCACAATGCCCACACCCCTAGTCCACAAGCGGAGTGCTTTGCACGCGGGCAGCACTCCCTTTATCGACGATTTCAGCCGTCCTGGTAAGATCGGCAGCTGTTGGTTCCCCACAACCATCACCCCCTCCCCTCACACACGCATTTACAATCTGTAAAAGCGATCGTGCTTTCAAAGGTAATTTAAATGTAGGCCGACCTGCCCCCAGAAAATAGTGTATATCTGGACCCCCCCCCCCCCCCCACACACACACACACACACACATACACACAGTCCTCGTTAGAAGACGATGTATTGCAGACGAGGTCCTCTTTCATCAAAACAGACGGCGTGGTTGAATGTATCCCCCTTCATCAAAATAGACGGCGTGGTTGAATTTATCTGGACAGTGACTTGCAGATGAACCTCCTCTCTGGTAAAAGCGGACGAGTATCTCACGAGCCCCACTCAATAGACGCCTCTCAGACAATCGCAGTTGAGGCCGCTCGTCAAAAGTATCTAAAGTAGCTGGCTCTCCTCGGAGAGCCCCCACCCTCGCAAAAATGGACAACGTGTTTCCTCTCGGTAAAAACGCATGGTACACTGCAGAACGAGGAACTCCTTTATAAGACCGAGGAAACCATTGAACTGGGGCGAGTAACTATCAGACTCTCCAAAATTTTATTCCTATGGAAACGGGGTTGACAGTGTCAGAAACCAAATATATCACCACATACTGTACTGTCATGCTCTGCGCATTAGTAAACAATGGCACCACACCTCACATGGGCAAATGACACCAAGGGCCTTGTTTAAGGCCACATTGCAGTTGAGGAATGAGGATCATGAGCGAACCGACCTCGTAATCTTTCAATTTGAAGTTCACTGTGCTGATCAAGGAACGATTGCACTTCGCAAACGCAACTCTGATGTTGTATTTGTGACAGATATTCAAGATTCTGATCCACTTCGCACTTTTAAAAACAAATACTTGTTATTTAGATGTCGTCTATTTAATATTGATAATAATGCAAAACGTTGCCTGAATGGCGTTCATATAGAAAGCGAGCATATATATAACGTTGCCTGAATGACTCCCATATGATAAAAATATATACAACACGTTGCCCAAATGACGTTTAACCGGATTTCAGTCTCTGTCTGCTTTTTTCCGAAGAAGTCCAAATAAAGATAAACATGTTATTTGTTGCCATTTGGGTCACTCCGTGCTCACAAGATGTGGTCTTTTTTTAAATCCGGCCAAAATGCATATTTTTCTTAAATTCCCCATCCTCCTGTGAATTGTGGATGTGTTAGCGGAGCGCCGACGCATACTGGTTTTCATGCCAATGACCCCAAATCGTGTTCACCTGAATCATCTCTTATCTTTGAGACAACTACAGGCTCTCAAGATAAGGATTTTATTGAAACCTGGGCCTAAAGTGGGACCTTCATTATTTGCCATCTATGTGTTTTGCGGGCGTGTTCAATTAGGATCCGACCCGCCTTGGTTTTCATGCATTTTACTTAATAACACGTGTAATTAGCACCCTTAAAACCAATCCAGGTTCTGAAGAATATAGGTTTTTATTGAAATCTAGGCCTGCCTGAAATCGAACAATTCTTATTTGCCATCCACTTACCAATACCGAATGTGTTCCGCCAAGGTCGGAATGGGCCTTGTCTTTATGCCGTCGAGCACAAATTATGATAATGATCATTATTGTAATTTCGAGCCCAAAACCTGATTTTTCCTTCTTGCCATACCCTTGCGCACTTTGGATGTGCACACGCCGCGTCCGACCATGCCTGGTTTTCATCCAAATGGACCCACCTCATGGTAAGACGAGTCATAGTTGCCTTTGGGGGGCACTGCAAAGTACACCCCTCACCACCCCACCCCTAAGATGTGGGTTTAATTGGAACTCAAACCCTGAGTCAGACTTGAGTATAATTTGCTAACCTTTTTGTGATATTCGGATATGTTTGATTTGTTCTGGTTTTCGTGAAGAACTGTCCAAATTATGAATACACGAGCCATTAGTTGCATTTTAGACCAATCCACACTCAAATAATTTTTCTTAAATGATTTTGAGAACCAAATAGCGCTATTCATTAGAGGCAATCCAGGCTCTCGAGATAGAGAGTTCATTAAAATCCGAGCCTGCAGCTGAACTTTTCTTCCTGTTAAACACCCTTTTGTTAACACCGAATACGTTGAACTGGGATCCTACCCACATAAGTGTGTGTATGGATCGCATCAAGAATGCGCTAGCAGGTAATCGGGGAGAGTAATTATAGGAGTGTCTTTGAAGAAGAGTCCTTCCATCCCTGCTGAACTTTGGCACACGGAGGACAAGAATGTCGCCAGTTATGCATTTCAGACGAGGGCCTTTTCATCAGACCATGGACCGTATTTTGCAGTGGACGGTGGATGGCAAGGGCGATAGTTAAGTACTCGCGTGAAAGCAACGGTAGTAAGTAGTACTCTCCTTAGAAGATAATTTTCTTGCTCACTGGGAGCGCGGTTGGATGAATTTTTGAGAGTGCACAATGCCCACACCCCTAGTCCACAAGCGGAGTGCTTTGCACGCGAGCAGCGCTCCCTTTATCGATGATTTCAGCCGTCCTGGTAAGATCGGCAGCTGTTGGTTCCCCACAACCATCACCCCCTCCCCTCACACACGCATTTACAATCTGTAAAAGCGATCGTGCTTTCAAAGGTAATTTAAATGCAGGCCGACCTGCCCCCAGAAAATAGTGTATATCTGGACCCCCCCCCCCCCCCACACACACACACACACACATACACACAGTCCTCGTTAGAAGACGATGTATTGCAGACGAGGTCCCCTTTCATCAAAACAGACGGCGTGGTTGAATTTATCCCCCTTCATCAAAATAGACGGCGTGGTTGAATTTATCTGGACAGTGACTTGCAGATGAACCTCCTCTCTGGTAAAAGCGGACGAGTATCTCACGAGCCCCACTCAATAGAAGCCTCTCAGACAATCGCAGTTGAGGCCGCTCGTCAAAAGTATCTAAAGTAGCTGGCTCTCCTCGGAGAGCCCCCACCCTCGCAAAAATGGACAACGTGTTTCCTCTCGGTAAAAACGCATGGTACACTGCAGAACGAGGAACTCCTTTATAAGACCGAGGAAACCATTGAACTGGGGCGAGTAACTATCAGACTCTCCAAAATTTTATTCCGATGGAAACGGGGTTGACAGTGTCAGAAACCAAATATATCACCACATACTGTACTGTCATGCTCTGCGCATTAGTAAACAATGGCACCACACCTCACATGGGCAAATGACACCAAGAGCCTTGTTTAAGGCCACATTGCAGTTGAGGAATGAGGATCATGAGCGAACCGACCTCGTAATCTTTCAATTTGAAGTTCACTGTGCTGATCAAGGAACGATTGCACTTCGCAAACGCAACTCTGATGTTGTATTTGTGACAGATATTCAAGATTCTGATCCACTTCGCACTTTTAAAAACAAATACTTGTTATTTAGATGTCGTCTATTTAATATTGATAATAATGCAAAACGTTGCCTGAATGGCGTTCATATAGAAAGCGAGCATATATATAACGTTGCCTGAATGACTCCCATATGATAAAAATATATACAACACGTTGCCCAAATGACGTTTAACCGGATTTCAGTCTCTGTCTGCTTTTTTCCGAAGAAGTCCAAATAAAGATAAACATGTTATTTGTTGCCATTTGGGTCACTCCGTGCTCACAAGATGTGGTCTTTTTTTAAATCCGGCCAAAATGCATATTTTTCTTAAATTCCCCATCCTCCTGTGAATTGTGGATGTGTTAGCGGAGCGCCGACGCATACGGGTTTTCATGCCAATGACCCCAAATCGTGTTCACCTGAATCATCTCTTATCTTTGAGACAACTACAGGCTCTCAAGATAAGGATTTTATTGAAACCTGGGCCTAAAGTGGGACCTTCATTATTTGCCATCTATGTGTTTTGCGGGCGTGTTCAATTAGGATCCGACCCGCCTTGGTTTTCATGCATTTTACTTAATAACACGTGTAATTAGCACCCTTAAAACCAATCCAGGTTCTGAAGAATATAGGTTTTTATTGAAATCTAGGCCTCCCTGAAATCGAACAATTCTTATTTGCCATCCACTTACCAATACCGAATGTGTTCCGCCAAGGTCGGAATGGGCCTTGTCTTTATGCCGTCGAGCACAAATTATGATAATGATCATTATTGTAATTTCGAGCCCAAAACCTGATTTTTCCTTCTTGCCATACCCTTGCGCACTTTGGATGTGCACACGCCGCGTCCGACCATGCCTGGTTTTCATCCAAATGGACCCACCTCATGGTAAGACGAGTCATAGTTGCCTTTGGGGGGCACTGCAAAGTACACCCCTCACCACCCCACCCCTAAGATGTGGGTTTAATTGAAACTCAAACCCTGAGTCAGACTTGACTATAATTTGCTAACCTTTTTGTGATATTCGGATATGTTTGATTTGTTCGGGTTTTCGTGAAGAACTGTCCAAATTATGAATACACGAGCCATTAGTTGCATTTGAGACCAATCCACACTCAAATAATTTTTCTTAAATGATTTTGAGAACCAAATAGCACTATTCATTAGAGGCAATCCAGGCTCTCGAGATAGAGAGTTTATTAAAATCCGAGCCTGCAGCTGAACTTTTCTTCCTGTTAAACACCCTATTGTTAACACCGAATACGTTGAACTGGGATCCTACCCACATAAGTGTGTGTATGGATCGCATCAAGAATGCGCTAGCAGGTAATCGGGGAGAGTAATTATAGGAGTGTCTTTGAAGAAGAGTCCTTCCATCCCTGCTGAACTTTGGCACACGGAGGACGAGAATGTCGCCAGTTATGCATTTCAGACGAGGGCCTTTTCATCAGACCATGGACCGTATTTTGCAGTGGACGGTGGATGGCAAGGGCGATAGTTAAGTACTCGCGTGAAAGCAACGGTAGTAAGTAGTACTCTCCTTAGAAGATAATTTTCTTGCTCACTGGGAGCGCGGTTGGATGAATTTTTGAGAGTGCACAATGCCCACACCCCTAGTCCACAAGCGGAGTGCTTTGCACGCGAGCAGCACTCCCTTTATCGACGATTTCAGCCGTCCTGGTAAGATCGGCAGCTGTTGGTTCCCCACAACCATCACCCCCTCCCCTCACACACGCATTTACAATCTGTAAAAGCGATCGTGCTTTCAAAGGTAATTTAAATGCAGGCCGACCTGCCCCCAGAAAATAGTGTATATCTGGACCCCCCCCCCCCCCCCCCACACACACACACATACACACATTCCTCGTTAGAAGACGATGTATTGCAGACGAGGTCCCCTTTCATCAAAACAGACGGCGTGGTTGAATTTATCCCCCTTCATCAAAATAGACGGCGTGGTTGAATTTATCTGGACAGTGACTTGCAGATGAACCTCCTCTCTGGTAAAAGCGGACGAGTATCTCACGAGCCCCACTCAATAGAAGCCTCTCAGACAATCGCAGTTGAGGCCGCTCGTCAAAAGTATCTAAAGTAGCTGGCTCTCCTCGCAGAGCCCCCACCCTCGCAAAAATGGACAACGTGTTTCCTCTCGGTAAAAACGCATGGTACACTGCAGAACGAGGAACTCCTTTATAAGACCGAGGAAACCATTGAACTGGGGCGAGTAACTATCAGACTCTCCAAAATTTTATTCCGATGGAAACGGGGTTGACAGTGTCAGAAACCAAATATATCACCACATACTGTACTGTCATGCTCTGTGCATTAGTACACAATGGCACCACACCTCACATGGGCAAATGACACCAAGAGCCTTGTTTAAGGCCACATTGCAGTTGAGGAATGAGGATCATGAGCGAACCGACCTCGTAATCTTTCAATTTGAAGTTCACTGTGCTGATCAAGGAACGATTGCACTTCGCAAACGCAACTCTGATGTTGTATTTGTGACAGATATTCAAGATTCTGATCCACTTCGCACTTTTAAAAACAAATACTTGTTATTTAGATGTCGTCTATTTAATATTGATAATAATGCAAAACGTTGCCTGAATGGCGTTCATATAGAAAGCGAGCATATATATAACGTTGCCTGAATGACTCCCATATGATAAAAATATATACAACACGTTGCCCAAATGACGTTTAACCGGATTTCAGTCTCTGTCTGCTTTTTTCCGAAGAAGTCCAAATAAAGATAAACATGTTATTTGTTGCCATTTGGGTCACTCCGTGCTCACAAGATGTGGTCTTTTTTTAAATCCGGCCAAAATGCATATTTTTCTTAAATTCCCCATCCTCCTGTGAACTGTGGATGTGTTAGCGGAGCGCCGACGCATACGGGTTTTCATGCCAATGACCCCAAATCGTGTTCACCTGAATCATCTCTTATCTTTGAGACAGCTACAGGCTCGCAAGATAAGGATTTTATTGAAACCTGGGCCTAAAGTGGGACCTTCATTATTTGCCATCTATGTGTTTTGCGGGCGTGTTCAATTAGGATCCGACCCGCCTTGGTTTTCATGCATTCTACTTAATAACACGTGTAATTAGCACCCTTAAAACCAATCCAGGTTCTGAAGAATATAGGTTTTTATTGAAATCTAGGCCTGCCTGAAATCGAACAATTCTTATTTGCCATCCACTTACCAATACCGAATGTGTTCCGCCAAGGTCGGAATGGGCCTTGTCTTTATGCCGTCGAGCACAAATTATGATAATGATCATTATTGTAATTTCGAGCCCAAAACCTGATTTTTCCTTCTTGCCATACCCTTGCGCACTTTGGATGTGCACACGCCGCGTCCGACCATGCCTGGTTTTCATCCAAATGGACCCACCTCATGGTAAGACGAGTCATAGTTGCCTTTGGGGGGCACTGCAAAGTACACCCCTCACCACCCCACCCCTAAGATGTGGGTTTAATTGGAACTCAAACCCTGAGTCAGACTTGACTATAATTTGCTAACCTTTTTGTGATATTCGGATATGTTTGATTTCTTCTGGTTTTCGTGAAGAACTGTCCAAATTATGAATACACGAGCCATTAGTTGCATTTTAGACCAATCCACACTCAAATAATTTTTCTTAAATGATTTTGAGAACCAAATAGCGCTATTCATTAGAGGCAATCCAGGCTCTCGAGATAGAGAGTTTATTAAAATCCGAGCCTGCAGCTGAACTTTTCTTCCTGTTAAACACCCTTTTGTTAACACCGAATACGTTGAACTGGGATCCTACCCACATAAGTGTGTGTATGGATCGCATCAAGAATGCGCTAGCAGGTAATCGGGGAGAGTAATTATAGGAGTGTCTTTGAAGAAGAGTCCTTCCATCCCTGCTGAACTTTGGCGCACGGAGGACGAGAATGTCGCCAATTATGCATTTCAGACGAGGGCCTTTTCATCAGACCATGGACCGTATTTTGCAGTGGACGGTGGATGGCAAGGGCGATAGTTAAGTACTCGCGTGAAAGCAACGGTAGTAAGTAGTACTCTCCTTAGAAGATAATTTTCATGCTCACTGGGAGCGCGGTTGGATGAATTTTTGAGAGTGCACAATGCCCACACCCCTAGTCCACAAGCGGAGTGCTTTGCACGCGAGCAGCACTCCCTTTATCGACGATTTCAGCCGTCCTGGTAAGATCGGCAGCTGTTGGTTCCCCACAACCATCACCCCCTCCCCTCACACACGCATTTACAATCTGTAAAAGCGATCGTGCTTTCAAAGGTAATTTAAATGCAGGCCGACCTGCCCCCAGAAAATAGTGTATATCTGGACCCCCCCCCCCCCCCCCCCACACACACACACACATACACACAGTCCTCGTTAGAAGACGATGTATTGCAGACGAGGTCCCCTTTCATCAAAACAGACGGCGTGGTTGAATTTATCCCCCTTCATCAAAATAGACGGCGTGGTTGAATTTATCTGGACAGTGACTTGCAGATGAACCTCCTCTCTGGTAAAAGCGGACGAGTATCTCACGAGCCCCACTCAATAGAAGCCTCTTAGACAATCGCAGTTGAGGCCGCTTGTCAAAAGTATCTAAAGTAGCTGGCTCTCCTCGGAGAGCCCCCACCCTCGCAAAAATGGACAACGTGTTTCCTCTCGGTAAAAACGCATGGTACACTGCAGAACGAGGAACTCCTTTATAAGACCGAGGAAACCATTCAACTGGGGCGAGTAACTATCAGACTCTCCAAAATTTTATTCCGATGGAAACGGGGTTGACAGTGTCAGAAACCAAATATATCACCACATACTGTACTGTCATGCTCTGCGCATTAGTAAACAATGGCACCACACCTCACATGGGCAAATGACACCAAGAGCCTTGTTTAAGGCCACATTGCAGTTGAGGAATGAGGATCATGTGCGAACCGACCTCGTAATCTTTCAATTTGAATTTCACTGTGCTGATCAAGGAACGATTGCACTTCGCAAACGCAACTCTGATGTTGTATTTGTGACAGATATTCAAGATTCTGATCCACTTCGCACTTTTAAAAACAAATACTTGTTATTTAGATGTCGTCTATTTAATATTGATAATAATGCAAAACGTTGCCTGAATGGCGTTCATATAGAAAGCGAGCATATATATAACGTTGCCTGAATGACTCCCATATGATAAAAATATATACAACACGTTGCCCAAATGACGTTTAACCGGATTTCAGTCTCTGTCTGCTTTCTTCCGAAGAAGTCCAAATAAAGATAAACATGTTATTTGTTGCCATTTGGGTCACTCCGTGCTCACAAGATGTGGTCTTTTTTTAAATCCGGCCAAAATGCATATTTTTCTTAAATTCCCCATCCTCCTGTGAATTGTGGATGTGTTAGCGGAGCGCCGACGCATACGGGTTTTCATGCCAATGACCCCAAATCGTGTTCACCTGAATCATCTCTTATCTTTGAGACAACTACAGGCTCTCAAGATAAGGATTTTATTGAAACCTGGGCCTAAAGTGGGACCTTCATTATTTGCCATCTATGTGTTTTGCGGGCGTGTTCAATTAGGATCCGACCCGCCTTGGTTTTCATGCATTTTACTAAATAACACGTGTAATTAGCACCCTTAAAACCAATCCAGGTTCTGAAGAATATAGGTTTTTATTGAAATCTAGGCCTGCCTGAAATCGAACAATTCTTATTTGCCATCCACTTACCAATACCGAATGTGTTCCGCCAAGGTCGGAATGGGCCTTGTCTTTATGCCGTCGAGCACAAATTATGATAATGATCATTATTGTAATTTCGAGCCCAAAACCTGATTTTTCCTTCGTGCCATACCCTTGCGCACTTTGGATGTGCACACGCCGCGTCCGACCATGCCTGGTTTTCATCCAAATGGACCCACCTCATGGTAAGACGAGTCATAGTTGCCTTTGGGGGGCACTGCAAAGTACACCCCTCACCACCCCACCCCTAAGATGTGGGTTTAATTGGAACTCAAACCCTGAGTCAGACTTGACTATAATTTGCTAACCTTTTTGTGATATTCGGATATGTTTGATTTGTTCTGGTTTTCGTGAAGAACTGTCCAAATTATGAATACACGAGCCATTAGTTGCATTTGAGACCAATCCACACTCAAATAATTTTTCTTAAATGATTTTGAGAACCAAATAGCACTATTCATTAGAGGCAATCCAGGCTCTCGAGATAGAGAGTTTATTAAAATCCGAGCCTGCAGCTGAACTTTTCTTCCTGTTAAACACCCTATTGTTAACACCGAATACGTTGAACTGGGATCCTACCCACATAAGTGTGTGTATGGATCGCATCAAGAATGCGCTAGCAGGTAATCGGGGAGAGTAATTATAGGAGTGTCTTTGAAGAAGAGTCCTTCCATCCCTGCTGAACTTTGGCACACGGAGGACGAGAATGTCGCCAGTTATGCATTTCAGACGAGGGCCTTTTCATCAGACCATGGACCGTATTTTGCAGTGGACGGTGGATGGCAAGGGCGATAGTTAAGTACTCGCGTGAAAGCAACGGTAGTAAGTAGTACTCTCCTTAGAAGATAATTTTCTTGCTCACTGGGAGCGCGGTTGGATGAATTTTTGAGAGTGCACAATGCCCACACCCCTAGTCCACAAGCGGAGTGCTTTGCACGCGAGCAGCACTCCCTTTATCGACGATTTCAGCCGTCCTGGTAAGATCGGCAGCTGTTGGTTCCCCACAACCATCACCCCCTCCCCTCACACACGCATTTACAATCTGTAAAAGCGATCGTGCTTTCAAAGGTAATTTAAATGCAGGCCGACCTGCCCCCAGAAAATAGTGTATATCTGGACCCCCCCCCCCCCCCCCCACACACACACACACACATACACACATTCCTCGTTAGAAGACGATGTATTGCAGACGAGGTCCCCTTTCATCAAAACAGACGGCGTGGTTGAATTTATCCCCCTTCATCAAAATAGACGGCGTGGTTGAATTTATCTGGACAGTGACTTGCAGATGAACCTCCTCTCTGGTAAAAGCGGACGAGTATCTCACGAGCCCCACTCAATAGAAGCCTCTCAGACAATCGCAGTTGAGGCCGCTCGTCAAAAGTATCTAAAGTAGCTGGCTCTCCTCGCAGAGCCCCCACCCTCGCAAAAATGGACAACGTGTTTCCTCTCGGTAAAAACGCATGGTACACTGCAGAACGAGGAACTCCTTTATAAGACCGAGGAAACCATTGAACTGGGGCGAGTAACTATCAGACTCTCCAAAATTTTATTCCGATGGAAACGGGGTTGACAGTGTCAGAAACCAAATATATCACCACATACTGTACTGTCATGCTCTGTGCATTAGTACACAATGGCACCACACCTCACATGGGCAAATGACACCAAGAGCCTTGTTTAAGGCCACATTGCAGTTGAGGAATGAGGATCATGAGCGAACCGACCTCGTAATCTTTCAATTTGAAGTTCACTGTGCTGATCAAGGAACGATTGCACTTCGCAAACGCAACTCTGATGTTGTATTTGTGACAGATATTCAAGATTCTGATCCACTTCGCACTTTTAAAAACAAATACTTGTTATTTAGATGTCGTCTATTTAATATTGATAATAATGCAAAACGTTGCCTGAATGGCGTTCATATAGAAAGCGAGCATATATATAACGTTGCCTGAATGACTCCCATATGATAAAAATATATACAACACGTTGCCCAAATGACGTTTAACCGGATTTCAGTCTCTGTCTGCTTTTTTCCGAAGAAGTCCAAATAAAGATAAACATGTTATTTGTTGCCATTTGGGTCACTCCGTGCTCACAAGATGTGGTCTTTTTTTAAATCCGGCCAAAATGCATATTTTTCTTAAATTCCCCATCCTCCTGTGAACTGTGGATGTGTTAGCGGAGCGCCGACGCATACGGGTTTTCATGCCAATGACCCCAAATCGTGTTCACCTGAATCATCTCTTATCTTTGAGACAACTACAGGCTCTCAAGATAAGGATTTTATTGAAACCTGGGCCTAAAGTGGGACCTTCATTATTTGCCATCTATGTGTTTTGCGGGCGTGTTCAATTAGGATCCGACCCGCCTTGGTTTTCATGCATTCTACTTAATAACACGTGTAATTAGCACCCTTAAAACCAATCCAGGTTCTGAAGAATATAGGTTTTTATTGAAATCTAGGCCTGCCTGAAATCGAACAATTCTTATTTGCCATCCACTTACCAATACCGAATGTGTTCCGCCAAGGTCGGAATGGGCCTTGTCTTTATGCCGTCGAGCACAAATTATGATAATGATCATTATTGTAATTTCGAGCCCAAAACCTGATTTTTCCTTCTTGCCATACCCTTGCGCACTTTGGATGTGCACACGCCGCGTCCGACCATGCCTGGTTTTCATCCAAATGGACCCACCTCATGGTAAGACGAGTCATAGTTGCCTTTGGGGGGCACTGCAAAGTACACCCCTCACCACCCCACCCCTAAGATGTGGGTTTAATTGGAACTCAAACCCTGAGTCAGACTTGACTATAATTTGCTAACCTTTTTGTGATATTCGGATATGTTTGATTTCTTCTGGTTTTCGTGAAGAACTGTCCAAATTATGAATACACGAGCCATTAGTTGCATTTTAGACCAATCCACACTCAAATAATTTTTCTTAAATGATTTTGAGAACCAAATAGCGCTATTCATTAGAGGCAATCCAGGCTCTCGAGATAGAGAGTTTATTAAAATCCGAGCCTGCAGCTGAACTTTTCTTCCTGTTAAACACCCTTTTGTTAACACCGAATACGTTGAACTGGGATCCTACCCACATAAGTGTGTGTATGGATCGCATCAAGAATGCGCTAGCAGGTAATCGGGGAGAGTAATTATAGGAGTGTCTTTGAAGAAGAGTCCTTCCATCCCTGCTGAACTTTGGCGCACGGAGGACGAGAATGTCGCCAATTATGCATTTCAGACGAGGGCCTTTTCATCAGACCATGGACCGTATTTTGCAGTGGACGGTGGATGGCAAGGGCGATAGTTAAGTACTCGCGTGAAAGCAACGGTAGTAAGTAGTACTCTCCTTAGAAGATAATTTTCTTGCTCACTGGGAGCGCGGTTGGATGAATTTTTGAGAGTGCACAATGCCCACACCCCTAGTCCACAAGCGGAGTGCTTTGCACGCGAGCAGCACTCCCTTTATCGACGATTTCAGCCGTCCTGGTAAGATCGGCAGCTGTTGGTTCCCCACAACCATCACCCCCTCCCCTCACACACGCATTTACAATCTGTAAAAGCGATCGTGCTTTCAAAGGTAATTTAAATGCAGGCCGACCTGCCCCCAGAAAATAGTGTATATCTGGACCCCCCCCCCCCCCCCCCCCACACACACACACATACACACAGTCCTCGTTAGAAGACGATGTATTGCAGACGAGGTCCCCTTTCATCAAAACAGACGGCGTGGTTGAATTTATCCCCCTTCATCAAAATAGACGGCGTGGTTGAATTTATCTGGACAGTGACTTGCAGATGAACCTCCTCTCTGGTAAAAGCGGACGAGTATCTCACGAGCCCCACTCAATAGAAGCCTCTTAGACAATCGCAGTTGAGGCCGCTTGTCAAAAGTATCTAAAGTAGCTGGCTCTCCTCGGAGAGCCCCCACCCTCGCAAAAATGGACAACGTGTTTCCTCTCGGTAAAAACGCATGGTACACTGCAGAACGAGGAACTCCTTTATAAGACCGAGGAAACCATTCAACTGGGGCGAGTAACTATCAGACTCTCCAAAATTTTATTCCGATGGAAACGGGGTTGACAGTGTCAGAAACCAAATATATCACCACATACTGTACTGTCATGCTCTGCGCATTAGTAAACAATGGCACCACACCTCACATGGGCAAATGACACCAAGAGCCTTGTTTAAGGCCACATTGCAGTTGAGGAATGAGGATCATGTGCGAACCGACCTCGTAATCTTTCAATTTGAATTTCACTGTGCTGATCAAGGAACGATTGCACTTCGCAAACGCAACTCTGATGTTGTATTTGTGACAGATATTCAAGATTCTGATCCACTTCGCACTTTTAAAAACAAATACTTGTTATTTAGATGTCGTCTATTTAATATTGATAATAATGCAAAACGTTGCCTGAATGGCGTTCATATAGAAAGCGAGCATATATATAACGTTGCCTGAATGACTCCCATATGATAAAAATATATACAACACGTTGCCCAAATGACGTTTAACCGGATTTCAGTCTCTGTCTGCTTTCTTCCGAAGAAGTCCAAATAAAGATAAACATGTTATTTGTTGCCATTTGGGTCACTCCGTGCTCACAAGATGTGGTCTTTTTTTAAATCCGGCCAAAATGCATATTTTTCTTAAATTCCCCATCCTCCTGTGAATTGTGGATGTGTTAGCGGAGCGCCGACGCATACGGGTTTTCATGCCAATGACCCCAAATCGTGTTCACCTGAATCATCTCTTATCTTTGAGACAACTACAGGCTCTCAAGATAAGGATTTTATTGAAACCTGGGCCTAAAGTGGGACCTTCATTATTTGCCATCTATGTGTTTTGCGGGCGTGTTCAATTAGGATCCGACCCGCCTTGGTTTTCATGCATTTTACTAAATAACACGTGTAATTAGCACCCTTAAAACCAATCCAGGTTCTGAAGAATATAGGTTTTTATTGAAATCTAGGCCTGCCTGAAATCGAACAATTCTTATTTGCCATCCACTTACCAATACCGAATGTGTTCCGCCAAGGTCGGAATGGGCCTTGTCTTTATGCCGTCGAGCACAAATTATGATAATGATCATTATTGTAATTTCGAGCCCAAAACCTGATTTTTCCTTCGTGCCATACCCTTGCGCACTTTGGATGTGCACACGCCGCGTCCGACCATGCCTGGTTTTCATCCAAATGGACCCACCTCATGGTAAGACGAGTCATAGTTGCCTTTGGGGGGCACTGCAAAGTACACCCCTCACCACCCCACCCCTAAGATGTGGGTTTAATTGGAACTCAAACCCTGAGTCAGACTTGACTATAATTTGCTAACCTTTTTGTGATATTCGGATATGTTTGATTTGTTCTGGTTTTCGTGAAGAACTGTCCAAATTATGAATACACGAGCCATTAGTTGCATTTGAGACCAATCCACACTCAAATAATTTTTCTTAAATGATTTTGAGAACCAAATAGCACTATTCATTAGAGGCAATCCAGGCTCTCGAGATAGAGAGTTTATTAAAATCCGAGCCTGCAGCTGAACTTTTCTTCCTGTTAAACACCCTATTGTTAACACCGAATACGTTGAACTGGGATCCTACCCACATAAGTGTGTGTATGGATCGCATCAAGAATGCGCTAGCAGGTAATCGGGGAGAGTAATTATAGGAGTGTCTTTGAAGAAGAGTCCTTCCATCCCTGCTGAACTTTGGCACACGGAGGACGAGAATGTCGCCAGTTATGCATTTCAGACGAGGGCCTTTTCATCAGACCATGGACCGTATTTTGCAGTGGACGGTGGATGGCAAGGGCGATAGTTAAGTACTCGCGTGAAAGCAACGGTAGTAAGTAGTACTCTCCTTAGAAGATAATTTTCTTGCTCACTGGGAGCGCGGTTGGATGAATTTTTGAGAGTGCACAATGCCCACACCCCTAGTCCACAAGCGGAGTGCTTTGCACGCGAGCAGCACTCCCTTTATCGACGATTTCAGCCGTCCTGGTAAGATCGGCAGCTGTTGGTTCCCCACAACCATCACCCCCTCCCCTCACACACGCATTTACAATCTGTAAAAGCGATCGTGCTTTCAAAGGTAATTTAAATGCAGGCCGACCTGCCCCCAGAAAATAGTGTATATCTGGACCCCCCCCCCCCCCCCCCCCCCACACACACACACACATACACACATTCCTCGTTAGAAGACGATGTATTGCAGACGAGGTCCCCTTTCATCAAAACAGACGGCGTGGTTGAATTTATCCCCCTTCATCAAAATAGACGGCGTGGTTGAATTTATCTGGACAGTGACTTGCAGATGAACCTCCTCTCTGGTAAAAGCGGACGAGTATCTCACGAGCCCCACTCAATAGAAGCCTCTCAGACAATCGCAGTTGAGGCCGCTCGTCAAAAGTATCTAAAGTAGCTGGCTCTCCTCGGAGAGCCCCCACCCTCGCAAAAATGGACAACGTGTTTCCTCTCGGTAAAAACGCATGGTACACTGCAGAACGAGGAACTCCTTTATAAGACCGAGGAAACCATTGAACTGGGGCGAGTAACTATCAGACTCTCCAACATTATATTTCGGTGGAAACGGGGTTGACAGTGTCAGAAGCCAAATATATCTCCACATACTGTACTGTCATGCTCTGTGCATTAGTAAACAATGCCTCCACACCTCACATTGGCAAATGATTCCAAGAGCCTTGCCTAAGGCCACATTGCAGTTGAGGAATGAGGATCATGAGCGAACCGTCCACGTGATCTTTCAATTTGAAGTTCACTGTGCTGATCAAGGAATGATTGCACTTCGCAAATGCGACTCTGATGTTGTATTTGTGACAGATATTCAAGATTCTGATCCACTTCGCACTTTTAAAAAACAAATACTTGTTATTTAGATGTCGTCTATTTATTATTGATAATAATGCAAAACGTTGCCTGAATGACGTTCATATAGAAAGCGAACATATATATAACGTTGCCTGAATGACTCCCATATGAAAATAAATATATACAGAATGTTGCCCAAAGGACGTTTATATAGTAAACACTTTCTGACCTTTAGGCAACCAACATTAAGGCAACCGGATTTGGGCAACGCAAAATCATATATCTTTTAAAAATGCATATATTTTCAATTTTAATACACAAATGCATTATTTATTGATAAAATAGAAGTGATAAGAGATGTTTTAATAAATATAGTCGTTTGTGACAAATATATTGATGAATATCTCTGAGGTTGCCCAAATGACGCAAGTTGCCCAAATGACAAGAAGTTGCCAAAATGTTGTTTACATAGTTATATATATATATATATATATATATATATATATATATATATATAGGATGAAAGATGCTGACGCCGAAGGGGATCGAACCACTGCCTTGATGAGAGTACACTTCTGCGGCACCAATCGCCTAGCGAAACTGGACAAGCGCCATAGACCACTCGACTTCCGACAAGCCCCAAAAAGGCATGCTAGCAGATCGAGCGTCCATGGAACTGGCACAGTCCAGCTACCAAGGAACTGACATGAAAGACTCTGACGCCGATGGGGGTCGAACCACTGCCTTGATGAGAGTACACTTCTGCGGCACCAATCGCCTAGCGAAACTGGACCAGCGCCATAGACCTCTCGACTACCGACAAGCCCATAAAGGCATGCTAGCAGATCGAGCATTCATGGAACTGGCACAGTCCACACGAAATTACTCGGTATCGCAAGAATTAGTTGTTTACAATGAATAATTATACCATGTAATGCAGATGAAATCAGCGAACTATTGTCTATATTTTCCTCATCTTGATATATACGGTATAACATTTTTTGATTGAGGCTTAAAACAAAGATGCTTGCATTTCGACTGCCATGGAGCCAGTGCAAAAGCTCTACATACAAGAAAGAAAAATTATTTGGAGATTGTGGATTTACAAGTCTTGGGAAACAACTGGTCTAGTTTCGATAAATTTAGGGTGGGTTGCAATTCAAATACACAGATATTTGTTTACGCACATTCTGCCGTGTTTATCTACCTTTTTCTCAACCAAAGCAGTTATATGAGAAGTTCGTCCCCTATAATTTGGAAGGTGTCAGTCGAAAGACGTGAACAATGCTGTTGGTTCTTCCATGTTTTCATTAACCCTTTGAACTCCAGAGGCCATTTTTTCCGGACGGGTCACAAGCTACGTCATAATGTCATTAAGGGGCTTCACGTTGGAAATATTAATTGGTCTACCCCCAGATAATAAATATTGACTCTTCCTATTGCTACCAAGGAACTGATAAGGAAGATATCACCAGGGTTCAAAGGGTTAAACGATTTTGTGGTACCGGCCCTATTTTTTGAACGATAAGAATTGAAGCAGTAGATAAAATTTCCCATTTACACATGCTTTAGAATTTGTAGATAATTTTTTTTTTGGAAAAAAAAAACCTAGCGTCCACACATATTTTTATTTTAGTTCATCAACCACTCATCTCGGACAGTATACGGATTATTATTTAACCATGGTTATAATTCGATTGCTGAAGTATCAATTCGAAGAACTGTTCTTGGTAAAGTACTACCGATTTGAATGGCCGTATGGCACTGACTACCTGAAAGAGTCGAAACTATTTGTTTGACTGGGACGAAATTCGCATGTATACGTCATGTTGCAAATCTCCATTACTTTTTGACTTTTTGTTTCACTGCAGATCCCCTTTCGACATTTATGTCCACATTGTACTGCCTAGAAAGGGCATTTGAGAGTCGCTTATTGTGATCATTCTTAAGTTTTGTTCTGACTGCATCGCGCATCAAGTGACGAACACATTTTGGCGATTCGTTACATTTTGTGGGATAAACTTAGAGTTTATTCTCATCTGATTGATGTTCAAATATGGTGTTTATCGAGTTTTCAAAAAAAAAACATAGTTAATTGAAAATTTTGACAAAATGTGTGGTGTATGACAATTGACGATAAGCAACCGATACACAATGATCTCCTTGTATATGTCACCCACTGGGTGCAACAAGGCTCCATCTGCAATGATTTAGAACTGCAGATGGCAAACTTTTGCTCTCATAGGTCGATTATTTATTTATTTGTTTATTGGGGCTTAACGACACTGTCAACAGCCAGGGTCACATGGTGTCGCAAAGTTTTTCAGGATGGAAGAAGATATATTGTATTATATTTTTGCAGACTGATCTGAAACCGTTTCTTGTAATCGGAACTGCTGGGACCACTGATGCCGGATCAATCGATCCATTGGAAGAAATAGCTCGCATTGCAAAACAGTTTAACCTGTGGTTTCATGTTGATGGTGCTATGGGTGGCGTGTGTATGCTGGCACCGAGAATGAAGAAAAAACTTAAAGGTTAGAGGCTTCACTATTTGTCATAGATACACGCAGGAGCGTGGCTAGAGGTTTCCGATTGGGGGTGTAGGGTAGTGGATTTCCAACTAGGGGAGGGACCGAGAAAGGGAAAACACCCTCCCGGTCACTCCACCTAGTTAGAAATTCACAACCGAGAAAAAAATGAAAATTTAGCCATGAAAGGAGGCATAAAATTGATCCTAGTAACTGAAATGCCAACACATTTATGATAGAATTAGCAGGTTATTATTATTTGGTATTATTCTGGGAATTGCCCACGTGCTAAACAAATGCTCAAGCTGAGAACTTTGAGCATTTCACACTGTCCTAACATTAAACCAGGTCTTATGCAGGAATGATGAATTTTTCGATGTTTCATCATTTTGTAACAGTGAATGATGGAATTAACTCAGGATAACGATTTCACATGATGTGATTTTTTGAAGTGCATTTTGGGGATTTTGTTTGTATTACGATACGGAAACGTACTGTAGAAATCTCGTACTGATTGACATCATGCATACTTATGAAGTTCGATATTGCGTACACTGTAGTTGTAAATAGTAACAGTTGGAACTTTTTGCCAATTTGAAACCGAACTGGAATTTTGGGAAGTAAAGGAGACATCATCATCACCAAAGAAGCTCTAAAATGGAATTTCCAACTACTCATGAATTGCCATCGGAATTTCAAACTATAGGAAATTTTGGCCAGGATGGGGAGGGGGGGGGGGTGAATCCCCCCATGCCCGCATGTCGCGACGTCCCTGGATACTCGATGGTGTACATCTAAGCATGCAGAGGATAATGGGAAAATGACACGATGTCCAACACGTTTACGATATAAATGATGATTAAGCATGTTAATACCAAACCTGAGCACAGTATGCCAACTAAACGTTCTATAACGAGCCTCTGTATGGTAAAGGTACTTTGAAACGCACCGCTGGTTTCGTGTTTTCATTTAGAAGGGGGTTGGGGCCGAAATAGCAAGATATTAGGCATGGAGTTGGGCGGTTTGATACCGAGAGCCTGATAACACAATGTATTTTATTTTCTTTCGTTTTTCTACTCCAAAAACAAATTGTATTCCCGCACCCACTCGGAGAAAATGGTATTCCACTCCCAGCATCGTATTCCAATCTCGGCGATGACGGACTGTTTTTTTATTGTTTACAAATCGGTTGAGTTGAATCAATGAAAGGGTTGTTTTGGGGAAACAAATAAGAAGAAAATAAAATAAATACAAAAGTTCACTGCTCGGTTTGGAGTACGATTTTGATCTCTCGTGGGCCGCGCGGATTATTTCTCTCGGCTAGCGCCTCGTGAAATAATCCGCCGCGCGCCGCGCGCCGCGCGCCGCGCGCCACACTCGAGAATAAAAATCGTTCTCGAATTCCAACCGTGAATTATTGTCTATATTTTCCTCATCTTGATATTTGTTTAATTTAAATTGACATTCATGATATCAATTATCTGTTGTTAGTAATGATGAACTTATCGTGTTCGTAGGAGGTCCAGTCTGATTAAAAAAAGTACCGACACGGTACGTGTTAATTAAATAAAAAAAGTGGTATCACGACTTATACATGTATATGCTACTTATTTCACAATTAAATTCGTCGAAGACATGCCTTGATGACGTAGTTGGACTATTAGTCAGTCAGGACTTGAGACAATGAGTCACGTTTACCCCTTCCCAACGTCCCGGAAACCTCCTGTGTGATTCTCTGTAGTAACTCTTGTTGAGACTTCTTGGAAATGCCCTGACAGTTCTCGCAGGACATTTCGTCTAAATATCCATCCCATTGTATTTCAAACACGCCATTGAACACTAAAATTGACGAAAGTCTGGTCTTCCCAGTCATTGACTTGGCCACTCGTTCGTTGTTGAATGATTCAACTAAACGGTCTCTTATGTGCATAGTCTTATTTGAAGATGGCTGTAACCTTTACTTCTGTCCTTGGGACAGCAATAAATATGGCTATATAAATGTTACGACGTACTATTTCGAAAACAATTGTTTGGTTGAGGTGTTTTAGAAGTTAGAATGGTATATTTTACAGTTCGAGATTTATGTACTGCTTCATTCGGTTTTATAAACTGTAGATCAGTGTGCTTGGAAAATCTATAATAATAATTTAACTGAATATTTTCTCTTTTCAGCCATGGACTCATCAGACTCTATCAGTGTGGATTGTCATAAAATATTGTTTCAACCTCCAGGAATCGGTGCGATTTTGGTCCGGGATGGAAGTATACTGAAAGATGATATGGCTGTGAAGGAATTAACATATTTAAAAACGAAAGAAGACACAGATTACTCTCCCAAAGATTATTCATTTGAGCTATCAAGGCCCATGCGGGGATTGTCTCTTTGGTTCTCCTTAAAGATACTTGGAGACGAATTCTTTCGGGAAGTAATTGAGGAGAAACTGTCACTTACGCAGTACCTTGCCCACCAGCTACTTCAGATTCCGGGTATGAAGCTTTACAACAAACCAGATTTGGTAGTTGTATTGTTCCGATACGAACCATTCGGCGAAAACAAAGATGGTGATGAAACATCTTACAATACCAAGTTGGTGAAACTACTAGTTAAAGACGAGCGAATTTATTTCCACGGTACATCCATTATGGACAAGGAATATTTACGGGTGTGTATAAGTTCTTTCAGAACGCATAAAAAACAAATAGATACTCTCGTGAGCTGTATCAAAGAACAAATTGATGTATTGCATTCAAGGGAGCCGGGGATAAGGCCGAATACGTAGAGATATTAGTTTTAGTTTGGAAATACTTTTTTGGATATATATAGCAGATTTGAATGGGGAACAAGTGCTTAACACATAACATCCCAAAAAAATATATTGAGACGGAACACTATAAGTGTTGAGTACGGGTGTTCGGTGGTGGAGGTGGGGGTGGGAGGGGGGTGTGGGGGGGGGGGGGGGCTTGAATTAACACTATGCAGTTCGTAAGAATATTAAAACAGAACACGACGAGGCTGGTGTATGGGGAGACTGGAATCAACGAGCCTTCTGTGAGTCTTTCTTTTTCTTGTATTTCACGGGCTACAAGAACTACAAGAAAAACTCCCACAACAGTCGTTGATCCCTGGCCTCCGCATTCTGACCAAATTGTGTTCTGCATCCTTCTCACGATTAAACTTGAATTAAATGAATAAAGCTGATAGTTTTAAAGAACAATATCACCTTCGGCGGTCTGTTTACATTCTTGCTTGGAACTGTAATGTGTCGAAGAATTTCATTTACGTAAGGACGTCTTTTCGATGCATATCAGCCAACCAGATGCGATGTTATATAACGTTTTAACATGTACGCTGGCTTGCACACTTGGTGTAGGTATCACCTTTCTCGATATCTGTATTGTATTGGGTTGAACACACACAATAACCGTGGCATCGATTGTAAGAAACACTGTAGTCTTTACTTGTCTGTAATGTGTTAAGGCAGCAGATTAAAATGCAGCAGCCTTTCTTATTCAAATGTTGCGGAACGATGTGTCTAGTTTCCACTCAGCAATAGACATTGGTCAAATGTCTTAGACCCAAGGATCTGAAACATCAGGACAGCGGTGAGAAATAGTAGACAGGAATCAAAATGGGCACTTCACCTGTTAAAGGTGCCTTAACAGATCTGTGCACTATGGTCTAATCTTCGCCCTGTTTTGCAAAACTGAATTGCTTGCATTAAATTGACGAAATGTTAAGTAACACGCGAATGTCAGTTTCGGCTCCACTCGAATGCAGAATCGAATCAGATATATGACTTCGAATCTCGAAATGAAATTCACGACTTTTCAAGTAAAGGTATTGCACCTTAATTACAGCCGTAATTATTGTCAATCTCTACTCAAGTATTGTAGACAATGATGTCTAGTCTGTTTGGTCAAATCAATTAAATAAGCGGAATATTTAAAAAAAAACGAAAATGGAAGAAGTTTCCGAAACGGAACCTATCATCAATTCACCAAAGGGATTTCAGAACAGACAATTCATTGGATTTTGAGAACATCTTATTGATTAGAAAATTTTCGAATCACCGCAATTCGACGCGAATCGTATCATCAGAACGATTTCGAATTTCGAAGCTTCGCAGGGACCTATGACTGGTTGATCGAAAGCATCCAATATACCTCCCCGTAGTATGTCTCCTGATAAATAATAAAAATAAAAATAAAATTAAAGATAAAGATAAATAAATAAATAAATAAATAAATAAATAAATAAATAAATAAATAAATAAATAAAAATAAATAAATAAATAAACAGATAAATAAATAAATAAATGAATAAATGAATAAATAAATGCGGGCTCCATCAGCTTTAACCTCCTTCACACTGATGTCGAAATATCTAAAGTTCAAGATGCAAATTTTCCCCATAATGCAACTAGAAATTTAATCAATTCAATCTTGTTTGACAGAGCTCACTGAGCTCTGTCAAACAAGATTGAATTGGTACAATTACCAGTTGCATTTTGGGAAAAATGGCTATTTGAAATTTGGATATTTTGACATCAGAGTGAAGGGAGTTAAGTCACCAACGGAAAAAAAAGCTCATGACAATGAAACTTGAGGAACATAATCCTATACTAATAAATCGTTGAGTGTAATGCCGATGTGCTGTCTCGTTTTTGCTACCTCAATTACTATCTACCTTTTGGTACACTGTATTAGATTTTGTGGAAAGCGAGGAAGACATTATCTAAAGGAATGTCCAAGAACTGAAATGTCATCACAAATGGCATTCACTGGATGTTTATCATGCGAGGAGCAACCTAGAAAAACGTATATAAGACGTATGTATTATCAGGTTTCAGTTTCAACCTAAAAACAAACACTCAAATTTTGATTTCCAGGAAAAAAAAGACGATTCCGCATCAACAATGTGAACGTACTACGTATGAGCATGCAAGCGTTAATCTGATTCCACAACATTTTATCGCTCGACATTACGCACTTTGCAGTAACTCTATAAAAAAATAACAAAAGTATTTCTATATTTTCTGGAATTTTAGTAAAAACTTACCGAGTGTGCATGTTGAAATGACAGAAACACTGTCTTTGCATATTTAATTATGAGAACCAAAACCGCGACATGTTATATGGGCATGGTCTATATTATTATAATAATAATAACACTTTGGCCGACCGCTGATTTGTCGCGGTTCTCTGGTGAGAAGGCATTGGTTACCCCTTTACTCCAAACTGCCTCCCTATTCCCACGCCTCTTCTCTCCTCCCAGCACTCGGAGACGAACTGCTTGATGCTTGATGACATCCCTTGCTCCATTCTTCCAAATCTCTCCAATTAGCATATTAATCCTCTACTTTGGGTCTCTCACTAACCACATGTCCTTCATTCTCCCATCCCACTTCCCCATTATACTCCCAGTGAATCTTATTCTTTTAGACTGGTATTTTGGGCATTCTAGAAGAAATTCTTCCAGGGTCTCCACCACGCCCAGATTACACATCTGGCACACCTTTTCACTGTTTTTCCCAATGTCTTCCCTCAGCTCCAGGGAGCGCGACGTCAGCTTGAACAACAGTGACACCCAAAGGTGCCATCAAGGTACTCTTCAAAACCAGGCTTCCCTTTATCACGCAGGCCACCCAAAGACCTCTTTGATTTGACCCCCTCTTTCCAATTAAGGTTACCATCCTCCTTTACCCTTTCTTTGACGATGTTTTTACCCTGGTTTGCCCCAACATCCAGGTCCGAGATCTCCAATGAGTAGTTCTCTATTAGCTCCCTATCTTGGGCCATTCACCCTGTCTTGATATGTGAGCTGAAAATTCTCTGGAACATTACTTTACTCCATCGGCTGTCGGGGAGATTTACAATCTTTAATTTTTTTTATCTTTAATTAAGATAACCGAGTTTCAATAAGTCTATCCTGTCCTTGATCCTCATCCGTCCATGCTCACCCCTGATTGCTTCCAGTGCTGCAGCATTACTCGACCACGTTATCCATCGGCCTGCATCGTTTTGCGTGGTTTCCAAACTCTTTACAGCCGTCTGATTTAGGGGTACCACTTCCGTGCCATACGTTATGCTTGGCAGACCCACCATTTCCCAAATTGCCCCCCCCCCCCCGAAAACCTTATTGAAACTGGTTGTCCCTATAAGTTTCATTAGGTTAAGGATTCGCCTCCTTTCAGAATCAATTTATTTGTGTGGTTTCGGTAGATGCCTCTTCCTGTGGTGTCTATATTTACCCCCAGATACCCGTAATCACCTGTCTCTCCTACACTAAGAAGATTGATGCTACTTTCCGGAATAAGAACTCCCCCACTCTCCTCCTTCGAGTGGGGTCCACTTTGCGGCCCACAGGTATAACTTTGCTCTTGCTTTCGTTAAGTTCGAGTCTCCATTTGCCCTCATATTTCCCAACAATTCCCAGCATTTTCACTAGCCCCTCTTCGCTTTCTCACACTAGCACCATATCGTCTGCAAAAAGTAGCGCTGGGATCTTCAAGTCCCCAACTGCTACCCCCTCATCGTTACGCATGAGTTCATCTCCTAAACGTTTGATGAACAATGCAAAAATAATTGGCGAAAGGATACACCCATGTTTTAGGCCTATCTCCATAGGCACACGTTTTGTTGTTATGTTACCCAGGCTAAGTCCTCTCTGTACATCTTTATATAATGTTTTCAGAATTCCAACAAACTCGCCTCTCAAGCCCAGAGTCTCAAGCTTCCGCCCAAAACTCTCCCTCCATACTCTATTGTATGCCTTTTTTACATCCAAAAATGCCATAAACATCCTTTTTTTGCTCTCGCGGATTCTATCATTTGGGATATAGTACAGGCGTTGAACCAAGTAAAATGGTCGTACCCGGAAAAAAATTGGGACAAACTGATTTGTGTGTCAGTTTGAAGAGGAATGTCTCCCGAAGAACATATCCTTAATCCGCAAAAATCCGCTTTGGGGGAAATTGTTCAAAGCATTTATACTGAAGGTGGTGTAAGAGCGAATTTCGATCAATTGTCCGAAACCAGCATTCCAACGTTTACGAAAGTGAGGACATGGATTTGTGTGAATCCAGTTTTTTTCTTCTCACTAACACACAGGGGAAACAGAGTGTATCATCATAGTCCATAACACCGGTACACATCCCCTACTAGCTCAGAAATGGCTGAACCTGATGCTGCTCCGAGGAGTTCATGTAGCGTCGAGAGTGGACAGAAATCTATCAACAGGGAAGATTTAGATAGTGTCAAGGAGTTAAATGATAATGTGCTGGACAGCTCGATAGCTCTATCCGATGTTGCAAACTCAGCAGCTATCGTGACGGTAAACAAATGCCTCGACGAGTACAAAGCCAAACTGGATGAGCAATCGCGCACTTCTAAGCCATGGATACAATATCTAGAATATGTCCAGACACTGAAAATGTTCATCAGAGGTGAACGCCTTGGCGACTGGAATCTCCACCTTGTTGCTGTCAGTAACATGTTGAACCTTTTCGCTGCCACAGGACATGTACACTACGCTAAGAGTTGCAGGTTGTATCTGCAAATGATGATTGAGCTCCTCGAGAAACAGCCGTGGTTGTATGATAGGTTCTTCTTTGATGGTTTCCATGCTATACGCCTGAATTCCAGGGTCTGGGAAGGCCTTTCAAGTGACCTTGTGATTGAATAAGTCCTCATGCGCTCAATTAAAAGTCGCGGTGGACTAACGTGAGGTAGTGGGGTGACCGAATCAGTGCGTCAGGAGTGGATTTACATCATGCATAAATGCGCTGAAATACACGAAGCTATGAAAACGCTGACTGACATGAAACCCAGTACCAGTGAACAACATGTAGACATGGACACTTCTCGTCGTAGACAAGTCAACACCGACATGATGGAAATACTAGAGTGGTTTGATTTGTGCGATCCTTTCGATGAGAATGAACGTTTGCGCCCCCTGTCCTCCGGATTGTCAGCTTCCGTGGGTGATGTTATTAACTGCGACAATACCTAGTTGGTAGGGGCGGAGATGCACTCTAAACTAGACAGTGTTGTTGTTTCTGATGCCTCCATCAAAAGGAATGATCAAATTCGCACTTTAGACCATTTGAACCCGGGGTGAAGTTGGATAACCAGAGGGTATCAATAGATTCATCAGCTCTGTTCACTCGATTGGTAGCTATCGCTCAGAGGGTGCGTGACGTGGCACAGTTCTTCGAGTACGAACTGACTGCGTTGCCAACAGCCCTCTTCGAAGACGTCTTTCTCAGAAAAAGCAAACAAGGCAGACCTAGCAGCTGCAATAACAGATCGAGTAGCACTTTCGAAGCCGCCATCTGATTCCGTGTACGTGCTTACCGGAGGGGCTCTCCTCGACAGAGTCAAATGGAAGGCGAAGGCGCTACCTACTCGGAAGTAGCCCATCAGTATGTTGGATATGTTGCCAACAAATATGGGCATAATTGCTGCGTCGTCTTCGATGGTTATGGACAGCGACCAAACACGAAGAGTCATGAGCATAGAAGGAGAGCTGTCAACGTATGTGCCGATATCCGTTTGACAGACACCATGACTGCACACAAGAACCAGGAACGGTTCTTGTCAAACGAGAATAACAAAATGCAGTTCATAAGATTGCTGTCCACATTACTGAGAGCGGGTGGGCATACTGTTAACTGCAGTTCGGGCGATGCTGATACTCTGATTGTTGAAAGTGCCATCAAACTTTCATCTCAAAGGAATTCAGTTGTCATTGCCGCAGATGATACTCATGTACTGGTGCTATCCGTTCGCCATTGGAATCATTCTTCGGCTGATGTTTATTTCCAATCAGAAGCACGGAAGTCACATAGGGGTGGGGAGGCATGGAAGATCGCAGATATAATAGCGAAGGTCGGAGAAACAACTAGGCGACACCTCCTGTTCGTACATGTATGGAGTGGGTGTGATGTTACTTCGGCAACGTTTGGTCATGGGAAAACACAGCTTCCCAAGAGGTTAGAAAAGTCAAGGGAGATTTAGAAGATATCAGCAACAATGCACGACAGCGCCGCATCTCAAGCAGACATTGAGGGAATCGGTGCTGAACTGTTTGTAATGTTGTACTCTGGCAAGCAGTCAGACACATTGAATGGCTTGAGAAACTCAAAGTTCATGACAACGGTCACTTTCACCAAGACAGGAACCGACCCTCAGAAACTACCTTCAACTGAACGCGCGGCATACTTTCACAGCCTGCGAGTCCACCTGCAAACGGTGGAATGGAAACAATTGGATATTGATATCCTAGATCCTCAGAAATGGGGTTGGGGGAATTCTCGAAAATGAGTTGAGACCCGTAATGACTGACCTGGATGCAGCGCCTGAAGCTCTTCTGAAATTTGTACGTTGCAAATGCAAAAGGACCTCCAAACACCACTGCGGAACGAATATTTTTTCTTGTAGAAAGAACGCAATCAAATGTGTCTCTGCTTTTGGAGACTGTCGAAGGGAGAATTGCCTGAACTCCGAGCCGGTTGAGAGTGGAGACAAAACTGGCGACAGCAGAGTGCCTTGAGGAACACCGGCATTATTTCGGTCAGATCTCATCTCGGATTTAATTATTGCGAAGAAAGTTGATCGATATCATTCTTCGCCATCTCGGGGATTATGAAAAACATCGGCAGCAGAATTGTAGCTCGTTTTTTTTTTCTGTTCTATTCAGACTCAACTTCGTATGGGTGTGAAAGTTGAAGGAAATGTTTTTTGGGGGACATGTCCTTAACAATTGTGAATTCTCTCATTCATTGTTCCGCTTTATAGGATTGGCATTCGTGCTTAAAGTACGAATGACGCACAAAACTTCTCCAGATCTCACACAAAATATTAAGACTATTGAGAAACTGATGGCACTAAAGATTGTTTTTTTCTATGAAACCCCTCCTTGCGGCCATCTTGCATGAAAAATTTCCCCAAAGCAGATTTTTGCGGATTTTGGATATGTTGTTCCCAGATAAATTCCGTGTCGAATGACACCAAAATCAGCTTGTCCGAATTTTTTTCCGGGTCACCTCATATTGGGTCTGGACTAAAAGCGTGAACAGGTGGTCAGTGACTATCCTTCCCTTCCTGAAGCCATTCTGAATCTCTTCCAAAAGCCCTTCTCCTCAATCACCTCCTCTAATCTCCCATTCAGAACATTACAGAAAACGTTTCCAATGTTGCTGCTGACAGAGATTCCTCGATAATTATCCAAAACATCTTGTTCCCCATTTTTGTGATTAAATATCACTTTCTCTCCACTATTTTGGGACCTCTTGTTTTTCTATGGCTAAATTGAATAGGGCAGTTAGGCTTTCTCAGAGTTCCTCCCCCCCCCCTCTTTTTTTTGATAAACTCGTTAGGAATTTCATTCACCCCTCCCTCTTTTCCATTCCTTAATTTTGAGATCACCTTTCGCACCTCCTCTGTTTTAATTTCCCAGCACACGAAGTTCGATGGATTTTCCTCGACCCGGTTCGGACACTCCGGTGGGTTCCCCATGCCCCATTGCTTATCATTTACCTTTTCCCAGTGCTTGACTAGTTCTGATGCGATTTGATCTTGATCGTCTGTAACTCTGCCATCTACTTTTATACTCTGTGGGTTACTTCCTTTGTTACGTTTATTCACCCATTTCCAAAATACGTCCGAACTCGATCCCCTGTCATTCTTACCGTCTAAATAAGACTGCTATTTAAATAAGACTCCGATTATCGTCTTTAACCTTATGTACTTTATTTCGTGCTTGTTGGTATTCTTCCTTTGCTACCATGTCGTCGTTGCTTTCCGCCCCCCTTGAGTTTTCTACTTCTCCTGTATGCTGCACATTTAGCTTTTCTACCCATTATGGCCCTTTTCAGTTCATCGTTCACTCTGTACCCAAGTTCCCGTGTTGGCACCCTAATCTTTCCTGCATTTTCCTCCCCTACCCCCACCAGGCTCGCAACTATGGCGTCGGCCATTGTCTGGACACTGCCCCCCTTGTGTACGGTTGCAAACTTTGGTTTCAATTTTTCTTCGAGCTTTGCCCAGTCAGCATCCTTTTTGAGTTCCCAAATCTCCTTAAAGCTTCCGTTGCTCTTTACTAGGTTGTTGGTCCTGATCGTCACTATAATCAAGTTGCGATCACTATCCACCTCCATTTCACCCTCATCATCCACTTCTACCCCTATCACCTCCCTCCTTAAATTAATATATGGGAGAATATAGTCAACTATTGATTCCCTGTCGTTCCTCTCCCAGGTCTCTTTCCTTTTACACCTCGCGTCCCTGTTCAGACTCTTCAGACCGAGCTCATTTGTGAAGTTCAATAGCTTCCTTCCACTCATGTTGACTTTCTTACCCCCCCCCCCCCCCCTTCTATGCCGTCTTCCTTATCACCTACATGTCCATTAAAGTCGCCCATCAAAATTTTACCGAACCCCCTGGTTTCTAGTACTGTGATATTGGACCGTAGTGTTGAGTATATCGAGTCATTTCATTCCGGTTTGCTTCCCTCTTCCGCAAAGTACACAATCCCAAGGTCAATACTTTTGTTTCTTATATTGATCTTTACCCATCCAATTTCTTTCGATACCTCAGCCGAGGTGCTGACATCTTCCAGGACTGTGATCAGCAAAGGTTGCAAATGCTCTTTAATATACATGCCTACCCCCCCCCCCCCCCTTTTTGTGGCCTTTTGTTCGCCCTACACCCATTCACACGCACCCCCTTGCTAGGTCTTACGCCCATGACATCAAAGCCCTCTGCCTCGATCAATGTAGCAATTTCACTTACTTTACGATCGAGACCCTGGATGTTGCTATAACCCACTTTCAGGGTGCCGCGATTCATTGGCTTCCGCCTACAGATCCCATTGTTTTCTAATGCTAGCCTTGATAAACTTATTTTGTCCCCCTCGCTCTTGTCCACCTGTGTCCGCTCTTGTTATACTTGCATCTGGCCTTCCATCCCGCTCTTCCCCAAAAAAGGCTGCGCTACCCGTAGAATTTTATCCCCCAATACCCGTTTCCCCATCCTGCTAAGATGCAGCCCGTCACGCCCGTACATGCTCGCGTTGCCCCGAAACATGTCCCAATGGTCGATAAAGGGTCAACACAATAGTTATCCAACTCCTCATTCAGCGCCAAAATCCTTAAGTTCCGTTCGTCCCCACCTCCAAGGACAGGAAGGACCCTGGATACAACTACTCTTGCATTCCTACTTCTCTCTGTATGGCTCCACCAAACTTACTGACCTTCTCTCCCTGATATTGTTGGTCCCCCACATAGACCACCACTACCGGATCCGAACCTGCCCCTGCCACAATGCCATCTGCCCGGTTCCTCAGATCCTCCACCTTCGCCCTCGGAAAGAACAAGACAGTTCGGTTAAAACTATCCACATTGCCAATCCCACGTGCAATACTACTCCGCACAACAGCTTTTTTTTCTTCTTCTTTCCCAAGTTCCTATATCATCTGCAAGTCGCCTCGTTTTGCCATGCCTCTGGCCCCCTCTTTCTCTTCACCGCCCTCCGTATCCTACCTGGCCTATCAACATCAGCGACCACCTCTCCCCCTCTCAATGTCCCCTCACTCTCATCCCCAGGGGTATCAGCAATTAAACCTGTTCTCTAAACACCGCCTAGCAACCTTGGCAGCCTTACGTCGACTCTGGCCTGACTTAACGCAGCCCTGTCCTGACGCCACCTTCCGAATGTTCCCACTAGATCACCCTCCTCCGTTACCCCCCCCCCCCCCCCCCACACACACACATCAAGCATTCTTCCCCCACGTGTCCTGCCTTCCAATTTCCTCCTTGAGTCCACAACGACCTTCCATCCTCCCTCCAACTCACCATCATAGGTAACCTTCAATTGGTGTGACTCCAGATACACGAGCCCTCCCCATCTTCCCCTTCAGATCCGCAATTTCCCGCTCGAATCCAACGCACTTCTCTAACAGCTGTAAAATTATAATTATAACAACACGATCATCTCCGGGCAGAAGGGTAAGGACGGTCGAAAATGGGTCCAAACGTGACTTGACTTCTTATACACATGAACATGAACACATATATCCATGAACACAACACTGTCCGGTATTGCCATTTCCTTCTGGAATTTCTAAGCAGTTCGAGACAGTGGTGTGCTCATGACGAGAAAAACGTCGTACGTTAGATTGATTGATCGATTGATTTATTTACTAGTGTATAACGACACTTTCGACAGTCACGGTCACCTCGTGTCGGACAATTTTACAGGTGGGGAAAACCGGGGTACGCGGGCGAAACCACCGAGCAGCGGCGAGCAACTGTCATATTCCCCAACGTGCTAACTCCACACAAGACTGCTTAGCATTGGTTGAAGACTGGTGCACCATCTACGTACTGTACGCCTTAGTACACAGCGCTAACATGCCACCTTGGGGGCAATCGGGATTAAGTGTCTTGCCTTAGGACACAACACAGCTTCCCCTGGCGGAGATCGAAGCATGGATTTTTCGGATTGGCGTCCAATGCCGTAATCACCGGACCACCGCATTCCCCTTACATATTTAGACAGGGTGGGCTTTGATTTAAATTACGACAGTATACGTTCCACGTGGGGAGATAATTGGAGAATTATATATATATATATAGAGAGAGAGAGAAAGGAAGAGAGAGGGAGAGAGAGAGAGAGAGAGAGAGAGAAGGAGGGAGGACTATGCGGTTACGATTTTTTGGTTTTGAAACCGTGACATACAGGCCAAATTGACCGTGTTCGTTTCTGTTTTTATGTTTTCATATGAACACTGTTCTTTGTTTTGAAGCACATGTCACGTTAATAAAGACCTACTTATATACGTACTTCTTATTTAACCCTTTACCCAACGTAACGGCCAAAACCTTCAGCGCTATTCTCAAAAATCGCCTATTAATTTTAATTATTTTTTCATTTTTTGTCTCAAAAACATAGGTTATGACCCCTCATTGGAACGAGCTCGTCGAGCTCGTTCCAATGAGGGGTCATAACCTATGTTTTTGAGACAAAAAATGAAAAAAAATAGTTATTCAATAATTTTTTTTGCAAGTGTCGTCTGCTTTTCATGTTAGGTAAAGGGTTAATTAATACGTATTTATTACTCATGTCATGCTACCGTCACAAACACCAAATTCACAAATCAGTTACCACAGTCGTCCGTTTGCAGAATCTGTTGTGTCTGTGCCAAAAGTTCAAGTATCAAGTAGCTGGGCTAGATGGAAGTGACAAACGTTACTTATTCCCAGTTCCTTATTCGACATTCGTTATCAACCAATTGTATCGGCTGATAACGGTCAACGAATTTCGAACAGGGAACTGGGAATGATGAACGGTTGTCACGTCCCCCAAGGCAAGTTAGAAAGTACGCTATTTCACGCAATATCCTGTATAGAAGGCTTGAGCCACGAAAACTGCCAGGCAGTAACAATTGGCTGAAACATTACTTGCTCTTATCATGAATTTTCTCAGAATTTGAATTACTATCTGGGGACGACTTTTTTTCTGTCTGAACATCACTCGCTATTCATGCACTGCACTCTCACATAAGCTTTATATAATCTTTGGATATTGCGTTTATTATTGTTTAAAAATTGTAGCGATTGTTGACTGTAATACGTTTTTCGAAAATGCAACAAATATGCCCCTCCCATTTTCATTGATCCACTCCTTCCTTGCATCAGACAGCTGTGCCTTATCGGTCGTTAAATCGTATTATTACAATCATTACCATCAAACTAAATACTGAAGTTTGTTTTCTCGGAATGGAGGTAGATACTACGTCAAGCTTAATTGTCTGATGTCCAGGGAAAACTGATGAGGTAACATGACTAGTTATATCGTACCTTGAGTTGAAGAAGGTGCCATCTGCAATGCTTTAGCATTGCAGATGGCACCTTGTACCAGTTAAGGTATGATATGAGCCTAGGAGAACATGCTATTTGAATTTTGTAAGCTCAGGACCACTGAAAAGATGTTGAGTGTGGGCTTCAGTCAAACACTCAGACCACTGGTCAAACCCTGTAAGGACTCTAACGCTGATACAGCTGTTTGTTTGCAGACCTTTCTTTCTTCGCGTAGTCTAACGTTGATTTAACGTTACGCCCCTCTACTCAAAATATATACAGATATTCTTTCGTGCCGCAGTTCTAGATATTCAAATCGATAAGTACTTAATTAATCCCGAAAACATAAATATATTAACACATTTGGTAGATTTACGCGGCGTAATCATAAATATGTAGCTATGGTGTTTCCACATTTCTAATGGTAATGCCATAACAAAATCGGTCAAATCAAATCTCCATTGAGCAAGCCTTATTGCGTTGATTCAATTAAAATTAATGTTTATAGTATTTTTAGATCCAATCGTCCGCAATATATCAGTTGGTCGGAAAAGCAAAACTACTAATTGAAATATTGCAGTAAATTTCAAGATATACTGTGTGTTGTTTAAGGATTCGATTCGTTCCAGGTCAAAATAGCGTCGAAATTCTCACAAAACTAGAGAGCTTGGATGTTCTATTTAAGGGCTAGACTTTAAGGGCTAGACTGGTACTACAGTGCGGCCCACATAGACTGGTCACTTTCCTCGGGTGGGCAATATTTTCACGGGCGTAATAATTTGAGATTTCAAACGCAAATTATAGGAATAATCATCAAACATTTAATTAATAGGGTACAACCCGGCGCTTCATTAATTCAAATTTTGCTGATGATAATTGTTATTACATGGTTACCTGGTAACCGTATGCGTGGATATCACTGACCGCGCGTTGATTACGACCATCCCACAGCAACTGTACTGAAGACCATAGCAGGCCTGACATTCTTAAAAATGCAGGAGGGCTAAAAAAATCGCTCCCCTTGTATGGCCTAGGGAAGCGATGAGCTCTCCTAAAGCTTACAAAAGCTAAAAGTGGCAAAATGAAGTTTTTCTATTAATGCATTCTGCCTTGTGAGCTTTGTACATTTTATTTTGTGTTGCTAACAAGGTAGTCTCTGTGAGACGGCTACACTGCCCCTCCCACACCTCCGGGCCTCGGTAAGACCCGGAATGTGGGAGGGGCAGTGTGGCCGTCCTACAGAGGTCACTAACACAGCAGCGATCTGAAAAGGTGTGGGCTTTAGCAATAGGTTGTTATGATAATCATCATTTTCTATGGCCTGAAGGGCTAGTTTTCGCCCTTCTTAATTTTTTTAAGGCGAGCAGTAGGCGAGCGAATAAATTGCTCTCCTGGAAATACCAGGCCTACCATAGCGACGTTCAACTATTCAAAGATTTCGACTGGTGGCTTGATAACTCACGCTTTTGTGAGCATTTTTGTGAGAACTTTTCGTCACATGAACATGTTCTTACTAATTGCCCACTACACCATTTTATGTTCTCATGCGGATATTCATACTGGTCCGATGTTTTGTGATTAAAACGCAACTGGACTAGCAGTAATCGGTTTCTATTTCACTTGATGATGAGATTAAATGGAAGCATTTAATCTAACCTTTTCCGAGAGTATTTCAATCCACCTATCCATATTTCCACGCTGTATGTTGGATGCTTGCCTGCATTAGTAGAGAACACCCCTGGGATCGGAAGGACGACTTCTTTTCGACCGCATCGCACTCCAGTTGAGATACATTTTCACCAGTGGGTGGAGACTTCGTAAATAATGCTAAATCAAGACTGCATCAATAACACCGAATGGAAGTTGTAATTGTGATTCAAAGTTCTCGTATTTCGGTTGAAGACAGGGGAGATTCTGCATTGATTCGAGGAGAAAAGTTGGTAATACACTTCGATCACATTGCCAGGTAGTCGAGAGCCAGTCGTTATTATCTGTCCCGCTGAACTATAATACATTTGTTGTGGAGTGGTCACAATCCACACATGGGCAGTGTTGTCTACGTATCGTTTACCGGGTAATAAAAACCATCATCAACAACATTATATTTAATGTAGCACAGGGTTGTGCCGTGTGCTTCATTGATTACATTTCTTACGAGGATTCCCCCATAAAGTGTTTGGAATCTTAATATTATTGCGTTCGTGGAAATATTGCCCAGCCGTGGAAAGTGACAAGTCCACGGCGGCCGTACTGTATACGAAAATATGATTCTGTCCTTCGTCTGAGGTCAGCCACGACGCTTCGGTAGTACTGTAGCCCCATGTTTATGCAGCTGCCGAAAGAAAAGTCAACCAAGTAATTACGAAAACTTCATCCAATAAGCTACTTTCCAAACATCGTTTCGTGACGGTGTGCAGTGATATCCCTTCTGTCCTTCTTTCTTAATTTAAGTAGGGAAATACCGTGGGGCGATGAGAAACTGTTATTTAATTCTCTATCTGCTTGATCAAATGTGATGACTTATAGTTCATTTTACTTTAATAAGTCGTGTTAATTATTATTATTTGACAGTAAACAAACTGAGCATATGTTCAAAAATATTTACGTTCAAAATTGTATATTTAATCGACAACGAAATTAAGTTAGCACACAAAAATACAAGAGTAGAAAAAAATGAACAAAATAAAAAAAAACACTGTTTACATTAAAAATAGCACATCTAATATGATAAAAATAAATCGTGATAATGACAGATACTAATATATACAATTGTTCCTTGCGTGGCTCAAGTTACCACTGGCAATTCGTTAGCATTACCGATGGCACCTTGATGCACTCGAGCCAATAGTTATCTTCTGTGTCATTTATGTGCAGGAATACCATCTGCTTCAAGATGAATCTGAAAACAACCACACAGTACACTGCAAAAAAATATAGGTTCTCTTTAGAACCAAAACTGGCTCTAATCTTGTCCCTGAAATGGAACAAGTTCTGTTTAAACAGTATTTATTTCAAATCAAATAAATTTATAAAGATTAACATTAAATATTAACATAATTAAACATAAATTGAGGGGGTTTCAGCCGTAAGTTTAGAGCTCACACGAGGTTGTCTCAAATCATTATTGAGCAAAGGAGATATGAACAGTTGGCATATCGAACCAGTTTTGGTTCTATACAGAACCAAAACTGGTTCGATATGCTAGCTGTTCATATCTCCTTTGTTTCAAAATGTTTGGCGACTGCGTTGAATAAGCTCCAAGTTTAGTGCTGAATCTACTTCAGTTCACTTAATATTCTGTTAAAATTGAACGCCAATCTTGGTAAATTTATTTGATTTGAAATAAATGCTGTTTAAACAGAACTGGTTCCATCTGAGGGACAAGATTAGGACCAGCTTTGGTTCTAAAGAGAACCTATATTTGTTGCAGTGTAACGGTGTTCTGGGAGCAGTCCCGTGTTGCACTTCTGTTAGTGTCACATTATTTATAAGAGAACTGCAAGACAATGACGTTAAAAATTAAAGGACAGACCTAAAGTATGATAAAGTATGCATATTGTTGGCATTTATAAGCAAAAATGCAAACCATGTGATATCTATGTTTATGACACCTAATTGAATCACGGTGCGTAGATGATAAAACGAAAACACCACTGCCAAAGTCCAAATTATGAAATCAACTTTAACATTTTGTCTTAAGCGAAGTTGGATAACCGGGAAGAGCAATCTGTAGGTGTTAACCTCAGAAAGTGGGACGAATTGGAATAAACGCGGTGGGTAGTCGTTTAGTGGTTTAGGTGTTGTACTTCTGATTGCTAGACGGGGTAGACATGAGTTCGATTCCTGGTTGTGGATCAGAAACGAACATTTTAAATTCCTCGAACATGACTGTGACCTTCAAAATACTATAGGACTTGTAAAGTGGAGCGCGCGTTCCCACGTTATGAATTGCTAGACGCGCACACGTGGGCGATATACATGGCTCTCAGAGCCACTTGTATTGCCGAAGTGGGCGCGACTGGTCATTTTACAGCGACCTGGGTCAATGGAGTACAACCTTCACTTTCTTCACTTCAGTATGGACTGGCGATTGCCGCAAGTACGTCCAATTGTAACATTTACACGTCGTGTAACTTGTGTATCCCGCAAAGGGGCGTCTAGAGAGATAAAGAATACACATTGTGGTGGTTTTTCAACTTTATTGAATGGTATCCTTGAAATCATTTTGCATTAACAATTGAACAATTGCAGAAGATAATAACATGTGGTTAATGAATCATCACAAAAAGTGCTTGGCAACAATCGGTTGAACCGATGTTCCCGGAGCCGTCGCTGTTGTCATCCGATTGCCCACAATTGGCCGATTGGGATGGGCCATTCCGATCCCCGGTTGAACACTACTGGCCACAATTGTGTCGTTTCTGTTGCATAATTTAGCAGATAGAAGATTATTATTTGCCCATGAGGTTTTACTCGATTCAAAAATACACGAATCATAAGGCGATTGGTTGTCCACCCCGCAGTCCCTCGATGTCGACGAGTCCAATCTTTGAAGTTTCTCAGTGCCCAACTATCCACGCCTACATTTATTATTTACAGTGGATGAGTAGTAAGAAATTATGTAAATCAGATCTCAGTACATATTTGTCCGTGGCTCATTTGTATAAACATTGAATGGAACTTAAAAATAGTTAAATGTTTGTCTGACATCATTTGAACTTGTGAGGAACAAAGGTATATTCGTCTATTATCATGTGCCTATTTGTGCTTATGGTTTCAATAGAAAAAACACAGTAAAGACAGGTACATTCCTTTTACTGCAAATATAGGTCATTATATATCATGTTAAATTTTTTAAAAGCTCCCATTGTAATCTTTTACAAATATTGATTGCACGGAAAGTATTTAATGAAATATAAGTGCGCATAAATAAAATATAATCACAGAGAATTAACCCACGAAGAACAGAAATGGATGTTTTTGTTTTTCATCGTAACATTATCGTCCAAAACAGTGAACAAAAAAAAACGTTTTGGGCAGGCACAATCGCGCGAGAAATGCCGATTAAATACTGTTACCTTTACGCATACACCATGTAGTCGCTTCGTATTAGAACTCACAACTGTAAATAAGAAACAATCTGTAAATACTCTTGAATATCTCTCTCTATAAAAGAAGATGAATACCACATATCAAAGCATTGTGACTGGTGGTTCACAAGAAATTATTTTAAAATTATTATTTTTAAATTACAATTAAAACAAAATTCAGGTCTAATAGACAGGGATCAAAACTATGCGGATTAATATCTCGATTCGAAAGCACTTGAATCCCTCCCTCCCTCCCTCCCTCCCTCCAGTGGTGGCGCCAGAGTTACAGAAGTGAGGGGATATAGTTGGGAACATTTTTAAAACTTACGTTGTAAATGGTGTTCTCTGGAGCATTCTCAGACAATTAAATTAAAACAGTTTTATCCTTTTGAAACTTATTGTTAGGTCTTTCAGTTATAGAAAACATCGTAAATAGTGACATTTTAACGGAAGAACGCTGTTGGAAATTTGCACCAAACGACACTCAAATCGAAAATGAAAGTAGGCTGCATTCCAAACGGATGCGTTGCACGCTCTCGATTCTAGCATTCCTCGAATACTCTTAAGCGGTATGCTTCAGACCGTTTGAACGCGGCACGCCTTGTTGCAATTTGTGCCTTCGACTCTTGTTTCTTGTTTGCAGCGTGCGTGCGTGCGTGCGTGCGTGCGTGCGTGCGTGCGTGCGTGCGTGCGTGCGTGCGTGCGTGCGTGCGTGCGTGCGTGCGTGCGTGCGTGCGTGCGTGCGTGCGTGCGTGTGTAATTTAAAAACGTCTCTGATTTAGTGCATTTGGGAATATGGAATTAAGCATACCCACCATTACACCGCAACGTTCAATACACAAATTAAAATAATAGTATTTTGTTACTACACTTGGCGAAAAAAGTGGAGGGTAAGTATCCCCATACCCCCCATGGCGCCGCCCCTCCCTCCCTCCCTCCCTCCCTCCCTCCCTCCCTCCCTCCCTCCCTCCCTCCTACACACAAACACCCCCACCCCTCCAAAAAAGAAAAATAATAAATAAATCAATAAACAGAAAATAAAACATACAAATAAAAAACAACAGCTTTTTTGGACGAGTCGTCCTGGTACGAAACTCGATTTAGGACAAAACGTCCGTGGCAAGTTGATTTTGAGAGGAAATGCCCCGGCACCATCTTCATGCACTGTCAGTGGTAGTTCTCGAAAATTAATTTCAAAGAATTTAAAGCTCATTGGACAGAGGAAGGTGGGTCACTTTGGGGTTGAGATCTCCATTTGAAAAAAAAAAAACTTGGAAAGGTACCTCTCACCCCTCCACACAAAAAAAACAAAGCAGAATGCTTAAATGTAGGCTACATATACATCGCGAATTGGGGAAAATATTCGCGCTGCCATCTTATCTCCTTTAATCGAGGGCGGATGTATCATAACGAAATGGTTTTAAAAATACGCAATTCGAAATTCTAAATTATCACATTCGTTGCTGTGACCGCCGGAATTTTCAATCAAAGGTTGGAGGTTACATAATATGGTGAATCCCAGTTAAAAACCACTACCCGAACTGGGCCAATAACATTTATTACGGAGTGAAAGACGTTTTTCCAATGAAATAGTTCTCAACCCATTGTCCACAACGATTACTGGGAAGGTTGCTATGAAAAGGATACGCCAGAAGATATTATACCCCAATCCCACCCCATCACAAATATAAAATGCTATAAGATATTTTAGGAGGAAGTAAACTAAGATTGTTTTCCGAAAACTTGTATGAAACACGGTTTACTTTCCACTAACTTTGACTCATAACGAAAGCGAGGATATGGATATTTTCGGAGACAGCCTTGTATAAGCTAAATAAGCTTACTACTGAATCCACTTCAGTTTATGTATCTTTGTGTTAATATGTAATCTGTTCTTCAACATGCTTTTCTGAAATAAATATTGTTTAAACTAAAGCGAGGATACCGTGAAAATAAAGGTCAGTGAACTCAATACGAGATCAGAACGCCAGATAGGGCAACAGAAGTGGACACAGGCGAAATGCAGGAGCATAGACAATATTCTAGAAAAGGGATTGCCCTTCTTTATGGGGGTAGGGGAAACATTATATTTGGAAAGCCGTCGTGGTAGGATTCACCCCTCCCTGTCCTAACCAGGACCCTTCAGACTTTATTCCCTCCTCCCAGGCAAGTGGGTGGCGAGAGTAACGCCCCGAGTGTCCTAGCTAGGATTATGTCTCCTCCCATTCCCCGAGAAAATTTTGCAAAATCCAGTGCTTTAAGAACGAATCATGGGAATTTGTAACATGCTTAGCGCTATATTAGAAACCATTTTAGGGCTCTACGTTATATGAAGATTGCTTTGGGACACAGTTTGGGGTGGATGCAGCGATAATATCAGGGGGACGGGGCTCTCCCAGGTCCCCACCCCGCGTGGCTACGCCACTGGTGAAATAAAAAGTTCCCCCCCCCCTCTCGACGAAGTTGAGAAAGAACCATGATGCTTTTATGGTGTTGTGTTACGCGCCTGGATAATTCGGTACTGATTTCCTCGTAGAGGGTACACTATGACGTTATGATGGCACTCGTGCCCGCAAACTTTATTAAGGAGGGTGGGGGACTTGAAGTTATTAACATCACGGTTTTACAGAGAATGCACTGGAAGAAAACCTTTACAACCGCTTGTAGGAAATACGCCCAACTACTCCATATGTACATACAATTTGTAATGCATTTAAAAAAATATAATTTCCGTCTCCCGACCAACTATTTTCTCATAACCCTCTCTAATGTTCGAATACACACCAGTTACCGTCGCCCGTGGTTCGCAAGCAGTCGTGTTGCATGCATCCGAACGTTCCTTGTAAGTCACGGCATGTTTACGCGATATCAGAACTGAAATTAGTATGCTTTTGATCCTGGAGCTGTATTATGAATAGGTCTGTGATGTTGTGATCATTTCTGAATGCAATCCCTAATTACGTTCACGCAATATTGTAAACGCTCGAGACTTGTAATTCCATATGCCGTGAGGGCGCGAGGTGAAGGGGGAAGTGTAGCGGTCAACGATCTCTATACAACTGGAACGCAAACGAAAAATGCCGCCACTCAACAGACCCGACCACCCTCCCCCTCCCCTCCCCCAGATGGCGTCAAGTCACTCAACACTGCAATTTCTTTCAATTGTTGACGTTTGAAGACGTGAAAGCTGCTACGCAATAGCGTAACGGCTGTCAATGTCCTGTGATTTGTATCAGATTCGGGGTGGTGTCCAGAATGGGATCTCAACGAGTCGGCTTTGCCATTGAGTTGTGATCCCATTTATGGACAACACCAAGAATTTGATGCAAATCACAGGATATGTACACTATCATGATAATTCATTTACCTAACAATTCTGTCACATAAACAGATTAAATCTTAAATTATGAACACAGTTTTGGGACATAATGTTGGGCGCGAAACAATTTAAAAAAAAAACAACATATTTTATAGAACTATGTTGTTGAGCTCTCTAACAAACAATGAGTAACGCGGTCACATCAATTTTCAAAGCTGTGTTGTTATGTATGAAATTATTCACTCTCAATGTCACTTCCTATGATGATCCGCTTAAATTTACGAGTGTGCGATGTGGGCACATTCCCAGGAACCGGGTAGGTGTAATATTGAATTGTGCAGTTTTTATTTATTAGTTCTGTCGCTAACTGTAAGGACTTTTGTTTTGTTTTTTTTCCAAGCGATCAGCTGAGTCGATCATTGAAACGCACATACAGTGTAGTCATGTGTCTGTTATGATAGCCCGTCGCGTTACCGGAAACGAGTCGTCTATATGATACGGAATCAGAATGAGTCGTCTATATGATACGGAATCGGAACACATTATCTGATACTTACCGTTTCTCGTGGTTTTCGGGCCAACATCTATACGATTGTTAGATAAATCTTGAGTTCACATTGCCTCGAAAATTGTGAACATTATCAGCGTATTCATTGTAGGGCTGAAACGGTTGGCTCATTTTCACAACCGACTAACCGAAAGCTATAACCAGATAATATCCGGTTAACCTTAGCCATTATTTCACCGAATCTGGGATCAAAACTATAGGAATTGGCAAGCAGTATTTTCAGAAACTATTCCGTAGTGTGTATACAAACGAACGTTGTCGAGTACTCGACAACGTTCGTATCTATACATACTACGGAATTGTTTCTGCGGTTACTCAGTACTCTCGGAAATTGCCGATCATTAACGAAGTCTTGAACGCCAAAGTCGATTATTTCTCAATATATACAGCGCTGCTTCGAGGTGTGATCTATCCCAAATGAGAAGCGGCAGATTTACTACGTTTTAACGATGGAGTGACGATCACAATCGATATTTCAGATAACCGGTTGACGTTTTTTTTTTAATCGGTGAGGTAGGTAACCGGTTTCAAACAGGTTATCCGGTTAACCATTTCAATACTAATTCTTTGTTCATAAACATAAAAACATATTATTTAAAAAATCGATCGGGGATTGTGAGGTCTAGAAAAAAAGAAAATCTTCGAGATTGTTTTATCAAACTTTGTTTGTTCCCCCCCCCCCCCCCCCCCCCAGGCCGCCTGGCATTCTTTGGGAGTGCAGGAGTGCTGAAAAAAAATAGGAGGGCAATTTTGTGCACCCCCTTGATTTTTTGGAATGCCAGTCTTGTTTGGGACTGCCTTTAAAATCTATTATAATTTCGTCCCCTGAGTTCCAATGCGTTCTCTGAGCCAACTGGCATAGAGAACACATTGGAACTCACGGGACGATTTGTCAATGCTGCATTTATTCGCAATAATTCATGACCCATTCCGTGTCGCATTTCAATAGATTTTGAGTGCAGAAGACAGTAACATAAGAATGGAATGCAACATTTTGAATAATGAGAAGATGTGTGTGCCAATTTTTCCACTATGTAGCTGAATGTAATACAATTTTTCAGTTACAATATTAATACTTTGAAGTGAATATAACCAAAATAGCATACAAGTTTTTGCATTGAAAATTTAAGGTGCAATTGCACGCCCAAGCACTCCGAGGAGGGCAACTGTTTTGCACTCCTGGATTTTCTAGATTGCCATGCCTGCCCCCTCCCCCCCCCACCCCTCCCCTCTGCTTCCCGAAGATAAGTACATAAAAAATGTCGGTGGTGGAGACACTTTTTCTCGATGTGACCAATGCGAGTTCTAGGAATCCAGTTGAACAGGGATTAATAGTCACGGAGCATTTTCCAATCTGCGCGGTGTTATAGAACAGTGATCACACTTGCGAATAGAGACTTTCGATCTGATCTAGTCCTAGTTGTATACATGTGCCTCTATTATATCGCAAGATGATCGAGAAAGTGTGTGATCTCAATATTATTTAAATGATGTAGCGTGAAGTACCCGGATTTAAAAACAGACAGGTTTCTGTGACAAGTATCCTCCAATAGTCCCCTAAAGGTATCGTCCAATACACCACGATGTTACATATATCATCAAGTACTCGCATGTGCGTTTGTTATGTGCGCAGACTGTGCATTATCTCATAAGCACACATCGGCACATCCAAGATGTGCCCATGTGCTACCTGTAAAGTGTACACATTGTCACACAATGTGTAATAACATTTATTTCCAAATAAAACAAAATACTGCATTTTGATTGGCTGAGAGCTACGGTGTAACTTGCAATCCACAGTGGGTTTTTTTACACCGTGTTGAACCACGGTGTAAAAACAAGAATATTCAAGAGCAAGCTATGTGGCTAAAAAGTACCCATTTTTGATTAGTAATTCATACCTTCTGCTCGGTTATGTTAGAACATAATAAAAACAGAGGAAATTTAATATTTTTTTGCAATAAAATATTAGATATGGATGTCATTGGAACTGGCTCATTGGGTCAGTTCCAATGACATCCATATTTGTCTGGTTTTATTTAAGAAACTCGCAAAGTACAAATTTTCTGTCAGTTTTTGCCCACAATGTAGGTTAAAATATTAAGTACACCAACATTCTTGGAAATAAATTCGTTATCCTTGTGTTTTCCAGGGTGTATTTACACCTGTTTGGGAACTCATACACCCTGAGGCTTTGCCTCAGGGTATATGGGTTCCCAAACTGATGTAAATTCCCATGCACCCTGGAAAACACAAGGATAACTAATATTGTCCCTTGAGTGAACCACGCCACCATTTGTAATGCTTTAGCCTGGAAAACACAAGGATAACTGATATTGTCCCTTGAGTGAACCACGCCACCATTTGCAATGCTTTAGCCTGGAAAACACAAGGATAACTGATATTGTCCCTTGAGTGAACCACGCCACCATTTGCAATGCTTTAGCCTGGAAAACACAAGGATAACTGATATTGTCCCTTGAGTGAACCACGCCACCATTTGCAATGCTTTAGCCTGGAAAACACAAGGATAACTGATATTGTCCCTTGAGTGAACCACGCCACCATTTGCAATGCTTTAGCCTGGAAAACCCAAGGATAACTGATATTGTCCCTTGAGTGAACCACGCCACCATTTGCAATGCTTTAGCCTGGAAAACACAAGGATAACTGATATTGTCCCTTGAGTGAACCACGCCACCATTTGTAATGCTTTAGCCTGGAAAACACAAGGATAACTGATATTGTCCCTTGAGTGAACCACGCCACCATTTGCAATGCTTTAGCCTGGAAAACACAAGGATAACTGATATTGTCCCTTGAGTGAACCACGCCACCATTTGCAATGCTTTAGCCTGGAAAACACAAGGATAACTGATATTGTCCCTTGAGTGAACCACGCCACCATTTGCAATGCTTTAGCCTGGAAAACACAAGGATAACTGATATTGTCCTTGAGTGAACCACGCCACCATTTGCAATGCTTTAGCCTTGATGCGCTCAATCGGTGATTTACTCTTATTAACCCTTTGAAGACGAAAGACCTTCTCTCCGACCAAGGATCGTGATACATCATAATTTCATGAAAAGTAAATAAATGACTGGTCAATGAAATTAATTGACGGACCCATTCATATTCTCAGTGTGAAAAAATGTGATTGCTCCACCCAGAGAAATGAATATGGACTCTTCCAAACCAGTCATGCAGCTAATGACATGGCACATACTATCGAGGCTGGACAGGTTAACTTCTCGCCTTCTGATGTCACACTGAGTTGGGCATCAACAGATCGAGAAAAGCGAAGGGGCGACTCCTCCTCATCAAAAATGTTGTTGGACAATCCTGTCGGTCCCAAACTGGTGGAAATTCCCATACACCCTGGAAAACACCAGGACAACTAATAATATGACCATTTCAGCAAGCATCTGTCCTAGGTTCCGTGGAATCCCTTTCCAACTATCTTTCGAAAATATGTTTTTTCATCGTATATGCCTGTGTGCTGCATGCGACGTGAAACACACGACAGATGGTGATAACTATGGAGAGGTTGTGGCCTTGGAATTATGAAGGGTGTGGGGTGGTCAAGAAGGCTTGATCAAACAGGTACTAGGAGCCATAGCTATCTTCAGATTGATATCCTGTAAAAGGTATCATCTAAAGGTATCCACAAAATGTATCCTCAAATGATATATTACCATGACATAAGTATTCTCAAATACCCGTATATGCCTATGTGATGTACGCACATTGAGCATACGCAGACGAGCACACATCGGCACATTTAGCATGTGCCTTTGTGCTACCTGTAATGTACACATTGTGCACTAGCACACAAACACATCTAGGAAAGTCAGAACACTTAATTTAAAATAGATGGAAACCATAACATAAGGAGAACAGATCCAGAAATGGAGAAAATAAGTTATAGTGAGACCAGGATGGACAGAAAAAAACGAGGATTTTGAAATAATCCGAACTAGTAAAACTCGTCGGGTCTATTTGGCTAATTCCACGAAGGATTCGATGACTCTGCAGAAATCCAAAATATAAAAGTAACATAATACAAAGGAACGCATCTTATAGCATTATGCGATATTCTTATAAATCCCCAATTCCGTTTCGGTGATTTTAGACGTTGCTTTTTGGTTATTTGGATTGATTGTGGGGTTGTTTTTGGTAATTATATTTACTCCCATTCAATCGAACACACCTTCTGAACATACGCCCTTTCTTTAAAAGGGTTTTAGGCAACATAGTAACCACGTGCTATCATAAAAAAAAAACTAAGATCAAGGTCTCCAATATACACAAATTGATGACTGAAACACGCGTAACGCGCTGCGCTGCGCATGCGCACTAACACCATGACGTCACTTCCAGGGTCCTGCCGAGATTCGGCAACCTGGAACTCAAAACCACAGTACATACTACTGATATGAATGCTTATGGTATTTTTAAATTCAGACTGGTGGACTATTTCATTTAGTAGAAAAATATATTAAAAAATAAGTGGTGGACTATTTCTTGGCTAGACTGATTTCAGACCATAATAGCGTCAGATTGTGACACACATTCTAATTTGTATATAGCTATAGCTGATGATCTCTGGGGGAAGGGTGGTCAGTTTCATCAAGCTCGTTCCATTGAGTGCTAGTGAGCTGTTCGGGGCGGATGATAACTTGGTGTTAAGTACAAAATTTAATAATAGTTTTATAAACCTGTCACTGATGAGAATAATTTCTATGTTTGAGAAACAAATATTTCTATCTATTTTAACTGCTACATATGTTTTCTTCAAAAGCGAGTTGGAAAAATACCGTATCATATTATTAACGGGCATATATAAACAACTCGAACTTTTGCTCGTCTGTGTAATGAAGAAGAAAAATAATACCTTGGAAAGTAAAGATCTGTAATTTTCAATCAATTACATAACTATTACATTCTCCTGTCCTAGAACGCATTGGAAATGTAGGACAGTTATTATGTGGTCCAATCGAGAAGTGCATTTGTACCCAACTGGGACGACGCAATAGTTCTGAGACTTGGGAATCTCGTTTTCCTAAGCATAGCGCCATGTGATCTCAGAATGTTTAAATCTCAATTGCATGCATAACCCTTTACCCAACGCAGACGATATCAGAATTTATTATTTTAAATATCATTTTTAATTTTTTTCAAATACTGTCAAGACAACAATATCATGTGACCCCTCTTTGAAACGAACTCGTCGAGCTCGTTCCAAAGAGGGATCACATGATATGGTTTTGTTGAAGTTTTTTGAAAAATAGTATTTTTTCAGCTACTGAATGTGCATGTTACGCGGACGGATGTGACCGATTCGTTGGGTAAAGGGTTAAATTAGTCGTGTAATCAGCATTCTATAATTGGGTGCCCAAGCTGTTTTTTTTTTTGGGGGGGGGGGCGGTGGGGAGGGGGTTCGGGGAGGTGGCAAAAAATAATTTCGGAAGGCCGTTCGCGGGAAATTCGTGCCCTTTCCTAGTAGTAAATTGGTTGATATGGCCGTTACACATCCACCCCACTTCAAGGACGTCTGAGGAGGAGAAACGACCGGAGGGTCATAGTTAAGGCTAGGCCTCGCCCGAGAATATTTGGAAAAATTCAGTACTCTAAGAGCGTATCTAGTGGAAAAAGGTTAACCTTATTCCGGATCCGCAAATTCAACTAAACATTAATAAAAAAGAAATAATTTTTGGCTCTACTTCCGAGCGTGCCTATCCAAATGTCTGGAATATCTGTCTCCTCATGTACAAAAAGTATATTTACACCTGCAATCGTATTAATACATCCCCTCTTTCTCAGATCTAGCAAGAGCAAAAAAAAATCCAACAAAAATATTGAAATGTATTCTCTATGCATGTACACAATCAGCAAGGCTGGGCGTATGAGGGATAAATAGAGCTACCAAACTGACGCATTCTTTGAATAATTGGATAACTGCTTTGTATATACATTATATTGTAAAAATATAATTTTGTTGCAATCTTATATAATGTACTATATTTCTAGTTATGCCAATAAAAAAAAGAAAAAAAAGAAAAAAAAGAGCGTATCTGAAGCATTTGTAGCGTTTGTAGTCCGACATTGGAGATCATTTTGCGGCTCAATGTTATGTGAAACTAGCATTGGGCGAATGTTTTGTGGGTGAGGGGGTGTGTGGGAGGGGGTTGAGGGGGGGGGGGGGGCAGCGAAAATATTTCAGGATGCGTGTGCGTATTAGTGGGGATGGTGTTGACGGCATATGCAGCAGGTATGAAAAGCCCATTATGATTGTATCATCTGTTTTAGAAAATTTCGTCTTTCCTGCTTTCAATAGAATGAGCCTGCATTGTATGTTTGTTGTTTTAGTGTAAAGTGTAAGGATCAGGTTGTGAAATTGTGAAGTTTGTGAACGAGGGCAGAAGTGTTGTCTACTTTCCAAGGCCGTATACTGGGCAAATCCCTTGCACAGTCATTAAGGGATTGACCAACTTTTAGAATGTTTGAAAATATTTTCCACAGGGCCAAAATACTGATGAATGAAGTAAATAAAGGTATATTATATATCAACATAACGAATCGAGTGCAAAGCAATGGACTATATTTACTTTTTCACGAAACAAATGAGTTTGACGGCAGACAAGCTTCCAATGGCATAACTATTACGAAATTACGAATGGATCGGTAATTCCAATGATAGGGTTTCAAATAAAAGACTTCGAACTCCAGAAAAAAAACACGTTTTATCATTTCGTCCGTAATGTGTCACAAACGCCCAAACGGAAATGCACGAACAAGATATAAACATCCATTAAAAAAACATGAGGGGAATTCGTGTCCTGGTTGTTTGTAACCATACAAGGCAAATCGTGAATTTGGACAAAATATTGTTTTCAAAGATCTAAGAGCTTCAGAAACAGTCACAGTGTTCTCAAATCGGCAAGGCGATGGAATTGAAAACGCTCAGTATGTTCACAGGAGAAAGTTGCATTGACAATACTGTTACTACGAGATAAAGTCGAAATTGCAGGACACCTTCTTTATCCAGGGATGCTATTGTTTTAGAAATGGGTCGCTCCGTCTCGTTTCGTATTACTATAATTTTGTTGTCGATAAGTAAAATATAAAACTCGATAATTAGGTTTCAAAAGAGAAATATATATAGAATATAGCCTGGAGTACAAAATGTTCACCAAGAGTGGTGAATTGGTGTAACAGCGAGCATTCGGCATACCAACCTCATTTGGGTATATTTTATTTATACCATGATCATCAGATTATTAAGAGACGCTATTATTTGTTCTCGATTTTACTGAGCAGCAGCCGTACATACCTCCGAATTTGTTTTTGTTCATTTGAGCGTCGGTGGGCGGTACTTCCGCTGTCAATTTATCACCGAAACGAAATAGAAAAAGAAACAGGTCCTTTTTCATTTTAATAACATAATAACATACTACTTCGAGTTATGGATGCTTTATTAACATGAGACAATGCATATTTGTTATTTTTTGTGTTTTATGGGGTAAACTCATTTAAAAACGTAATAAATAATTGAAGCTTTAATTTCACTATTCGCGAGGCGACGTGCGATAAGTTCGCATTCAGGTCGATGTCACCAATGGTCAAGGATGTAGTTCCACTGCAGGTGTAAGTTTTAACTATTGGAATCCCATTGCTGGCAAGTTCACAACAGTTGGTGTATAAAGCTAAAACTTATGTCATAGGCTTTCCATATATAGTAGAATAGGTAATCATGGTATAAATCCACACCAACATTGATGGTAATCGGCATAATTCTGTTTGGACGAAAGTAGTATATGGCGTATACTTCTTCCCCCATCGTGGGGACCCGCTTGGGGACCCCGCCGTATTTACTGGTTTCTATTGTAACACATGGTTACTTTAATTTAAATAGGTTGTATTCTGAATTTATGATTGCTTGTATACGCCGAATTATCTAAACCGAATCGACAATGATTCCAAAACAACTCGCCATACATCTGAAGCTATCAGCCAAAAAAAACAGTGCTATATTTTTTCTTACTCTAAAAAAGTGGCCCTCTGACATAATGCACTGACTTGGGACAACAACAGACTGCTCAAGGTTCAATACATTTTAATTTGTCTCACAGTACTTACAAATCACTAATTTGACAATATGATCGGTAATTTGGAAAATGTTGAGCCTCGGATGTTATAAAACTTGCACCCAAATTGCGGTAGATTGGAAAACACAGCGTACAGTAATTGTTCAAATCACGGAACGACTAAACCCGTTGTCTCAATAAACAATCTCAAGACGGATGATTAATTTGAGAAACAGCAAAAATATCACAAAATTCAGCGAATCAATGTACGCAAAATTTCAGCATGCGAACAGCACACGAAGACTCAGGATTAATAAATCCATTTCGACCCGGAAAATTCAAGAACAAAACATTGAAACTAAAACTGGTCATGGACTTCGCACATTGTGAGTGTCTGAAAATTGAACTTGGAAAACCATTCATAGCAATAGGAATAAGCATAAAATCCCCCTAAGCTATTATGGTAATCTATTTTAAGAAGTCTTTTTTATTTTATGGCCTAATAAAAAATGCATTTTGTCAAATAGAAAAAAAATAAAAGAAATACTTTGCACAGCAGAGTGATTGTAGAATAAGCCGCGAAACGCGAGAATTACCTCCCCATTGAATGTTTTTGTCGTGTATGCCCAACTTGGTGTTGGACCGTGTTATGGTTTTCTGGAATTTTTCGGATAATTTTCCAGAGCCGTTATGCATTATTATCACTTTATCAAAAGTGTCAAAAAAGGTTTGGGTTTCACAAATCAACGAGGAACATCCACAAACCTAATTCTGCTACGCAGGCGACAACGACACTCCGATAGATCACGTAATACGACATTCGTACGTTGCGCATTTATTTCTGATTGTAATATCTCTGGTGGCATCACTTTCAACAGCCATAGCTATATCGTGACTACAGCTCAAGCCAAAATAATATCCGATTTTCGAGCGATTTATTCCTGGAAATGAAGACATATACCCCCCCACCCCCCCTCCCCCCCAAAAAAAACAAAAAAAAAACTACCAATCTCTCGCTCAGGTTTTGACAGTTCCTATGGAGAAAAACAGCAGTTCTTCAGTACCTTCCTTTACGTATCCCGCCCATTGTAAAAGTGGTATAAACGCTGTTATCCGATTAGCCGCAAAAAAGGGAAGAGGATACGCGGTTCGGTATTACCCACCCGATAAGGCGAGATAGGTGCAGACTTGGGGGAAAATAACTTCCCCGGGCAATTTGAAATGATATTTTCTGTGCACCGAAGTCGTACGAGGGCGGTGTGGGGAAAGCCCTTTTCGTTCCTCAGCAATGACTGTATATAAGCTTTCTTTTATTTTTCATGTCTAGACACGCTGAAGGGACGAATAGCAAAGGTTTTTGGCGATGTCGATGTCTTGTGTGTTTTTTTCTTTGACGTAGGCAGCAATAATAAACACAGTTCTTTGCAAATTCATCAATATTCGCCCAAGACTCGAAGTCCAGGTGTAATGAAACAGCGTATTTTCTGCAGACATTCTGTTAAATTCCGACTTAGATTTATCCATAAACAAGCAGTTGGCTTACTGTCTTCTTTTTGGCTTGCACAAACTTGCAAAAATTTGTTACAATTTCGTGCTAAATTGGATAAAAGCAATGAAATCCTGGTAGACATAAATTTTCGTGCATTCTACCCGCTGGTCAATCAGCTGAGAAATTTTGTGACGCTCGATTAGTGTGTTTAACTCATCTAACTCCCCACCCATCCCACTCAGACCTACTATTTGTGCTCTGTGAGCTCAAAATTAGTACACAACGATTCAATTAAGTCTCTCCCTCCGTCCCTAATGTCAGTTTTTAGTCAATATCGACCGCACAGCTCAAGTCAAAATTAATTATGCTCAAGCATCATATTACAGCACAAATCGAAATGATGTCTGATTCTTTGAACCGTACTGCAGCGTATGTCAAAATTAATTCCCGTATGCCATTTTTAGCATGTCCCTTTGTGTCACTATCAGCATCTATGACTATAGCGTAAAACTTTGAGGTACAAAACTCAAGACCTTTCTGTAGCAAATACCGATATAAAAACAAGATAATACACGAGAACAACTTGTGTACCTGCATTTTGTTGATAAAATATGTCATGACCACATTCCCGAATATTATTAATGTGCCCTCTTAATAACAGCCGATTTTTTATCCAATCGCAGTATCAGCGTGTTTGAATAATTGCCGAATATTCACTAAATTAAATTCGGTAATTTACGTAGATTTTCTAAAGTAGGCGAATGTGATAATTACGGAGAAAGGCACTCTGTAGTTTAGGAGACACCACTAATAAAACAATGAACAAAATCTGAGATATATTGCATTTTTTAATTATCGATATTAACCAGAGATCAAAACTAATCGAATTCATTAGTAATATATCACTAATTGATATGAAATCTGCAACCAAACGATAATTTGGTATATGCAGCTGATCGCATTTTTAGTTGTTTGTAATGGCTGCTGTTCGGAATGTCGCCCTATTGGTGAGAGGTTTTGCTTTTTGGTCTAGTTTTATACTTATTGATTGGAACTTCGAGTTGTCATTACCTGTTGGTGGAATTTTCTGCGTGTTGATTGTTTTTTCTCTCTATACTACGCTCTCGCTACCATGAATTTCATTCTGCTTTCTCAGTCTTTTCCAGTGGATTTTCTTCAGAGGTGTGTCCATCGCTGCTTTGCAGAGATGTTGTTTTCTCGAATAAAATTGTTTAAAACTGATATAAATCCGTTCAATCGTGTTTTCATATGTTTAAATCCGATTTAGTGGTTTTTCATTCCGTTTAAAACTGATATAAATCCGTTCAATCGGATTTTCATAGGTTTAAATCCGCTTTAGTGTTTTTTTCATTCCGTTTAAAACTAATATAAATCCGTTCAATGAGATTTTCATGGGTTTAAATCTGATTTAGTGGTTTTTCATTCCGTTTAAAACTGATATAAATCCGTTCAATCGGATTTTCATAGGTGTAAATCCGATTTAGCGGTTTTTCGTTCCGTTTAAAACTAATATAAATCCGTTCAATTGGATTCACATCAGTTTAAATCTGATTTAGTGTTTTTTCATTCCGTTTAAAACTGATATAAATCCGTTCAATCGAATTTTCATAGGTTTAAATCCGATTTAGTGGTTTTTCTTTCCGTTTAAAACTGATATAAATCCGTTCAATTGGATTTACATAGGTTTAAATCCGATTTAGTGGTTCCTTTCATTCCATTTAAAACTGATATAAATCCGTTCAATCGGATTTACATAAGTTTAAATCTGATTTAGTGGGTTTTTTTTCATTACGTTTCAAACTGACATGTTCATCATTTTAATTGTATTTCTTCATTGTTAAAAAATATCGCCTGTACGGTCTTATGTAAAATGATTTTGTGTCGGTACATTCAGTCCATTATTTTATTTTGGTAATATTACCGATTGCACGTTTCCATTGAAAATATTATAGGTAGATCTAACTGTAAATTTAGGTGTATGTGTGGTCTCGCCCCGTATAGGCTGTTTGTTGTTTACATCTTTGTGTTATGTTCGCTTGTGTTGTGTCGATAATAATGAATGAACTATCACTAGCTTCACAATTATGTAAGAAATCAACTACTGGTAAATCAATGTTACAAAGGTTCGACGTTAAAATGGGTTCATATATGTCATGGATAACACACATTATAAGTGTTCTAAAATTTAATTTAAAAAAAAAAAAAAAAAATACATTCACAAGGATATAAGTAAGCGTCGATGGGTCCTAAATTATTTATTGTGGTAATCTAGTTTGAGTATTCAATTCCTTGATTCAATGGAAAGGCATTACTTTCTGCAGAAAAAAAATATAATAATAATCATAATGACAAAATCTTCACACAACAAAATGATCGTAGAATTTGCAGTGCAATTGGAGAATTACATCCCCTTACACGATCTGGCGTTAATTTTTTAAGACAGTGTTGTGGTTTTCTGGAATTTTCAGACAATGTACCAGCATCGTAATGCATTATTATACCTTTGCTAAAACTATAAATAGTGTACCGTTTCACAAATCAATGAAAAACATCTACAAACGTTTCCTGCGGCTAGAGAACCATGGTAATGGCGACAATCATAGATCCTTCAATGGGATATTCGCATTCGATATCTCTGTCTGTGAGATACCTTTTGAACAAAGAGAGTACGTTATACATTTCTCTCATGTTCAAAACGTGCACTTGTTGTGAATCACTTTGGTTTTCTATATCTGAAAATCATAATCCAATGTTTGAAAAAAAAATCCAGAAATTACCCTGGAGAGAAAAGAAATCTGAACAACACACACACACACACAAGAAATAGATTGCTTGAAAACTCAAATTAATGTTTGTGAAAAAAAGAATTTATATGAATTTACAATCTGTAATTTGTTTTTACAAACGGTGAAGACAAATTTACATGAAATTACACGAATTTACAATCGTATACAAATAATTTAACATTAAATTTGACGATATCCTCCCTTCCTTCTCCACACTAGGCCTAGGCTATTTTTAGGTGTTCCCTCCCCTTCCCGCCCTGTATATACCCTATTTTGAGGCTATTCCTCCCCAAAGCCAATGTCTGCCAAGCCTCAAAACCCATCCAAAGGGGTCCAGGCTATGTATAGCCCAACATGTATTTAGACTTTTCCCCATATTTTTATTTTGGCTTTCCCTGTATGTGGTTGCCTCATTCCCAAAGCCCAGTGCCCCCCACCAAAGCCCTTGTATGGGCTGTTTCTCCCCCTTCCCAAAGCTAGCCCGTTGTCCCTTCTGTCGAAAGACAGTTTATGGATATTTAAAAGTATTTATTGTTTAAAGTTAATGAATCATCGAATTTAAATCATTGTAAAACCGATTGATCGAATTTAAATCATTGTAAAACCGATTGATCGAATTTAAATCGTTGTAAAACCGATTGAGCGAAGTTACGTCATTGTAAAAACCGATTGATCGAATTTTATTAACTGTAAAAACTCTGTGACCAAATAGGCGAGCGAAACCATTAATCTTGACGCGAACCATTCCCCATTGCCATCGCCATCATTCACACTTTTAACATCACAGCATGAACAACTAATTAGCAGTGGATTACCTGCCTAAGAAAATCAAGAACACTTTGCTGGTGCTGGACGCCAGTTCACTTTTCAACTAGGATGTCAATTTTGAGAGTGGCTGCGTCCAGCTCACCGTTAAGTATAAAATTAAGCCCACCTCTGGGAGTGGTAGCACCTTTCACGAGCCCACCCGCACTGATCCACCCCAGAGGATGGGAAAGAAGTCTGCGACCGAGACCATAAAAACACCCGTGGAAGAACAAAAGAAGAAAAATAAGAAGAAGTCACCATCCACCGGAGCGACAGGCAAATGGAAGCCAGGCTTGAGAGGAAATGAGCAGAGACAAAGAAACAGGAAGAGTCGAAGGTGTCAACCATCAAATCCCCACGTCCTTCCCCTCACACGCCCACCCCACCTCCTTACCGAAGATATCGGATGGTGGGCGACGGATGAGGCTGAGGAGGAGAAGGAGTTCACCCGATCCAAACCTGTATCGCCTATCTGCTCGGACCAATCAAGTCTGGGCTCCGATGAGGAAGATGACGACAACCTGGAAGTGATACCATCCGCCGAATTTATAGAAGCCTAGATAAACGCCCCATCGACATCCACGGACCCCTCAAGATTGTCATCATCGGTTCCATCAGCCAATTCAGAAAATACATTGAAGACCACTGGGAAGAATGCGTAAATAAAGCTAAAATACTTACATATCCAGATAAACACGTTGAAGTCATGAAAGTCAGGGAGCAGGACTTCCACAAACTTATCAAAGAGGTACTAATCCGGAAAACAAGAAAAATGTCAAAAAGAACAGGCGCCATTAACCCGATCCGTCCTCTTTCCTCCTTTAACGCTCCCGGGCATGTTGCTAAACTTCAAAATATACAGTAAAAGGGGGTCGAAAGGGGCTTGCCCTAAACCGTCCGTGCGCGCCTTTGGCGCGCGAAACCATTCATCTTGTATGCTTGCTTGCTTGCTAGAACCATTCAGGTATCTTAACAAATATTCAATAGTAGGACGCGGAAAATAGTTATCCCGGGCACGGTCCAGGGGACATGAACATTTAATAGCTGGATGGCAGTTTTAAAACTGACATCCAGGTATTAAATCTTCATGTTGCATGGATGTTGTCCGAGATACCTTACAATATTTGATTTGTGACTGGGCAGTATTCACGCCGGGCCGAACATTTCTTTAGCCATTTTTGTAGCCACATGTAAACTTTTCTTAGCCACCTCAAATATGTTTAGCCACCTTCAGAGGCAGATAATATGAGATATTTTGTTTTCGACCAGAGATGAATTCAATTGAAAAAATAAAGAGCAAAACATAAACAAAACTATTAACGGACAACAATGACACATGATATTAGATGAAATAAAAGTTTCAGCGCGCCAAAGGCGCACAAGGACGAGGTGGGGATTTAAATCCCTCGCCACCCGAATAACTTTATTTGCTTTATAAGTTTATTTGCTTTCGAAACCACGAGAGTCTGAAGCGAGAACCAATCATCTTATTTGGTTTGAATGTGTGCACTGGCAGTAGGGTAGTGGTTCCAGATCTCGGAGAACCTCGAACTGGAAGATCACTAGGAACTGTGCATAACTACAAGAATTCTGCCTTGTATTTGCTCAGAGGCATGGGCATATTATGGCAATGCTGAAACCGCGGATTGTTGGTTGTTTTAGAAAAGAAAGAGAAAAGAAAAAGAAAATGACACAACTTATTTTTCTGTGTACATATACTTGTATACTCCAGGACACTTACCAAAATAACAACGTGTTTGCATGAGTAAATTATCCTTCACACTGGCTTTAATTGCCTGAAGCCAATTTGACGACATAAACGTGAAGCCACGGAAAAGGCCGACACGGAGGGGTGAATATAGCCATGCAACTAATTAATGGCACACCCAATATGGAAATTACATAAGCTGCATTAACTTTGCTCAACGATGTAATTTCTACCCTCGAGACAACAATATTCTTTCGCCATTTTTTCTTTCGTCAACCATTGACTTTTTCGCCGCTTTCGATTTTTTTCGCAATTTGCGAAAATGGCTATGAACACATAAAATACGTTTTCAGAAAAGAACTGTGTGCACAGAACTGTAATCTGTTATTTTATGAGATTACTACATGTTTGCAACACATTTACATTAGGGTCCAATACTAAAACCTTTTACAATTGTATTTTCTAGAATTGCATTTTATAGTTATGATTATAAATGAGTTGAAATGAACCGTTAGCATTTTCAAAGATTTGGCAATTTGCCGCAGGCGTCTCATTTGATCTGGCCGTTCTCATCTCCTCACCTCGACGGAATACAATACAGATCAATTGACGGTTGTGGTAATCAGTATATATCGGGAATAGTTTATACAGCATAGGGAAAACAAAAACTCTTACGAATGACAAGCAACGTTTTAACAAATGGACCACCGGGTTACACCCGGAGGTCAATTGACAAAAGCTTTGCTTGTCATTCGTGTACATTATTAGAAGACTATATAGTTATTGTATGGGCGAAAGTTACTCTCCTCGGATGGTTTATTCATAATCCACCCTCCACTTACTGTTAATAGCTAAAATCCCCCCCCCCCTTTTCTATGTTCTCCATGCACTTCACTTCATTTCCTTTTCAATGTCGCCAATCCTCCGACCCACCTTATTTTGTTCGTATTTGTGCGCCAATTTATTTTCTTCCTATTTCTGACGATCCTTCTTGTTTCTCTTCGCGTTTCTTACCAGGAGGGTTACAGACGTCATCACTCTATTCGCCTCTTCGCCCGATGCTATGGGACTTTGCATTCCATGTCGGTTTTGTTTGAATAGATCCACACGACTTACTGTGTCAACAAACCGATTATGTCCTCTAAACGTAAGGCGAATGTGACAGCAGGCAGGCCTGCGGATGCAACCTGCTTGTAATTTGCAGACGTAATCAGTTTGCAGATATTATTGGGATGGGTTATTGGTAGCGTAGACAGCCCGAGGTCTGTCTATGCATACTATTGACTTATTTGCGGACCCAATCGGCTATCGTTTTGCGGAGTTAGTTGGCTTGTGGACACAACCAACCACGCAGAGATATTCGATTGAAACGCATGTTCAATCGGAGCATCACTTTGATGTGGTCCGTCGTATTTACTACCATCAATTGTCCGATGACGTTTTCTCGAAAGACACTCCTCTCCCTTCTGTACATAATACTGGCCACTAACCGAGGATTGCGTGTATGTTTTCAATGAACTTGCCGACATTTCTCCACATTTCATTTGCCCCAGGGGTGGATTCGTAGAAGGAAGTACCCTTTCTATTTTTGTAACTCGATATTATTTTCCCAGGCAATGATACTGGGGAGAGAAGGTATTATCCATGATAATACATGATCATCCACTATCGAATGTATCGTATCCCTGCCTCCGACAGAGGTCTACCTTTCTTCATAATTTGAATGAGTCTAAGAAAAGTTGCAGGAGACTCCCTGTAAAGTTGCGGGATCATTTGGGCTGGAAAACTTTGGTGATGTCGAAGAAGATACCGGAAAGTCACACTAAAAAGGCATTTTCAATTTTTCTCTGCACCCCGCCTACTCGCATCAGATGTTGCCTTGCATCATGACTCATGATTGAAATGTTGCGACTTCCCCCTCCCAACCCAGAATCATGGATACGCCACTGTACTCTTTATGCATTCCCTACTTAGGATGTGTTACAAAATCATGTGTTGATAGGTGGGTGCGGTGCTTACCATTCTCTCCTCCATTGTAACTGCCGCTGTTTTATGAATATTGTTGACAATACAATCCTCTAATTGGTCGCCAACGTAGGTCCACCCCCGCCCCTTATGCTTAAAGCATATGCTCTTCGTTCTGACAATGCACATATTTCTTTCCATTGCCTTATCTTTAGATTTTGTTTTATCAACTGAATTGCTACACATAAAGAGTGCTAGCAGTGCGAGATGTTTAGAACACTTGGCGACGAGCGTTCAGAGAAACTACGCAGCTCTTTAACCCATTGGCCGAGGAGGGGAGTACGAGTTCAAAACTGATTTAAACAAACAAATCGCAATCATCAACAATCGGTGTGATATGAAAGTGAGGATTAGGCAGTCCTTATATCAATATTCGGTAGCATTTCTTCGCGTTATCAAATTTGTTGTGCGTACACCTGGCAAGAAATACAAAATACCAGTAATTTTTCATAAATGCAAATGTAAATTTCCACCACGTGACCTCCCATGGGCGCACATGTACACATGCAAATCATGCACGTATATATGCAAATGCATTCGCGTGATAAATTGGTTTCCTGTGTGCAAACTGGCATATTTATTTATTTTTTTATTGATGTTTAAGGTCACATATTTATGCACAATGGCTAATCATGACCGTGACAGTTTTACGGGTGTTATATATAACAACTATACTCTTGTATACAAATATTCGTAGACTGTAAAATCAGTTGTGTTAAAAGTCAACCCAAATAAACTGGGTTGAGTGAATATCAACCCAACTGGGTTCATATTAACTCAACCCAGTTGAATGCGATTAATTCTTAGCGTAACTGATTTTATAATGTATGCCAACGGATCTAAAGTTTAAATTGTGTCATAGTGCATGAGAAATTGATATTAGGAGCAGGTACAAGTGGGTCTCCTCAAGTGTTATCTGAAAATTTGAGGGCTTGTCTGAAACTGCTTCAGACTGTAGAATTTGCAAGTGAACATACAATTAACACAGACAGAAATAAAAGTCAGGTGCTTGTTCAAAATCCATTTATCTTGCAAGATCCATGCTAATACATTATCAATTCACATGAAATAAAAGCATGACATTTCGGACAAAACTCAGTGATGGGCTACGTCATTCCATGTCGCTAGTGGCGATGATGATTCTGTGTATCGCTATGTTTAGCCAAACTGTTGACGGTTTCGCCTCACTACCAGGAAAACCTATCTTCACCAACAGGAAGCAGCAGGAACGTTGTGAAAGATAAAGCTGCTTCTTTAGCTGAACGTGTATGGGGATCCATGATCATCAATGTAAGATCCTTATTTAATAAATAGCTGACTCTTCTATAGTGTCTAGAAATAAAGAGCATGCATCGTAAATCGTTAGTAGGGTACGCTGCAAGACATGGTGGTAACCAATAGGAAGAAAAGTGTTGTGTTGCTTTTCCACCTGTGTTTGTTTTTTGTTATGCCAAACATGCGTTTAACGTATTAACATAGTTTTTGCTAAAACAGTGGTTACAACTAACGCATGATAGCACCACATGACAAGATCGCACTTTAGATGTTGCTGCTTATTTTAGCAGAATGACTGTTAAGATGTTTTTCGATTGTTTAAACTTTTAACCTGAATTCCTATTTTCTCCCGAATAGTGCCTAGTAAGAACCGCTGAGCCAAGTGTTATCGCAGCTGAAAGTACTACTATAATCCTGCTGTCAAGACATCTGGACTGGTTGAGTGCTAGAAGCCACTATCAGGGCTCTCAAAAAATGAAGATCCCAGATCAAAAACCAACACTAATAATTTGTAATAAAACAAGTTTTGAATAACAAATTCAGACCGAAAAAAATATCTAACCCTCAACAAGATAATCACTGATGTGAACAATATCTTGTTGTTTGTACTTTCCGACGTTTGGCGTCGCCTTTTTAACCCTTTACCCAACGTAACGGCAAAAATCGCCAATTAATTTTTATTACTTTTTCATTTTTTGTCTCAAAAACATAGGTTATGACCCCTCATTGGAACGAGCTCGTTCCAATGAGGGGTCATAACCTATGTTTTTGAGACAAAAAATGAACAAAAATAGTTATTCAAGAATTTTTTTTGCAAGTGTCGTCTTTTTTTCATGTTAGGTAAAGGGTTAAACAAAAGCTGAAGAACGTGAATTCCCAGTGAAGTTTGAACGTCGGGATAATTAAAGTCTCCATGAGTTAAAACTGTCCTCTAATAAAACCGCGTGTATGTTTTCACGGCACTAATATTTTCTTCTCAGAAAATGAGACGCCCTCTATTCAACACCTTTTCTCTGGACATTTCGTAAATCATGATATTATTGGAGAGAAAAATTTGGCGTTTTTGATGTCGCGCACGTGACATTTTTGTGGTTTGTTTATAACAACAAAATACCCTGACATGATACGATCCTGATTACCGGAAACGTTTCTGAACACCACAATAGGAAACAGCAACAAACTATGTCCCATCAAGACTAAAATCCTCGCCCTCTGACTGAACGAGAGCTCGTATAGTTTTTTCTCTGTTTGGGGTTCAAGTGGCAAATGCTACCGTCTGAGGTTACCAAGTAAAGTTTGAAAAATGGGGGAGATTCAAATTGCATACTCCCTATAAAATCGTATTTTTTGAGGCAAGTGGACATTCTATGAATGTATACTCACAACCCACTAATAAAAACGTGGAAGTCACTCCATTTCAGTTCAAATCATGGACTAACCGTGACCAGTATCAAAGTAATTGTTTTTTGATTGTTCAGTAACATCGTGGGGTACACGAGAGGTTTATTTATTAAAACTGTTTTCTTTAAAGTTGCCTTGTTCACTGAAGATGGCTTGTTCGTTTCACGATGTTGCTTTTTGGGCTCTGGTTACGGTCTTCTTGGACCATATACATTATTGTGGTGGACTGACGGTAACATAATAATATTAACACCTTGACCAGTCACTGTTTCGTCCGGGTTCTCAGATGAGAATGCCTCAATTACCCTCGTGCTTCTCTTGCCACTCCCTCCCATCTTCCCTTCTCTCCTCTCGATACCCAGCAAAGAACTCTTTGTCGATATCACGCATTTTCGCCTTCTCATATTCACCACTAAGTACTCTAATTCTCTTTCTTGTATCAACTAACACTCACATTTCCTTCATTCCTTGCGTCACATTTCCTCACCGAGCATCTAGTGAAAACTTAATATGTTAGACGGATATTTTGGATATTCTAAGATAATGGTGTACACTTGATCGTCTTTAATCACAAATGAACAAGTTTGTGCTCCTTATATTTATAACTGCCTTTCCAGATTTTCCTTCTGGTCCTTGATAGTATATTCCATACCAGTTCAGATCAATCAACTAGTAGAGTCTATTCTTTACTTGCAGGAAGCCTAGTCAATCTATTCAACGTGTAGCCTTGGTGGTGCACGTTTCATATAAATCTGTATTGGCCTACCACACAAATTCATGGAGCAGGTATCTACTTTGTGAATTCAGGCCGTATCATGATCTCGGTCTCGAAAAGGGATCTTTTGGGATCAAAGGGTTGAGCGTCGATGGCCTTGGCCTCGAATAGATTTTACCTCCCCTAAAAAGTTCAATCTTGCCACTCCTTGCATCCACAATTCATCCCGAAAACAGCTTAAATGCGTCTTTGCTCTGAGCCCTTCTTCTTTCTGATTTCGATTACAATCCCTATGCCCCCTACCTCTCCTCTGTCTTGGCCTCTCCCGGTGCCTATGTGTCTCTCTCTGTGCCTCTCTCTCTCTCTCTCTGTCTCTGTGCCTCTCTCTCTCTCTGTCTTTGTATGTCTCTCTGTCTGTCTTTCAATCTCTTTCCCTCTACCCATCTCCCCATCTCCCCATCTCCCCCCTCTCTCTCTCCCTCTCTCCCTCTCTTTCAATCATCCTATCAATTTATCTATTTTTTATTTAAGTTTTGGGACTTAACGGCACATTCAACATCCATTGTCATTTCGTGTTGAAATTCGATAGATGATCAATGTTTTTTTCGAAAATGAAGCGTATTTGTACACGCCATTTTTTTTTCAAATCGTTTTAGCTGAGCATTAATACGTTTGAATGAGTATTTTGTCCACAAGGCCCATTCTTTTCGCAAATAATCGATTACTTTCGCAAAACGCAAGGGGATTGTGTTCGCAAACGAGACTGTTGTGTCTGCAGGTGGATCTTGTACCGATTACGATTCCTAAACCGAACGTTGATTGTATCCTCAAGCTGATTCCGTCTGATTCCGTCCACAAAACGCAAGTCGGTTAGTGTATCCGCATGACTAAAATCCATCAAAAACAATCGTGTTTTGCCGACGTGGTCGACTTACAGATGAGTAAGCCTTGCAGAGTGTTGGGTCCAATCAAACGCGTTTACGAATTCTATCCACAGCTCTGCGGTGATGACTGAAGCGAATATCATTCCTGTGAGTTTTCGCGAGACTTGTCTTTGAAGCCCAAATACCTCGTGATGTAAAGCAGTTATTGTGTTCAGTTGGAAACAAGTTCTGATTTACTTGTATAAGAATACCCGGAGACAACGCCTGGGGTGTTAAGCCTCTAAAGTGGACATAATGGGTACGAACAATTTACTAAACTTTATTTCGATACCTATGTTGCGGTCATGCTATAGACAGACATGAATATAACAAATATTATTGTGGCACAAATTATCTTTTTCTAACTTATTTCGTTGAGCTGGTGATTTATTTATCATTAATTACTGCTAACAAAGACGGTGACCTCGACATATTTAATAACTTAATGTCGACCGAGTGCAGGTAAAAAAGCGTTATCTTTATAAATTGAATGATCACGCGTGCGGTTGATACCCTCAATACAGATTTGTATTTTGTTTATATATTTTATTTATTTATTTATTTATTTATTTATTTATTTATTTATTTATTTATTTATTTATTTATTTATTTATTTATTTATTTATTTATTTATTTATTGATGTTTAAGGTCACATATTTATGCACAATGGCTAATCATGACCGTGACAGTTTTACGGGTGGAGGAAGCCGGAGTACCCGGAGAGAACCACCGAGCAACGACGAGCAGCTGCCAGCTCCCCAACATCGTAACTCCGCACTGCAGCACGGGCAGGGTTAGATTAATATATTTTACTTGAACTGGGAAAAATACACTCTTGTTGTGAGACAAAAACAAACTGTCCTTCTTTGAGTGTTGGGATGATAGAATTAGCTGAAGGGATGGAATGTCTCTGAGAAGATGCAGATGTGATGCAGACCATTTTCATCTGACAACAAGTCAGCCGCCTGACAAAGTGTTGGCGTTTTATTTTGTTTCGTTGTTTTCCTGGGTTAAAAATTCACACACTCTCTCAAAGGAATTATCCTGTTGTCGAAATAGCTTTTACGTTATCCACCAAAGGCGGCAGTGAAGTTTGAATTCTGAAATATTAATTAACACACAACCGTACTCAGGCAATCATCTAACAACAAACATGCGGTATTAAATTGTTAATTGAACACATGAAATTCAGAAAACTATCCATTTTACGTTTACAAAAAAAAAAACAACTGTGTTTTCCAACGATTTATTTTGTTTATTTGCTGTGTGCATCCAATGTGCATTAACGATTCTGATAACTTACAAGCGATTAAGTCCCTGCTGTTACTGTCTGCATAATAAACATAATGCCATTAAATATATCGATAGTGTTCGACCAGTTGCAACCAGAATCGGGTGATTAAAAAGCTTCTGCATTAACAGTGGGAATCGGTGTTTGAGTGCCAGAAGGGTAATTTTAAACTGCATTTGAATTCTGCAGATGATCGCCACTCAGCCATCACTATTTGACCTTATAGAAAATAAAAAGGTATGTATTATTCCTATTACAATATATCGCTCTATTTGACTAGTAAATATACGGGTAGTGGAGACCTGGTGCATGGACACAAGAGTTCGTCCCCTGAGTTCCAACGTGTCTTATGTTCCAGTACGCACATATAACACATTGGAACTCAGGGGACTAGTTTACTTTCGGATTTACCATATCCACGTGTGGGAGTAGGACCTAAAAATTTACAAAAGAAATTCCCACAGAAAACATTTGAAAAGTCGATGCTAAATATCGGAGTATTATAGATTCCAAAATGTTCTACGGGAATTTGAAGAAACAATCCGTGTAAATAAATATTCAAAACTTTACTATAATAATTCCAAGAGAAAATTATTACAGTATATGTTGAGGACGTACTTCCCAAGGGTGTGGCCAGGGAGGGTCATGGGGTCGTATGACACCACCCACTCCCAATTCCAAAGGTCGGCGGCCGATATTCTCCACATCAATCTAATAAATGCCTACATTAAATTTGATTCACCTTCTCTCAGCATGAAATCTCTGATCACTGCTGATATCAATTATTGAAGAATGTTGGCCCCCACCGGACCACCACCGGTGGCCAAAGGTCAAGTTGGAGGAGATTATGGGAGGGGATCAACCCCTCCCATAATCTCCTCCAACTTGACCTTTGGCCAAGGTTTGGCTTCTGGCCAAAATTAAGTCTTCTTTGTCGCCAGACCTTCTCATCCTTGAGTTGTATTGTGGGCGACCCCCCCCCCCCCCCAACAAAAAAAAAAAAAAAAAAATTGCTGGCTACACCCCTGCTCCTACGCCGCGGTATCATGAATCCGAATAGAAATTTAATACCCCTGGTCTCTATTAATGACACGTATATCTTATATGCAGTGTTTTGTGGATAGATTGCTACTAAAACACCCATGGGGTGGAATTTTCCAGAACATCAAAATGAATGATTACAAGTATCGTGTGAATCACATGCACATGGAACGTTTCAGCTAATGGACCTCCGGGTTGAACCCAGAAGTCCTTTAGCTAAAATGTTTGCTTGCACTTCAAATGTTTTCCAAGAACTTGACGGTCATTTAATCGATGGGAAATTCACTATGTTAGTGGTTTTGTAGTAATTCAATGTGTGTTTTGGTAGTGATGCAGTCTCCCTACAATGTAGAAGGAAATGAGATGTTGGGATAGTTATATCCATTAGCAAACACACTGAAACAATGAAAGTTCACTAATTTCAGATTATAACATTTTTCAAGAATTCTCTCCAATTTAGAAGGTGCTGAAGTTCCTCGCGCATCGCGCGTGTGTGGTGCACTTGCATACAGCTAATATATATTTTGCCCCAGGTCTGTTGGCAATTGCTGAACCTGTGTTTGTTGGAGATGTGCATGCCTACAGCTAATACATATTGAGCCGTACGTCTGTTAGTAAGGTTGTAAATAAGACATGGTCGGAGATGAACACGCCCACAGCTAACATAAATTGATCTCAGATCTGTTAGTAAGCTTGAATGTCTGATATTGTTGGAGATGTACATGACTACAGCTAATGTAAATTGAGCTCCAGGTCTGTTAGTAACTTACTGAGTCTAATATTGTCGGATATGTGCATGCCTACAGCTAAAATAAATTAAGACCCAGGTCTGTTACTAAGATTCTAAGTTTGATTTTGTCGAAGAGGAACATGCCTACAGCTAATAACAGGGCTCAAAATAAGCGGTGTCGCGTCGCTTTTTGCCATGCAAAACTTGCAAAAAGCTACACAATGTTCAATTATGTATAGCCTTTTGCGATACAAGATAATCAACTGCAGCCTAATATCAACTGCCGCCTATTAGGCTGCAGTTGATTATCTTGTATCGCGAAATGTAAGCGAGAATTTGCAAACAAATTATAAAACTAGTTCACTGATGCTTTACTTCTGATTGGGGAACATTCCAGACATAACTCAAATTAACTCTCCATCAAGCATCATTAGCAACTTCATAGGTAAGATGAATTCTATTGGTTTAAATTCTTCCTCTTTTTACAACATTTTGCATAAAATGTCCATTAAAAATAACTTCAAGCCCATCATATTAAAAATCCCAACTTCCATTTTGAGAACTCTATTAAACAACCAAGACGCCAATTGAAAATATCCAAATCCATACAACCCTTAAAGGCAGTTCAGTTAAAAAAAAACATAGTAAACGTTTCATGTGTTGCAGATCATTTGGAAATGCCCAGAAATGGATGAAAACTATTCTATCTACTTAGAAGAATTCAATACAAAACAGCATAACATAACTCTGGTATACAAAAACAGCTATGTAATTTTTACAAAATGATATTCATATTTTGGAAATGTGTAACATTTTGCAACGCAAAAAAAGTTATTGTGAGCACGGCTAATAAAAATTGAGCCTCAGGTCTATCGGCAAGTTACTAAGTCTGATATTGTTGGAGTCTTGTCGTTCTTTCTGAGTTCTTAGACTTCCTCCGTTAGTGCAACTGTCTGAACGGATGTGGCCTCGGCGATTCAAAATGTCACCAAGACCGCCAAACAACAGTGCGATGAAAATTAACATTTAAAGTGTGATGTCGAAATACATGCAATATTGCTTTCTCTAAAATTTGTCTTATATACATTTGTTTTGTAGGTTTACATTTTCAAGACATCGCCGATTTCCAGGCTACTCTCACTTAACCCTTCACTTAACGAATCGGCCGCATCCGACAGCGTAATATACACATTCAGCAGTTCAAAAATTATGAATTTAAAGCCAGTTTCAACAATACTATATCATATATAGAGGATATCTACGCTATTTTAGTGAATATCGGGAGTTATCTCATGAGTGTGAAATTGAACGTTTTATTTTTCACGAGCGCTTATATTCACTAAAATAGCGTAGATTTTTTTCTATTATATGCTACGGGACATTTTAGTGCGCAATATTCAGCCCATCTCGACTGGAAACAGTTTCTTGACAATAACAATGAGTTCCTGATCGTTCCTTCAAGGCGACGTTCAAGACGAAGTCATGCGCCGAAGCTTGACGTCAGTTAGGAAGCTACTGAAAAAATTAATCACGTGGACCTGAAAGAATTATTTTTCACACGTGCCAGCTCTCGTGAAAAATAAAACTATCAGGTCCACATTCATGAGATAATTCCAGATACTGACTAAAATAGAGTAGTTTTTCTTTTTTATTATATGCTACGAGACATTTTATTGCACAATATTCAGCCTAATTCGACCCCAAATGCATACCTCGTCGCCTGAGTGCTAGAATGTTCTATGTCCCCTATGGCACATAGGACATTCTAGCACCCAGGCGACGAGTCCTTTCAAGACAAGAACATATATCAGTTGATCGTTCCTTCAAGGCGACGTGATGCGTCGTAGCGTGACGTCATTTAAGAAGCTACTGAGGAATATTTCTCGATATCTATCGAGTCGATATATATCGAGAAATATATTTTAGATTGTTGGCGATAATTCACAGGCTAGCCCATATGACGTTGCGCTTTTTCCAGTGAAGTAAAACATGATATGGTTTGTTAAATGTTTTGAACAATAATATTTAAAATAATAATCTTTGATATCGACTGCGTTTGGGTAAAGGGTTAATTTTTGGAATTGTTCAATTTTGATATGTATCCCACAAGCGGTGACATTTTGTTTCGATAGTGAAGTGTGTTTGTAATAATCGTGGTTATTTTATTAATCCATAAACTCGTCTGGGTGGAAGGGTGTGGGTCCCAAATTCAGTCTTGGTCGATATCTTTGCTACCAACAAATAGGCATATCGAAAGATAATTGCATGCCATAATGCATTGTTTCTTCGCATATTCGCCGAACAAGAACATACCTTTCATTGAAAGAGCATTTTCGTTTGAATCATGAGAAAAACATCCTTGATTATCAAGTACAAGTGACACCACCCACCACACCACCCTGTCGCCGCGTCCCTGACAGTCGCCGTGGACGGTCGTACTCCACGTGTGAGCGTTGATATGCACGCATGCGTTTACCAGGTAAAAACATTATCAGCAAAAATGAATTAAAGAAGCACCGGGTTGTACCTAGTGCCTCGTCAATTAAATTTGTGATAATTATTCCTGTAATTAGAGTTTGGATTCCAATATTATTGCGTCCGTGGAAATATTTCCAACCCCAAGAATGTGACCAGTCTACAGCGGCCGAACTGTGTGTAATAAATACAGGTTATCAGAACAATGCGGTTTTCTGGTACGCTAATAAATCACATCGAGCTGAGGACCTTTAACCAAGAGGTATTCGACTCTTGCTTTATTGCTTAGTAAAAGTCCTCAGTGACAAAACTTCACTGAACTGGTGATTTGTTTGTAATACACCTGTCCTTAGATAAAAAAAATCTGCCTCTTGATTTCAAAACCTGTCAAAAACCATTTTCGACGAATGCAGACAGCATTGTTTTGTAGCTGTTGGTACGCCGTGTTCTTTATCTCTATTCAGAACTTGATGGGATTCGATCAACCTCACCATCTCGGTGTATCTGACACAAAGCTAATGTTGGTGCGACAGTATTCGTTGAAAAGGGAATTGATGCATTCGTATAACGAGAAAGGTGTAACAACGCCTACTCGCTAAATCATTTGTGAATTTACAGCACATTTTAGGTGCGAGATGAAAGACTTTGACAAGATTGTGGTAGGAGATGCGCCAAACGATGCCCGTTGACCAGAGGAGGAGTGGCTCCTCCTTCGGCAAGGGGATCGAAAGAGGTTATGGAGAGGGACGAAGGAGAGAAGGGTGCGGTTATATTTTTTAAAAATTATTCTTTTTTTTTCGATAATTTTAATTGCTACAATCTAAAGTTAGTTGTGTTAAAAAACAACCCAAATCAACTGGGTTGAGTGAATATGAACCCAATTGGGTTCGTATTCACTCAACCCAGTTGATTTGGGTTGGTTTTTAACCCATCTGATTTTAGAGTGTATGACGTTGCATATTTTTAAAATAAGTTTCATTGCTATGACGTAGCATATTTTTAAATACTTTTAATTGCTACGACGTCATACCCCTCTTTTAATGTTGAACAGTGTTATCACACAAGGACCCCTTACCCCTCTCTTAAATTTTAATTGCTAATACGTAATTGGTGTAATGTAATAAATTAATAATAATCGTTAAAAAATCTATCAAATAGATAATGCATTTTACATTAAATTTAAATGGCGTTTTCTTTAAAGAATTAAATAATTTTAAAGTATTTAAATAACAGCAAGAAGTTTTAAAGTCTTCAAATGGATAATTATACTCCAAAACACGTTTTTGAAATCAATAGGCGAGACACAAAGTGAGAAATACATGTTTATGAAATGCTTCAATAAAGCAGCATTGAAAAATGTCAACGTATGTAATTGGGGATCTATTGTGTTCGTGAACAATGGGTCACCTACCCCCTTTACATTTATACATCAGTGAAATTTAAATGGCGGAGGCATGTTTTTTTGTTTGTTTTCTCGTTCATTTCGATGTGTCGCTCATCAACAGTCCTTAGGTGTTTAACAGTTAATTGTGGTCCAGTGCGTTTAAAATTGACAAAATCAAGTAATGTCCGGCAATCATTTTTCTCAGAGGTGATAACAATAATTGCTTTTAACTCAAGTAAAAATGGAAAGACGCTAACCTTAAGGTGATAACCCTGCCGCATGTTTGTTAATCATAAAAAAAACACCCCCACGGTATTCTGTTTTTCTAGCCTATATAAAATTTTATTTTTGGATGTTTACTGAAGAATAAGCCAGCCATCTAACGGGAGAAGTGAAGACATAGAAGAAGTACCATTCTCTAGTTGCACATGTGGGGGCGCGGTGGCGTTGTGTACTAAAGCGTAATGCACGTCGAGGGCGCACTTGCCTTCAACCAATACTAACCCTGTGTTGGGTCTGACAGTTGCTTGCCTTTGCTGATTGGTTCTCATTGGCTTCCTCCAACTGCCCGACACGAGGTGACGCTGACTGCCGTAAGTGTCGTTAAAACCCCAGTAACTAAATAACGACCAGTCTATCATAAATGTTTGGACCTTTATCCAAAATAAATATCATAACAGACCTAGTCCCCTTCCACCGTACAAGTCTTGGGGGGGGGGGGGGGAATCAGCAGTACTGCCTTTACATACCCTTCTCACTGTAAATGTGGTATGAACGGTGTTATCCGACCAGTTGCAAAAAAGGGAAGAGGATACGCGACTCTGTATTACTCACCCAAAAATGCAAGATATGCGTCGACTTGGGAAAAAAAAAATAACCTCCAAGAGCAACTTGAAAAGTTTCAGCGCCGAAGGTACGGACAATGTGGGGTTTGAAAGCCATTGCGATCTGAATGATTTATGGATCGACGAGAGTTATTTGGTTCAAGCGTGCGCATTGATAGCGGGTCCAGGACCTCGAGATGCAAGAGGACTAGGAATTATGCATGACTATAAATTCTGTGTTTTATTTAGAAATATGGTCATATTTATGGCAGTGCCGAAATCGCAATTTGCTACCCCCCCCCCCCCCAACATATTATCCAGTTTCAACAAGCTGTGACCTCGAGTTTCAGGTGACGAGTGGACATGTCATATCTCCTCACTGACAAAAATGAGTAAACTGTGTACATTTAATTATAAAACACGGCAAGTTCGTCAATATTCGCTTAAAGTATGGGTGTAATGAAATAGCGCATCACCTAGACGCAGCTGGTTTACAAACCTGTATAAATTTTAATGTCCAGTTTAATTGAGTAAAAACTGCTTCCTATGAAATTTCAGTAGACATAAATTTCAGAGTCCAACATTTCACTATCACAAACGATGCAAATTACTGTAAATAAGTTTTCTTTCATTTGTTCGTGCCTAGGCGAGGCGAAGGAGCGAATGCGATGGGTACTTAGGGGTGTTGCATTTTTTTTCTTCAAAGGAGGGGCCAATAATAAAGCCAGTTTCAACAAGCTATGATCGCGAGTTACCGGTCATGTGGACTTGTCACACTTTGAGTAAAAGATTTCGCTGACAAAAAACAACGAGTAAACTCTGTATATTTAATTACAAAACATCGCATGTTCGTCAATATTCGCTTGAAGTCTGGGTGTAATGAAATAGCGTATTTTCTGCAGACATTCTGTTAAATTCCGGCGTAGATTTATTCATGTGGACAAACCTGTATAACGTTGTTTTGATTTCAATTGAATAAAAACTGCTGTCTGATAGTTACTGGTAGACATAAATTTTCACCTGTTGTCCATGCCACTAAGATATTTTATGACGCTCCGATTAGCGTGTTTAACGGATCTAACTACCCCACTCAGACCCACTCTTTGACCACTACGAGCACAACATTAAAATCAAGATACAACTCTTTAATTGAGTCTCTCTCGCTCTCTCTTTCTCTCTCTGTCTCTCTCTGTCTCTCTCTGTCTCTCTCTCGCTCTCTCCATCTCCATCCGCAATGCCCACTTTCAGTCTATATCGATCGTACAGTACAGGCTGACATTAACTGCTATGTTCAATCAATTGCAACGTTATTACAGCGCAAGTCCAACTGGAATCTCATCCATTGAGCCATACTACAGTGCATGTCAAAATTAATTCCCTTATACAACTTTTTAAGCATGTCCCTTTGTGTCACTATCAGCAGCTATGATTATAGCATAACTTTGAGTAAACACTTATTTTGTACAAAACGGAAGACCTTTCTCTGTCAAATGCCGATATAAAAACAAAGAAATGCATGAGAACAACTTGTGTACTTTCATTTTGTTGATAAAACAAGTCCTGTATTAGACCACAATGCCGAATATTATTAATGTACCCTCTTAATAACAACCACATTTTTATTGGGTCACAGTATCAGTGGGTAGTGTTTGGTTTGAATAATTTCCGTTTATTCACGAACTTCCATTCGGTAATTTCCGTACATTTCCAAAGTGGGTGAATGTGACAATTGCCGAGTAAGGCTCTCGGTAGTTTACGAGACACTACAACAATTTACTTAATTGAAAACAAAATTGAAACAAAATTATAGAGGTTTGTAAACCAGCTACGTCCACATGAATAAATCTATGTCGGAATTTAACAGTGTGTCAACAGAAAATACGCTATTTCATTACACCGGACTTTAAACGAATATTTACGAAATTGCCATGTTTTATAATTAAATGTACAGAGTTTACTAATTTTTTTGTCAGCGAAATCCTTTACTCAAAGTGTGACAAGCCTGCTCGTGACCTGTAACTCGGGATCATAGCTTGTTGAAACTGGATTTATTATTGGCCCATCCTTTGAAGAAAAAAAAAATGCGCAAGACACCGACACCCAGGGACCGACCTGGGCATGCGCCAGTGCGTATTTGGTTCTGAAACATCAGGACCTGGCTCTTAAATCTCAGAAATAGGCTTCTCAGTCGGCGCGTAACTTCTGAGATCATATTTTGCTATTTTTCGATAAATAATCGAGAGAGACACTCTTACATGTATTATATATATGATTATCATTTATCATTGTTGTAGAGTGCTTAAGTTAATACTTCAAGTCTTAATTACCAAGCATTAATCTTCACTGTGGTTTCTGATCAAGTCTTGGCTGCCTAAATAGGCAGCCAAGACTTGATCAGAAACCACAGTGAAGATTAATGTTTGCTATAGTGTACTGAATGAAAATGATGAGAGCTGTTACATACTTGCAGTGTGTGTTATAAACAGCAGTGTGACTCCGTAAAGTGAAATCTCGCGCATGAATTAAAAAAATAGGCTCCGAGGCTACAGCGTATTTTAAATAGTTCTGATCGGTCCCTGGACACCGCTAAGTACCTTTCCAATTCGCCCCTTCCAAGGCCATCCCAGACTGGGGCAGCAGATGTAAGTAGTATTTCTATACTTAATTATAGCATCAGAAGCATCAGGAATAAGCTTGATCATATTACAGACGACATTGACGATTTCGACATTATCTGTTTTACCGAAACGCACCTCGATCCCAGCTTCAATTCTGACAACGTGTTGACCCCCAATTACACCCCCCCCCCCTCCCCCCACAAACACACCAGTTAGAAATGATAGGAACCAACATGGTGGCGGTGTCGCGGTTTATTTCTCAAAAGATATCTATGACAAACGTTTACCTGAAATAGAATTTGACCAGTCGGTCTTACGGTTTGAGATTACCTCAAAACGCAAGTTTTTGCTCTACCTGGCATACCGATCGGTTCAGTTCTCTACCAATGAATACTGGGAGAAGCTCGAAGGAGCCATTGAAGAGTTAATCAGCATAAATCCGTCCCTGACGATTACCGGAGATTTAAATAGCGATCTTCTTAACCCTTCTAGTCGATTAAAGGAAATTATAAACTTTTACAACCTACAAAACGTTATTGAACAGCCGACTCGTGTAACGCCAACCTCAAGTACTTTATTAGACCTTATAATAGTTAGTGATAATATTGCGATTTTGAACTCTGAAGTTCACGAACTTGGTGTTTCCGACCACAAAGCTGTATCAGCAGTCATAGAGACTGGCATCGCACAGCACGAAACGAAAATTCGACAGATCTGGAATTATAACAGGGCAGATTTCCCCAAAATGAATAATTTGATCTCCGAACAGACTGGTCTTTCATCTCAGACACGACTACCCCTGATATGTCATACCATAAATTCGCATCTAATTTTTTGAATATTGCTAGAGATTGTATTCCATCTTATAACGTATTTATCCGTCTCCATGATAAACCCTGGTTTGACTAGGCTCTTCGCCGGGAAATTCGCCATAGAGACCATTTACGGAAACGAATTCTGAAAAATCCAAACCCACGAATAATTGAAAAACACCAACATGTGCCCGAAACAAAGTAAATAACATGAAAAAGAAAGCTAAATCCATCTATTTTTCAAAACTAGATACTTCACTCTCAGTAAGTAGAAACCCTAAAGACTTCTGGCACACTGTTAAACAGTTATTGAATAATTTTGAAAGTAAGCCTTCTGTCCCCTTTTTTCTTAACCATAAAGACAATGCGGTAGTCCAGTTATGGTAACAGATGACAAAGAAAAAGGTGACTTGCTCAACAAAACATTTTTGTCAAATAGTAAGATAAATGACGACGGACACAGTTTACCTGCTTTCAGAAGCAAGTGTTCTGAGAGTCTCTCTGAAATAGACTTCTCTGAAGATGAAGTGACTTGAATCCTAGGCAAACTAGATACAAAAAAGCAACTGGACGTGATGGCATTAGTAATCGCATGCTGAGAGAAACAAAAGCCACAACATGCAAGCCTTTGGTTCAGTTATTTAGGCTTTCCTTTTCTTCACGTGTCTACCCATTGGAATGGAAGCTGGCAACTGTCGTACCTATATTTAAAAAGGGAGACGCACACGACCCTAATAATTATAGAACCATTTTTCTACTAAGCTGCGTCAGTAAAGTTATGGAGAGGATTGTTTTTAACCAAATGTACGAATATTGTTGTGCCAACAATTTACTTTTTAAATACCAGTCTGGCTTTCTTCCCCAAAATAGCACCGTCTATCAGAATAGCACCGTCTATCAGCTCACTGAAATATATCATAAACTCTGCTTAGCCTTTGATAGGAACCAGTTTTAAATTGGAGTATTCTGCGACATATCAAAAGCATTTGATAGGGTTTGGCACAAAGAGTTAATTTACAAACTGATTCAAAGCGGTATATCTGGCCCACTCCTTGAGTGGACCAAAAGCTATTTGTCGGATCGTAAACAAAGGGTAACTGTTAACTCGGCTCCATCTGAGTACTTACCTGTTAATTACGGTGTTCCCCAGGGATCCGTCTTAGGACCCTTCCTCTTCCTTATATACATAAATTACATTTCTGAAAACTTAAATGCACCGGATGCTTGTAGACTATTTGCGGATGATACAAGTATAACAGAAACTGGATTTGAACTGGACGATATTGTTTCAAAGTGTAATGAAAACCTTGCGGCCGTTTCCGAATGGGCAAATACATGGTTTGCTATATTTAAAAAAAAAACGAAACTGTCTTACTCACCCAAAAACATGTTAATGTAAGCAGTGTGGTAATGTTTGGTGACACGTCACTCGAAATGGAAGAGTCTCACATCCACCTCGGCCTATCTTTACAGGGGGACTTAAACTGGAATGTCCAAATTAATAGATTATGCCAAAAGGCTAACTCCAGGCTGTCTCAGTTACGAAAATTGAAGTATATTCTATGTAGAAAAAGCATGGAAAAGTTATACAAATCATTCATACTCCCTATCTTAGAATACGCCGATGTGGTGTGGGCCGGTGCTCCCGATTACCAACTTACCAAATTGGATAGAATCCACCCGGATGCAGCGAAAATAATATCCGGTCTAACGAGATCAACCCCGGTATCTGCTCTATTTGCAGAACTTGGTTGGGAAACCCTTATGCAGAGACGCCATCTTCACAAAGTGAAAACGTTTTTTAAAATCGTAAATAATCAGGCCTCCACATTTCTCTCTGACTTATTGCCACGGTCCTCCGAGGACATTTCCACTAATAGCACCCGGTCGCACACCAATTACCACTTACACACACGGCAACATTTAAGCGCTCATTTATCCCTTCATGCATCTCGGAATTGAATGCATTACCCCAAGAAGTAAGACAGTCAAGTTCACTGAATAACTTTGTCAAATACTTTAATAGTGGCGCGTGTAGATCATCTAAGTACTTCAACAGTGGCGATAGAGCTGTCAATATTATACACTGCAAGTTGCGGAATTCCTGTAGCGACCTAAATTATGATAAGTACTCCAACTATATCCATGATACACCTATCTGTTCGTGTGACTACGAGACTGAAGAAGCGAACCAATACTTTATCGACTGTAATAACTATTCAAACGAAAGACTAGTCCTACAGAGAAATCTTGCGCATCTCACAATAAGATCGATCAACGATCTTCTTTATGGTATTCCCAACCTACCAGAATCCGTCAACATCCACCTTTTTCGAAGTGTACAACATTCCATCAAGGCCACGAAGAGGTTTTAAGACTGGACCGTAATCAGGCAGACTAGTCTGACAAGATCTTCCCAGCCAAATGTCCTATAACATGAGTGTCCATTTCCACTTCCACTTCCATTTCCTTCAGTCACGGCTTTGTGCATTCCGCATGTTTGTCCCGAATGACCTGGCTATAGCAGTGGTAACGGGGCTCCGCCTAAATCGCGGTTCCGCTGGAATCGCGATTGTGCCGTAATATGACACGTTGGCTAGCTGACCAAGGCCAGCAGTGTTGCGATGTAGCAGATCACCTTTCACCTTTCTTCTCTCCTCCCTCTCACCTATCTGTTCTGACTATTGTAAAGTCGAATACTCATCAACATTCATCTTGAAGAGTGTACATACACAATATTGTTTTAATTTTTCATACGTTTGCTTTGCCATTGCATGCACATTTAGGTAACTTTTTGTAAATATTTGTAAACATAATTTGAAATGTTCAAATGTATATTAAGGACAGGATATTATTTAAGTGCTGGACACTTGTTTTCCAATCCATTTTGTTATAACAAATAAAATATGTTTAATAATAATTCGCCCCTTCGCCACGCCTAGGCACGACAAAATGAAAGAAAAATACTTATTTACAGTCATTTGCATCGTTTGCGATAGTGAAATGTAGGAATTTATGTCGACCGTAATTACATACAGTACGTGGAGAGTGTGTTATCAATAAAACACCCGCAGAGAGGAGATTCCACCCAACCAATAATTGCAAATTTGTTGCAAAGCATAACCAGCATAAGCAAAGTTTCAGCCAATGGACCTCCGGGTTAAACCCGGAGTTCCATTGGCTGAAACATTGCTTGTGTTTTTGTTGATATGTACACAATTTTAAAGTTATAGCTCGGGTGATAACTCCACTCCGCGGGTGATTTAGTTACAATCCACTCTCCACGTACTGTAGGAAGCAGATTTTACTCAATTGAACAGGAAGTTAAAAGTTATACCGGTGTATAAAGCAGCTGCATCTACATGAATAGTGAATAAATCCAAGTCGGAATTTAACAGAATGTCTGCAGAAAATATGCTATTTCATTACATCCATACTTTAATCGAATATTAACGAACTTGCGATGTTTTATAATTGAACGAACACAGTTTACTCATTTGTGTCAGTGAGATGGTATGACAAGTCTACTCGGCACCTAAAACTCGGGATCACAGCTTGTTTTAACTGGGTAATATGTTGGGGTGAAAACCCGCAAATTGCGATTTCAGGAATACTATAAATATGTCAACATTTGTAAATAAAACACATAATTATATAGTTAAGCACAATTCTTAGTCCCCTTGCATGTCGAGGTCCTGAACGCACACTCAAACCAAATAAACAGAGTTGTTCAGTTGTTCGTAGATGCTCGGTGGTTCTCTCCGGATACTCCGGCTTTCTTTACCCGTAAAACTGTCACTGTCACGATTAGCCATTATGCATAAATTTGTGTCCTTAAACATCAATAAATAAATAAATAAATAAATAAATAAATAAATAAATAAATAAATAGCAGAGTTGTTTTGTTCAATAAAAATATTCTTGGTGTGATTTTGTTCTTATGGTTCCATTTAACTTCGATAAAAAATGCGTTTTTGTTTTATCGCATTTTGGGAGGCGGTTCTACACTCACAATTGACTAGCCGTCCTAGAGAATATGCAATTTCTAAAGGTCAAACAATAAAGGTGTTTATTGTTGCACCGGCGACAACGTGTGTGACGTTAACCATTTGGAATATATGAGCCGATGTGTGTTTTTACGTGCAAAATGTGAAAATCTGTACTTATAATGAGCAAAACTTTGTGAAAATGGGATTGTAGCAACCACTGCCTGCCTGTCTGCCTAAAGCCCGCCGCCCACCCAAACGCCAGCAATTTTATCGCCGAAACGAACCTGAAAACGAAACGCACATATTACGCAGCTTTTTTTTATTTTAATAACATAATAACATACTATTTCGAATTACGGATGCTTTATTAACATGAGACAACGTGCGTTTGTTAATTTTTGGTATCTTATGTGGAACAATTATTTTAGAATGTAATAAATAATTGCCGGTTTCAGTTCACACTTCCCGGGGCAACGAATGATAAATTTAGACAAGTTTGCATTCAGTGCGATGTCACACAGATCAACTTGGATGTAGTTCAACGGTAGGTGTACATTTTAACTACTAAAATGCCTTTTCTGGCGTATTCACCACAGTTGGTGTGTAAAGCTAAAATTTATGTCATAGGCGTTTTATCTCCTTTTGGTACGACGTTCTGCTGTACCGCCGAGTTGCGGACGCCATGGGCGTGGCGGCGTTCAAATTTCGTTTTCCTAAGTTTTAGGGCATTTTTGTCACCATTCCCATGTGTTTTACGTGTTAATTCACTGTTTACCAGAACTGAACAATAAACTGGTAATATATTGCACCAAAAATGTTGTAGTGCTCCGGATATTGATACAACCAAAATCGTTATGCCGTACCCGTTCCTACGCCGATGAACATACCATCTGCAAAGTGTTTTTAAACTACCGTTTGCTTATCTGCTTTTTCACTTCACAACTATGTGTGAAAGGAAAATTAATCACCTGTGATACAGAATTTTCAATTTCGAAATTTAAAATGTTTTTGTTTCAAGGTAGAGACTACATGTGTTGTCTAAATAGTTGCTTATATCAAAATGATCTAGGCATTGTTAGTTGGGTGGTTTTAAAATATAATTTGGAACTTTATTTGGAATTAGAATGCAGTTATAACTAAATATACAACATTCTATTCTAGTTCAAATAAGCCGTCATATTCTGTTCGAATGGAAACTCTACACTTCAACGGATATCAGATCACGGATAGTTATGTGATATAAAGATTCAGATGCAAAACATTGTTGTTTGTGCGATGTCAACATGAGTTCGCGTGCGATATGGAGGCTTGGACCAAGTACATTAGATACAATTAGGATTATCATGAACATAACTTGTACTGATGGTTGCTCGGAAAGGCAAAACTCCGACAAAGGATTTGAAAGAAAATGCTGGCTACCGTACTGTTTCACATTCTAAAACAGCCAACAATTTTGTTATCATGTGAGAGCCGAGTACGGACTTGGTCAAAGTTTTAAGCCGCATAACCAATGCAATAACATACGAACTTAAGGAATAATTAATAATTTCAACACTATCCATATTATCTTGACAGTGATTTCTAGTCAAGTGTTGGCTCCCTGCTCTCGGCTGCATAGAAAGAGAGCCAATATTTTCCTGGATATTGCTGTCATTCAAAAGACATACAATTTCTTGCCTGGTGAAAATTTCAGAATATTATTTGGGAATAAAGACACTATCGTCGCTTAAAATGCCCGTGCACAACATAAAGTGAGGAACATTCTCTAGCTTCGGACAGGGTGGCAATATTTCCACGGACGCAATTCTAAACACCAATTGTAGGAATAATCAACAAAAATATGATTGATGAAGCACTGGGTACAACCCGGTGCTTCATTAACTGGTAGAGTACTGAAGTATTTTTGGTCATCAAAATTTGTTCACATGGCTTTGCCTTGTTACAATTTATAGGAGAGTGCCTGTAGGCACTCCCCCATAAATTGTAACAAGGCAAATCTACACAGACTAAATAATTTCACTTCGAAGATAATATGAAGCATATCCACGGAGTATGATACCCTTATATTACAGTCCCTGTACATCAGAGTAAAGCCCAAATATGGGCTTCCAGCACTCTACCAGTTAAGTAAAATATTGCTGATGATAATTTTTATTACCTGGTAAACGCAGGCGTGGGCATAACTGCCCACGCCGGGATTACGTCCTGACCACCGCGAATGTAGATTATGCTATTGTCTAATGTAAATCAGTTTGCATCTGATTTTATCCGCGAGTTAATCCGAAAGAAAACAAATATAAAATGTAGACCATCAAGTCACTTTAAGCATTTACTAAACACAAATATACAACATCGTAATTTGTGGCCTCAAAAACATAATGACGACTCATCAATGCAACTAGCTCTTTCCGATGAGGACTCACAAACTTTGGTTTTGGAGGCTTAGAATAAAACAAATTGAAGTGTGATATTTGTGAAGACCTCTGTCCAGTTATTTATTTATTTATTTATTTATTTATTTATTTATTTATTTATTTATTTATTTATATGCTTAACGCCTCACCAGCATCAAAATGTATATCGTAGCCATAAAACCGTACTCTGGTTAACAAAAATAAACGAAAATAGAGCACGTTCATGTTGTGGTCCCAGTGAGAGGTCCTAATCTATGTTTTGGAAGCTTATAATAAAAAAATTAAAGTCCGATTGTTTTAAATTATTTATTTATTAATTTATTAATTAATTTATTTATTTATTGTGTTTAACGCCTCATTCGCATCAGTAGCTATATATAAAACCGTTTGTGGGTTAAAAAAAACATTTCATTTAAAGCAAAATAAACGATTACAACCATGAAATCCTTATATTATATTATACCATGATTACCTATTCTACTATATACGAAAAGCCTATGACATAAATTTTAGCTTTACACAGTAACCGTGATGAACACGCCAGCAATGGGATTTCTGTAGTGAAAATTTACACGTACAGTAGAACTACATCCCCGTTGACCTTTGGTTTCGTCGACCTGAATGCAAACTTGTCTGAATTTATCGCACGTCATCTCGCCAAGAATGAAATGGAAGTGGCAATTATTCATTACGTACGTTTTTAAATGGAAAAAGATGCCACAAATTAACAAACATGCATTGTCTCATGTTAATAAAGCATGCATTACTCGAAATAGTATGTTATTATGTTATTAAAACGAAAAAGGCTCAGTTTATTTTTTTTTATTTCGTTTCGGAGATAAAATTAACAACGGAAGAACCGCCCACTGATGCTCGTGTAAACAAAAACAGATTCGTTCGTAACGTCCGGTGCTCAGTAAAATTGAGAAAAAATAATAATCAATAGGTTGGTTTACAGAGTAGTCACTAAACTATTTAAATATGCGTACATATTTAAATAGTATAGTCACTACTATGTAAACCAACCTGTTGATTGGAATATATCTAGGGATAACATCTGGATTAAAAAAGCAAAAACGGTTTAAATTTTATTACAAAGGTAGTCATCCTTAAGAAGTGAATGCATTCATAAAGAGTTGGCATTATAAAACAGATCTCCGAGAGAAACTATTTTGAGGATTTCGAAGCCTTACGTAAAGTTATCGAGGGCTGATATCTCGGCTGATATGAAACTAACCTGCTTTTAAACCAATACATAGATGTTATCGAAGACGAGTCGTGATCTACCCTTAGAACTCAGAGCGAGACTCGGATACATATTTTGTACATCCACATAATGATAATAATCATTTCATCTTACAATATATTGGGGATAAGTCAAGAATGTAGACGAATATATAACTAACTATTTATTTGTACGGATGAACAAAAAGAGAAGAAGTGGAACTCACGCGAAAGGAACGTGCTTGTATCCGGCCCCCTGATACAAACATCTGTATCAGGGGTTTGGATACACGACAGCTGCGGTGTTAATACAGACAAAATACATGTTGATTGTAAGATAAAAAATAATTACAAAATGCTCTCAGAGAGCTATTTCATTTTTCCGACAGTGTTATTGTTTCTCATTATTTTAAAAAAAAATCCAAGGATTCCTCTTCTCCTAGTTTAGGAACTCGCACGGCATTTTCCGACATAACATACACAACTCCTATATATAGGGTCAATTCATACCACCAATATATATATGACCACGTTGATTTTCGTTGAACCCGAGAGGCCGCTTTTCCGGCCCATCAACATGATACTTTATAAATTCATTAAGTATGATAGCTGGTAAGTGAATGTGTGGGGAAGACCAATCAATATTTTAAACCTGCAGCCCTGAGTCTGAATATCGCCTCTTCTATTTGTTACCACTGAATTGATGTGGAATATACTGTCAGGGTTCTAAGGATAAAGTAAAATATCAGACATAAACCATTTCATTTTTATTTTTTTTAAATTTGCATTGGTTATACAAACGAGCGCATGCGGCAGCCAAAAGGACAACGCGGAAGTGCATGAGAAACATGTTTTTATTTGTTTAGGCCTAAATTATAATAATTTTAACATGGTCAAAATCCGCACAGTTTAACCAAATGCGTTTCATATTCAATATATGCTGGAAATGAACACATTTTAGTGCCTAGTACCGTTATCTATATTTAGGTGGTGATTTAGATGACGCACGCACAGGAGAAATAGCCCCAGTTGTTTCCATCTGCGAGTTTTGCCGGGTGACCAACTCTGAGACGAACTAGGGTGGGAAGTATTTTGGGCACTACGTACTGCAGTTACAAAACGGGTTGTTTGTGAGTAGGTTGTGCATCTTTGTATGTTCCAAACATTCGAAAACCCTCACTCTCTGATTGGACGAAAGCTGTCTTAGTTGCATCCAAGCTTACGGCTCTAGTGGCATATGTTACCGCCCGACGTCACCGAGTGAAATACTCGAAAAGATGATAAGAATGCGAGGAGATTCAAAGTTCATACTGCCTATAAACTCGTATTTTTCGAGACCAGTGATCTTTCTATGCATGCATACCCATAACCCACTTATAAACAACGGTTGGTGTTACTCATCTCAGTTCAAAGCATCAACGTGTTGGGTTCATTTCGACCTTTATCTAAGTTAGTGATTTTTTGGTGCCCAGTAACTTCGTGGGGTACACAAGATGTTAGTTTACACAATTTGTTATCGTTAAAGTTGCCTTGTTCGTTGAAGTAGCCTTGTACATTTCACGATGTGGGTTTTCGGCTTTGGGTAAGTTTGGAACATATACGTTATTGTGATGAATTGACTTTAACATGATAACATGCTCTGACTTTGCGATTCAGGAACTGTGTTCAACCTCAACACTTCACATTATCTTAAAATTTGGCAGTGATTCTACTTTTCTAGCTTCAATGAGGTTGACCCTTTTTCTGCACTTTATTCGTTTGACTTTTCCTGAATGAAAACAAAAACATTTGTTACATATATTCTTGTAGAAAACAATTATTTGTTTCTTTTTTTTTCCAACATTTTTGAGGAGACGATTTCTCCAAGGCCCACTCACACACTTTTCTGAAAATTTGCTTAGGCACAGACAGATATAAGGATATAAGTTGTAGTTCTGATAAGAGTTTTACCTTCGACTGAGCACTCTGATTATCCCAAAACGTCAACATTTTCATTGACCAATATATCCTGATCCGAATGAGCTAATGACCTGAAATCTTCACAAATTTGAAATAACAAACTCTTCTATAACCGACTGGTAACAAAAGTCTACTAGAATTGTTTTCTGCCAAAGTTTTCCAAAACATCCAAAATAGGCCTGCATATCGGACATTTTGGCCTACAATCTCAGCACTGCGAATCAGCTGAACACCAGTAATGGACTGAATAGTAAGAATGCAATGTATCATTGTCATAAATGCAAAAGAAGTTCGATTTTATCAACAATGTGTCCAAAATGGCCGCCAAACGTTATCAATTTTTAAATCCTAGATCTCATAACAGGCAAACGACGGGTGAACACAGGTTACACCATTGGATACAGTGATCGTAGTGGAATGACATACATATAAAGATGCTAGGCTATCCCAGTCTAGGACCAGTGTGAGGGGCAGAGATACGAGTGGTTACAGCAAGAAACAACCAGAATATTCAAGTTCAGAAAATTGGTTTGTACTCAGTAACCTGATAACCGCGTGCTTCAAAGTACTCTGTTTTTGTGCTGGTGGTTGCGGTAGCTTAGAAGTGCCAAGTAGATTTCAATTATTCGAGTAACAATTGTTTTGCTTTCCCATTATTAACAATACCAATCAAGTCAAAAATTGTGGAATGCTGGGTGCAGTGCAGGAAGTGCTGAGAAGAGGTGTTTGCAACTGTGTTTGGAGTGATGTTTTAACCCTTAACCTTGGATTAGGCCGAGGGAATATTTTTTTTTAAATTTATTTCTTCTTTAAAATAAATTGTGAATGATTTTATGAAAAAATACATTTTCATATGAACCCAGTTTAGAGTGGGGTCTGTTGGAGTGAGGTATTTTTGCTTTAAAATGAGTTTTGATGATTTTCAGCGCGTTATACATCTCCAAAACACGCCGAGAAGGGCCGGGTACTTGGTGTAAATAACCTAGACCGGTGGCAGGTGACGATACGCACGAACGCTTGCCTCTGCAACCAGAGGGGAAAAACTTTTTAATCTCCGGTGTACAAATCTCGGGGAGAGATAACTGTCTAGTCCCTCGTTTACAGTTATTTCAATGGCTTATATTTCTTCCCAAAAGTGGTCTGAGGGGATGCTTTTATATTTTAAATCTTTCTTTATTTGAAGTGCTTCATCTGACCCTTATCGGTCTAGTCTGCCGCGCCGGATGGTGTAGTAGTAGGGAACCCTAAAGTGCAATGTTTTGGTTGTTGGTTTAGTTTGATTTAGTGCTAAAATATTAGATTCGTGTTCATCGAGGTACTGCTAGCGGGAGTGCAATTGATCACACAATTTCCAACGGACTCAAAAATGTCTTTCTGCTCATACAACGTAGATGCCGAAGACAATCACACAAACTGGGGGAAGGGGCACAGTTATCATGTGGACATTTTTATTAAAAGTTTGAAATGTGCTGCCGGGTGTCGAATTCATTTTGGGGGATCGTTGTTGTTTAAACTGAGATTAAAAACACTGGAGCTGGGGGAGGGGGCGGGAGAAAAGATAACGAAAGAAGGTGTCAATTGTGCAGCTTTTGAGAAAAAGAGACCATAGAACGTTTCCTTTTAGAATCCCAGAAATACTTCCCAAATAGGATTCGACTCCTTAAGAAACTATTGGAAGACTTGATGAAAACAAGAGAGATAGGCTATATGGACGAGGGAGGGCATTACGGAAAGGGTCAGTATTGTTTTGAAAATATCCCTTACAGTGAACAAACTAGTGCAACCTGGCGTCGAGATTGGTTATATTTTGCTTGCAGGAAAGTGAATGAAACGATAACGCGATATGCAAGTCTGACATAAACATCCTCTAACAATATAATAAATGAATGGGATATAAACTGACCCTGTAGAGGTTACAATCCCTTCTATGTAACAAGCAGTGGTGGCGCCAGAAATTTTTTGTGTGTGTGGGGGGGGGGGGGGGGGGCAACTAGGGGGGAAGACTCCCATGAAAGGGGGCAAATACGTAAAGGATCATATCATTACTTTGTTATGAGGTAGTCCAAACTTGGACCCAAAGTCCGTAATATACTTTTTTGGTTTGGTACGTCCTGTGGACGTACCAAACCAAAAAAATATATTACGGACTTTGGGTCCAAGTTTCGACTAAATGTAATGGTAATTAGCGGTCCTCCTTTCAAAAAATCCTGGATCCGCGTCTGGTGGGTCTGTGCGTGAGAGAGAGAGAGGGGGAGGAGAGAGAGAGAGAGAGAGAGAGAGAGAGAGAGAGAGAGAGAGAGACTTCAAATAATTGAACAGTGCAAGGGAGATAATGCCCGTCTGTCATAATGCGAAATCCATGAATTTTTTTAGACAAGGGATATGGATAGACATGCCTTTGTTGGCTCATAACTTGAGAGAGAGAGAGAGAGAGAGAGAGAGAGAGAGAGACTTCAAATAATTGAACAGTGCAAGGGAGATAATGCCCGTCTGTCATAATGCGAAATCCATGAATTTTTTTAGACAAGGGATATGGATAGACATGCCTTTGTTGGCTCATAACTTAATTAAAACTTATAAGTATTTGCATCCGAGTCTTTAAATCTCTACTACCTGGATGTGTTCATCAGCTAGCCTGAGGCTTTGGGCTAAATGTGTATGGGAACTTATTGGGAATAAAAAAAGAGAGGGGTGTGTGTGTGAGAGAGAGAGAGTGACTGAATGTGTTTGTGTTTGAGGGTGGATGGAAATGCATGCGAGATGGTTGGGGGGGGGGGCAACTGGGGGAGGGGGACAAAGCCTTCGTTCAGGGGGGGGATGCCCCCCATGTCCCCCCATGCGCCCCCCCCCCCCCGTAGCGCCGCCACTGGTAACAAGTACTATGTTCAGGCAGTAATAAATAGACATTGTAGTTGCTCAAATTATTGGTACGGCCAAAACCGCCCAGCCGTACCTGTTCCAACGCCAGCGACAGACAAAAAAGTGTACAATGAAAATGAACGGCGGTATAAGAAAAATATTGGCTACAACAGAAATTTGGTTCATGTGGGTTAATATAATACTAACTTGAATGGCACTGAATTCTTGACCTATCTTAAAAAATGGCCATTGGTTTGATGGTGCTCAAGGAGGCAAATTTCAGAATTGGCGGCTAAATGAAAATACAGTTCATATGACCAGCGTTGTTATTTTGAGGTCTGGCCACAGGCATATACTCCCGGACGTTTTGCGAAATATAAAGCTCAGAAAAATATATCCTCTCCCTATATTTTAAATGTACACGTATGGGGAGTGGATATATTTTTTCTCAACATTTTGTTTCTTCAAATGTCCGGGTGCGGTTGTCTGTAGTCTGGTCTATTTCTTTGTCCAATGTTTTGGAGTTTTTTCGATGAGAGGGGTTGTGTTTATTTGGGTGCGGCTTGCCCCTACACACTCCAACATACCTCAAGCTACGTCACTGCTTGTAAACTGTATCGTAACAGATTTATTTTCAACCAACATCATGTGGAAACAGTTATGCAGGTAGTTTCAATTTACTTCATCTCGTTGTTACTAGCCTTTGATAGACATCTTGTCAACAAATCTTAATGGTGTCTGTGGAAAGAGGGTAAAGCTTTCAACGGTAAGAAAAAGCCCGGCTGTGATTCTACAGGATCACCCAAGGGCGTGTCGACAAGGGGGTGGGGTGTCATCTCCCCAATCCTGGCCAAACTTTCCTATAGTTGGAAATTCGGAGAGCAATTCAAGAGACGTTGGCATTTCCATCTATCTGGATTTTAGAGGTTCTTTGGTTTTACTGATGTCTTCTCTACTTTCCAAAATTCTGACTCGGTATCAAATCGGCAAACATTCCAACTGCTACTATTTACAACTATGGTGTACGCAATATCGAGCTTCATAAGTATGCATGATGTCAATCGGTAATATATTTCTATAGTACGTTTACTTATGGTAATAAAAAAAATCCTCGAAATGCACTTCAATAAAATTACATCATGTAAAATCGTAATGCGGACTTAATTTCATCATTCACAGTTACAAAATGATGAAACATCAAACACTGATCATTCCTGCATAAGATCGGGTTTAATGTTAGGACAGTGTGAATTACTCAAAGTTCTCAGCATGAGCATTTGCTTAGTACATATTCAACTCCCAGAATAATACCAAATAATAATAGTGCACACCCACGCAGTGACGTGTGCGCACATAGGTAACCCAGTTACGTATCCATGATTTTATAATTTGTTCTATATACCATGCAACAGAGTTTGGGGTGCCATCTGGCGGCGTGCTCTCCCACTGGCAAAAATCCAGAATCATTGTAAAGGATATTTAACTGTTTTTAGCTTTTCAAAGGACATTATGTAAAATATATTGTCGCAGAATGCTGAAAACTGAATGGAAGTGACTATCGAAGTTAGGTAGTTGTTGGCGAGTTAGGTATTGTTTGAAAGGTCGAAGTGCCAATGCCGTCCGTTGCCGGTTTCGTCAGATTCAAAGCCCAGTTTCAATTTTAATGAGGAAGTATACTTCACAAATTGTTGACAACGAAAACAAAAAAATAAAACAAGTGATTTATTAAACTTTTAGTGGGCCTTTTTTCATTTGTGGGGAACTTAGCGCGATTTCCTTAGACACAGCGGGAATTTGGATGAATTCAAGTTATGTTGAGGTACGGTCTGGGGAAATCTTTGTTCCCAAAAACACGGGCATGCAGTCTTGTACAATTTTACAGAACAGACATACACGCGAACAGCGATATTCATTTATTTCCTAGATTTTTCTTCACAAGTTCACTGCCTCCAGTGTATGAACTATTGTTACCAGTGATACAATACAATGTCAGTTTTAAGACTGTCAGAATTACAGTGTTGCTGCCAGCCAATTTTGTGATCCGACGTGTTCTCCTAAAGGCTAAAATACCAGAACCACTCTGAACTCCCATCTAAATTACACTTTCTCGGTGTTTTGGTAAAACAATGTTTCAATTCACGGATGCTTTAGGCTTTGCAAACAAAGGGAAATATCAAACTAGTCAATGTCGCCCACATCGTCTGACCTACATCTGGAGGGTGGGGATTCTGATATTTAGTATGTTTCTCCAAAATGGCAAACAACTTTTAAAATAAAAAGCCTAATTACCAACCTCCCCAGAACCGACTTCTAAATGACATTTGCACACTGATTCCAGAGAAAATATTTAATTTCTACCAATTCTAGTTTGTTTTAGCATTCAAAAAGAAACTGAAATTGAATGTATTACATCATGTGTGATTGCATAAATTCTGTCTGTCCATCCATCCATCCATCCATCCATCCATCCATCAGTGAGTTGGACCAACTCATAGCCTGGGCGATTCGTACCTCTGGCAATTGGTACCTTGACAATTCGTACCCCGATGTCTGGAAAATTCGTACTTTTTTCCCAGGGCAAATTTGTACAGTACAGTGGGAAAAGTAACAAAGTTGCAAATATGAATAAATGGCTTTTGTGCACAGCTACCGATATAGTAGTCTGATACTAGTGTTGTCAGGGTCCCCATGCACAAAACTACATTAACAATTGTCCCTCTACCACCCATACTGAACCCCTCAGCTGATGAGAAAGTTAACAGCATACACTCTCAGTTTCCTATGATTTGCTTTAGTACTGCAACACTCAGGGTCTTTTCTGTTTGACAACCCTTGTCCTGGCTCTTCTCACTATATTTTTCATTTTATGTCAGTCAGTATTCCTATGTACATGTAGACTGTCACTTTCAAAATATGTGATTGCATGTCTGTCTACCCATTATACCATTCATATGTGCATGTAGACTGTCACTTTCTAGATATGCGATTGCTTGTCTGTCTGTCCATCATAAAAAGTGTTGGTTTGATTTCATTTGCACAGTTCTACATTTTTCAATAACAGTTACTGGCAATTGACCCCCCCCCCCTTCCCCATACACACGCATACACAAATATACTAAACATTAAAGACCACTACATTCCTGAAGCAAATATCTGAGTCATCCTTACTGGATACTATGCATGCATATATTTTCCCTAATTTCACTCCTTTTATCAGAATTGGTACCTGTGGGGATTAAATCCAAGGTTGTAAACGAGCCCTTGTGGGTACATGTACTTGCGGGACACGCACATCACTACATAATCAATATTTGATGTTTTTAGGTATTTTAACAGTGCTATGAGATACCATAGGAGCGGTGCTCAGCTGGTCATACTGTTGGAAAAAAATCAATGTTTAACGTTTTGTCAGTGCCATACCAATGACTCTAGGTGCCTTAACTGAGAAAGTGAGGTTGTTTTCACAAGAATGGCAAAATATTGACCAAACGCTATGGGAAATATCTTCAGAAGCCAGAATGTGATTTGAAAACTATCACAAATGGGAAATTTAATATCACAAGTGGTTTGTTTTGTGTTAACATCAATTAATTTATTAATTTTATCATATTTGTTTTTTATAAAAAAAGGGGCATACAAGGAGGACACCTTCAGGGCTATATTTTTGCCACATCAGTATGTAGAAGAGAAAATTTGACATCAGTTGTTAGGATAAAATGGTACTGTCTATTGATATTGGCGAATTATATAGCTGCAAACCCAATTTTTGAATCATAATTGACATTTATATTGTTTCGTGGGGTAGGAACACCACTCTTTGTCTTGCTGTATGGTTTTAAATGAGACAATTCTTTCATTTTTCATCAAAGTATTGCATTGTTTTGGTCATCGTCAGCAATAGTGGCTATATATTGCAAGCAAATTCGCATCTTGAGCAAGTGTAGCCTCCAGGGGCACACTACAGCCTTCAGCAAATGCCAAATAACAACCTATTTTACCCTAGATGTACACATGTTTTAATAAATGTAATTTAATCATGGGATTAAAATCTTCCAATCCCTTTCCAAATCACCATTCAAACCCACAGCCAGAAAAATCTATATTACACTTTTATTTACTGGTATTTAGATGTTTGTCTGGATTATGCCGTTAACCCTTTACTTAACATGAAAAGCTGATTACCCTTGCCCACAAACTTATTGACTTACTAATTTTTTGTGTCAACAACATGACTTTTTACACCACTGGAATGACCTCGTTCCAATGACGGGTTATAAGCTATGTCTTTGACACAAAAAACGAGAAAATAATGAACATGGAATGGCAATACTTGTGAATAGCACCAGCAGCTTTTGACCGTCATTTTTTGGTAAAGGGTTTTAAAACATGTTAGAAAATAATTTCTTCATTGAATAATAAAAGTAGTCTAGTACTAAATACTCCTTTTATTTGATGCACGACTCCTTGTTTTGGGGTCAGAAAAAGTTCTCTGAAGGGTTAAACTTGACAAATATATTTGAATCCCAAAATGAAAGTGATGCGATCAAATTTGGTTTAGCTCGAGCGTTGTTGTCAAGGTTCCCATGATACAGCACAAAACTACAGTAACAACTGTGAAATATTGTTCTCTCCTTGAATCAAGTCCCCATCCACCCGTAATGAAGCCTCAGTTGATGAGAAACAATTGGAAAGACTGTACAGTATGTTTTTGGAAACTAAAGTAAAATCTCATGCACTCTCAGTGTCCTATGATTTGCTTTGGTACTGCAGCACTCAGCGTCCATTGGGGTTGTTTTTTTTTCCATTTGGCAATATTGTCCTGGTTCTTCTAACAAAATTTTCCTTTGTATGTCAGTTTTTATTTCTGTGTAGACTTTCAATTTGTGCGACTGCATGTCTGTCTTTCTGTCCATCAGACAACGTGTTTCTTTGCTTTTCATTTCCCTGGTTTGTACATTTTCAATAACTGGCAGCTGACTATTTTCACACTCTACCTCCCCCCCCCCCCCCCCCATTCACAAACAAATATATTGAACACTAAAAAAACACATTTTAAAGAAATATCTCATTCATCCTCCTTGGAGACATGTTTTGTACAATTTCACTCTGTTTATCAGAATGGGTGTTTGTGGGGATTAAATCTAAGGTTGTGAAAGTGCCCAAATGGATACTTGTTGCTCAAGCACAGCACCACAGAATCAATGTTGGATGCTTTTAGACATTTTAACAGTGCTATGAGATACCACATGAGCAGTTCTGGTCATACTGTTGAAAAAAGAAGTGTTTTATGTTTTGTCAGTACCATACCAATGACTGTAGGTGCCTTAACTGAGAAAACTGTTTTTTTTTTACAAAAAATGCAAACGATTCACCAAACACATGATGTGAAATGTTTTCAGAAGCCTGAATGTGATTTAAAAACGATCACAAGTAGGATATTTAATGGCACAAGTTTTTTGTTTTGTGTCAACATTAATTAATTTATGAATTGTGTCACGTTTTTGATGAAGAGGGGTATACTGTGGGGGGGGGGGGGGAGGGGGAGCATTCATTGAGGGCTATTTTTTTAAAAAAAAATTACCACATCAGTATAAATTTCCCATTTGTGATAGTTTTGTCGCATGATGTTTGTTTTGTGTCAACATCAATTAATTTGTGAATTATATCATAGTTTTTGATGAAAAAGGGTATGGGGGTGGGGTGGTGGGGGGGGGGTGGTCACATTCACTGAGGGCTATTTTTTACTACATCAGTATGTGGAAGAAAATTTGACATCAGTTGTTAGGATAAATGGCAGTGTCTGTATTGGTGAATAACATAGCTGCAACCCCTATTTTAGAAACAAAATTGACGTTCACGTGTGTTTCGTGGGGTTAGGAGGGAAGGGGGAGTGGAACACAATTTATCTAATCTATTGGAGCAATGGACGCAAAACCAGTTTATTTATATAAAGACGTGTGAAAGGTATCAATAATTAGGCCACATTGAAACTCTTTTTTCAAATTTATTTCCCCTTCACGTTGTGTGAGGACAATAATAATCTATGTGAATCATTGGATTATGACCAATCGCGAAACGAACGTCAACTCAACAACTCTATTTATAGAAATGGTCCGCATCGCCGATGTGGGGTCGTGTTTTAGAGGCTAACACAACGGTGGATAACTGTGAACCCAAAAACATGAGAGGATCTTTTTCTAAATAACTAATTTGAACAAAATGACTACGTCAACTCAATAATTCTGCTGTCATATATCCGACCGAACATTTTAGAACTTGGTCGAGACAATTATCCTGAATACCCATACAATAAAAAAAGAATCAAATCGGTTAACATTTGTTCAAGTTATGGCGCTACAATAGGTATCAAGCAAAAAATTTGCAAAAAATGACAGAGTCAGTCCAATAATTCTTCAGCTGTACATCGGACCGAGCCCGTTTTCGTCTTTTCGAACTCCACCAAGACAATGTTCCTCGAAACCCATGTGCCAAATATCTGTGAAATCTGTTGACGTTTGGTGAAGTATCGCGCTTTCGAGCAAAAAATTAGGAAATTTTAACAAAGGGCACAACTGTTTTGACCAAAGCGTTGACACGCCCTATTTTGCGTCATCGGGTGCAGCACATGCATATCAAGCCATATACCAAATATCAAAATCCGTTCAGAAATAAGTAATTTTTTTAGCAAAAATGGCAGCCTGCCCGGCGACCGGCCCATGCCATACCAATAGTCAAGTTTTTTTTTTTTTTAAATTCGACTAAAAATAGAAAACTAAATGAATAGAATTGATTAAGTATGCCTAATGATTTCACACAAAATAAAGACAAATAGCCGGTTTATGCTTTTTAAAACTGGCAGCAATTCGTTGTCAAATAATATTACCGTCTTACTATTTATTGTTAACGATTCCTTCATTTTCCTATCGCCCCAAGAGATTCGTCAATCTTAAATAGCGAACCAGGACCAGAAGAAACGGATAAATTACGAAATAACGGCGACATTATTTCGAAAATCCGGCGACGGAACACCGGTGACGTTTTTTTCTTTTCTCGATTCTGGCAAATAATTGACAACATTGGTGTCATTAAATTGGGACAGGTCGGACATCACACATAAATCTGCTATTTCGCACCCCTCCTTCTTATACATCCTGCAAGTATAAATATCTCGATATTAAAATTTCTTGCCTGATGTTCCCCATATGGGTTAACTTGGAGGAGGGGGGTGCGGGGGCATATGGCAGATTTTTAGCTCACCGAAGGGAGATTAACTTATCACTTGCCGTCCGTCGTCGTCCGTCGTGGACTTTACATTATCGACTTCTCCTCCCAAACTACTGGACCAAATTGAACCAAAGTTGGTGTGCATGTTTCTTATCATGTGTCAATTCAAGTGTTTACAAATAAACTTGCCGCGCCCACAAGGGGCACCACAATGAGCATTACTCTAATAGCACCCATACATTTTAAAAACAAAAAATTAAGAAATCTCCCCCGGAACCATCATTTAGAATATTTTAATATTTGGTATATAACATATCTAAAAGGAGGTGGGGAGGGGGTCAGTCAGATTCAAGTTTGTTCAAATCAAGTCCATGGGTTAATAATTGGGCTCCCTGTAGGAGCCCGAATTTTAACTTAGTGAAATATGAGGAGATTTCTTTTAAAATCTTTCATATTTGGTATGAATGCTTTCATACTTGGTATACAACATCTCGGGGGGGGGGGGGGGGGGTCAGATTCAAATTTGTACAAATCGGGTCCCTCAGTTAGTATTTGGGCTCTCTATTGGAGCTCAAAGTTTAACTTTGTGCAATTTGAGGACATTTCTTTAAAAATATTCTTATGATCCACCAGTCAGAATCCTTTCATGTTTGCTATACAACATCTATAGGGGGGTCAGATTCCAGTTTGTTCAAATCGAGTTCCTGGGTTTATATTTGGGCTGCCTATGAGAGCCTGAATTTTAACTTAGTGCAATATGAGGGAATTTCTTTAAAAAATTTTTTTCTTCAGATTCACCTGTCAGAATCCTTTCATATTTGGTATGCAACATATTGAGATGGATCAGTTTCAGGTTTGTTTACATTGGTTACCTGGGTAAATATTTTGGCTCCCTGTTTGAGCCCCAATTTTAACTTAATGCAATGTGAGGACATTTCTTTAAAAACCTCCTTCTTCAGATCCACAGGACAGAATTCTTCTGGGCAATCGTTATTAAGTGCCTTGCCCAATGACACAACGCAATTACCCCTGTTTGGGATCGAACCGTGGATCTCTCAGCTTGATGTTAGTAGTAAATCATGTACCCGATCGACCCGCATTGGCCGAATCTCATATGACGTCATAGGCACATGGCCCAGTTATATCATTTTGGGTTGTGATAGTAGCCCGCGTGAGCGCCATCTTGTGACAACATCCCCATAGTGATACATGGTCCTAGTGTGCATGCGCAGTGCGTTTTGTTGAGGTGAGTAGGTCGAGTGTACGTCGTCCATTTTGTATATATGAGGTTGCCATCTTGGTTTCTATGCTAGCACATGGTTGCTCTGTGACCCAAAACCTTCTAATAGAAAAGGGGTGTGTCCGGAGGGTGTGTTCGATTGAAGTTTCATGATTAGAAAATTAGTAAATTTAATTACAACAAACAACCCGACAATCCCTCTAAATAATCCAAAACTACCGAAACGGGCTTAGCAAACCCCAATCTAGGGCTTATAATAGTAGCACGTAGTGCTAAATGAATGATGAGAGGTCTCATGTGGATAAATTAAAGTGAAATAGACTACATCGAATTACCACAAACATCCAGACAACCCCTCTAAACCATCAAAACAACTTTATTTGGCACGGATTCCTCAATTTTGGGCTTAAAATGGCAGCATGCAGTGCTTTAGGGTGCGTTTTCTGGTATGAGTAATTGTATTTGTTCGAATACTTTGTAAAATTACCCAAATAAATCCAACAGTTTTTTTTTTACTAATGCGGAATTCCCACTAACTATTCGGTTTATATCTGTTGTCCCCGATAATTATTATTTTTGGCGAACAATAGACGACTTCCTTTGTATAAGAGTAACTTTATTTTTTTCGGATGTGCTCCATAGTCTCGGTATTTTATCTATCCCGATATATTCTGTGGTTTATCCTTCTATTTTCTGGCCTGTTTTGCCTTTTACTGGTCTCATTTCTGCCTATCCCAACAGCCTATTTTGTCTTGGCCGACTCTGTTTTTGCCTTTCCTGTGTATAACGGAGTCCTCTATGATCCCCAAACCCAAAATACAATTAAGCAGGGATAGTATTATTCGAACGACTCAAATCTTATCGAGCAAAAAAGCTTTTGAGCAGTTACTGAAAACATCAATGCTCGAAAGACTCACATTCCATTGAGCAAATGAGTATCGAAAGAGCGATTTAAATACGACTCTTAATGCTTATTGGGGGTATAGGAGGAGACCTATGACAGGATGATGCAGTACTATATACACCTGATGATAATTTAGCTCCTAGCATCTGCCCAGTTCTAGGATCCTCATATCTCCAACACCACTATTACTGATTTTCCCAATATTGCGATCGACTGTCCTATGATTAGCTTTTACAGTAGTCATCAAATCCTGTAGTCTTCTTCCACTCTTCCAGTCTCGTACCACTACTAGCTCTAGTACAGGCTTGCTAACCATCTCAGATTTCTCGAACGACCAGAATCCCATCGAACAAATGAGCCATAGAGTAATTGCCCGAACGAGTGGCTCCACGCACGCCTGTTTTGCTCCTCTAGGTATTGAAGGATGGGAAGGATCTTGGGAACTAACAACGTGATATAGTAACCTTAGTTATTGAAATTGATATACAATCCTCCTCATAACATAGCCTTGGTTTTTGGATGTGTTGTTAAACCCTAAGGAACCAATTTGCTATTGAATTATGATATTTTGTCAGTTTAAGAAATGAAGGTTTGTTTTACTATAGCTTGTCTCAAGTTTGCTCCTTCCCCAATCTTTCAAAATTTCTCGATTGCCATATTTGTCGCCACATTAACATATGACCATACATGTGTGGTTCTGTGTTTGTTGCATTTCGCTGTACAACACGTTTTGGCAAATTGTTATATTTCACATAATTTTATTCTCGGTAGTGAATTTTCAACTAGGGGGATGGGAGTTTCCCCCTCCCAGTCCCTCCCCAGTTAGAAATTCACTACACCCCACCCCCAATCTGAAACCTCTAGCCACGTCCATGGAATCACCCCCGTCTAGTTGGATATTCTCTTTATTTTATCCACGTCGAACGGCCTTTTGAAGGTGTCATATGTGTTTATTGTTCTTCAATTATGAGTATTCTATGTTTGTTTTCTAATTTAATTTCGCCACATTTATAACAATTTGATTATTTCTTTTTACACATATTGTCTCCGAGTACGAAGAGAGAACTTAAAATTTGTTACGATTTGCGACAATAGGTTCTAATTCTCGGGTTCCATGTTACGAGAATCATTTTTAAGTTCTTAAATAAGTTGGATTTGAGATTACTGCTATACTGCTGTGAATGCAGCTACTCCATATTCTACAGGAACAAGCATTCATGCATTTACTCGAATTTCACCCTTAAGGGCTTGCAATACAGCCGCTGTGGACTGGTAGCTTCCCACCGGTGGGCAAAAGTTCCACGGACGCACTAATATTAGATTTCAAACACTAATTTTAGGAATAAACTTCAAACATTAAAACAATGAATCTCTGGGTACAACCGATGCTTCATTAATAACACTTTTGCTGATGATGATTTTTATTACCTAGTAAACGCATGCGTGAACGTCACTTTCTCCCCTCACTGCATGGGTAACATACGTGTGTCCTGGGTGAGATAGCAGGGAGATACAGATGTATCCTACTCCACCGACGTGACGTTATACATTTATAACGTTATTATGACGTTATGCATATGGTTTCAGTTTCTTGCTACCAACTAATTCATATTGACCTCATCGGAATGCAGTGTGATCAAAGTTCGATGCTCTAAAACTCTTCAACCCTCAACCTGCCACCGTTCCTAATCGATTTCTTGGTATATACCTTTGGTATATACATAACTTGTGCATGCTCTTTCCGATGGTGTCATCTCTTTCCCGAAACAACGAATACAAAATGAGTTGCTTGAATCAGCACGTGACTCCCGATTTCCGCTGGCTAACGTAATCACTGCATGGTAGGGGGGGGGGGGGGGTAGACAAATCATCCTCGATGAGTCTGAAAGTGGGAATGGGGAAATCTCACCCCGGGGCAAGATATTTGAACCAGACCCTCGGCAAGCCTCGGGTCTGATTCAAATATATTGCCCTCGGGTGAGATTTCCCCATCCCACCTCCAGACTCATCGGGGATCATAATAGTCCAGTGTGAATTACGACCAATTCACGGCGACTGCACTCTAGTTTTAATTTCGGAAAGTATCTTGTCTTATACTTTTCTTACGCGTACATGTAGAACACATGTTCCAATGTACATGTTGTCGATGGTCTTTCTTTATTACCTTATTGTGAGAGAGCAAAAAATAATTCGAATCATACAGGCACTTAAGAAAACTTTCGTAATCTATAGAGATTATTACCATTATGTGGATGTACAAAATATGTATCCGAGTAGAGTCGAGCTCCGGGTTCTAAGGGTAGAACACGACGAGTCGAAAACGAGTCGTGATCTGCCCTTAGAACCCGTAGTGAGACTCGGAAACATATTTTGTACATCCACATAATGGTAATAATCATTTTATCTTATCTTACAATATATTGGGGTTAAGTCAATAATGTAGACGAATATATAACGAACTATTTATTCGTACGGATGAATAAAAAGAACAAAAAAATAGGCCTCACGCGAAAGGAACGTGCTTGTGTCTGACCCCCTGATACAAGCATCTGTATCAGGGGGTCTGATTGCGGTAACCGGTTCTCGTCAGCTCACCGAAGTTCAGCAACGTCGAGCCCGGTTAGTCTTCGGATGGTTGACCGTCTGAGCGATCGATTCGGACTCCCTCGTTGTGTCCTTGGGCAAGGCACTTAACCCCGATTGTCCACAAGGGGACACGATGATTTGCACGAAATCTTCGTAGAAAAGTTATGGGAAAACATTACAGAATTCATAATATGACGTCATCCGAATGTCTCAATGTTTATGTCGGTACGGAGGCGGGCGTGAATGGGGAAATATATCTCACCCTTGGGACAATATATTTGGTCCAGCTACTCGGCAAGTCTCGTTGTCTGGCCCAAATATCTTGTCCGCGGGTGAGATTTCCCCACATCAAACGCTCACCTACCGGAGCTAATAATAATCACACTAATGTGTTATTACAATACTTCATTTCTGTCACCAAGACGAGTAAATAATAATGCGCTTAAATATCATTTTGCGGAGTTTAGAATGCAGCGACCATGACAAGAAAAAGGGATACTGAGTGCCAGGTGTATGTGCATGCCGAGCAGGTGGGCATAGCCGAGAATTTGAAATTAATGAATTTAAAAACATCGCGTACACCTCTTCTCAGACCTACCTGATCTCACGCTTCTAAAAATCAGCAGTTGGCTTTTATTTCTCCGCCACACTCCAAACCTATCTGGCCTTTGAGCACAGGTAGGTCAGTGGTGTGGTAGGGAAATGATTAAATAATCGTATATCTTACCACTGATTGTGTTGGCTAGCAAAAAAATGTACCACAGTTGCAAAGTGTTCCATATACAGTAAAAGCTTACAATAACGCTGTTGCACTCGGGAGATTTTGATAACGAAAACCCCTTTCATATCGCAGTTTTGTTTGTGAGCATGACCGTATAGTACGTAATGTTTATTTGCCAATACAACACAACATGTTGCTCACAATGTGGTAATAAAGTATTAATGTTTTCGAAAACCCGTCACAACGCTCCAAAGTAAATATTGCATCGAATGAACCCAACAAAGCACGGGCAATGTAAATAATTAAATGTCCTGATGTGAAATATTCTATAGCTAATTCCAATCGATGCATACTTACTCTGTGGGTTACCACTTGAACGGACAATATCTTAACCCTTTACCCAACACAGACGATATCAAAATTTATTATTTTAAATATCATTTTTTAAATTTTTTCAAAAAAATTCAACAAAACCATATCATGTGACCCCCCCCCCCCCCCCGTTGGAACGAGCTCGACGAACTCGTTCCAACGAGGGGTCACATGATATGGTTTTGTTGAATTTTTTGAAAAATAATATTTTTTCAACTGCTGAATTTGCTTATTACGCGGGCGGATGCGGGCGATTCACAGCTGCATCTGCGTGCATATCGAAGATATGAGTTTTATTACGCACCCGCTATATGAAATTCTAATCTACAGTAACACTAGACTATGCGGAAAATGAAAATCTGTTCCGCACATATGTGCGGAACGGAAATCGTTGATTGACTATTTTTAAATAGAAGCGAAATTTCACTGGAATTACAGATCGTGCAGCGCAATTACATTTTTAATCTCTAGCGATAGCTAAAAAATCGTCCCCTGAATTACAATGTGTGCAATGTGCCAGCAAGTACACAGAACACATTAGGATTCAGGGGACAAAATAGTAACACGGGTTCCTCTCCCAAATTTGGTTGTTTTTTGTGTTGATAGTTTAGTGATGCTGAAGACTAATCCAACCCAAGTGTTATTATTGTTAGTTCAGTTATTGGTTGATAAGTCTGTTCGTATGTCAGCCTTCCTTGCGTCTCCTACTCCTGTACCTATGCCTTAGTAGAATGAGGACGCATGACACTGACATTTTTTATGCATTATTCTGGATACACGTTTTCGCGAAGTTAAGCTGAGACCTTTACTGCTAACCACAGAACTATATTTAGTGCAAAGTTGTTTTGTTTTTTTTGTCTTCTCTGTTCACTCACAGTTCACATACAGCACTCTTAATTCAAAAGCATACAGATACTTCCGACTAAAAAGCGATTATGTCCCGATCTGGTCGGAATTGGTTGCTCGCATATCAGCCCACAACAGCCTGCTGTCAGGGTTGTCGAAAATGTTACCATTTGGAAGCAGGTCTGTAAACTTGATTTGTCTCGACTCTTTTGGCGTGTATTATGACATTTCGAATATTCCCTCTACATCATCAAGCCATACCGTCGCCCCAGACATGTCTTGATGATGTAGTTAAACTATTATTAAGGATTATATTTAAAATCTAAATCGTCCTTGGAATTTTATTTATTGATAGATAAAATACATTTTAGGTAGTTCTAGATAAATAGATGATATCCAGTTTTTTAGACTCACTGGGTCAAAGGTCAAGGTCACAGTGACCTTGGACATAATAATTCGTAAACAGTTGGTTTCGAGACGATAATTTGACAATGGTTCCACCTGCGTTCATGAAACTCCATAGGTAGGTTGGCATTGGCGCAAGAAAGAGCCCTATTTATTTCGGAATAACTAGGCCAAAGGTCAATGTCACAGGGGCCCTTCAGTGAAGGGCCTTCACATAGTAAATTATAAACAACTGGTTTCCGAACGATAAGTTGAAAATGATTAAACCCACTTTTGTGCTGTCACAACTCGACATTGGATCGGTGATCCTATCGGCATTTTTTTTCTAAAATAGTAAAACAAGAAACAGTAATTTTTAATTGGTAGTAACGAAATATTCTTTATGAAGCGCATAATTTTAAGTTAGTTAATAGCTGAAAAAACGCAGAATGATATTTGCAAATCTTATTTTTTTATTAGTATCAGGCGCAGGTAATGAAAATTGTCGTTTCTCATCAATACTTGATCAAGTTTCTGACAAAGCACATTATACTATCCCAATGTTAGCTACTGGACATAAGCACACAATCTGATGTTAGTTTACCATGATACAGGTTCTTAGCCAGAATATCAAAGTTAGGGGCAAGAGTAATATCTAGTGGGGGTGAGGCCGGGGCATAAAGAATATGATGCACAACATCTCCTGAGCAACAAAGCAGTGAGATGGGGTGAGGACAAGAGGGGGTGTACCTCTCTCATCAGTTGAGGGGTCGGGTGCCCCCAGTAGTATGTAATGTGGATTTGAGGGGTCATTTGGGGGACCTCGGTGGGGGACCTCGGAAGTGACGTCATGTCACGTGACGTAGTGGCGCCATGTTGTGTTGTCATGGTAACCCGCGTGAGCGGCCATGTCGTGACGTCATCTCCATAGTGATACGTGGTGTTAGTGCGCATGCGCAGCGCGTGTTGTTAGGGTGATACGTGTTTCCGTCGTCCATTTTGTATACTGGAGACCGCCATCTTGGTTTCTATAGTAGCACGTGGTTGCTACGTTACCAATGGCTTCTAACAAGACAGGGGTATGTTAGGAGGGTATGTTCGATTGAACAGGGGTAAATCTGATTACCACAAACAACCCGACAATCCCTCCAAATCACCAAAATCCGCCCGAAATCACCGAAATTGACTTTATTTGATACGGATTTCCCATTTTATTGGTTTTATTGACTTAGCACGTAGTGCCGTAGTACTAAGGGGGTATAAGGGGTGCGTTCGATTGAACAGGAGTAATGTTCTGGCTTTGAATTCGCCCAGATTCCCTTTTTGGATCCCTATCCCATGACGTGTTATTTCCCAATAAGAATAGCACGTAGTGCTATAGGACAAATTTACCCAGAATTCTCTGCTTCTATCTATATATGCACTACTTTTCGTCTACCTGACCATGTTCCTTTATCCTGGAGTAAACTCCAGTAGCGTAGAAGAGCCTATTATTTTGAACAGCTTTGCTTATTATTACTATATTTAGCTATTCTAGTCTATTCTTGTTAGTTCTGACCCTATTCCAAGTACTCTTGTTGTTTCATTTATCTAGATCATTTATATAAATTATAACTAACCAATCAGATTGCTATGTTAAAACACGGAATCCAAATTTTACGGACTCGAATAGGAATCCCATTTTACAGAACCCCTTTTAAAGAATCCATTTTTCGAAAACGGCTATGTCTATGGAATCCCTTTTTCTGAAATGAGTCTAAGAGTCGTTCGAGGAGTCACTAGAACGAGCAACTGCTCGTTAGCTCATTTGCTCGATGGGATTCGAGTCGTTCGAGCAGCATGTCGAGTCACTCGATCGAGCAATTACTCGATAGCTCATTTGACAAAAAAGGGATTCTCCAGAAGGCACCCCAATTTCGGCACCCCTTTTTGGAAAACATATGGCCTTCGGCACCCCTTTTTTCTGAAATGAGTCTAAGAGTCGTTCGAGGAGTCACTCGAACGAGGAATTACTCGGTAGCTCATTTGCTCGATGAGCTTCGAGTCGTTCGAGCAATTGCCCATGGAGCAATTGCTCTTAGACTCATTTGCTCGATGAGCTTCGAGTCGATCGAGCAATTGCTCATGGAGCAATTACTCTTAGGCTCTTTAGCTTATAAGGGATATGTGGGATAGGTATGCCTTGTGATATAGGTAATAGTATCCTCAGATAAGTATCCTATAAAAGGTATCCTCGATAGGTATCCTCAAATAATACAATGCCGGGCCATAGGTATCCTCAAACACTGAAATGAGTCGAAGAGTCGTTCGAGGAGTCACTCGAACGAGCAATTACTCGATAGCTCATTTGCTCGACGGACTTCGAGTCATTCGAGCAATATGCCGAGTCACTCGATCGATCAATTGCTCTAAGGCTCATTTGCTCGATGAGCTTCGAGTCGTTCAAGCAATGACTTATCAGTAACTGCTCGATAGCTTATTGGCTTTGGGAATGATATCGGCTTTGGGAATGATATTGGCTTTTGTTGTGCAGAAGGGAGATAACTCTGCATACAGGTTATGGGAAATCAAGCAATCTGATTGGTTAGTTATAATTTATATAAATGATCTAGATAAATGAAACAACAAGAGTACTTGGAATAGGGTCAGAACTAACAAGAATAGACCAGAATAGCTAAATATAGTAATAATAAGCAAAGCTGTTCAAAATAATAGGCTCTTCTACGCTACTGGAGTTTACTCCAGGATAAAGGAACATGGTCAGGTAGACGAAAAGTATTGCATATATAGATAGAAGCAGAGAATTCTGGGTAAATTTGTCCTATAGCACTACGTGCTATTCTTATTGGGAAATAACACGTCATGGGATAGGGATCCAAAAAGGGAATCTGGGCGAATTCAAAGCCAGAACATTACTCCTGTTCAATCGAACGCACCCCTTATACCCCCTTAGTACTATGGCACTACGTGCTAAGTCAATAAAACCAATAAAATGGGAAATCCGTATCAAATAAAGTCAATTTCGGTGATTTCGGGTGGATTTTGGTGATTTGGAAGGATTGTCGGGTTGTTTGTGGTAATCAGATTTACCCCTGTTTAATCGAACATACCCTCCGAACATACCCCTGTCTTGTTAGAAGCCATTGGTAACATAGCAACCACGTGCTACTATAGAAACCAAGATGGCGGTCTCCAGTATACAAATTGGACGACGGAAACACGTATCACCCTAACAACACGCGCTGCGCATGCGCACTAACACCACGTATCACTATGGAGATGACGTCACAACATGGCCGATCACATGGGTTACCATGACAACACAACATGGCGCAACTACGTCACGTGACATGACGTCACTTCCGAGGTCCCCCCACCGAGTTCCCCCAAATGGCCCCTCAAAACCACATTACATACTACTGCCCCCTCCCCCCCCCCCCTAAAAAAATGAAATTCCAGACAGATAAACACAATTTCCTTGACTCTGTGTCCATGTGTGCCCGTGATAGATAAGTTGCGAACTAGCATAAATATCTCGATATTAAAATGTCTTATCGGATGTTCATTATATGGGTTAAAAGGGAAGAAGGGTGGGGGCATGACTGAAATACGGGATGGCATGCCCCCCCCCCCCCCCTCCAGCTCCCATGTCTACAGTGCGGCCGCCGTGGACTGGTCACTTCCCACGGGTGGGCAATATTTCCACTGACGCAACGATATTAGGTTTCAAATCCTGTTAACGGCAATCACCATCGAATATTTAACTGATGGAACACAGGGTACCATCCGGTGCTTCATTAATTACAATTTTATCGACGGTGATTTTCTATTACCTGGTGAAAGTGTGCGTGGACATCATTGCCCATGCATGGGTTATGACCAGTCCACGGCATCTGTACTGTATGTCTTCTCCACTGCTATGATAAGGGACTAATTCTGAATGGGTAGGTGTGTTTACAAATATAAATCTTTGTTAACACCTGATAACAAAGTAATATAAGTTTATGAACTACGACCAATTTACTTTTACTTACAATACTCCTAATTCCTTACAAACATACATGAATGTTTATTAATTTTGTGGAATTTCAACACTGTGTATGAAGCTTATTTGGGCCTGTATGTTTGTTAAAATTGTCCTTCCACTAGGGAGGAGTTCGTGAAATCAGTCTACACTGGATTGTGTGGTATTCCTCTGTGTAAGACAATGTGTCCATTGTAATAATCTTGATGCATAAGGCCCCACCAAGTAGATTTGTTTCTCAGGACATTTTATTTGTAAAATTGCATGCAGGCGGGTGTTTTTTAGTTTATTTTTTTATTTTTGCAATTATTTAGTACCATTAAAAGTTCATGTTCTTGGTTTCTTTTCGGCCCCACAATCAACAGAATAGCATGGGTGGTGGTGTATTCAATCCCTTGAGTGCAAGGGAAAAAATAGCATGGGTAAAATATAGGACATAAATCATTTAATTTTTTTTTTAGCTCACCATGACAAAGTCAAGCTGGGCTTATCTAATCACTCTCCGTCCATTGCCCATCCGTCTGCCGTCCGTCAACATCATGTTTTGGTCTTCTCTCCCAAAACCATTAGGCCAATTCAAGTAAAAGTTTGTGTGAGTGACGGTCCCAAAATGGTGTTGCATTTTTGTTCAACTCAACATGCCCAGCCCCATAGGAAGGAGGGGGGGGGGGGATGCTCCAAAATATTTTAAAATCTTACCATGAATCAGTGGGTACAGTGACTTAATATTTGTTATGGAGCTTCCTTTTGGAGTGTAGAATCAAGTTTGTTCAAATGTAGTTCGTGCAGCAATATTTCGCTTTTTAATGGGAGGGGTTAGATTTTTGGGACTGCCCAAAATTTCTATTTTATGAATCGATGGTCCGATTGAACGAAATTCAGTAGGTGGTATTATTGAGTCATGAGTACTTGACTCGTGGAAAAAAAAATCCCGCATCCCCATGGGAACCCCAGAAGCTAAAGATAGAATATTTCCAAACGCCCATGTTTCCCAAACCACACGGAAGAGAGAACTGTTATCTGGTATGAAGCACCCTTAGGTCCAGTAGAATTGAATAACAAGAAAAATGCCATCTGTTATGTTAGGGAGTTCTGCAGAAGGCATCGAAATAATGCTGAGTCAGCATATTTGCAAAGCATTTTAGAAAATCTTTTCTCCAGAATCCATGGTCAGAATCTTTTGCTAGTTGGTTAGTTGGTATACAGCATCAACAGAGGGGTCAGATACACGTTTGTTAAAATGAAACCCATTGGTCCATATTTGGACTCAATGATGGAGCCCATTTTTTTTAACTTAGGGTAACATGGGGAATATTCTTTAAAAATCTTCTTCAGAACCACCAGTTAGAATCTTGAATCTTCTAATGTTTGGCATACATCAGTGTTATGAGGGTCAGATTCAAGATTGTTCAAACCAAGTCCCTACGTTAATATTTGGTCTTCCTCTAGTAGCCCAAATTTTAACTTAGAGGGCAATATGAGGACGTTTCTTTAAAAAATCTTCTTCTTCAGATCCACCAGTCAAAATACTTTCATATTTGGTATACGACATCTCCAGGGGGCTGTTATTCAAGTTTATTCAAATCGCGTCTGTAGGTTAACATTGGGGCTCGCTATGGTAGCCCAAATTTTAGCTTAGTGTAATGAAAGAAAATTTCTTTAAAGCCAGTCAGGGTGAGCTATAGGGATCAATCGCCGTCTGTCGTCCGTCCGTCGTCCGTGATCATGGTGTTTGCGTCTTCTTCTCCAAAACCGTTGAACCGATTTAAGTGAAATTTGAGATGATTGTTTGTTAGGGCATCGCATTTTGACTTTGTTCAAATCAAGTTACCCTGCCCGTCCAAAAAGTATGCCTAAATCTAAAAAAAAAATTTTCTCGTGAAACAGCAGTAGCAGAGACTTGAAATTTGATGTGAAGCTTCCTTTTGAGGTGTAGAGTCAGATTTGCTCAAGAGAGGGTTGTGGGGTTATATTTGCCTTCGTTATGAGAGGGGCTAAACTTTTTGCCCTACCCTAAATTTGTATTTTCCAAACCAAGAGTTTGAGTTGAACTAAATTTAATATGAGGGCTTATTGGGTCATAAGTATTTAATTTATCCCCCAAATATATTTCCCGTTCAACCATGGGAACCGCAGGAGCAAAAACTAGAACAACATTTAAAACGCCCATATCTCCAACACTACACGGCACTGGGATTTCTTATTTGATGTGAGGCCTCCTTAGGACCAACAAACTGGAATGGTCTAAAAAATTGCTATCGTTTCTATCATGGGGTACTTTTTGAGGGACTTTTGAAAAAAAATGCTGAGTCAGCAATTGTTAACACTATGGGTAAAGGGGAAAGCATTTAAGACTCTTCTTCTCCCAAAGCACTTCTGCAAAAGCTTTCAAATTTCACATTTAACATCTTTGGAAGATTTTGTCACATGCTGATTAAAATCAAACCCCTGGGTCCATATTTGGGCTCTCTATGGGAGTCCACATGTTGAAATTAGTGCAGTATGAGGGACATTCTTTAAACATTTTCTTCTTTGGCTCTACCAATCAGAATCTTTTGATAGTTGGTATGTTGCATCCTTAGGAGGGGGGGGGGGGGGTACCTTTGTTCAAGCCAAGTCCCTGGGTTCATATTTGGGCTCACCAGGGTTTCGCAAATTGCGCGAAAGGTCGTTTCGTTCCCGTGACTTTCTCGCAAATGCTTGTTGAGGAGTCCCATTTACCGTTCCCGCAAAAATATAAGCATTTTTTCATCAGATAAAATTTAATAGAATTAGATTACTTTTAGAGCAGAATCGATTAAAGAGTTTTATTGATCGATTAATCGCATGGATTAACTTTGGATAACTGATTGGTCACTTGCCCTAACAGGTAGCTTAATAAATGCCGTACCGTTGATGATTTATATAATTACAACTTTACTCAACGTAATGGACAAAACCGGCCAGCGCCATATACAAAAATGTCCATTCAAATTTTATTATGTTTTCAATTTTGACTCAAAACATAGCTTATTACCACTCATTGAAATGAGCTCATTGAGCTCGTTCCAATGAGGGGTCACAAGCTATGTTTTTGAGACAAACATTGAAAATATTTAGTAATTCAAGAACTTATTGTGCAAGTATCGTCTGCTACCCGCATTTGGTGAAGGGTTGAGAATGACCATTTCCAGGTACGGATACAGTATAATGACCATGCAAGTGAGCAAGTTCTTCAGCGCGTAACTGACATGCGTTACTCTGTCTCGTACAAATGATGTGAGCCAGTATGACAATGTTTACCTGTTTTGGAGCAAGTTTGTTCCTCAGTTAACCCATATAATACCGTAGTTCAAAGGTAACGCTTAACAGATCAATTACTTTTTTTATCGTTCAAGAAGTTGATCATAGGTTAGTCGATTGATCGCTTAACCGTATCGGGCCAATTTAATTTCAATAAACATGATTACTGCAATAGCCATTGATGTGGTGGTTGAACAATCTAACGATCTATGCATTTGAAGATAAATAAGCACAATTCATGTGATTAAGACACATGTTGAAAATGGGTCCCGCAAAAAAAAAAAAATAAATGGGTCCCGCAAAAAAATATATTTGCGAAGCCCTGGCTCACTGTGGGAGCCCGAATTATAACTTAGTTCAAAATGAGGAATTTTCTTTAAAAATCTTCCTCAGATCCAGCAGTCTGAATGTTTTGATATTTGTTATGCAGCCTCCTTAGGCTGGGGGTGGGGGGGGGGGGGGTAAAGTTTGTTCAAGTCAAGTCCCTGGGTTCATATTTGGGCTCCCAGTGGGAGCCAGAATTATAACTTAGTTCAATATGAGGACTATTCTTTAAAAAATATTCTTCTTCACATCCACAGTCAGAATCTTTTGATATTTGTTATACAGTGCCCTTAGGGAGGTGAGGTATAAGTTTGTTCAAGCCAAGTCCCTAAGTTTATATTTGGGCTTCCTGTGGGAGCCCAAATTGTACGAAATTTCTATTTTCCGAACTGAGAGACCGATTTGAAGCGAATTTGATATGACGGGCTTATTGGGTCATACGTACCTAATTTAAGCAAACAAATTTTTCCCGTCGTCCTATGGGAATCACAGGAGCTAAATATAGAAAACAATTAAAACGCCCATATCTCCAAAACTGCATGGCACTGATAATTTTTGTTTTGTGTGAAGCTTCCTTAGGAACAGCAGAAAGGAATGGTCCAAAAAAATTGCCACTGGTTTTGTCATAGGGTAGTCTTCCAGGACTTTGAGCAAATGCTGAGTCATCAATTTTTAACACACTGAGTAATGGACAAAAACATTGAAGAATCTTCCTCTCCCATACTACTGCCCCAAAGGCTTTCATATTTCGCTTATAACATCTTTGGAAGATGTATTTACATGTTTGTTGAAAGCAAATCATTGGGTCCATATTTGGGCTATCTGTGATTAGATTAGTGCAATATGTATACTCAACACTGTTGATTAAAATAATATCTTACGCGAAAATTATCACCTTTAAGATTACAGAACATGCGATACGACATCCAATTGATAAGGTAGTGAATGTGAGTGGTGAGGTGGGAAATTTCTGAGACTTGATGTGCTTGGATGAATGACAATGAGATGTGAAATAGCGACACCAATTAAAGCAATTACGATTTAATTTCTCATCCATCTCTGCGTTATTGTGCAGTCCGAGAATGTGTTTTCTTAGCAATTTGAAAGTTTTAATTCAACAGAGGAAAAAAATTGGAAAACCACATCTGACAGACTTTTAGATTATTAAAAAGAACAATGTCTGTATTTTATGCAACGATGCGCACACTGCTGATACAATGAATATAAAAAAAGTTGTAGATCACCAAAAGGGTCTGAAAAGGCAGTTTTCTATTTTTTAAATGGGTTTCTACTGGGAACAATAGTCCAATGTTCAAATTAATTGAGGAAAAAAAGGAAAATACTACGCCAAAGGAAAAAAAAACTGCAGTTTGTGAAATGGAGCGCACATCGATGATAAAAATACACGTATATTAAATAAATAAGTTTTTATATGAAGTTCCCATCTCTCTCAGTGTTGAATGCCTGAGCAGCTTTACCAAATTAAGGGGAGGTAATATTATAGAGAATCGCATCAAGGGAAACATTTTCTTGGCAATGAGGAATACTCTTTAAAAAATCGTCTTCTTCCGATCCACCCATCATAATATTTTGATATGTGGGATGCAGCATCCTTAGAGGGGTGAGATGCAAGTTTCTTCATATTTGGGTTCCCTGTGGGAGCCCGAATTATAACTTAGTTCAATAAGAGGAATATTCTTTAAAACGCAGCAGTCAGAATCTTTTGATATTGGTATGCAGCATCTTTAGGGAGGTGAGATTCAAGTTTGTTCAAGCCAAGCCCCTGAGTTCATATTTGGGCTCCCTGTGGGGGCTCGAATTATAACTCCGTTCAATATGCGGAATATTCTTTAAAAATTTTTTTTTTCAGATTCACCAGTCAGAATCTTTGGATATTTGGTATAAGCTTTCGTTCAATATGAGGAATATTCTTTAATTTTTTTTTTCAGATCCACCAGTCAGAATCTTTGGATATTTGGTATACGCTTTTTTTAAGAGGGGCAGATGCAACCTGTTGAAATAAATTCTCTGGGTTGATATTTAGGCTACCATGTCAGGTGAGTGCCCTCAGGCTCCCTGGGATTTTTCGTTTTCTGTTTGACAACATTGCCTTGGCTTTTCTCTCTATATCTTTCATTGTAAGTCAGAAACTACTTTTATGTTGGCTTCCAAAATGTGTTGCTGCATGTCTGTCTGTCTGTCCTTCAGAAGAAATGTTTTTTTTGCTTTTCATTTCCCTGGCTCTGCATTTTAAATAATTTGCAGCTATCTTTCACCCTCCAACCTCCCCCACATACATACACAAATCAAGGCTGGGGCGAGAATTGAGTATTGTGAACTTTGGACTCAGCCCGATCACAAATATATTAAACATCAAAGAGTATTATATTCTTGAAACAAATATTTATTTATTTATTTATTTATTTATTTATTTATTTATTTATTTATTTATTATTATTTTTTTTTTTTATTTGTTATTTATATTTATTTATTGGTGCTTAACGCCACATCGACAACAAAGGTCATATCGTGGCGAGAAAGTCATGAAAATGAGTTAAAAGGTAATGGTCAGGACTGCTTTTAAAAAGAAAAAAATTGTGATAGATGAACGATAATACAATGAAAATGTGAAAATGAATATTCATAATGAAAGAAGAACAACAAATATAATACAAATCAACCTATTGATACCAAATCATGATGGGAAGGTTAAAAGACAAAGCTCTAAAACTTGCTAAAAAGGTTGATTTCTTTTAGAAAAGACAAAAGCTTGCGCGGACTGGTAGTGTAAAAAAGGTCTCTAAGAGACTCCACAGTGAAAAACCGCCGCCTAACGTGATCGAAATCTGTACAATCTAAAAGAATGTGTTCCACTGTCAGCCCCTGCTGACAAGGAACACATTCAGGTCGCAGAGTGCCCTCCAATAATAAACTATGAGTGAGTCTGGTATGACCAATATGACATCTTGTAAGGATAACGTGATATTTTCGACAAAGATGAGAAAGAGGATAATAATCAGACACAGTTGGTCGGAAACGGTGGAGCTTGTTATTGGTAGCTCCATCCCATTCCGACTGCCACAAAGACCGGATGTATTTAGAAATAAGTGGCTTGTAATCACTGTAAGGAATTGGAAAATCAGTGATTGGCTTACTCAGAGCCTTTTTCGCTGCACTGTCTGCCCTGGTGTTACCAGCAATACCAACGTGTCCAGGTAACCAGCAAAACACAATATCATATTGGTCAGACTTCATTACAGTAAGTCGTTCACGAAGTGACAAGATTATAGGGTTCTTCAACCTGGGGTTGAGAAGAGCCTGTAAACAAGAAAGAGAATCGGAGAAGATAATGGACTTCCATTCCTCTTCAGCCTCAATCTCATCGAGCGCAAGGTCAATAGCTTTTACCTCAGCTGTAAAAATGGAACTCGTATCAGGTATCCTGGTTGAGGTGGTCTGATCACCACTAACGACAGCAGATGATACTCTATCATTATCCTTGGATCCATCCGTATAGAACATAGTGTATGCTCTATAGTGAGACTTAATCTCGGCATACGCTTGCTTAAATTGCAAAGAATTTGTGTTTGCCTTTTTAGAAGAGGCCAGATCTAAAATAACCTTGGGTTTTGACAGACGCCAAGGGGGTATATTTGGTTTACGATTTTCTGCCACAGAATCTGGAGCAACACCAGTAGCCTCCATGTGGGTTTTGATTCTGAGTCCCAGTGGAGGAATCTGTTTTGGATTTTTATCAAAAAAAACTTTATTTAGAGGTTTAAAAACATAGCAGTAAGCAGGATTTGATGGATTTGCAGATAATTTTGAGACATATTGCAAAGAGAGTTTAATTCGACGCTTCTCAAGAGAAGGCTCGCCTGCTTCGATAAGAAGAGAATCTATAGGTGACGTACGAAACGCACCAAGGCTAATTCTGATACCACTATGATGGATGGCATCAAGAGGTTTCAGATAGGATTTCCTAGCCGAACCGTAAACCACACAACCATAATCCAACTTTGACCGTACAAGAGCTCTATACAGATGGAACAGAGTTTTTTGGTCGGCACCCCAATCAGTGCTGCCAACAACTTTTAGCAGATTAAGTGCTTTCTTGCATTTAATTTTTAGTTGTTTGATGTGAGACCTAAAACTTAGTTTCTCATCAAACAACTAGCCAAGGAATTTCACTTCCTTTACAACTTTAAGTGGAGTTCCATCTAAAAATAACTCCGGATCCAGGTGGTGTTTCCGGAGTTTACAGAAATGAACACAATTTGTTTTACTTTTTGAAAACTTGAAACCATTTTCAGTAGCCCAGCGCTGAACCTTGTTTAAGGATAGCTGAAGTTTGCGCTCAATAGCAGGCATTTTCTTGCCACTGTAGCAGATGAGGAAATCATCTACATACAATGAAGAATCAACATTTGTTTCAATAGCTGTCACAATGCTGTTGATTTTTATTGAAAAAAGAGTAACAGATAGAATACTACCCTGAGGTACTCCCAATTCCTGGTCGTGAGGGTCAAATAACGTTGACCCAAGACGAACCTGGAAATTGCGGTCCTTTAAAAAATTTTCAATAAAAAGTGGCATTCTGCCTCTCAACCCCATGTTGAAGAGGTCTTTTAAAATCCCATACGTCCACGTAGTGTCATATGCCTTCTCCAGATCAAAGAACACGGCGACCACGTGTTCTTTTCTGGCAAAGGCATTTCTGATAAACGTTTCAAGGCGGACTAGATGATCAACCGTGCTTCTCTGGTTTCTGAAGCCACATTGAACATCTGCCAGCAGATTGTTCGATTCCAGAAACCAAACAAGCCGATCGTTGATCATTCTTTCCATGGTTTTGCAAAGGCAACTAGTGAGTGCTATTGGTCTATAGTTGCTTGGATTGCTGTGGTCCTTATCAGGCTTGGGAATAGGAATGATTGTTGCTTTGCGCCAGTCAGATGGAAACTGGCCAGTCACCCATATATCATTAAAAATAGAAAGTAAAAGCTTGAGCGATGAATTTGGCAAATGTTTTAAAATCTGATAATGTATTTCATCAGGACCAGTTGCTGTATCTTTTGCTTTACTCAATGACGCTAGTAGCTCATCAATAGAAAATGGTTCATTATAATTTTCATCATTATCAGTTTGGAATTTTAGTTTTTGTTTCTCCTGTTGCTTTTTAACAGGGATAAATTGCGGAGTGCAATTTTCAGAAGAGGAATTTTTGGAAAAGGTAGAAGCTAGGGTGTTCGAAATATCTTTTTTAGATGTTATTTTATTATTATTATGTTCGAGGTGCTGTACTGTAGATTTTGATTCTTTACCTTTAATTTTCTTGATCATTTTCCAGACCTTTTTGATGGGGGTATTTTGATTCAATCTTGAAACATAATTTTGCCAGGACGTTTTCTTCCTTTGTTTGATGAGCCGTCGGGCTTGTGCTCGACCAATACGTAATTTATCTAAATTATTCGTCGTTGGTGACTTATTAAAATCCCGTTCAGCCTTTTTGCGTAGATGAATAGCCTGTTTGCAATCCGTGTCGAACCATGGTTTATGGAAACGGTTTGGATTTGCCGAGGTTTTAGGAATGACTTGGCTTGCAATGTCAATCAACTCTGTGGTGAAGTGCTCAATCTGGTCAGTACTGTCCTGAAATTTCTCCCGTGTGAGGCGTTCAGAACAAAGCGATGAGAAAGTGTCCCAGTCAGCTTTTTTAAAGTTCCACTGGGGCACTCCCTCATCATCCGCCGGAACTACACTCTCCAGCACAATCGGAAAGTGGTCACTCCCGCACAAGTCACCTTCTACCTTCCAAGAAAAATCAAGGAAGACAGAAGGGCATGCAATTGTTAGATCAGTTGAAGTGTAAGAGCCAGATGCGGGGTGCAGATAAGTATCTGACCCATCATTGAACAAGCACAAGTCATATTTTGTAATGAACTCTTCTACAGTTTTACCCTTTGCGTCTTCTTGACTGCAAGAATTACCCCAAAGGGGGTTATGTGCATTAAAATCACCCAACAAAATGTATGGAGTTGGGAGTTGTCGGACCAGCTGCTCAAGGTCATTCAGTTGTAAGGCTTTACTTGGCGAAACGTAAATAGAACAAAGTGTAACAGTTTTGTCTAAAGTTAGGCGTACCGCCACAGCCTGTAAATTTGTCTGTAATGGTACAGAACTGTGAATGATGTCGTTCCTAACCAAGACACTCGTTCCACGAATATGAAGATCATTATCGTCTGCCCAGGCATTATACGAAGTGTAATGCTTAAAAGCGGAATGATCCTGAGCCTCAGGTTTCTTTAAAAGAGTTTCCTGCAGGCAAAAAGCAGCAGGTTTATACTTTTGGCTCAAAAGGCCTAGTTCATTAAAATTCGCTCTAAAACCTCGACAATTCCACTGTATAATATTTTGTTTGGATGTATTATCCATTTTTGAGTGGTGATTTAGAAGGTGGACGTATGGGCGAAATTGCCCCAGTGTTTCTTCTAGGTGATGTTTTACGTGGGGATTTTCCATGAGACGAACTCAGGGGTGGTTTGTTTGAGAACGTGCCATCGATGCACTCATCGACTGACATTGCCTCAATGCCTTCAAACATGTTGCTCGTGACAACATTTTGAAGACGTTTAGATATTCTATTTGAATCTAGTTTCTGCTTTTCCTTTTCTTTACTCTTATCTTGTTGTGACTGTTTCCTTCTCTGACTCAGATTTTGTTGAGAGCTATGTTGTATGTCTTGGTTTGGTTTATTTGGCTTATTCTTTTCAGGTTTAGGTTTTGGTACTTTATTTTGTTCTGTTTTAGGTAGATTTCTAGGGTGTTGTTCTTTTTGGTCGGTAGTTATTTTTTTCTGTTGTTTAGGCAGCTGTATTCTTTTGGGTGGATGGTGATTCTAATTGGTCTATTGTAAATGACTGCACTGAAGATGGTATTGTACCTTTGAGCCATGTGTATTGTGTTTGGCATGCTACTGATTGAGTTGGTGGTTTTTGAGATAATTTTGTGGCATATGATGGTGATGATGCACACATTCCTGGCATTGATGACACGATTTCTCTGGCTTCTTTAAAACTTATCTGTTATTCACATTTCACTTTTTGAATAGTTTTCTCCTTTCTCCAGACAGGGCAATCTTTGGACGATGACATGTGATTGCCCTGGCAGTTAACGCACTTGATGGGATTGCTGCATGGATCCTGATGTTGTTGGCCACATCGATAACATATTTGTTGACCTCTACAATTGTTCTGTCCATGTCCGTACCTCTGACATTTGAAGCATCGAAGTGGATTTGGAATATACAAATCCACTTTGATGTTCATATATCCAACCTTGATAGCTTTTGGCGGTCGAGTGGAACTGAATGTTAAAATGTAAGTATTTGTTTTAATCTGTGTGTTACCTTTTTTAATCTGTATATTTTTAACAGCGGTCACTCCTTGGGCTTTTAATTCCATTTTTATTTCCATTTCATCAATGCCATTTAACTCTCTGGTTCTTATTACACCCCTGCTGCTATTTAATATTTTATGCGGAAAAGTGTTTACCTCAATGTCTGCAAGTTTTTCTGTTTTCAATAAATTTACCGCTTGAGCTTCCCTTTGACATTCTATCAGTAGAGCGCCAGATCTTAGTTTCTTGGCGTCTTTAACTGTACCAGCAATCCCTTTGATCGATTTTTCTATTAAAAATGGGTTCAAATCTGAGAGTCTTTTATTTTCCTCAGCTGCATACATAATAATAAATTTTGGCCAATTCTTTTTTGAGCATTCTATATCCGAGTCGGAGTCAGAGTCAGTAGAGAGTAAGTCCCTAGCACGTTTTTGTTTTTTATTTGTGTTATCCATGTTAATGTAGTAAAGCGTTCACTGCCCCGGCTCCCACCCACCATGGAGTCCAACAAGGGGTAGGGTTACTGCCATGCAGTGAACCCACCGGGTTGCCGGTATTCCCACATACCTGGTATGGGGCAGTATACTCAGCCAGTGTTGATACCGAAGTATGCCACTGGCTGATTGGCCCGTGTGTGGAAGTGCCAGGTCTTCAGATGGCGACCATCCAACCAATCACTTTATAAAACACTGTAATTACGGTTGCCACGTGGAACTGAAACAAACAGTGCAGCAAAACTAAGTATTTGGTTAAAAAAAGAGTTTAAAAACAGCACACAATGGCAATTATGATAAATGATTAAAAGAAATGACTGATTGAATGGCCACCAAATGCCCCCCGACGTGACCCCCAGTACTTTTTGGGGTGGGGGCTCCCGATTGGCCAGAACGGACCATCCGACCATCCTTCTACTCCCGAAATTGGGGCCAAAGCAGTGTGTTGAACAACATTATCTCCGAAATGGAGACCAGGGCTCCATCCCGGAGACTGCCCTAACCGGGGCTACGAGTCCTCAACTGCCAGGATTCCTTCTTCCGGGGCCTTCGGAACGCACCTCACGGGGGAACAAGGTGCCTGCCAGATGGTATTAGCAGGGTTGATCATTTTGGTCCGGGGCTGCGTATTCGTGTATTTCGCAGCGAACCAGCTCAATTGAGCAAACCTGCCAATCAAAAATTAGCAAACCTGCCCAATTGAGCAGGCCGTCCTCTATCCGCCACCTGAGGACCCGCCTAGTAGGGGACGATCAAACCCCCCTAGGTATTTTTATTTGTTTATTGATTTATTAATTTATTGGTGTTTAAGGTCATATACTTATGCACAGTGTCTAATCATGACCGTGACAGTTTTACGGGTGGAGGAAGCCAGAGTACCCGGAGAGAAACTCCGAGCAACGACAAGCAGCTCCCTAACATCGTAACTCCGTACTGCAGCACAGGCAGGGTTAGATCGGTTAAAGACATGCGTGCCATCGACGTGCATTACGCCTTAGTACACGGCGTCATCGTGTCCCCATGTGGACAGTCGTGGTTAAGTGCCTTGCCCAAGGACACAACGCGGGAGTCCGAAATGATCGCTCAGACAGTCATCCATCCAATCATTAACCGTGCTCGACGTTGCTTAACTTCGGTGATCTGACGAGAACCGGTTACCGCAACACCACCGTGAAACAAATACAGTACAGCCGCTGTGTACTGCTCACTTTCCATTGATGGGCAATATTTCCATGGATACAATAATATTTGATGCCAAACACGAACCATAGGAGAAATCATCAAAAATTTAAATAATGAAGCGACAGGTACAACCCGGTGCTTCATTAATTAACATTTTTTCTGATAGTGATTTTCATTGCCTGGTAAACGCATGAGTGGACATCACTGCCCACGCGTGTATTACAACCACTCCACTCAGTGCTGTAACTGATTTCTCCTCTTTGGGAACATATTTTCTATAATTTCACTCATTTTGACAAAATATGTGCCTGTGGGGATTAAAACTAAAGTAGTGAAAGTGCACTTGTGCATACTTGCAGCACAAGCACAGCACAGAAAAATCAATATTTGATGATTTTAGGAATTTTAACAGTGTCATGAGACACCACACTAGCAGGTACTGACCATTCTGTTGGAAAAAGTCAATGTATTATGAGTTGAGGTGCCTTAACTGAGAAAACTGGGACTTTTTCTTACAAAGATTGCAAAATATTCATCAAGCACGTGAAATGTCTTCAGAAGCCAGAATGTGATTAAATAAAAATGGGAAATTCAATATGTGCCATCATCAATTAATTTATAGATTAATATAGTTTTTAGATCAACTTTGACGTAGTCAAATTTGAGGTTATGCCATGACCCGTCGTCCGCCGGTCTGTCCGTCTGTCCATCGTCCGTCAACAATTCAATAGTGCTCGGGAACGAGTGTTTTTTGTGCGCGGTCCGAAATTCAAGATGTCCACCAGCAGCCATTTTGTACCGAAATTAGTGCAAATCAGTTTTTTGTACAGATCTTCTGTATGAAAGTTCTGATTTGAACAAATTTCTGTATGAATGTTTAATAACATGGAATACATCACATATAATAGGTTTCTTTTCTCGTGCAGACATTATGCAATTTGGATGAACTTTGATTTATTCAGCGCTACTTATACACAGTAAGTGCACATGTCAATACGGCTCTGGCTTAAGGCAGCAAATTAGATGAACTTTGATTTATCCAGTACTACTTATACACGGTAAGTACACATTCCAATACGGCTCGGGCTAGGGCCTGTATTTATGAACCGATCTTCTTGAAACTTCGTGGGTACCTTTGTTATCACTTTGGGACGAGAACGATTGTTTTAGGGTCCGAAATTCAGACTGCAGACGACCATTTTGTACCGAAATTAGATACAATCAGGGTTTTGTAAATAACTTCTACTTCTGTAGTGCTCGGACAAACGGCCGTATTTACAGTACATGGAGAGTGGATTGTAACAAAATCACCCGCGGAGTGGGGTTATCACCCAAAGTATCAAATTCAAATTCTGTTCATATGGGCAAAAAACACGAGCAATGTTTCAGCCAATGGACCTCCGGGTTTAACCCGGAGGTCCAATGGCTGAAACTTTGCTTGTGATTATTATGCTTTACAACAAATCAGGTTTTTTTGTACGGAACTTCTATATGAAGGTTCTGATTTGAATACATGTCTGAGCGAATGTTTAGTAACATGGAACATATCAATAAAAATACGTTTTTTTCTTTTGCACAAATTATGCTAATTAGATAAACCTTGATTTATTCAGTGCTACTTATACACAGTAAGTGCACATGTCAATACGGCTCGGGCTAGAGGCTGCATTTATGAACCGATGTTCACGAAACTTCTTGAATACTTTTGTTATTACCTTGGGATGAACACGAGTGTTTTTGGGGTGTGGTCCAGAATTCAAGATGGCTGCTGACGGCCATTTTATTCCGAAATTAGGTGCAATCAGTTTTGTTTGTACAGAACTAGGACTACGTTTGTTATCATCATTGGATGGTAACGAGTGTTTTGGGGCTCGGCCTAAAATTCAAAATGCCTGTCAGCAGTCATATTTACGGGAATTGTGTATATTACATTTTTTTTTGTACAGAACCTGTAAAGAAGATTTGTTTATATCAGTAATATTTGCTATAAAATTATTGTGTGTCATTGTTATCACTGTGGTATAAGAACAAATACTTTTGGATTTAGCCAGACCCACTCTGGGAATCAGAAATGGAGATAATTAAAACTCTTTTCCAAGAACACCAGACAAAATAATGTTTCTTGAATTCAGCATTCCTAGGATGTGTATATTCAAATGTGTTAAAGCCAAGTTCCTGTGTTAATAGTTGGTTGTTGTTTGAGGAGGATAAACATTATTAGCACAACCCGATTTTCCATTTACAATGAGAAAAATAAAACCTCCTCACCAATGGGAACCCTACGAGTTAAAGATAAAACAATTCTAATAACTTTATTTTAAAAAAGACTGGACAAATATTTATTAATTAGAGTGAATCAACCTTAGAAGGGTTTAAATCAAACAGGACAAAATAATTGCTAACATTTGGCTTATGGGCACCGTACAAGGATCCACATTGTAACATTAACCCCATGGGATTTTTCTAGTTTAAAATCTAACTGTCACCCACCTTCACAATACTGAACCTGTACATTTGTTACAGACTACGGTCAGTATTTATCTACAGAACTTTACAATACTCTACGTGGACCTTAGTTATCAGGTCATTGTCTAGATGTGTGTCATTTCTGCGTCAAATACTATACATGTCTTGCATATGTTGCGCTACAGTGTCATTGACCGTTTCATTTTATGGAAAAAAGGCATACTGAAGGGTGTGGGTGGCACATCAAGGGCTATAGTTTTCCCCATCACTTGGTACAGAAAATTTGACATAATTTGATGAGATAAAATGAAACTTTCTGTTTATACTGATGAATGATATAGCCACAACCAGGACTTATATTTCGACGAGAATCTGACAATCGATTCACGTAGAGATCCGTGCAACAAAACCAGTGAGAAACTATATAGATTCTCGTAACACCGCTGCCAGGATTCACGTGAAAAGAACCCTCTACCTAACACAACAGCAGCAAATTAACCAATACAACACTGACATGGCCTGAAATATCCTGACACTGGCAATAAAATTTGTACAAATGTGGCTGTGCAATAAAGTTTGTACAAATATTGCTGTCATTGGAACGGGTCATCAGCCGGTTCCAGTAACATCCATATTTATTAGGCTTCCTGAATATTGTTCATTTTTAGCTTACCTGGCTGTAAGTCAGGGGGAGCTTAAGTGATCACTTTCTGTCTGCCTACCGTCTGTCCATCTATCCGACGTGAACTTTACATTATCAGCCTCTCTTCATAAACAAATGGGCCGAATTGAACCAAATTTGATATTCATGTTTCTTGTCATATATGAATTCCATTTCTTTTAGAGGAGGGGGGATTCAAATGTGTTAAAATTTTGTCCCTCAGTTAATATTTGGGCTCCCCTTGGGCACCCAAATATCAACAGTGAAATAGGAGGAAATTTCTTTGAAAACCACCTTCAGATCCACCAGTCAGAATGCTTTCAAATTCGGAATACAAAATCTCTAGTGGGGAGGTGTTATTTATTTATTTATTGGTGCTTAACGCCACATCGACAACAAAGGTCATATCGTGGCGAGAAAGTCATGAAAATGAGTTAAAAGGTAATGGTCAGGACTGCTTTTAAAAAGAAAAAAATTGTGATAGATGAACGATAATACAATGAAAATGTGAAAATGAATATTCATAATGAAAGAAGAACAACAAATATAATACAAATCAACCTATTGATACCAAATCATGATGGGAAGATTAAAAGACAAAGCTCTAAAACTTGCTAAAAAGGTTGATTTCTTTTAGAAAAGACAAAAGCTTGCGCGGACTGGTAGTGTAAAAAAGGTCTCTAAGAGACTCCACAGTGAAAAACCGCCGCCTAACGTGATCGAAATCGGTACAATCTAAAAGAATGTGTTCCACCGTCAGCCCCTGCTGACAAGGAACACATTCAGGTCGCAGAGTGCCCTCTAATAAGAAACTATGAGTGAGTCTGGTATGACCAATATGACATCTTGTAAGGATAACGTGATTTTTTCGACAAAGATGAGAAAGAGGATAATAATCAGACACAGTTGGTCGGAAACGGTAGTGGGGAGGTGTGCATGTGGAGGTGGGGGGGGGGGGGGGGGTAGATTGAAATTTGTTTGAATCGGGTCTCTGGGTTGATATGTCGCCTATCTATTGGAGCCCAAAGTTTAACCTAGTGTAGTAGGAGTAATTTTATTTTTTTAAATCTATTTCTTAAGATCCACCAATCAGAATCCTTTCATATTTGACAAACAGCATCTCTAGTTGAGTCAGATTCATGTTGGTTCAACACGCGTCTCTGGGTTAATATTTGGGCTCGTTATGGGAGCTCAAATTAACTCAGTGCAACATGAGAAAATTTCTTTAAAAATGCTTTTCTTCAGACTCACCAGTTGTAATGCTTTAATATTTGGTGTACAATATTTCTGGGGACGTCAGATCTAAATTTGTTCCAATTAGGTTCCTGAGTTAACATTTGGGGTTTATATTGGAGCCCAACGTTTACCTTAGTGCAATGTTGCGGACTTTCTTTAACAATCTTCTTTAGATCCACCGGTCAGAATGCTTTTATAATTTGTATATAACATCCCGAGGAGCGGAAGGGGATAGGGGGTGGGTCTTCACACTCAAGTTTGTTCAAACCGAGTCCATGAGTTATTATTTTAACTTGGTACAATTTGAGGAGGGAATTTCTTTAAAGGTGTTCTTCTCCGGAACAATCAATTAGAATATTTTTATATTTGGTATACAACATCTCTAGAGGGGTCAGATTCAAGTTTGTTCAAATGGAGAATCTGATTATATTTTGTGCTCCCTATGGGAGCTCGAATTTTAACTTAGTGCAATATGAGGAGATTTCATTAGAAAATCTTCTTCAGATCCTCCATTCACAATGCTTTCATACTTGCTATACAACATCTCAAGTGGAATCAAATTGAAGTTTTTTTCAAATCGGGTCCTTAGGTTAATATTTGGGCTGTCTCTTGGAGCCGAAGCATAACTTAATACTATAGGAGGAGATTTCTTTAAAAATCTTCGTCGTCAGATCCGCGATTCAGAATCCTTTCGCATTTGGTATCGCAGGGTGAGGGAGATTTGTGTTTGTTTTATTTTGAGTCACTGGCTTAATATTTGGTATCGCAGAGGCTGGTTAGGTTCAAGGTTGTTCATTAATGTTCAAGTCCATTCCTTAGAGTTTTTTTCTATAAAATTTGTCTTTCAAGCTACAGTGACACAACAACCCTTGGCAGTTTGGCAGTACTTGTCTACAGCTGACAGAATTGGAAGCAATCGGCAATACCTATGCTAATAATCATCTGACATGGACACTTGAGTTATGAATAATTACATAACATCATTGCTATGTAGTGTTGATGAACCATGACTAACTAAATGTCACCCAAAATACTGCGAACCACTTTTAGCCTCATGGGGTCCTGGGACACTCATAGCAGGTCAGAATTCTCACAACGATTTTCGCAAGAATCCAAATCGATTCTCCCACAGTTAGAGGAATTATAAGACCTGCACAACCCCAATTTTGAAACTAAATTGACATATTGTTTCATAAAGAAGGGGCCACCATTTATCTTGCTGTATGGTTAATGAAGACAGATTTTGCCAAAGGGTATTGTTTGCTGATGCAGATTTTAGTTTTATTTTGTGATTAGGGTAGTTTTCAAAGAAAGCAGTGAATTCGTATTCGCATTAGGTAACAGAGTAAGAATTCTGTCGGAGGCAATACCAGTTTTAAGCCCATTTGACACACACTGGACACTTCTCTTTAAAGGAACAAATTGTCCATGCTTTTGACAAGGCAGAAGCCAAAAGTTAAATTCTATTTCAGAAATGAGTCTGTCATCACATGAAAGGGGTAAATGTATCTTTGGTAGGGTTGGGTTTGCTCATAGCTCAACTTTTGAGCTTTGTTTGCAGTTGATATTTAAAATCGGATATTTATTGCAGCAAAGAAAGCTCAACACGCGAAGCGATTTTTCCAACAAGTTGCACGAATTGGGAAACATGGCCACATGCTTGTTCTTAGTTAAATATATACGTAGTATTTGACAAATATACAACACATCGTGTATAGTTTATAAATATTAAGAAAACTGTATTGGTCACTGAAATGTAAAACATTCAAAATATAAGGTCATTTACTTTTTATTAATCGAGTCGCATCGGAGTTGTTTTGTTTAGATCAATTCCGTCATCAAGGAATTCCGCGATCGACTGAAAAATCGGTTTATGGCTGCAGAGCGAAACAAAACAGCTCAGCAACGTGAAAGAGGTGCATTATCAGAAATCGCTTGTTAATCGTTTGACGTAGTGCAAATACATCCGCTAGTATAATAAGTTTATAACGGCAAGGCTTGGGGCACATATTTCAATTAACAGTTATTGTAATCAACGTATTACAGTAGCGGTTAATGCAAACTGTTTCATCAAGCGATATAGTAATAAACTTGTTACCAGAACAGTTGGAGCCCAGTGGCTCAGTGGTAGACTGCTGGACTTCTATGCTAGAGGTCCCAAGGTCGATCCTTCTCCAGGACGTCCCGCGTTGCATCCTGGGGCGAGGCGCTTTATCCAGGTTGCCTATATGGGGGCACGATGACGCCGTGTACAAAGGCTTACTGCACGTTGACGCTGCACATGTCTTCAACAGTTCTAACCCTGCTTGAGCGGAGCTTGAACAGTCAAAATGTTGAGGAGCTGACAGTCGATCGTTGATGCCCGGCAGTTGCAAGCTGATAGGTTCTCGATTCCAGTCCCCACTTGCAGCAACGCCAGTGTGGTCTTGGGAAAGGCTCTTCACCCCCATTGTCTGCTAAGACGTACAGCACGCCAGCGATCGATTTGTCTTCAACCAATGCTCACCCTGCTTGTGTGGAGTTAGTATGTTGGGGAGCCTGCGAGTTGCTCGTCGTTGCTAGGTTGTTCTAGTTTTTTTTTTTTAAATTGGCTGACGAAATGGCTGCAAACGTTTTCGAAAACTAAGAATAAGTTCATATTTACCTGCTCACCTCATGTTAAACAAAAGCTATAGGGTTACCCATCCCTTGTTATGTATAAAGAATAAACAGCGTTGTATAACCACCAAGAGTGTCAATCACTGCTCTACCAATTGTCTGCACGAGGGCACGATGACGCTGTGTACTAAGGCGTACTGCACGTCGATGGAGCGCAAGTCTAAATCAATCTAACCCTGCATGTGCCGCGGTGCAGTGTTCAGCATTGCGATGTTTAAGAGCTGACGGCTGCTTGTCTTTGGTCGGTGGTTCTCTCCAGGTACTGCGGCTTCCTCCACCCGTAAAACTGTCACGGTCACGGTTAGCCATTGTGCATACGTATGTGACCTTAAACACCAATAAATAAATAAATAGAAAAATATAAAAAAATAAATAAATGAATAAATAAATAAATAAATAAATAAATAAATAAATAAATAAATAAATAAATAAATAAATAAATAAATAATACTGAATTACGAGCATGCACTTTTCCCTTTATCCATGTTTCTCGAATCGGGTGACTTGCCTATGGCCAAATCCACGTCTGATCTGAAGAATAGGTTTGCATGTGTAGTAACCCCACGAAGGTTACCTGTACCCCAGTGCACTGTGATCGTCGTCTGTGCAACCATGTGGTTACTGCATTGGCCCACAAACGGTACTGTCTAATTTTATAACAACAGACCTCATGAAGTCGAATCTATATCTTGTCTTTGACAGGTATTTTGACTTTAGCATCAAGTCGTTTGGCAAATGCATGCCCAGAAAGCACAAACTGGCACCTAACATCCCACTGCCACCAAAGCAAGTAGTTCTATAGAATTTCACAAACGAAAAGCAACTCATTAGTCTCATATGTCCACACATCACAAAAAGTGTCGCGAATGGTAGTCACTCGAATACGCTAGTCAAAACAGGTGAATCTTGAACACCAACACTCATTAGGTCAGGCGACGTGAAGTAATTTGGTGAGTTATACACTGAGCACGAAGAGGCTGATGCTATCATTTGCCTCAAGTCAATTACATCCAATGATCATGCAAGGACATTTTCCTCATTAAAATCGTATCAGGTGACACAGACGTGTTTGTACTCATTACTTTCTTCCATTAGAAGAACAAAATGGGCTGCTTATTGACAATGGATGCTACGAGTGGAAAAAGGAAGATCATTGACATAGGTGAAAGATGCAAGCAAAGTGCCACAATTGTCCCAAAACTCATCGCAGCACATGTAATATCGGGTTGTGACACCGTGCCGCACGGTGTGGGTAAAGTAGGTACATTGAAGATGTTGCGGAATAGAAGAAAAAGGTTTATCGATCTGTGATCGTAAAATGTTGATTTTCACGTTGTGATTACTGGCAGTTCTATGAGGTCCCACCAGCCCGTGGCCGTTTGCGATTCCTTCAAACGATATCAGACACAGGCTCCAGATTCTGGGTTCAGTAACTTCACGAACTTGTCGTGTATAGCACAACGAAGACCGGGTCCAAATTATCTACTATTTTAATAAGTCACAATTATTCACATTACGACTAAACGTCGTTGCCTCTGGTTGGCATCAAATATATATTATTTTATATAACAAAGTTCATACCTTAAAGTACCAGTGGCAGCAGCCAGATTTTTTCTAGCAGGTTGGTCCGTACACATCAGAAACCCAGAGACAACTTGTCTGAGCAGTCAGAAATTGGTGCTTATATACACCAAATTTCTGATGCAATACTTGGGGTACGTGACGACCGTCAGCAGTTTCTCCCTGACCTCAGGGATACTAAGGGAAAATCCCCTGACGTGGCGGTCGCCATTTTATAGACTCTTATACTGCCATGCAGACCGTCGGTCAGTCTGCATATAATCATGGAATTTCGGCTATCAAAATATTATTCTGCCGTGCGTCAGTTAACCGGCGGAATGTTCTGGTGACTGGTGCTAAAATGCAATGCAGCATTCCCAGTTCAACGGGGAGTTTTACCAAGTACATGTTATAATTTGTTAGACAGTTCGAACACCAACATCCCAGTAAAACTGTCGAATGTTATTGTTCCATCTATCAACAAATCCTAAAATGTTACTGCTTGCTGACAATATTGGTTTGCAAAGGTATGCCTGATATTGTCAACATAACACCTGGCGTGTATCCACAGAGTACGCATGTACTCAGGTCGCCAGTTTAATACAATTCCATGTAATTTATTTATCCTGTTATTTATGGTTAATATTATCTTCAATCATCAATCATTTAAATAAACTCGAGCCTACTGAGATACCAAATAAAACCCCAAGAGCTCGAGCTCTTACTCGGGCTCGCGAGCTTGAATGATCTCTGTGGGCTCACTTCGCAACATTCCTCCCCAACCGAGGATCAAAACCCAGAGGGACTTGATCACTCAGAAACAAAAACGATTTGCGAAGGGACAACACAGGGCTAATGGACTGTGTCCATGCAAAGGACAGGGAAAGGATGCCGCTCACAAATCTGTTTTTTTTTCTCTGTTTTTAAACCAATAAAACCAATGTGAACTCAATTTCCAATTAAAATCCTCACAGGATTCTTTTACCCCCATAAATACATAATGAACATTTACCTGTGCACCGGTACCGAGGAACATAGTCTATTCACACATGACCAAAGAGTAGTTTACCATAATGGCACAAGGTCGAATTTGTTGGGTTTCAAACACTCTCCACACTTCATATCCATGCGACATGTGGGACATGTTTTCGATGGTGAGGCCATGTCGACCCACGTCTGTCCACAGACGAGGTGAACTTTTGCTTTACAGCGAGGACACTCATAAGCAAACGCTTCTCCATGAATGTCCTTCAAACAAACACAACAATGCCCGTATCACAGCTAGTAGACTGTTCATAGTGTACTGTGTTTAAGTGACTTTTGTGGTCCTCGGGTGCTTCTTGTAATAATTGGTATTGGAGTTGAGCTCTCTCCCACTCCAATGTTTCAAAAACATTCCAATGGTCAGAGCTCAACTCCACATACGTTGGGTAATCAGCAGTGAACTTTGTGACATCATTTAATTCAATGCTTTGGAATGGCCGTATATGGGCAGCTCCATCCATATAGTATCGGCCAGTCCAGGACTGGTTATTCCAGTACCTGGTCACCTTTTATGGGAAACTGGTTGGCTGACCTACACGTCTGTCACCAGTCATCCACAGACACTCAGCCTCTTCTATATCACAGCCATTGGTTTTGCTCACATGTAAATGGGGAAAGACATAATCATCTTCTGTGATTAAATATTGAAGATGTACTCCATGGCGTCGAATGCTAACACTGTTACGTGCTGTCTCGAAGTACATTCCATCCCAAAACAGGAGCAAACGATGTCCCATGCAACCAATCATCAATAATGATTTTGTTTCATGTGGGCCCTCAGGGACATGAAGTTGTTGGTCAATATATAATTCATGTTCCTCATCAACATGTTCACTTTCATTTACATTTACAGCGGGTAACGATGCCATGCTATCAAATTAGTTGAACACTTACTAAATATACTAAATACTAAATATAAATGAAATACTATACTAACTAGAAAAGGAAACTACACATTGATTATACTATCTACTAATATATGATCTATATAACACTATTTAATAAACTCAATCTTTCCTCGATCTGATGCGCTCACTCCCAGGGGTATATGTGCTTCTAGTACCTTCCTTGACAGTCAAGTCACACACATACTAGTTTTGAGGTTGTCTTCTGTGATGTACCGGTGAGTACTTATCCAAACCCTGCCGAATTCCCCACTATTTTGTTTTGATTACCCTGCGAAGTTAAAGCAATTACTTTTGACTGAAAAATAGTTCAGTACAGAGGAATAGCCAATAAGACAACCGCACACGACCGCAATTTCTATTAGATTTTCTCCACAGTCTGCTGAATGTTACTAACAAACTTTGGAAGAACTCCAAGAGGAATATTCACAATGTCTATTATTACTCTTCTCCTCCCTCCCCATCGAGGGCACTACCGAATTCTCGAAAATGTCTCCGGATCCACCAATTATCGATTCTGGGAATTATGGTCAATTGGAGATGAGGATTCACATATTCTCGTCCCCTCCAGCAAGGATGTTTCCATTTATACAACAGTGTGAACGTCGGTACACCCCAGGAAGAAGCTTTTTAAAAAGATAATCAAAATATCCTCTAAATATGCATGTGAAAAGTTCTCTAGTCCTTGCAGGACTATGGTCATCAGCGTTGACATTCGGAGGGCGCGTTAATAAGTCCGAAAGCCATGACATTGAACTCATATAACCCTTTGTGACACGTGAATGCAGTCTTAGGTCTATCAGCTTCGCTCATCTTGACAGGCCAATAACCAGACTTCATGTCAAGTGTCGTAAAATATTTACAACCATTAAGTAGGGTAAAAATATCATCGATCAGAGGGAGTGGCCAACATGTGGTTTGGGTAACTTGATTTAGCCGGTGGAAATCCTCGCAGAAGCGTTTAAACCCACCTTTCTTGTCCACTAAGAGGCAAGTGAAGCCCCAAGCACTGTTTGAGCGACGGATTTTGCCAGTATCAAGCATATTCTGGATTGCATCATCCATAATTTTCCATTTTGTGAGTGGTACCCTATATAGTCTACTTTTAATTGGCTTGGTGTCACCTGTATCATGGTGACTGTGTGTGTTCGGGTTAAGTTCTTGTCGCTTTGAGCAAATAAATCTCTATTCTCATTAATTAATTTTAGAGTTATGTCCCTTTTATCAGCTGGCACATTGATATCTTTTTCATCAAGTTTTTTTTTTCTTCTTGTTTTGACCCATCTGAATTTAATTTTCTTAAAACTTTTTTTCCATTTCTACTAAGTTTTTATCTTGTACTACAGGTTCTACCTTCCCCACAATGCAGCCCTCTTTAAAGTATAATGTTTGTTAGTGCTATTCACTAACATCACAGGAATATGTCCTTCATTGTTACTTACTATACTATTACTAACAAGTTAGCCTGGTTGTCCAGCTATGTAACCTTGTTTTAAACCATGATGTTCTAAATAATCAGAGTCAAAAGTTGAGAGGGCTCCTCCTAAGGCCTTCACTGTACAGACACAGGTGGTCTGCAGTTTAAGTTCAATTTGATTAACCAGTCTAGTCAAACAACTAACATGTAAATCTTTCACTATAGGTATAAGCTGTCCCTGTAGTTTTATTTTTTCAAGTTCAAAATAAATATTCACTCTGTTATCATTGATCCAATCTAAACCAAGTAATACACTTCAATCAAGTTCATCTAAGACTAAGAATTCATGCACCTGAGAAATTCCAAAATTGTGTGCTAATGCAAGAAGTTTGAGCTCCTGGATCTAATAAAGCTCTTACTCGTTGCTTCCCTGTGCTAATCATGACACAATCCAAAGATGCTGGTCCATAATTAACATTCACTGTTTGTGAAGACTGTTTGGGGTGTTTATTTCAACTTCCTGTTGCAGTAGGAAGTTGTTTTGAGTGACTTCCTGTTCCATTTTTAGTAATTTCTGATCTTTGTTGAAGTATTGGTTTCACTTCCTGTTTACCATTAAATTTCCCATCTACTTTTGGTTTTGACTATTGTTGAACCTTTTCCTGTTTTGGTTTCAGTTTGGTCTGAACATTTACTTCCTGATCATGTTTCTTGTTCCCAGGGGTATTCCCCTGAGGTTTTATTTCTGTTACTGGTTTCTGATTCTCTAAAAGCTTCTGCTTTTGATTTTTCCTGTTCAGTGGATGATTTCTTGGATACCTTTCATAATAATAATTATTTTTCTTCATATTTGCTAGTTCTATAGGACTGAAATGTTTTTTCTGGTAAAATTCGGGTACAGTCTTTTGTAAAATGTGTGCCCTGCCTCCATTGTGGCACCTGTCACACATTTTAATCCCTGCACAACACCGGGTATAGTGGTTCTCACTTCCACATTTTTCACACTCATGATCGATACTTTGGGGGTTCATTTTAGTTGGATCTATCTTTACTTTTGGGGTGGGGTCCCTCCTTGTTCTAGCAATTGGCTCAGCAATTTGCTGTAGAACAGGTTTAGCTGTTTTTGTTTTGCTAGGTTTTGGGTTAACATTTACACCAGAGCTTGAGATTTTCTTTTGTTTTACTGCTAGGCTTTGTTTCCTTCCTTACTCTCTTAGCTTGTTGTCCATTGGTTAAAGGAATAGTTCTTAATGTCACCTTAAAAGTGTTAATATTATGTCACTCAGTTTTACATCTTTTACAGTGTACCAATTTTCCTTGTTTTACAGGAGGGGTTACTATGTGTTGGGCATTGAGTCCCTGTTTTATAGGCTGCCTGTTTCTAGGTTCTGAGTTTCTAGTATGCCTCTTTCCATTAAATTTACTCTTCTGCTTATTACTGTACATTAATTTTTAAGATTTTACAGTTGTTGAACTTTTAGTATGAAGATGTAAACTCTTCACACTGAGTGAGTTATGTAACTGTCCCACTTTTCTACTAGTTCTACTATATTTTCTGTTATGTAACTCATTACATATATTATTTTGTGTTAATTGTGTCCCATTCCAATTCTGATTTCTATGAACATTATTTTCTCTTTGTTTCACAGAACTGGATTTATTGGATTTAACAGCATATGGATCATAAGTAACAATGGGGTAACTATTTGAATACTGTCTTTTGCAATTGTGAACAGAATAATTAGAATCTGGCCGTATTATCTCCTTACACTTTTGACATTTTCTTTGGGTGACTGTATTGATTGCGACTCAATCCTTTACCCTATAAGGATCGAGTTTTACTCGTTTAAATTAACCCTGCAAGAGGCAGAGTAGTGTCATACCTGACCACAGCGAAAACAAGGTCCTGGTCTGTATCTAGTCTGCCCCGCACCTTCGGTGTGCGTTTGCTGGTGTTGGGGTGGGACATGCACCTCTAATATTCTCACTTGTCGCGCGATGTTTACCCTACAATCGCGTTTGAAGTGCCCTGGTCTCCCACAGAGATGGCACATGGGTCTGGGGTATCTAGGGTATTGATTAACCCTTTGTTGAGCAAACTTTTTGTTCTGATACCGTTGATTTTGATATCTCAGCTGACCTTGCCTATATTGTTGACTCTGTCTATACGGTTTTCGAATTTGATAATTTTGCCTCCCAGTAGTCGCTAAATGTACGCGATTGTTTCGTCGCATCACGCCAACCTCCATGGGGACACCTACATTCTCCGGGTTGTCATCCCTTTTCGGATATTCGTAGTTTTGTAGTCCTCCAGCCTCTCCCTGTGATTTATGCTTATGTTTTACTCCTGCTTCGAATATTGCCATCGACATGGCTTTGTCAAGCATCGCTGGCTCCTTTCTACTTAATTTTAACTGCACGTCGGACTGACACAGACCGTCAGTGAAATAATCTGCTAACATTTTCTGTTCAATTTCCCCATCAATTTGTTTTCCATACACGTCTTTGGCGAGATCGAGTAATCGTTCACCATACGACACTATATTCTCATTTTTCTCTTGTTTCATATGGCGAAAATAACTTCTCGCCATACTATTGTCAATGATTTCAGAATATCTCCCTCTGAGTTCCTTCTGGAGCTCTTCTTGCCGTACCTTTCATTCAATTTGCTGCAAAATAAAATCACTGATAGATTATCGCTAGTTTGAGCAGCAATGCATTTTTTTCTTTGTGACGGAGGAATGTTATTAATTGTCCAATACAGGTTCAAGCTTATATTCCACCTACGATAGTTCTTTGGGTTGCCGTCAAATCTAAGAATATGGGCATAGAGGGCCTGAGTTTGCTTTGCATGAGCTGTTGCAGCAGCATTTCTGCTACTGGCCAGAATGGTTTTGTGCATTTTAGTGATAGCCTAAGCGAATGTGTCACTGTTCGCTTGGCTTAAATCGAGCTCAGTAATCTCGCGTTCACTGTCCTCCCGTGTTTTCATGTTCGCAAGCTGAATTTGTAATTCAACTATCTGATGATTCAGGACTTGAGTTTGTTCCTGAAAAACGTTTGCCTGGTTCGCGTTTTGTTCGTGTAAATCACGTTCATGTTTTTGCTTTTGTTCTTGCAGGGAAGCCCTTTCAGCATCCAACAGCCGCTGGTAACGTGAGGTAACGTCTTCCAGTTGCTGCTGCATTTCCTGAAGTTACTGGCTTGCAATAGCCGCCGCCCTCTGCCTAACTGTAATTTCATCCATTTTTTCTGCTGATAATATATGAAAAATATCAAAAATGCTACACGTAAGGTTTTGGCTGGGTGTATTGGCTGTTTGTCGAAAGTTGTTCCACCACGTTCCTCCTTCATGGAATATGCACCTTTTTACGAGTACTACACAATTCGTACTATCGCGCACTATTACTATGATGCGTTTTTGTTTTATTCCACCACTGCGTGTTTTTTGGTTCAACACTGTATTTGTCTCCACCACTGCGCACAGTCTGTTACCCGTACGGTTGTTGGTACTTCAAGCTCTTGGAGCTCAGCTGTGTCGCTGGCTACTGGTACGTCGTTGCCTATGGATACTGGTTATGGTCACTGATTTTTGCAAAATCTGCAGACACGGCACCAATATAAATATACGTCTGTTGCGGAATAGAAGGAAACTGTTTATCGATCTGTGATCGTAAAATGCTGATTTTCACGTTGTGATTACTAGCAGTTCAGGGAGGTCCCACCAGACGGTGACCGTTTGGGATTCCTTCAGAAGATATCAGACGCAGACTCCAGATTCTGGTTTCAGTAACCTCACGAACTTGTCGCGTATAGCACAACGAAGATCAGGTCCAAATTACCTACTATTTTAATAAGTCAAAATTATTCACATTACGACTAACGGTCGTTGTCTCTGGTTGGCATGAAATATATATTATTTTATATAACAAAGTTCATACCATTAAAGTACCAGTGGTGGTATCCAGGCTTCTTCTAGCAGGCCGGTTCATACACATCAGGAGCACAGCGACAACTTGTCTAAGCAGTCAGAAATTGGTGCATATATACACCAAATTTCTGATGCAATACTTGGGGTTCGTGACGACCGTCATCAGTTTCTCCCTGACCTCAGGGAAACTTAGGGGAAAGTTTCCTGACGTGGCGGTCGCCATTTTTTAGACTCTTATGCCGCCATGCAGACTGTCGGTCAGTCTACATGCAGTCCAAGGAATTTCGGCTATCAAAATAGTATTCCGCTGGCGTCAGTTAACCGGCGGAATGTGTTGGTGACTGGTGCTAAAATGCAACGCAGCATTACCAGTTCAATGGGGAGTTTTACCAGGTGCATGTTATGATTTGTTTGACAGTTCGAACACCAACACCCCAGTAATACTGCCGAATGTTATTGTTCCATCTATCAACAAATCCTAAAATGTTACTGCTTGTTGACAATATTGGATTGCAATGGTATGCCTGATATTGTCAAAATAGCATCTGGGGTATATCCACAGAGTACCCTTTAAATGACGGTACAATAGCACAGACATTGTTCATTCTTAATGTTTCAAAAATTTGTCCGCCACTTTGTCGGCCATTTTGAAAAAAAATGCAAATAACTCAAATTCCCCAAATAACTCAAATTCTGGCATCAAACGGATTTGAATTCAGCACAAAAAGTTAACCTAGAAACATCAAAAACATTGCGTCCACACCAACATTTCCAGGTTCGACTCAAAATCCACTAATCTTTGCCAGACTATCCCTACCCACTTGTTTTCAGTTTAGCTTTACTGCGAACACATCTACCGTTCATTACCCAATAGGAAATGCGTTTGATGAGAGAAAATAAAAATGTTTCGTCTTCTGCGAAATAAGCAAAGCCTTGACTTAGGATGGTAAAGAACTCTTTTTTAAACTCAATAAGAGAACCTTTCTTTTTGTTTTAAAGTTCTTTATTCAGATATAATATGGTATTTTGTGCAGTAAGCAAATATAATATGGTATTTTTTGTGTAGTAAGCAGATATATAGATATAACCACAGAAGCTTTTGAATTAACCCTTTCAAATGCTTGTGCGGTTCTGTATTTATTATACACCTCCGCAAATTTCTAAAACTGCGATATTAGCAAAGCGTTGATTTAGGATAGTAAAGGAGACTCCTTTTTAAACTCAATAAGAGATACTTCCTTTTTTTAAAGGTTTTTTTTTCAGATATAATATCATATTTTGTGCAGTAAGCAAATGTAATATGGTATTTTGTGCAGTAAGCAGATATATAGCTAGAACCACAAAAACCTTTGAATGGGTTAATGTTTACCACACGAGTTTGATTGGGCGCAATAATACCACGAGAGGCGAAGCTCGAGTAGTGGACGGCGCAAAACCAAACGAGTGCGATAAACATTAACCCATTCAAATGCTTGTGCGGTTCTGTATTTACTACACACATTCTCATATTTCTAAAACAGGTTTTTTTACGGTAACACTAAGTAAGAATTAACCTATCCTTCTGAGACGTAAATAAAATAAGACAAAAATCCAACTTAATCTTCACAAGCAGGAGACCAGTCTTATTGTTATTTCGTACGCTGATTGAACTTTCATTCGTAGTTTCACCTTGAAAGACTGTTCATCTGCAATACCGTCTTTTTATGCCTCGGTTTTACACCCGGAATTGTGAATGGTAGATGTGATCCCCACTAAAAAGTAACCATATTTTCACAACAAACAATAGGTGTAAATTCGGAAAAGCCTTCAATGAGAAATGATAAAATAAACTCATATTTTTATCTGTCTCCCAAGTTGCATGCGGCTGTTGTTACTTGACTGATTGGGAGGTTAAGATTTTAGTTAAGATTACAATAGTCATTGTCGTTTCATCCCCAGTAAATGAAGTTTTATATCCTTATTGTCCAAGAGAAATGATCGTTTTGTTCACAATGACTGTTCAAAATTTATTAAAGTAGGTGTTACAGCCTTTAACAAGGGTACAGAATCCATAGGAATTCCAGTGAATATTGACAGGCAATTTGTTTTGTATTTCAATTTTGGTGACCAAGAAACTTGTGCGGGCAGCATCATTCATTCGAAATGGCGTCACTCGTAGACGCTTTCATATTCTGTCTACATTGCTCTTTAGTTTGAACTGCATGTCAGTCATTGTCATGTAATACTTTAACCCATCGGCCTATTTAGTATTGTTCACGTCAAGAGATTAAATTAGAGAAAGTTTAGTTGATGGTCGGTCAGTGTATAAGGCATGAGTTTCTACGGAAACAACAGTAACTCAGATAATACAGACCGCTAACATCCACTTTATAACATCACAATAATGACCCATTGCATCGAAACGGGCCCATATATCCCTAGAACTCTGACTGGTTCCATTCTTACATTAAAAAGTGCAAAAATTTGTATCCCACAGATGAGCGATAGAAGTTTATTTTGATCACACATCCCGGAATGACGGGAACAAACCTTAATTTTAAATGGGTGGGTAATAAAATACGTTAGTTTGTAAAGTAATCAGATATTACACTCATAGGTATATAGCTATAACATTTCACTGCATAAGTTGCCACGGAAATCAAAAAATGGTATCAGAAGACTTTACGAAAATAAAATAAGTGGACATTGAGGCATAAAATGAAGTTGTTTGCTACTCATTTGTGATCACTCATTTGGGAGCGAAATTGGCATTTTTATTTTCGTTTGTATGATGAGGGTGTTATGAGAAAACTACAAACATAATGATACATGTAAGACGTTGAACTGTTACTCTGGTTGAAGCATCATTTCATTTTTTTCTGAGAGAAATGTATTAAGGAAGGAGAAATAATAAAATGTATGTTCAGCTTCGGCAAATAATAAAATACACCTCTCTTGAATCGCTGATGTTTTTCTCGTGAAGTATTCGTGTAAATACCTGAATTCCAGACCTTTGTAGAGTTTTACCTGCCCAATGAAACATGAAAATTTAGGCGGGGCACCCTTTCTTTCTACGTGAACAAATACAACGTTTAAAAAAGGAAAAGCTTTGCTACATTTCTGTTCTGGCTCGTTCCACAAGTTTATTAAGACTGTTTGTTTTTAAAAGAACATGACAAAATAGGTGTTTAATTGTTTATTTGACGTTGTTGCAGAAACTACAGACCTCCGTCTCTGATAATCATATATGAAAAGTTTCGAATTAGTATACAGCATTGTACGCAAAATTTTAAACTGTAAGGATTGTAGATGTGAAGAGAAATGAATAAGATTGGTATCAGTTAAGTCCGACACACGAATAACAGTGGCTGATGGCCACAAACGCCTCTGGTTACGCGACAACAGCAGGGAATTTGAAAAACACACATTTTGGAAATTACCTCGAAACCTGTAATTGAATGTTTCTTATTAAGAAGTACAAATTTACTCCTGACCATGAAACACATCAAAAGGAAATCATGACATTTATTCGCCACGTGTTCAAATACACCGACACCGTCTGAGACATCTGTACTGAAAAAAGAGTAACAACATTCGCATGAAATTTGGAAGTCAGATAAACATGTGAGTTTTTTTTATAATTTCTCATTGATGGATTTTCCGAAATTACACCTAATGTTTCTTGTGAATGTGAGGTCACTTTTTTGGCGGGGATCACATCAACCATCCATAATTCGCGCTGTAAAATTGAGGCATAAAAAGACGGTAAACTCTGTTTCAGATAAACAGTGTTTCATCGATCGAAGTGGTGACGCATAACAATTTGCAAGTTGAAACTATGGATGAAAGTTCAATCAGCGTACGTAATAACAATAAGAATGGTATTCTGCTTGTGAAGAATAATTTTGATTTTTTGTTTATTTTATTTCCTTTACGTCTCAGGATAGGTTAATTCTCACTTAGTATTACTCTTCGCCTCTCGTGATATTATGGCGCCCAACCAAACTGGTGCGATAAACATTAATGCATTCAAACGCTTGTGAGGTTATGTCTACTTCCTTCATTCATCAACAGAAACAAGATGTGTTTTCCTATTTTTTTCGTTATCGCAAATCTCATAAAACTCAAATCGTCCACTACATGTACCATATAGTAACCAACACGCTCACCCGATTAAGAGCCATTTATCAAAACCTCATCTGGTTGTGGCGACGTGAAACAGCTGATTTCCTCCTCTCCAAACGAAGGCTATACAACTACATAAGAAGTGAAACGAGTCATCTCCTTCCATACACATTGACACATACACACTTCAGTGTCTATCATAGCTCAAATGTCAATGAGAACACCTTCAATCGTGTACCTTTGTATCCTGATGCAACCAAAAGATTGTCCAAAGGCAAACAAAAAAAAAAAACAAAAAAAACCAAAAAAAAAAACAACTTAATCCAAAAGGAAATCGTGTTATTTGATTAACGATAAAGTTTGTTAGTCAATTGTCATACCGTTCACACATCAACAGCTGTCTCCGGTATATGCATTCGATTTGTTTCCTTTAAATTACCCACTGCATCATTGTAGACACTGTGTTGACAGTTTTGGTTACCTGATAGAATCTTCAGGATAGCAGAAGAAAATAAAAGTGGAAGAGGTTCGAATTTCGGAAGTTACTTTTCTACTACATATATTGAAGATTTTTGGGTAATCTTTTGAGGCGGCCACCTGCAAAACTAAGAAATATCCCATAAGCTTCAAGGCTTGCTCACTACTCACCGTGTTTGGTACATTATCGGAAATCGAAGTGCATACAATTACAATCTTCAACATTTGAAGCGGTGATTTATTAGATTTGACAACAACATTCGCCTAATATTTTGTTTTTTTTCTTCTCTCTTCTATGTGGGGGACTATAATTTTCCACATGATGTCACCTAAATTAGTTCAGTTATCAATGAATTTTTAGTTTGAAAAAGTTGCATGGTTGATTGTGTAGATCACATCGTGTTTGAGGGATTACAGTGCAGACGTAGGATAATTTCAAGGAAGAAAATTAGTTTTTCATTTCTTGAAAATTCAGTTCATTGTGTTTCATTAACATGGTATGTATTGACCAAAACAACGTTGTAACTTCTTACAGATTGCCATGTTCAAATGATGCGCAGCATGTTGTTGAAATGAGTTTGTTATAGGGACGGATAGTGTCAATGAATATGTTTTTATTTGTTTTCTCTACATTCATCAATCCAATGTGCTATCAAAATAATTTTCTCAGTGTTTGAATATTTTCTACTCTTCATATTATCAGTTTAAAAAGTTTGTTCTAAACAAAGGGAAACAGATGCGGTGGAAGTTTAGTGATAGTAGAGGAATGACACAAACATTCAATACGCTGAGTCGATCATGGACAAGCGTGACCGGTGAGTGAGTGGCAGGGTTGGCCACCTGTATTAAATAATGTACCTTCGAAACAACTAATTTTTTTTTCATGTCTAAATAGTTAATCGTGTTTTTTCGCGGCATATCCTGCATTGTAATCGTATATCAGCAATGTATCAATTCCTCCCAGATTGCGAGATATCCTCTTTTTGTCTACCTCTCACGGGCACAGTTTGATTCAGTCCATTTCTGCAACGTCAACAATGTTCGAATCCGAAAATTTCGTGTTGGGAGATGATAGTAGTATTAGAAATAAAAAAGAACGACTGCGTGTGGAAGTCACCAACGATCAAGCTTTTTATTACACCATGCCATGTAGACGAAAAGGAGAGGATATCACCCAATTTGGGCGGCACATGTAGGTTGCTGGTACACTGTCATTACGCAGAATATGCAGAAGTGTACGTTACTTTACTGACGTTATTGGGGCAGCCTCATTTCAAATATTTCGCGTTGTGACCTCACACTATAATATATATGCTACTGGGGTCATAAAAGTAGAAAAAACTACGTGTGTTCTCGTGCAATTAGAGGGCGAGGAATTTAGTCTTTATTAAGAATTCTTCTAAAAAGTGGACACAAAATATTCCGTTTGAAACTGGTTGTAATTCACACATTTAATCCAATATCAACAAACAGTATTGTTATTCCATTTGCATTCCAGTAATCGTCTCAGGGATGAATCTAATGAAGCTCGCAAACAAGATTCGCAAGACATATCATGTGTTGTTGTTTTGGAGCGCTTGTTACTGGAAGAGTGTTTTGTATTCATACATTGCCCCAAGGACGAGAGGCTGTTCAAAACATCGGCGTAGACCATTCGCATTTTATTGAAAATATTTGTATTTATTTGTTGTGCAGATGTCTCTATCATATTATTTAAAATATTTTTTCCCTGTTCACTTCTTCTTTTCCATGAATGATTGAATCGACGGAAAACTCAAGTTTGCGCGTTTTTCTTTCTATACTTTTCATCAGCTTTGTATCACTATTTGGTATATTATTAGTTATCCTTGTGTTTTCCAGGATGTTTGGGAATTTACACCGGTTTAGGAACACATGAGGCGAAGCCGAAGGTAGGTTGTATGAGTTCCCGGACCGGTGTAAATTCCCGTAAAACCGGTAAAACACAAGGAATACGAATTTATTTCCCAGAATTTTGGTGTACGTAATACTTTAACATAAATTGTGGGTAAAAAAAACTGCCAGAAAATTTGTACTTTGTAAGCTTCTTATTGAAACGAGACAAATATGGATGCCATTGGAACTGACCCAATGAGCCAGCTTCAACGACATCTATATTTGTGATATTTTATTACTTTATTACCAAAAAAAATATTAAATTTTCTGTATTTTTATTTTTGTTCTAACATTACCGAGCAGAAGGTATGAATTTATAATTAAAAATGGGTACCTTTGTTAGCCATGTAGCCTTCTGTTGTGTAATCTTGTTTTCACACCGTGGTTAACCACGGTGTAAAACAAACGCTGTGGATTGCAAGTTACAACGTACTTCTCAGTCAATCAAAACGCAGTATTTTGTTTCATGTGGAAATATACATTATTATTTCCAACATTGCGTCCGGCGAAAAGTAGTGCATTTATCTAGTTTGAAAAAAAATAATTACATTAGTTGAAGCCTTCTCTTCGATCGTTTTCTCGATTTATGAACTGTGCATAAATAATGCATTGCCATATAATCTGTACTCGATGTTTGGTCAGTGATTTGTCACTGTTATAAAAATGTCGTTGTAAAACGTTTCAGAACATGTATCCCAGGAAAATATCTGAATTGCTCACAATAATCAATTACGGTAACTTCAATCTCTTACATTGGAACCCGCTTGGTCATTTTACTGAGAAGTGGCAATGGTTTGATTGCCCATTGGGGCTCAACCACATTGTTAACAGTCATTGTGACGTCGTGTCGGGCTGTTTTACGTGTGTAGAAAGCAGGTGTGACAGGGATGATAGTCCGTAAGAACGTTAGTCCCTCTGGACTAATATTCCGCGGAATTATAGTCCTAGGTCTGACATTTCTAGGAATAGTAGTCCGGCGGACTACTATTCCTAGAAATGTTAGACCTAGGACTATAATTCCGCGGAATAATAGTCCAGAGGGACTAATTTTCCTACGGATTATCTATCATTCCTCTCACACCGGATTCCCCCCCCCCAAAAAAAAAAACAAAAAATAAAAACAGCGAACAGCGAACAGCGATGGGCAACTGTCAAACTATACCCCTTCGTGCAGGCCTGGCAGTCTGAAAAATGCTGGAGGGCAAAAAATCGCTCTCCTCAATCAGCTTAGGAGAGCAATTAGCTTTACACAGCATTTTAAGTATCCAGTAGAACAAACTCATTGAAACTGAAACCGAAAGACCACATCAGTGATTTTATTAACTTTACTAAGGTAAAGCGAAATCTCTTAGACATCTAGATGTCTCACTCAACAACCGAACACACACTTGACAAGACCTGTGTGTGTACCCAGACCTGTTGTCCTAGAAAGTCATACGCCTACCACTACCACCTTCAACCCCCCAAGTGGGGTTGAAGGTGAAAGTGATAGGCGTATGACTTTCTTGGACAACGGGTCTGCTTGAATCTACAGCCACATCCTGGTGCAAGTGCTTCAAGTGACAGGATAGTAGTAATGGTAGTATATTATAGTGTCAATATTCATTGAATAATTACCTCTCAAACTGTGATGTCAATTGTTGAACTTGAAACTGACAGAAACAAAAATATTGCTGTGACCCATTTTGCTTCAAATGATTGCAACTGTGTTTGGGTATGGTTGCAGCCACTACCTTTTACCACTAAACCACTTTCAAAATGAAATTACGTGATGTTATGTGACTTCGAAGTTAAATTACATTTTTGCTTTACAACAAAAATTTAATGTGACCATAATACATGTAATCTCAATCATTCCAGACCAAAATATGTAGGAGGGCAATTTTTCGCTCTCCTTAATTCTTTCAGGAGGGCAGTAAGGAGAGCTAAAAAGTCGCTCTCCTGAAATTGCCAAGCCCCTTCGTGACCAGAAAGAAGCAGAATTAGAAGTGGCTGAGGGCAAGAGCACTATTAACGCACGGCTTAGTACATAGCGCCACTGTGTCCGTCGTGAGCAATCAGGATTTAGTGTCTTGCCCAATGGCACAGCACAGATGACGCGGATCAGTTTGGACATTCCTGTTTAAGTTTCAATGCTCTAGTCATGAAACCTATGCGCTTGCTGGGATGTCAATCGTATTAACACATTTTCCTTACGAGGGCATGACAATCATATATTATACTCAGTGGTTTTGTGTGGAACAGCATTGGTGATAGTGTAACATAGTGGAAAACGGGAGAGCTTGGACAAATCTTGCTCTTATTTGTGTTCTTTACTATACATACAAATACCGACATATTGTTTCGCGTTCGCTTAATTTCTACGTTCTGGAAAGTAAGTGCAGTTTTATATGCTAAGGGTACATAACGAGGGTAGAGTTAGGTGGACGTGACTCATATCCCTGGTATCTGACTTTCAGGCACATCATGAGGCCACTGGGTGTGTGAAATATAACCACCAACAAAGGTAGTTGGTTCCTGTCCCCTGTACTCTACATGGGCTATGTTTTATATTTATACCACTATTAACCCCATAAGCCTTAATTATCCTGGGGTTCAGACGTCACTGGGAATCCAGTTTCTTCAGTGTTTTTGAAAATGCGATGTCAAACGTCGGAGAGTACAAATAACAAAATATTTTCACATTAGTGATTATCTCGTTGAGGCCCAGATTATTTTTGGTAGCAATAATTTGTTATTCAGAACTTGTTTTATTACAAAATATTGGTGAGTGCCTACATGCACTCGCCAATAATTTGTAATTAAACAAATTTATATAATAAAATATTATTTGTATTTGACTTAATATGAAATTTAAGAAAGGAAAGTGTTGGCTTTTGCTCTGGTATGCGCATTTCCTGAAAGTCCTGCTAGTGGCTTCTAGAACTCAACTAGTTAAGGAGTTTTTACAGCAGGATTATCGAAGTATTTTAAGCTGCGATAGCATTTGACGCAGTGGTTGTCAATGAGCACTGTTCGAAAGAGAATAGGAATTGAGGTTAAAACTTTAGAAAATAATAACAAAACAGATGCCGAAAAAAGTATCAAGGCGCTGTTTGATTTCGTACGTAATATCACGTACAAAAGCATAAAGGGTTAAACTTTACTTTCATGTGTGGCACTATTTTGTGGCAAAATCACTTCATTCCAGTCATAACGGCATTAATTTCTCAACTATCAGTCGGATGCGTTCTAACATAATCATGACGAATCCAACATGTAGACCGGATCGTGTACCCAGAATGTTGTTCAGTGTCTGTGTCGTACAGGGTAAAGTTGAATACACTCTACACCCCTGTAAAAGAGTTATATTCATAAAACATTCCAATACAGATGTTGGTAGAAGACGATGAATAGACAGATTGTTGATGAACATTTATTTTCTTTCAAAATGTGTGCATAAGTATCAAATTTATTTTGCAGGTTGCTCCGGTAGAAGCCTGATCCAACGTTATAGGAATTAGAAAACATGTCAAACTACAGACTGTGTTAACGTCTACCCGCGTTTGTTTAAACAGAGCTACATTCCAATTGTTGTATTTCTTCTGAAATTTAGAAATCTCCATAACGTTTTTTTTTTGTTACAAACGCGGCACTTTTAAATGAGATGAAAAAATATTCGTTGGAACATTAACCTTATTCCTGAGAATTATTTCGAAACTATAAAATGAGTTTTTTCACAAACAATACCACACAACATTTAAGCTTGAATCATTATGTTGAGTACACTGTGAGTGTGTGGATATGGAAAATCGTTCCACCTATTTTAATAACAGTGGGAACAATTGGAAATTCACTTTCAATACTTGTTTTCGCGAGAAAACATTTGCGCAGTTCTAATATATCGTCGCTTTTTATTATTCTCGCTGTGGTTGACAGCGTTTCGTTATATACGTGTTTACTTCCAAGATGGTTCCTGGAAGTCTCACATATTTATTTGAACGCCGATTCATGCAGGTTCCTCGCGTTTTTCGCGCATTTTGCCCCGGAAATGTCGGCGTGGACCTTGGTATCAATAACCGTATACCGTGCGTTCTCTATATGGTTTCCTGCGAAAACTACCATATGCAACAAACGCAGACTGAGACTCATCACTGTCGCTTTTCTAATTGTGTTGTTTTCGATGAACGCTCACATATTATACGCCATCAACAAGGTTGATGGGGCAACAGGCGACATATTCAATTGCCTTACAGACAAACCAAGTTACATGAAATTCTATAAGACTATCTGGCCATGGATAGACTTGTGTATATTTTGTGTCATACCATTCATCATTCTTGTAGTCGGGAATGTGTCTATTATAATGCAGTTAATGAAAAGTAAGAAGAGACTGGATAACTACACAATCTCTACAGTGGGAGAAGTCGCTCGAAATAAATATCAAAACAGAACATCATCTCTTTCAAAGACAGTACTTATTTTGAATACTGCGTTCCTTTTAGCCACAGCACCTGTGTGCGTATATCTCATTGGTTCCAATTATTGGGACACAGAAGAGCCGAGTAAGAAAGCAAAACATAAACTAGTACGTGCGTTGGTTCTAATCTTGATGTTTACTAACAATGCTATAAATTTCTTTATATACTGTCTGAGTGGAACCATCGTTCGAGACGAGTTTCTGGCTATATTCGGTGGAAGAAAACGCAGAAGAACTGATACAAGAACACAAGGAGATACCTGTACTGACATCTAGTGGAGTAAAGGAATACTATTAAAAACTGATTAGTACTATATTGGTTCCGTCACCTAAATTAGATTATAATTAGAATACTGGGTAAATCATTATTCTGTATTAAAATAACAATACAGTATACAAGTGTTTGCTTAGAACGACAGCCCGGAGGATTTCTAATGTTGGGTCGAAACGAATCTCGAAAAGAATAAGTTAGAGGATTTCGAATATTGTCGAATCAAGAAACAAATCAGACCTTTGGCCGAATCAATCCGATAAAAAGAGAAATACTTAAGCACGGAAGCGGAAACTTCTTGTACTCTGCTTCGAAAAAAAGGTCTCCTGTACAAGAGGCTTGATGAACGAAGACGAGTTCATCAGGGAACATTTTACATTTTGTTGGATTAGCGAGCAACTGACAGACTATCCAGGACTCTTCAACTTATTAACTCCGCGCAATCATGGTTAGCATTGTTTGAAGGCAAGTGCGCCATCGACGGTAGTGCAGTAGTATAGAATGTACGGTATGCACTCCTGTTGGTATTCTTCTAAACCTTGGTACTACCAGCCCATCGAATGTGTTTTACCGTCGAGATTCTTTCATATAATGTGAAATGCCCAGGTCAGGCTGTTTTGCGAGGTAATTATTGGTAGAACCGTTTGGTAGGATAGGCTGTAGAGAGCTGTACTGTTAGCCCTTAGAAGTATAAATCCACCTACGGCTTAATTATATCCTACAGTTAGTCCAGGTACTACTTAATGCTAGGCCTTGCAGTGTTACGATTGGTTGCCTGGTATACTAGTATATGATGAATTGTCTGTACCCTGTTGGTTTCCTGTTAGCCATTACCACCGCTACCCTTCTGTTGAGGTTTGCTGACCCATAGCTGGTAAAGGCAGTGTGTCATGCCAGGTCACGCACAGTTGTGTAGTATGCATAGTTGTCTAGTGCTGTTGTTCTACTAGTCTCGCGGTGTGTTCATATATGTCTTGATGTCTTTACGGTTGCATACTTTGCACGGTTTTTACCACTGGCGTTCTACTGTTAAAATCACATAATGATTTGTGCTGCCCCATGGCTAGTTCAAAATACAAGGTCATGTGGTTGTGTGGTTTATGCTTGGTTGCTAGTATCGTAGTATAGTACAGTAACCGTGGACTGATCGTAATCCACGCGTGGGTCATAATGCCCACGCATGCGTTTACCAGGTAATAAAAATCAGCATCATTAATGAAGCACCTGGTTATACCCGATGCATCATTCATTCATTTTGAGATGATTATTCATATAATTATGTTTAGAACCTAATATTACTGCACCCGTGGAAATACTGCCCATCCGTGACCCGTCCGCGGGTCTTTTGGGTAATCTTATACTTGGCTGGGTTCCAGATTGTCTGAGATAGATAGAAAGCCCGTAGTTGTGCTACAAGCCAGCAGTAATTGTACGAGGCTGTAAGGGTAGTCGAAGACTGTAGCATTGGGTGTCTACACTTGAAGTTGATCATATGGTAGATGTCGGTGACAATGGCTATGCCTGGAGTAATAGTCTTAGAACTGTGGGGGACATGAAGTGGTCTAGAAACCAGAAGCCGATCATGTGATAGGAAAGATGACTATCCACTAAAAAGTAATCTTCGGTATATGATGTCGGATTTTCAATTTTTTTCAACATTGTGTTTTGGACCATGCATCCTAAAAAGGTCATGTGGTCAAACCTTCCGAAAGTTGAATTTGTTTACCCTTTCTTAGCTTTCAGTTTGTGACGTCAATGAGCATATAAATGTGCCTATACACCATTCCACCTAGTTCTTCTGCTCTGTGTTGAGTTACTCTAGGGATATCGTTTGCCATTGTTGACGTTGGGTGCTACATAATCTAGGAGGCTTAAAACATAAACTGCCGTAACATGCAGGGAGTGTCGGAAAAATGCGTGAACATAGGTGGAAATTTTTATTTTGCAGATCTGTTGACCCACACACCCTTTCCTGCATATTTTTCTTTTGACCCACCCACTTAGATAGACAGATAGATAATTTATTCAACGGTAAAAACGTAAAGAATAAATACATTACGACATAATGATTAATCATAACATGCTTTTCCGTTGGGGGATGCCATAGTCAAATTGGCTGTCTACCTGGAATCACCCATTAAAGTGAGTAGGTAACATTGTTTACATACCATAGGTAACATTTAGTGTTGGTTAATGTTAATGGAATTAAATACAACATAAAAGAACCGGTGTGACAGGAATAGAAGCCCGTAGGAAAATTAGTCCCTCTGGACTATTATTCCGCGGAATTATAGTCCTAGGTCTAACATTTCTAGAAATAGTAGTCCACCGGACTACTATTCCTAGAAATGTTAGACCTAGGACTATAATTCCGCGGAATAATAGTCCAGAGGGACTAACGTTCCTACGGACTTCCATTCCTGTCACACCGGCGGTATATAGATGGCAGGGAACAACCATGGACGAGATGACCAGTCATATCTTGTCGATATCTTGGGTTGATATTTCGTACATTGCAGTATATTATGGATCAGTTGAATATCAATTGTACAGCCCTACGATGAGACTGCAATCAGTATCGTTTGTAGTCATGTCGATTGATGAATACTAGGATGAAAGTAAGGACATTAGCGGTTACACTCCTGACAAGAGGGATTATTACATTGGACTTCGGTATAATATAAAGATAGACATTGTGATGTGAGTTTTTTCTTGAACTCTGCTCTACCTGTGATATTTCGCATGCATTGGTTTAAGTTGTTCCAAAGTCTCGGGAAGGCAAATATTGGCAATCTGTCTAAAGCTTTAGCCCGAGTTCTACTGACGTGAAGCAGTTGAGATTGCCTAGTTTTTTAAATGTGAAGAATTGACTGTGAAATGGAAATAATCGTTGGAGGAGTCAGGAAGCCATATTTCCAACCAAACACAAAGAGACACGCTTGAAGTTTAAATAAGTCATCTATCTTAAGAATGTTATCTATTGCAAATAATAGGTCTGTATGGGAATTATACCTTTTATTGTTTATAATTCGGAGGGATCGTTTCTGTAATGTCAAGAGCTTGCTAGCCGCTTTTGAATTTCCCCATATCTGAATGCCATTTTCAAGGTGGCAATGCACAAGGGAATAGTAAAGAGTTTTCATTTTGTTGTGTGGTAATATTTTTTTTTTATCCTTATTCAGGGCGTAATTTGCTCTTCCTATTTTAGCGCTAATTCGCGAAATGTGACTGCGATAAGTTAGATTATCGCCGAAACCAATACCCAGAAATTGTAGGGAATTTTCACCTTCGTTAGTTCCTACTCTTTCGAATTTTCATTATTTATATAAATGTCTGGGTTTGTCTTCTTAGACTTCTTCGCGCTGAGGGATAAATGGTTAGCGGAGCACCATTGAAACAATTTATTTAATTCATCGTTAAAGTAAGGTATTAACATTTTTGCCCTTGATGTTGTTGCATATGCAGCGGTATCATCAGAAAACGACAAGACATTTAGCGATGTAGACGAAGATATATCGTTTATGTACAGAAGGAAGAGAATTGGTCCTAATATAAAGTCTAGGGGTACACCACATGTGATGTGGGCTAAGTCTGAAATTTTATCACCATATTTCACGAACTGTAATCTGTTAGTCAGGAAGCTTCTAAACCAGTTATTGCTGATGCCCCGGAACCCATATTTTTTTCAAATTTGTCAGAAGAATGCTGTGGTTTATAGTGTCAAATGATTTAGAGAGATCAATAAATATTGTAGGAGTAATATCTTTACTTTGCTTGTTGGTTTCTTGTCCTATAGTTTTGAGTAGTTGCGGGATAGGGTGAATAGTAGAGTGCTTAGATCTAAATACGTATTGATGTTCGTATAAGATTTTGAATGCTGTCATGTAACTGACCATTCTTTTGCCCATGAGGTTTTCTAAAATTTTGATGAAGGTAGGCAAAATACTGATGGGTTTATAGTTGTTCAGTTTGTGCTCATCACTGTTCTCGAAGACAGGGATTACTTTCGCAACCTTCATCTTTTCAGGGATTATCCCGCTAATAAATGAGTTATTTATTAAATGGGATAAGGGTTGGGCCAGGATTCTTATAGATTGTTTCACAATGTTCGTTGTTAGTCCATCACTATCTTCGCTCTTCTTGGATTTCATAGATTTAGTCACTTCCATTACTTCGTTGGGAGATGTTGGGATTATGAAAAAGTTATTTGGAACATTTATATTCATGAGTTCCGAAAAGTGTTTACGGGGTTTCCTTATTTGTTCACTTGTACACTTTCCTATGTTAACAAAAAACTTATTCAACTCATTTGAAGTTATAAACGGATTATTTATTTCTTGATTATTATCCAGGGTGAAGAACGACGGCAAGGTGGATACCTTTTTTCGTTCTGTTTATTGTCTCTTTTAGGATATGCCATATTGTTTGTAGATTATCTCTACTTTCATTGAGTATGTATTTGTAATGCATAAACTTGCTTACTTTCTTAATTTTGTTAAATATTCTACAGTATTTTTTTTTTATAATTCAAGGTATTTAGTTCATTGGGATATTTAAGATTTTTGTGGTAAAACTCGGATTTCTTTCTACCACTTATTACACATTTTATATACACTACTTTGGCACTCCAACACTAACTTGAAATGTGTAATGCACAATGATTTAATGCATTTTTTGTTTGTGCATTCCTGTTTCAATTTACTCCAACAGATGCATTTTTCAAAACTTCCCAGATTAACATCAGTTCACACAAACACATTACTGGAAAGCTTGTACCACGTGTGGGTCCGGGTATAATAGGTCCACATTTGGTAGTCAGGTTGTTAACGCTCAGCAACAATACCCTGGCTGTTCACACGGGCATGTTAATACTATATTGATAAAGCAAATTCTTTAGAATTTGTATTGCCCTTACACTGACGTGACCGTGTAGATGAGCTTGTTAGTTCCTCCAGTGGTTCGTGAATTCCTTAGGTCATCCAGTGGAGGTCTTTGAATAATTCTACCTTCATTTTGGGAACTAACAGCGTTGTGGTATAGGCACCAAATATGTAAAACCCCAATCAAACAGATCAGATGGTTGAAACTAAATGTGTAGCTTAATATTCTTACAAACCTAGTCTCTCCCTTTTTAGCTTACAAATGAAACTCAATTATTATTTTTCCCACAAACCATTGATTTTAAACCAAATTTAAATTAGCTTTTCCTTTTTTTATTTCTAATATGCATTTCGAGCATTTTTTTCCGCTCCATATTGGGCATCCACCCCATCCATAAGTTAGTTTCGGATGAAAATCTCCAAAATTTTTATATTAACCCTTCACCCAACATAACGACCGATTTACTCCATCAGATTAACATCAGTTCACATAGACACATTACTGGAAAGCTTGTACCATGTGTGGGTCCGGGTATAATAGGTCCACATCTGGTAGTCAGGTTGTTAACGCTCAGCAACAATACCCTGGCTCTTCATACAGGCATGTTAATACTATATTGATAAAGCAAATTCTTTAGAATTTGTATTGCCCTTACACTGACGTGACTGTGTGGATGAGCTTGTTAGTTCCTCCAGTTGTTCGTGAATTCCTTAGGTCATCCAGTGGAGATCTTTGAATAATTCTACCTTCATTTTGGGAACTAACAGCGTTGTGGTATAGGCACCAAATATGTAAAACCCCAATCAAACAGATCAGATGGTTGAAACTAAATGTGCAGCTTAATATTCTTACAAACCTAGTCTCTCCCTTTTTACCTTACAAATGAAACTCAATTATTATTTTTCCCACAAACCATTGATTTTAAACCAAATTTAAATAAGCTTTTCCTTCTGTTACTTCTAATATGCATTTCGAGCATTTTTTTCCGCTCCAATTAGGGCACCCACCCCATCCAATATTTTTATATTAACCCTTCACCCAACATAACGACCGAAGCCGGCCACCGCTATTCTCAAAAATTGCCAATTAATTTTCATTGTTTATTTATTTTTGTATCAAAAACATAGGTTATGACCCCTCGCTGGAACGAGCTCATCTCAAAAACATAGGTTATGACCCCTCGTTGGAACGAGCACGTCGAGCTCGTTCCAGCGAGGGGTCATAACCTATGTTTTTGATACGAAAAATAAAAAAAAATAATTATTCTTTTTTTTTACATCTGTCGTCTGCTTTTCATGTTAGGTTAAGGGGGTAGTTTTGTTAATAATGCTTCTGATGGACTTTTACAATCACAGTTTGTTGCAGTTTGCGACACAAAATATGCCATAACAGTGAAAATCATTAACTGTTTTCGCACATGTTTTTTGGCACTTGACCACCCACCCAATCTACCTATGTTCATGCAATATTTTTTTCACCCCCTCTTCCCTGTAATAGGCGGAAAATTGCCTAAAATAAAGCAAATCGAAGTGTTCGAACTCTACACCATATTCAATCAATTTCCATGTAAATCGCACAGTCGTTAATTTTCTCGACGTTGACGTCCTACCCCCAACGCCAACGGCAGCCCGAAACGCAGTGGTTGTCGGCTGAAAACTTATTGTAGTTTGAGATGTGGGTTTTAATGGAAAATGTACTTCCAATATATGGGGAGTGAGCGTTCAACAAACAGGCGGATATCACACTTTCATTCAAAAATGTTAAATTGGCGTTATTTTGGATAACGTTTTAAATTTGAAAAAAAAAATAACAATTGCATTTAATAGAACGAGCGAAAGAAAAAAGTGCGTGGTCTTCCGTAGCTGCGAATATTATTTATACAGAGATGTGCGTTATTAAAAAAAACGCCTAAATTTGACATGGCGTAAAACGGGTTAAAATGGTGATGAATTAAAAATCACAGGAGGAGGTTTCTTTGGGGTATTTGTTCGGAGAAGGTATCTCCTCCCAGAAAGAAAAATGAATAGCGCTGTGAAATGAAACCTTCTGGTGAATGTTGCATTTTTATGGCCATCGCAAATGAAGAAACGGGCATACTCTCTGCCAAAAGGCAAGAAGCAGAGCGGGGATTCAAGGTGTTTCGGTAGGACTGGATCTCTACTGTGTTCCATCATGTTCACAACATGGCCCATAGTCTGGGGACAAAGTACATGTCTCATAATTACCTTCTTCCGAACTTGTATATCATTACTGGATATGTTCCGCTGCTGTATGGGAATGGAGAAATCAGAGACATTGTTAGTGTGGGTTGTGTGTTTGTGGGGGGGGGGGGGGGGGGATGGCGAGGAGGAAGGGGGGGGGGGTGAATGGGTGATCGTCTACATTCGGTTGATAAATGCCAGTCCTCACCTCTCTAGCGCCGACTCTAAGTGCTATGACAATATTAGATCGAGAGTCCTCATGGAGTTTTCTTGTACATTGCACAAGTTCATGACTGTAATTTTCCATCAACTTCATAACGACAATAATTTTTTTCCAACCCAGTGGAAATATGGCGGATGTATAACAAGTGTCCAGAAAAATGTCCCTAACCTTGTGGTATTCTATCCAGACTATCATCCCATCTTCCGTCCATGCTTCACAGGGAAAGTTTCACAAGGCCAAGGAAAGCTTCATTCAACTGCAGAAACAAAGGACCTACTCACTTGTTTTCAGTCTGGCTTCACTGCGGCGAATACATCTACCGTTCTCCAGTTAACCGATATTTATATTCCAATAGGAAATACGATTTATGAGAGTAAATAAATATGTGTTGAGTATGATGGCGGCGATGACAGGACATGGCTAGCGTACGGCTCCAGTGGCGATGGCCTGGTGTTTAGTTAATTATGTATAGTAGTGCTTCCTGACTTCGTTAAATATTGATCTAAGATGTTACAGAATAATCTTATGTGATTCAAGGGACCGATCATCTTTGCTTTTTCATGAGTTACGTGAGTTACTCCAGCAATTTCAATCTCGTTCTTACAATTCGTGGTAATCAACCTCAGAACTTGGAGCAGGGAGTTTGGAGGTGTTGTGAGCAGGCCAAAAATTAGTTATGTTTTTTATCTATCATCAATGATCTTTTCTGATATTATCATCAATCTCACTCTTTAACCCTTTACCTAACGTAACAGCCAAAACCGGCCAGCGCTATTCTCAAAAATCGCCTATTAATTTTCATTATTTTTTTCATTTTTTGTCTCAAAAACATAGGTTATGACCCCCTCGTTGGAACGAGCTCGTCGAGCTCGTTCCAAAGAGGGGTCATAACCTATGTTTTTGAGAAAAAAATGAAAAAAATTAGTTATTCAAGAATTATTTTTGCAAGTGTCGTCTGCTTTTCATGTTAGGTAAAGGGTTAACGTAAAGTGTTAGATACCTTGTGAAACTTTAGAAAACGTTTCAAAATTAATATAGTACCAGGCACTGCACATTCACTCATTGTTTGTGACCTCAAAAGCAAGGCAAAGAACTGCACGACAATTTGTTCCGCTGTAGACTGTATAATCATGACCTTCACGGACCACCGAATTCCTATTATTCCTACTGTGGCAAATTCAATGTTTGTCACAATGTGTGTCGCAATGTCTGTATTCTCTTTGTGGTATTTCCTTGACACTGACAATTGTGTCATTTATACGATACCGTACTGCAACAATCTTAAAGCAAAAACTATTTGCGTCAAAACTATTCTTACGATAATTTATAGTCTGTTCTCTCAAATCTCAAGCCAATGGCATCTCAAGATGTGAATACCGAACACAAAACTTTAACTGAAGATCTGGGAGGAGACATCTCCGCCTCACTTAAACGCGATCGGCAAAACCAAGCTTCACCGGGTGCAACTCCGTCCCCAAAGGAAAAGAAAAAAAAAATAAAAAAAAGTTTCCAAGAAGCAATGAAAGTTTTGTTGAAGGGACAAGACGATAATGATGACACACTTTCTGATTATGACTACGAACGCGACCTCTCGCCTCGGGCAGTCAGTCAGAGGGCTGGGTGCCCTTTCATTTATTTTCTGAAAGAGGATTTCACCGATCTGATGAAAGATGACTCAATACAGGATCTTCTTGTCATGATCATAAATAAAGCTAATGGCGAACGCTTATCAAAAGCCGAAAAGACTATAGAAGAGCTGAGAACTTAACTTGATGATTGTGACAAAGAAATCACCCTCCTGGAAGATCGTATTGACAATCTGGAACAGTACGGGAGACGCACTAGTCTCAGATTATCAGGCATTCCCGAACAGCTCAATGAAAACACTGATGATATAATCATTGAAACTTCTCGTAAGATTGGTGTGGACCTATCATTAGACGAAATCTCCAGAAGCCACCGCGTTGGTCCGAGGAATAATGCGCCCAACAGGCCAATTATATTTCGCCTGACAAGTTACAGGGTAAGAAATAAGCTGTACCGTGCCCGAACACAGCTGAAAAATGTCAGCCCAACAATTCGTGGAGGTGGGAGCACCGCTCCACAAAGAATTTATCTTAATGAAGACCTTACCCAAACACGAGCTGCAAGCCCGGAGAGCTAGACTCTTAAAAAAAGGAAAAGAAAATGATTGATACCTGGTCATTCGATGGGGTCATATTTGTTAAACTGAAAAGTGAACGGGTCCAAAGAATATTAACCCCATCCCAAATGGCTGACCTAGAAAGCAAGCTCATTTAGATTTTCTACAGCTCGGACAGCAGAATCGCTTGCAGAAATAAAACATCTTCTTTCGAATACCTGTCACTTTCATGTTTTGTCTCGAGGACACGGCCGGCGACCCCTCGCCGGAGCGATCTAAATAAGTGTGTTCCGTAGGGTGGCCTTGGGCGGTGTTTTGGGGACAACGAATGTGACCATAATACACATGTGCAAGTGGGAGGTGAATTTATCTGAATGGGGACCTTACCTAAAAACGAGCTGCAATATCTCGGAGAGCTAGTCTCTCAGGAAAGTAAAATGTTCCTGACACCTGAACGCTTGATGGGGTCACCTTTGCTGAAATGAAAAGTGAACGGGTTGAATGAATATCAACCCATCCCAAATAGCTGGCATTGAAACTAAGCTTAATTACATGTAGCCTTTGTCCAACTCGGATGGCAGATGTCAGGCCAGTTGTAAAATAATAATAATAATAAAAATTTCTTCTTCTCTCTCTCAACCGAAATTCTCAGTCTTGTCTCGTGGACATGGCTTGTGGCTTCTCACTGGAGCGAGATCAACGAGTCAGTCCGGTGGGCGATCCTAGACTGTGTTTCTGAGACAACGAACGAAACCGTAACAAATTTGATTTTTTGAATAGCGTTTCATGTAGATGATATTGCCCTGTTCTGATCGATAAGTTGGGATTTGGATCATAGCCACACGAAACTGTAAAGCCTAATTTGCCATGTCCGTGAACTAAAGTGGAGATTGTATTCGTTACTCTGCCTGAGGCCCGAGTATATGCCCCCACCCCACCCCCACACCCAGCATGGCAAACATAATATGCACAACCTAACCATCGGGCATACTGGTGCACATAGACTTCATTAACCTTATGGGATTTTTATCATATTGCCCGCAACCCACTCATACCACCATTACCCACTTTCACTTAAACATACGGTTAAAGCAAAACATGACAGTGTATTTCCGGGGTTGCGCACATGTCAGAATTCAACTCTGGATTCGGGCTGTTGTGTGCACACTTGGACACTGGTATGTCACCATACACGTACGTCATTATCTAGACCACTACCTATTTACCCTCTACCTGGGCTCAGACAACTTGCTGTCCGAAATCCATATTGTTAGTCAACCATTGGTGTCTTGTTCACAATCCAGGGCCATAGGATGCTGCTAAGAAATCTCATTATCCAGATCACTTCCAATCAATTTACCTACCCACACCAAATTGTAGCAAACAGCCTCTGAACCACCTAATTGAAACTGGGTGTGCTTACTGTTGATACTGAGAAACAGTTACTAACTTGTAGCCATCGGCATGTTCTTATACCCGCTAGTACATGTATCTTCTGTTGGTCAAATTAGTTATTTCATAACACGCTGCGCAATATTCAACAGCTCCCGAGCGACTGGGGCGCCCTTAGATTTTATTCGGTCCTCTCAGCGACCCCTATTTATTATTAATATTACTTTTGTCTCCACCTATCATCTATGCACTCAACTTATATTGTCTCCTTAGACCCGTATAGCAAGGGGAGGGGGTCCTGCCCCCCAATACTTGGCAAAATTATATATGAGGTAAGGTCAGTCCACCTCAGGCCTCTTTTGATATGAATAAATGTATGTGTTGATGTTGGCCCGTTACTGACTAATAACCAATCATACCACAAGAAAGTGTTACGCCCCCCCTCCCCCAAACAAAAACAAAACAAAACAAAAAAAAAAAAAACCTTGCCCTGGGTACGGGCCGGCTTATTTATTTACCTCCAGACCGAATCAACCGAACGGGGCGAGTCCACTTGCTAGGTACCACCAGACATTGAACAAACAGACCGTCCCTCCAGCTAACTTTCGTCCTTTTCGTTGCCGGGGGGGGGGGGGGGGGGGGGGGTGTCTGGCTCTTTTGAATCGCATAGGCCAGGCTTAGGTTGTACTAATATTTATGATGAATCCAGCGCAACATCATTTGTGATGGATATCCCACAGTCCCATATTTCATTAATCAACCCTCGCACACAGCTTGACAATACCCGTCAAAAATAAAACGAGAAGATACCTTAGTACCGAAATTAGAATGACAACGCGATCTTGACTCATCCATATCTTCCCTGTGTTGGGAATGCTGCTGCCCCGCCACAACGCCGAACGGTATATGGGCGGGTCAGTAGCATCCTCGACGCAGGAGGATAGTTCTCAGATGGCCCTTTGTCTAGCGCTGGTGGCAAATGACCCTCGTATATGCCTCAAACCAATCCTCACACACAGCTTAACAATACCCGTCAAAAACAAAACGAGAAGATACTTTAGTACCGATACTAAAACGACAACGCGGTCTTGACTCATCCATATCCTTCCTGTTTTGACAGTGCTGCTGCCCCGCCACAACGCTGAACGGTATATGGGCGGGTCAGTAGCATCCTCGAAGCAGGAGGATAGTTCTTAGATGACCCGTTGTCTAGCGCTGGTAGCAGATGACACTCGAAAAGAACATTCTAGTATACTAAAGTTCTCATTTCTTTCCCCGGGGCATAGTATGCGACCCCTCATTGAGACGACGCGACGCGCTCCTTCGGGTGGGGTGACGTGGGTTGTGCTTTGGGGGAGGTAAGTGAACATATTAACAAAAAATGAATGGCAATTTTCCAATATAGCGCGGGCCGGTTTTTGGCCGTTGCAAAGGTTAAAGGGTCAAATAGACCTTCATGATCGCCTTGAATGCCGCTGCCTGAACAGCAGATGCCAAAAGGAGCCAGTGATATCTTCGAAGCTTTACCACGTTCTCCCCTTTCTGACGTGTCATTCATTTCCAAGATTAACGTTAGCACGCCCGACGAACATTGAGAACCAAAACTTCAATTCTCTGTGCTAATACAACACGTCGTAACATCACACCGGCCACAACCGCCACAAACATCACCACCCACATTCATTACACACTCCCGGGTTTCATCCCACAATCATGTATATAAACTTGACTGTTTTGTATGTCATATCAACTGTATATCTTTGTACTGTATCTGATTCAAGCAAACCCACTCTACCACTCTCATCCAGTATGAATCAGTCCATACCTTCCAGTGTGCAAATTAGAAATGCGTGTGTGTCTCGAGCAGGTGAGTCTCTGCCAAGACACATAGACTGTTTAATTCATTTGATCAACTCTCATCTATTGGTATTATCAGTTTCTCCTCCTGATGGCGGATATAAATGATTATGGGATGAGAGTTGGTCTCTTTGCACCGATAGCCCGATCTGGGTAGCCTTCGAGAAACGGCTAGACTATAATTGTGTCTTGTCAGCAATGTTATTTTTTAACTTCGGCGTAAAAGGGTTAACTCTAATGATTTCTTAATTGCATGTCTTGAACACGCTGGGGAACGCGATGCTTAGAAATTATCCATTTGGAATATTTCCTATTAACCGAAATCCAACCCGACGTGGGACTCTGACGTTGGTCTTGTTCAACAATATGTTCATACTTGGCTTCTTTGCTAACCTGTTCTGGATTGCGCTAATTCTTTGTATGTCGGGTGACATCGAAATGAACCCTGGCCCAGAAAGTTCGTCAGCTTCGATCTCGTCCTTGTAGTTCACCAGACCCTTCCTCAGACGATCCATTATCACACAACAGAGCAAATGGCTTATCGGTCTTTCACCTAAATGTTCAAAGCATTCGCCCCAAAATCGACATTCTCAGCTGTGAAGCTCTTCCTCCTGATGTGTGCACCTTCTCCGAAACATGGTTGGACCGGGGTGTGAATAACGATGAACTTCTTCTCCCGGGCTTCCAAACACCCCTACGGAAAGTCCGCGAATCAAGGGGTGGCGGTGTAATTATGTGCCTTAAAAAATGGCATACCATTTACACCCCGCCCTGATCTGGATATTCCCAATCTTGAATTCCTGTGGGAGCAGGTGTACAACTCCACGGGCTCGATTCTTGTAGGTGTCCCTTACAGGCCCCAAGCGCTAATAGTGAGACATGGGATTTAATTGAAACGTCGATAGACCGAGCTACGGATGTTGGAACCAACAATGTCCTACTGACAGGCGACTTTAACGACGATGAGTCCAGAGGCTCTCCGGGGCATTTACTTCAACTCACATCCCAGTTTAATCTAAAACAATTGGTGGACGAGCCCACATACTATTACTAAATTTCATCATCACTGATTGACCTAATCCTGGTGAGCAATGATCTTCCAGTTGTCTCGACGGAAGTCCGCGATCCATTCTTAGGGAACTATATTAGGTACCACTGCCCAGTTTCTACAACAATCAACCTACGTAAGAATGCAACGAAACCTCACAGCCGCCTCGTTTGGTTTTATGACAAGGGCGACTTCCCATAAATAAATAGGGAACTGCGGCGAGTCGACTGGTCTGACTTGCTTACCAGTTGTGAAATTACGTCCGCTGTGGGTGAGCTCTCCAATATAATATTAAATAAAGCATACAAGTGCACACCTCAGAAAATAGCTACTATTAGGCCAGACCAATCTAAATGGCTGCACAACAGTTTAAGAAGACTGATTCGACAAAGAAAACGCCTTCCCTATGACTATTTATGTAACATCTCATCTTTAAACGACGAAGGACTTTCCCTACCAGGTGTGCCCTTCGATACTGACCGGCCAACATTGAGCCACCTTACTCTTACCAACGAGGAAGTGCAAAGCATACTAAATTCCCTGAACGTATCCAAAGCCTGCGGCCCAGACAGTATAAGTCCAAAACCGCGCTTCCACTCTAGCTCCTCCGCTAACTCTGATTTTAACAAAATGCTAAGTCAGTCGGTCATTTTTCCCAAAGGAGTGGAGGAGGGGCAACGTCGTCCCGGCCTTCAAAGCTGGTGACCCCCATAGCGCAGCAAACTATTGATCCATAACCCTACTTAGCTGTATAAGTAAACTTCTCGAAAGATGCATCTTCAAAGTAATTCTAACCTTCTTGCAAGATAGCTCTCTACCCACCCTCCTCCAATCTGGGTTTCGCCCATCTGATTCAACTGTCCTGCAGCTAACTGAAATATATCATTTGTTCAGCTCAGCTCTAGACGAAAATAAAGAAATTCGGGTGGTCTTCTGTGACAATAGTAAAGCTTTCGATAAAGTTTGGCATGCTGGACTCCTATACAAATTAGAACGTATTGGCATTACTGGCCCCCTTCTACAGTGGTTCTGTAACTTCCCGGAGGATAGACAACAACGCGTGTGTATTAACTCTGTTCGCTGATGACACAACGCTGTTTCTTATTGTCGAGAACCCCCAAGCAGCAGCAGATATTATCAATAATGATATTAGAGACATCGAGGACTGGGCAAAGACCTGGCTCGTCAAGTTTAATCCAAGCAAAACCGAAGCAATGACAATTACCCGAAAAACACCCAAACCAACACACCCCCCTTTCGTAATGTCTGCCCAAACCATAAACCACGTCGAAAAACATAAACACCTTGGGCCAACCCTAAATGACCATGGCAGCTGGTCTGCTCATATTGCTGAAGTATCGACAAATGGGTGGCAACGGCTAGCCATGATTAGGCACCTAAAATACAGACTTGATCGTAAAGTTCTCGAAAAAATGTATTTTTCCTTCATACGTCCCGTTTTGGAGGATGTTTTGGAGGATGCTGACGTAGTCTGCCACAACTGCAGCATTGAAGAGTCCCAGTCTCTTGAAAAAATACAAACTGACGCAGCCAGACTCTCCACAGGCGCTACAAAAAGTGCAAGTAAACATTCTATATATACAGATACTGGGTGGGAAACATTGGTCCAGGCGTAAAAAACATAAGTTTATTCAATATTTTAAAACGTCCCATGGCTTAGCACCCCCCTACATATCAGTGATGATACTTCCCGCCTTGCCTGAAACACAGAACTGCAACCTCCGAAATTTGTCTAACATGACCACTGTACCATGTCGAACGAATCATTATCAGTCGTCTTTTCTCCCATCGACTACTAAACTATGGAATGAATTACCAAACGACATAAGAGAAAACCCAAATCTTACAAATTTCAAAACCAACCTCAACAATGACAAACGAATTATTCCCAAATTCCATGTGAACCACACATCGCGAGAAGCTCAAATTCTTCATTCCAGGCTCCGTTTAGAATGCAGTAATTTGAAGGATCACCTATTTAAAAATCACATTTCCGACATAGCCTCTTGCAGCTGTGGCGACCGTGAAACAACCGAACAATTCCTGCTGTTTTGTCCCTTATACAATGGTGTTAGGAACTCTACTCTTGGTGCTCTCAATTTCCCAATCAATGCAGACACCCTTATTTACGGAAGTGAATTTCTATCAGTGTCACAAAATCGAACAATCTTCGAGACGCTGCATCAGTTTATTCTGCGATCAAAAGGGTTTTTGTCTTGGCTTTCTCAAAATCGACTCTGAATCTTATCTCATAAGTATGGAGCGCAAAGGTTCTGCCCCGCTTTGTTTATGCTTCTAGAAGCTAAGTCCATGACTGTGCTTCACCTGCCTTCCTACACATAGGCACCCCCACATCAAGGCATGCCTTATTGGATCGTATGTGGCGCTTCGCAATGTACACTCCATCAGCTCAAAAAGTCCTCTTTCTCTATCACTGTTCTGTTCCTTTTCTCTATTCTGTCTTCTAACAACATTAACCATAGCCAAAGTATAACAATAGTACAGCGCCTGCACGACCAGGACCCATCACTCGATGAAAACTGGCCAGCAATTACTTTACAACGCAAAAAGTGAGGAGTGAACATAAAACAAAACATGCCTGTACGGTGGGTCCTGACCGTGCTGGCGTAATAGTGTATGTATAACTATCAGCCGCATATGATATATTTTCACAAAATATTTGACTGGAAATAACCGAGTATAAGCTCTTTAGCTTGATGCTGAATCCATTTCCTTAATGGTTGTATCCTTCTTTTGAATTGTGAAAAAATGTACTTTCACCCTTTGGAAATAAATACTGTTTAAACTAAATAAATACGTTACGTCTTCTGTGATATTAGCGAAGCGTTGAATAACTCTTTTCCAAATGTAACGGCCAAAACCGACCAGCGCTATGCACAAAAATCGCCAATAATTTTTTTATTATTTGTTTTCATTTTTTGTCTCACAATATAGGTTTTGACCCCTCTTTGAAACGAGCACGTCGAGTTCGTTCCAAAGAGGTCTCATAAACTGTGTTTTTGAGACAAAAAAGAAAATGAAAAAAATTAGTTATTCAAGAATTGTGTCTGCAAGTGTCGTCTGCTTTTTTAGGTAATGGATTAAGGATGGCAAAGGCGACTCCTTTTTAGACTGTTTAAGAGATACTTTTTCTGTTTTTAATGTTTTTATTCAATCACACTATGGTATTTTGCGCAGCAAGTAGATATAAAATGGTATTTTGTGCAGTAAGCATATATAATACAGTGCAGTCGCCGTAGATTGGTCGTAATCCACAAGTGCACAGTTATGTCCACGCATCTGTTTACCAGGTAGTAAAACTCATGATTAGCAAAATGTTAATTAATGAAGCACCGGGTTGTACCTGGTGCTTCATTAATTAAATTTTTGATGATTATTCCTGTAACTTGTGTTTGGAATCTAATATTACTGCGTTCGTGGAAATATTGCCCACGCGTGAAAAGTGACCAGTCCACGACGACTGCACTGAGTGGTAGTTTGAGCAGTAAACTACACTCGGATGTATACAGTTGTAACCTTCCTCTGCATAAATGCCTGCAGAGATTCAGAAATGGTGTCAGGAGACGTCATTGAAATAATATAAGTTGACAATGAGGCATAATACGAAGTTACTTACTACTCATTTGGGGTCGCTTTAGGGACAATTCGTTGCGGAGCCAAACTGTCAGTTTTTTTTTTCTTTCCGTTTATATGATGAGGGTGGTATGAGAAAAACGAAAAAAAAACATTGATATTTGTTAGACAGTGAACTGTTGATCTGGTTGAAACATCATTTGTTTTCTGGGAGAAGTTTATTAAGGAAGGAAAAACAATAAAATGTACATTAAACTGCGGCAAATAATAAAATGCGTCTCTCTTGAATGGCTAATGTTTTTTCTTGTGGAGTGTAAGTGTAAAGACATTTATTCGACACCTTTGTAAATGTTAACCTGTTCAATGAAGCCCGACAATGTGGGGCGAAGTGGTTGGCAGCCTAAATTTCTTTCTGCATGAACAAACAAAACGTTAAAAAAAACGGATGCAAACATCAACAACGGGGGACGTATATTGACTTTTCGGGTGTAGCATAATAGACTCTGGGTTTAAAGGAATAGTTATCCTACATTTCTAGTCCACCAATTTAGTAAGACTTTTTTTTTTTAAATAACATTCAAAATAGGTGTTTAATTGTTTCTTCGGTGTTGTTGCAAGAGTTTTGTCTCTGACAGTCATATCTTAAAACAGCACGAATTAGTATACGTATACTTTTAAACTTTGAACATTTAAAAAAATGAAAAAGTGGGCTGCTTCCTAAGTGGTTCTAATCCTACTTAAACGATAGCAAATCGTTGTAGACATATCGTGATGGTCTATTCATTCTTGGATCTCTTCTATTCTCGGTAAATATAATGATATTGCTGACGATGTTTTTTTTTGGTAAGATAAGGTTGTTTGAAGGTGACACTTCCCCGTACCTCCCAGTGGAATACACGATTCGGTAGGTCTCCTGGCTAGGGATATCAGAGGCATCAAAACAGTGGTTGAGGGACTTTAACCCAGCTAAACTGAATCATCGATAATCATGTAAATCTACGGTAATAAATCGCCAGCTCCTTATTATTTCAGACACACTAATAGCAGAGGTTCGTGACCTCAAACACCTCGGGTTACATTTCAGCGGCTGGTGATATGGAAAACACACATTTTGTGATTGCCTCAAAAGCTTGGAAACGAATGTACAAATTTACTCTTGACCATAAAATACTTTTAAAAAAAGGCTTGACGTTCACTCACCTCGTGTTCGAATATACCGACATCTGTCGGAACAATTGTACCGAACAGAGTCACTGGCAGCAATCAACATTGTTATTGAAATAACACGGAGCACTAGCAGTGCCCTCTTGTAAGCTGAGATGGGCTGGTAGATGCTAGAAAGCAGAAGAGAAAATACACAGAACGACAGGCGTGTGTGAATGGGTTAATCGATATCGTCGATATCGCACGGAAAAGAAATATAGTAGAAATATAATAGCTTCAATGCATTTGAACAACCACTCCAATGCACCAGTCTAGAACTAATATTGAACAACACCTCTCCCATCATTAGTTTATGCATAAATGTATTTCTTCTGCGAAGAAACCATTCAAGTTACTGACGCCCTTACTATAAAACAAATTTATCAGTGCTGTTCTACTTCGAAGTGTTGTTCTAATACAACTCGAGCGTTTGCTCCGCTTGGTAACGAAGAAGAAAAATAATACTTTGGAAAGTAAAGATCTGTCATTTGCAAGCAATTACATAACATTTACATGCTCCTGTCCTAGAAGGCATTGGCAATATAGGACAGTTGTTATGTGGTTCAATCGAGAAGTGCATTTGTACCCAACTGGGACGATGCAATAGTTATGAGACTTGGAAATTTCCGCTTCCTATAAGCATAGCGCCATGTGTTCTCAGAACGCATACATTCCAACTGTATGCATAACCCTTTACCCAACGCAGACGATATCAAAATTTATTATTTTAAATATCACTTTTTTTTCAGATTTTTCAAATACTTTTATCAAAACCATATCATGTGACCCCTCTTTGGAACGAGCTCGTCGAGCTCGTTCCAAAGAGGGATCACATGATATCGTTTTGTTAATTTTTTTTGAAAAAGGGAATTTTTTCAGCTGCTGAATTTGCACATTACGAGAGCGGATGTGGCCGATTCGTTGGGCAAAGGGTTAAATCAGTCGCGTAATCAGCATTCTATAATTGGGTGCCCAAGCTGTTTTTTGGGGAGGTGGGGGGGGGTGCGTGGCAAAAATGAATTTTGGAAGGCCGCTGGCGGGAAATTCGTGCCCTTTCCTAATGCTAACTAGGCTGATATGGCCGTTACCCATCCACTCCACTTCAAGGACATCTGAGGAGGAGAAACGACCGGAGGGTCATAGTTAGATACAGGCCTCGCCCGAGAATATTTGACAAAATTCAGTACTCTAAGAGCGTATCTACAGCATTTGTTGCGTGTGTAGTCCGACATTGGAGATCATTTTGCGGCTCTATGTTATGTGAAACTAGCATTGGGAGAATATTTTGTGTGTGAGGGGGGTAGGGGCAGCGAAAATATTTCAGGATGCGTGTGCGTATGAGTGGGGATGGGGTTGACGGCATATGCAACACGTTAGAAAAGCCCATTATGATTGTATCATCTGTTTTAGAAAATTTCGTATTTCCTGCTTTGAACAGAATGAGCTTGCATTGTATGTTTGCTGTTTTAGCGTAAAGTGTAACGATCCGGTTCTGAAATTGTGAAGTTTGTGATCGAAGGCAGAACTTCTGTCTACTTTCCTAGGCCGTATACTGGGCAAATCCCGTGCACAGTTCATTAAGGGATTGACCAACTTTTAGAATGTTTGAAAAAAATTCCATAGGGCTCAAAATACTGATAAATGAAGTAAATAAAGGCATATTATATATCAACATAACGAGTCGAGTGCAAAGCAATGGACTATATTTACTTTTTCACGAAACAAATAAGTTTGGCGGGAGACAAGCTTCCAATGGCAAAAGTAACGGATTGCAAAAATCACGATTAGATCGACAATTCCAATGATAATCACGAATAGATCGGCAATTCCAATGATAGGGTTTCAAATAAAAGACTTCGAACTCCAGAAAAAACACGTTTTATCATTTCGTCCGTAATGTGTCACAAACGCCCAAAAGGAAATGCACGAACAAGATATAACCACCCATTTAAAAAAAAAAAACATGAGGGGAATTCGTCTCCTGATTGTTTGTTACAAGGCAAAGAATTGCGACAGTCATCTTTCAAGATGCGTTCTAAAATACGGAGCCATCTCCGTCGTTATTCAAATGCCTTATTTTAGAAACGGATACCACAACAGACCCTTCAAGATATAGTTCATTCTGTTGTCTTTCCAATTCCCATTTTTCGCAAGTGTTGGGGCTGTATCCCAACAACTTCTTGGTATAAGCTGGGATACTTAACCTGGTATACTATAACGACAGCTCGTAATGAGCTTGCCCTGGGCTTAGAAGGACACGAGGGACACGAGTGACGAAACATCTATGAGTAACTTAGATATGTAAATATTAGGTCTCATAGGGGGTCAAGTTGCGGGATATGAGATTCAGTTTGTGAAGACAAAGACTAAGGTAGTCAATGATTATAAGTACCAAAGTCGGAGTAAAGTCGATTAGTGAATAAAGGAACTGGCCACGACTCTCAGTTGAAGAGTTCAAGTGAACACATTATCATTATTCCGTGAACCTGCATGCGTGTTCCCAGTTTATCTTGCGGTAACACAGGGATGCTATTTTTAGAAATGGGTCACTCCGTCTCGTATCGTAATATTATAATTTTGTTGTCGATAAGTAAAATATAAAATTAAAATTAGGTTTCAAAAGAGAAATATAAATACATAGAATATTCGCATAGTAGGCTGGTGTACAAAATGTTCACCAAGAGTGGTGAAGTGGTGTTAATAGCAAACCTTCGGTACACCAAGCTACTTTGGGTAAATTTTATTTATACCATGATCATCAGATTATTAAGACTCGTTATTATTTTGCTCTATTTTACTGAGCAGCAGCCGTACATATGCCCGAATGTGTTTTCGTTTATATGAGCATCGCTGGGCGGTACTTCCGCTGTCAATTTCATCACCGAACGAAATAGAAAAAGAAACAGGGCCTTTTTCATCTTAATAACATAATAACAACCTATTTCGAGTTGTGGGTGCTTTGTTAACATGACACAATGCATATTTGTTATTTTTTGTGTTTTATGTGGTAAACTCATTTAAAAACGTAATAAATAATTGAAGCTTTCATTTCATTTTTCGCGAGGCGACGGGCGATAAATTTAGACAAGTTCTCATTCAGGTCGATGTCACCAATGGTCAAGGATGTAGTCCCACTGTAGATTTAAATTTTAACTATTGAAATCCCATTGCTGGCGTGTTCACCACGGTTGATGTATAAAGCTAAAACGTATGTCATAGGCTTTTCATATGTAGTAGAATAGGTAATCATAGTATACATCCACACCAACATTAATGGTAATCGGCGTAATTCTGTTTGGATGAAAATATCAAATGACTGAAGGTTCAATTATATTTAGCACAAACTTCATATTTCCATTTTCATATTTTGTCTACCTCTCACAAGTGTTCAAGATAAGATAACAACACCGCTTTTAGATGTCCATATGCGGTGAAATTTGAGAACACCGTAACATTAACTTCCTGTGCCATGCAATTATATTCATTGTCAAATTGATCAATGCCGATCTTATCTTATCATCCAGGCCTTGTAATATGATACCGGTACCCCCGAAACCGCTTGTGGACGTGTGTCGCTAGTATGTAAACATTCCCTCGTGGTTAGATTACCGAAATGAGACCCGAACGCTTACAAAATTACAGATGAATGAACTCATTAACTGAAAATATAATGTTTCTGATCACGCCTTTCATTGAATGCCTATCAAGTTGGATTCCATATCAAAAAAGCTATTTTTGTTGCAAAATCTTTCCCAGAAACGCACTACGTGAGCACGATAAAAACAAATTTTGCAAATTAAAACATAAAATCAACAATCACACATTGTAAACCAAATCAGTTGGTCGGTAGATTTTTTTTTTTTGTCGTTGGATTGTTAGTATTGTGGTTGTTTCAATCTTTGATGCCGTAGTTCCATTTAATTGAGCACTTAAATGGCAGTTGTGATAACTAAACATCAGAAATGACCCATGTGATGCCAAATAATTAGGGTAGTTCTTTTACTTAGTTTATAAATGAAATATTTTTTTTGTGAATTTGTCAATAACATTAACCCTTTACCCAACGAATCGCCCGCACCCGCCCGCGTAATATGCAAATTGAGCAGTTGAAAAAAATATTTGTTTCAACATATTTCAACAAAACCAAATCATGTGACCCCTCATTGGAACGAGCTCATTGAGCTCGTTCCATTGAGGGGTCACGTGATATGGTTTTGTTGAAATTGTTTAAAAAAAAAATTAAAAATGATATTTAAAATAATGAAATTTTGAAATCGTCTGCGTTGGGTAAAGGGTTAAACCTCAACAGAATAATGAGGTATGATGACTACAAAATGGTCGCATTCTTGATTTTTTATTCATGAAGTCACTTGTTCATCCATTCCTGTTGCTCTGAACTGTATGGAATTGACCCCTGCTGAACTTTCTTCATCAAAATAAAATGAAAGAAAATGACATCATTTGGAAATTGTAGACACTGTGGATTGGAATTAGTCTTACTACACATTCTTATCATGGATAGCAAAAGATGTCTCCGAGTCTATACCATAAGGATTGCAAATTACAACCTTTCAGTTATTTGAAGGTAGATTATTGTGAAAAGTTTGGTCTCTTAATTATGCCATGGCAGCCTTTCAGACAGCAGTGTTCACCCTGCCACGTGACAGCCATTCCATGGCAAATGTCAGTTTCCACCTGTTCTGTGTTTCCTTCCAAACATTTTGGTAAATACTTTACTGGGGTTATTTCTTTCTAGCCATTGTTGGTCCCACCTGCGGCAACCGCGTTGTGTCATTGTGAAAGACACTTTATCTCCATTGCCCATGTGGGGGCACGATGACGCCGTGTACTAAGGCGTACTGCACGTCGATGGTATGCATGTATTCAACCAATCTAACCCTGCCTGTGCGGCAGTGCGGAGTTACGATGTTGGGAAGCTGGCAGCTGCTCGTCGTTGCTCGGTGGTTCTCTCCGGTCTCCTCCACCCGTAAAACTTTCACGTCATGATTAGCCATTGTGCATAAATATGTGACCTTAAACATCATTAAATAAATAAATATAAATATCCATTGTTGGACTTCGGAGAAAATGTCTTGATATTTGACCAAAGTTAGGTTGGACGACCCCTTAATTGGGGTAACATTTTCGTTTGTAAAATTTCGCGTCAGTTTTGAAGAAAATACTGTCTAAATTTTAACACTGTTGTGTATGGAGAAAATAATTTCCAACAAGAACAGGTTAAGAGAGGAAGTTTCCCCTGTTATGGGCATTTAGTTCATTCTTTCTTGTTTTACATGCTATTTTTATATTATTTATTTGATGATTTTGTATTGCTTCCATCTTTAATTGAAAACTGGTCCTGAAGATCGTGTATAAAGTATGTAAATTTTACGAAATTAGTTAGAAAATTTGTTGCATCATTCCCCTGTTATTTTAGTAATCAGAAAAGAACACTGAAAAAAATAAACTAAACATTATAGGCATTCGCGAATGTATTTTTGCTTCCATTTCCCGCTAATGATTAGCATTTTTCTTATTTTTTTTGAAAAGGACTTTTTCTGTGAACTCATTTATCCTTATCGTCCTGCGAGTTCCAATGTGTTCTATGTGCCAGAAGGCACATAGAACACACTGAAACTCAGGGGACGTTATGCCACGCTGGGGGACTGCTTCTTGTTCGAGATAAAGAACGAACATGTATTCAATGGAGGATGATTTTCTTTCACAATTTCATGTTAAGGGTGGTAAAAAAACCTTCTATCAGGTAATTTTATTTTTTCAATAATAAATTTTTAACTTTTCGTTTCAAGTAGATGAGTGGTTTGAAAATGAGTTTATGGTTTAATGGACTTTTCAGTTTCGAACACAAATTATGATTCTACTCTACATGAATCAATTTTATGAACTTGTTTACCCATTTTATTTTGTTGGGGTTTAATACTTTCAACAGCCAGGGTCAGGTCCTGTAGGTACAATTTTACGTGTGGGAAGATCTGGAGAATCAGGACAGAACCACTCAACATCAGCGAGCAACTGTTAAGCAATTTTATGAAATAAAGTAAACTCAAATTTGGATAGTTTATTTGTTTATTTATTTAAAAGTTTATTATTATTATTTTTGTTATTTTTTATAGTTTTTTTTAAAAGTTGGAGACCATTAAATAAATCTATTCCATACACTTCTGCGGGAAATCCGCCGGAATGTATCTCTTTTTCAGATATTTATTTTTAAGTGTTATTAACATTTAGCAATGTATCAACAAAACACTTCTGTGTTTGTGGTATTCTATCAGTTTGGAAGAAACCTGTATAATTCTGAAACGGGCGAATAAACCTTTTTAGCGCGCCGAAGAAACTGCCAGGTACTTTGAGTAATGAGGTGTTCTTCTCGGTTGTTTTTACAGTGATTAATAACACTTTGGCTGTTTGACAGCTTGTTTCCTTTATAAATACTGTTTTTTAATATGTTTTGCAGTAAAATTCCCATTATTCGTATCTGCCCATTTAAAACTCGAAACTGAATAAGACTCTTTTAATCCTCTTTGAAGTTTTTTTTTTTTTTTTGCAATTGTCAGATGGTTTCGAAGAAGTGGATAAATATCCAGTTTCTGCACTGTTGTTTTGGAATACTTTTAAAACCCTTACTGGACCAAAACATAAAGACGCCAACAGTAAGGCTCTTGAGATCAGCGATGGAACTATGGCCCTAGATGACAAGGCGAAGGCTGTCGCCTTCGCTGAGCACCTTAAGAAATATAATCGCCCACAAGAGGGCGATAGGTTTGATGACGAGTTCAAGGAAAAAGTAGACAAATGCGTTCAAGACAACAAGACAACGTTTAACGATGCCAACTTCAGCGAAAGGCCCGAGGACGGAGATGGCCATGAACTCACGGAACCGATAAGCCAAGAAGAAGTGGCTAACACAATTAAAAATGTAAGTCTTCTTCTTCCCCAGGAGGGGACGAGGTCTCATACAAAATCCTGAAACAATGTCCCAATACCTTTTTTCGGTAGACTCACTAACCTCCTAAACTGCTGTCTCTCTAGTGGATACTTCCCAAAATGTTGGAAAGTAGCTACATGAGTCATGATATCCAAACCCGACAAGGACTTGAGCAACCCAGCTAATTACCGCCCATTCAGCCTACTCAGATGTATTGGGGACATTTTCGAACGGATTCTCACGACTAGACTCCGCAGCTATCTCGAATCAATCAGCTTGTTCAATAAGTAGCAAGGGGCCTACAGAAGCCATGGAGAGGGAATCGAGCATGTTTATAGACTGGTAGATTATATGAAAACGGCGTTCAGTCAAAACAAAATAGGAACCGCGCTATTACTCGTCATAGAAAAAGCGTTTGACTCTGTCTGACACAATGGCATGTGATACAAACTAGCTAAAATGGGGCTACCTACCAAAATTCTACGGATCATATCATCATTTTTATCTGATCGAAAAATCAAAGTCAGGATCAACCGCGAGGTGTCAGACGAGGTAAAACTCGAAGCGGGCACTCCACAGGGTTCGGTCCTTAGCCCGCTTCTATTTATAATATATGCGAATGAAATTGACAAAGTAGTGAAGAACCATGTTGAACTATCTCAATTCTCAGACAACAGAGGAATGTGGACGGCCAGTAAGTCTCGAAACACAATACAAAACCGCCTGCAGGATACCATCCGTTACCTGCAATACTGGTGCGCTCAGTGGCGCATCAAGCTAAATGCCGCGAAAACACAAAGAATCGCATTCTATAAAAAGCAATGGCAAAAAGCTGTCCTTAATATTGAGCTTAAGCTTTACGACCGCAAACTTGAAGCTAGTAATGAGGCAAAGTTTCTGGGATTCACCCTGGATAGCAGTCTCAATCTAAACAATCACGTAATCTCAGTCATTGTCAAAGCCACTAAACGCATCAATTTCCTGAAATTCATTCGAGGTAAAAATTGGGGAGCCAATAAAGAAGTTTTCCTCAAGCCTTACAAATCATATATACATGTACGCCCAGTACTAGAGTATGGGGCCATACTAACGAGTGACCTGAATAAAACCAACATTGAACAACTACAACGGGTCCAAAATCATGCCTTGCGCGTGGCTCTGCGCAAGCCCACGTGTACATCGATAAAACAACTTCACGAGGTACGAAAAATAGACACTATAGCAATGCGCTTAAAAGTTCTTCAAAGCAAAACTCTAAATAGATTTCAAGACAGCGAATTAATAATTGAACTCAATGCGCATCGCGACCTCAATAGGAAAACTAAATAATTTGGGGCGTATCCATCGAAAGGGTTAAAGATTACATCATTGCGATGGGGTGAGCTAGGCACTCGGTGAGAAGAATTTAAAGCTGGCTGCGGGTGACACGATACGCACGAAAGCTTGCCTCTGTTACCAGTGGGAGTTGCAAACAGCGAGGTCAGTCTCCACCTGCTTCCGGGTCTCCCCTCCCCGAGATATAAATTTTGGGGAAATAATGCTGGCTTCCCCATCCACACGTCACTGGTCGTCACGGACGGAACAGTCGTAAATTAAAAACCGAATTGCTCTAATTTCCAGCTCTCTATATTTTCTACCTCCTCTATCTCATCAGACACACGACCAAATCTGAATGAGAAACTATGAGTGATTGAAACAATCCTCATACAAAAATGTGCAGAAAACCTAAAATTAGACCAAGGCTAGGATTGAAACAATCTTGCCAGCAAACAGCCCTTTTAAGGGCTTTTTTGTTATTTATTTAGTGTTTTTTTTTCTTGGGGGGGGGGGGGGGTGGGGAGGTAATTTGGAATTCCCGAAGGATAACCAGATACCTCATAATCACATACGGCATCCTATCTCCCAGAAGGCTTGCTTGATGGATGACTCCCGTTTTTTCAAAACTAAACTGCTGGAGCTTTCTCCACTCCTTTTTTGTAACCGCTATGGTCATATTCCGGGGCCGCTACCAAACCGGCGTTGCTGTTTGGTTTTCTTTTCTCTTCTTCCCTTAAATTTGCCATCGCACAAAATTCTATTCTGACTCGCCACCATGGAGGAAATCAAACCTCTACCATCGCCAAGCTGGAACCGAATAAAGCCCACTCTCTCTAATAGTCTTAATGGCGTTGAGGGATTGATTATTGGCAATCTATCACTCCAACGTAATCTGCCGAAAATTCTAACCGCGTGCATACCACCTCAGACCCCATTTTAGGCAATAGGAAGCTAGGCCTGTGTGATGCAAGTGAAATAAAATAAGGTTAACCGGGTCGCAAGGGATTGGTAAATATCACGTCGTCCCTGCGAACCTTCGGCGCGCTAAAATCTTCCATTCGTTCCATTCGTTATCAATCATGTCTTCGTCTTCTGGTATGCAACTTCGTTCTCGTCAACCAACTGATTGGAAACTTTTGAATACAGGGGAGAATGTTTCATTTGAAGATGAAAAATAAGTCAGAGAGATGTCCTACCTGATGTATATCAGGTTGAGAGGTTAATAGCCAGGAAAAAAAAAAATCAAAGGTAAATTTGATATTTTATCCTTGTTTTGTTAGTATGCATATTCAGTTGATTAAATTCTGCTTGCAAAACCCTTATTTTGCGCGCAATATTTGACGAAATTTCCGTCCTGTCAAGTTATTTTCAAAGTGACAAAATGGGTTATATCGTTTAGATTTTTACATTGAGAAAGTTTGAAAATAAGCCTGTGAAAAGCGCCATTACCTCGTTTAGAGAAATTTAATTTATGACATCTCGAAATAAAGTAATTTCTGGTCTCGCCCCCTGTCGAGAAATCTATCCCCCCCCCCCCCCCCTCCCACTGTCGGCGGTTTTCTGGTACCACCATAGTGACATTGAACACAATAAGTAAACAAATAAATAAGGTATGAATCTATAATCACGGAATTTAATTCTGACACAACAATTTGTGGCGTCTAAATTATATTCAGTGATTTTATATTTCATTTTGTATATTGGTTTCTCTGTATAGTTTGCCTTTGTTGTACAGCTAGGTTCACATTAGAGTCATCAGAAATTGCAAAAGGAATTAAAATTTATTACTTTATCGCATCAGTCGCATCGCATATAGCGCGTAAAGTCCTTAATGGATCACAACAAACAGACTATCAAATACTTTTATAATGTGTAATTTGTGTATATCAAGTATGCATTTGAAGTTTTGCTTCATTAAATATTTTACTTCTTTTGTATCAAGATTATATTAAAACATGTAATATGTCAATCCCCAAAATAAAACAGTGATTTTATAGGACATTTTCGACATTGAAAGCGAAAAATCACCTCCACTCTGTCTCGCCAACGGTTTCGCAAGCAGCTAAAAATAAATGATTTCTTTCATTCACCGATTGTTCACGTGATGCGTTTTCACACCTGAATTGCATTAATTGATTGTCTGTCCATCAGACACTTTTCTGGGCATGGCTTGTCATGTAAGGTAAAGGGTTAAAAAGCGTCAGCGATTGCGAGGTGACTAAAACACTTTCCTTTCAGATTGTTGCTGTTGTTGAGCATCATTTATTTATAGCAACAACTCCCTCAGTCCCCCCCCCCGGGGGGGGGGGGGGGGCGGTGAGACACTTCCCTTTGTATGCGACCAATGGGCATTCACGTAATATCGTTGTGTAGAAATCGGTAATTGAGGCCCATTGCCACGTTCTTGCTTATTTATTGGTGGTTTACGCCACATCAGCCGCTAAGGCTATATATTGGCGATGTTTTTCTTTACAAGAAGCAATTTGTTTCCTAAAACGTTCGAATTGGTATGTTACGTCGACAGTCAGTTAGAAACGTATGTCGCATTGTGGACATAGACGGCCACAGGAGATGGGGGCGCCACATATCAGTCATTAGTCATGATGTGAAACATCATCTAAGCTGGATGAGAGCACGACAGTGGAGTTCAGCGGGGGGGGGGGGGGGTGGGGGTGGGGATGGGAGGGGGTGGTGGGAGGGGTTAGTTGTTCACATGGGACAAAGCGGGAATTGTAAGGTCACTGTGACCGTTCGTTGCCTTCTTTAAAAGCAACAACAGCGTTTTTAAGCCAAAATATTTCTACATTGTTATAGAGAATGATTCAAGTTTTGAAAAATTAGGTAGAAGAAATACAAGAATACCAGTGAGAAAACCGGCGACAAAGCGTCTTCGTTCTGAAGAAACTTATAGCTCTGAAGCTCATTCACTTGAGTACCGATATGCCAGGCCGTGAGCTCTTTGAGCAGATTCTATTGCTAAGTAAAAACATCGAAGCATTACCTACAAAAAGTGATGTGCACGCTATAGTAAGTCAGCTTCTAACTGGCAAGTTTTACGAATTTAATGAGGAAATTACATCTAGTTTTAACAAGAAAATCGAGAGCTTGGCTCAAAAGATCGAATCAACCGACATTGAAAACATTCTTTTAAGGGAAGAAATTGAATATTACAAAGCAGAATCCGATGGACTGAAAAGTGACATTCAGCAGCTGAAAAAAGATGCGAAACATCTTCAATGCTCATCCAACAAGAGTGAACAATATTCTACGAAAAACAATGTGAGGATTCTGCAACTTGATGAAAGTGAAAATGAAAACTTCACGGAAAAGATATGCAGCATAGTCAACAGTAGTCAGAAAGAGAACTCTAACACGGGATGATATTTTAGCAGCACATAGGTTACAGTCAAGAAAAGAGGGCGGCCCTAGGCCATGCATAGTGAAAGTTACACGTAGTGAAACTAGAAACAAGATGTTTGTACACAGAACAAAGTTCACTTACGAACTAAATGATAATTCTAGGAAGCATATACTTACAAAAGACGACTTGACTAGAGAAAATCTCAATGTGGTGAATAAACTTTATAACCATGACAAACTAGAACTTGCATACTATATGGACGGCTTTATCTGGGGGAAACTCCATTCAGGCCGACGCGTGAAATTTGACATTGTTGGCGACATTGATTCGGTGATAAGTAGAACGGAACGTATCTCTTAATACCAACTCCAGGACTAACTTTATGCGAACCTCATTTAATTGGGGTTGTTGTGTTTTGCTTAAAATCAACCACTTCTTACATGACTGGCGCAGAATGGCGCAAATTGGACGAACGCTCGTTTTGTGCTCTCTCGGATCGTCTTGGTATAAATATGGCGACATATGCTACATTCACCTAGATTAGTAGGCTAATACGAATAGTGAGGTTGCTCTTGAGATTCATATATTTCATGTAAATGCATCTCAGTGATATATATATATATATATATTTTTTTTTTTGTGGGGGGGGGGGGGGGGGGGGCATGTATAATGTGGAGACGAAACGATGTGATGTAATACCCCAATGGAAAGAGCTCTCCAAGTCTCACACGACAGTACATTGCAGCGTATTATATCTATTTGGATCAATCCCATTACATATTCAACAAAATAACCCACAACACCCCGATTCTTTTGTATTATCATTTACACAAGAAATGATCTAATCAGCGGTTACCGGAGAAAATGGATTCTCTGAAAACGTTTACATCCACTTTGTACTCAGCCTCAACTTAAATTTTACCCGTATATGCAGTATTTGTGGTAAATGTACTTCAACCTGAATTTTCCTTGCAAGGGCTGGAGACTATAAGCGCTGAGATGCAATACCCTACTGGAAAGGGCTCTTCGAGCCACTTACGGCAGTGCATAGCAAAGCAGTACATGTTCGACTCAATCCAAATAAACATTTTCCAAAATAATCAACAACACTGTTATCTCTCATGTCAACCTCTACACAAATAATAGTTTAATTTGTAGTTATTGGAGAGAAAGTGTTCCACTTTACATGTAGAATTAACGTAATTCTACTCATATATAGCGACTTGTTAAAAAACAGAGCATGGATTCAAAATCGGTTGCTGAAATAGCCACTACTGTTGCATCAAAGATACAGATTGTTGTCTCGAAAATATAGTTTGTGGCCCCTCATTGGAGCGAGCTCGCTAGGCTCGTGCCAATGAGGAGTCTTGGGCGGTGTTTTTGATACAAAAATTGATAATCCGAATCAGTGGAAAGCCGTGGCGAAATTATGAGGCGTCTCTCTATTCCACTGTGCGATGCACAGAGTAAAAAAAACAAATAGAAAATGCTTGATGATCGCACAGCCATATCCGAACCTCAGAAGTAACCACACAATATAGTCTTTATGACACATTTTATTTATTGTTATTTTTATGTATGTAGAATCTGAACAATTGTTAAAATACGAGTAGAGTCACAACCTGTTCGCTGTGAACAGGATTTTGAAAAATCACACACAGCAGAGAGAAATGATTACCGTACTGTCCATCTTTGCACACAAATACTGATGTCAAAATTATTTTACGTAGACATTTATCATGGCGTTTGATATCAGTACTTATCGTGCAGGGATTGGGGCATTCGGTGTTGTTAGGGGTATTGAGTCTGTACCACGTATGAACACACATACCTGTTACTCCAAAATGATATATTTGGTGTTGGGGCAATCTGGATTATCGATAATGATTTATTTACTGCTGTTAATCAGTGGAGATGTGGAGCTAAACCCAGGTGACCCAAACAACAATATGTCGATAGTACATATAAATGTCAGAGGCATTCGAAATAAGATTGACTTAATTCAAGCAGAACTAGACGACTTTGATATATTGCCATTACAGAATCTATGTTAAGTGAAAACGTGAATTCAGATAGTTTGAGGCTTCCTGGTTATCAACATCCGCCAGTTCGAAAAGATAGAGAAGATGGCACTGGCGGTGGAATTATAGTCTATCTTAAATTTGGTTTAATATGTGAACGCAAATGCGATCTAGAACGTCCTGGATTAGAGGCAACGTGGATTGAAGTTAGAAGTACAAATCAAAAGATTTTATTGGGGGTGTTCTATCGACCACCGTCATCCCGTAACTTTTACTGAGATATTATCGACGAATAAATATCTGAAGCACGAAACGATTTGACAATCAAGTGCGTCATAGTCGGGGATTTCAATGTTAATTGTATACCAACAACCCATCCCAAAATTTTTCATTTAGAAACAACGCACACCATGGTACAGGTCATCAAAGAACCAACAAGGGTTTCTGAAAGCTCAAGTAGTCTCATTGTCCTGATGCTGACCACTTGCCCATACTCTGTCTCGTATTTAGAAGTTATCCTCCCATTTTGTAGTGACCACCATACTATATCCGCCCATGTGACATGCATGAGACCACATTTCACTCCGTATAGTAGGGTCGTCTGGGACTTCAAAAATATGGATGCAGATGGATTATCGCAGACATTTTCTGCTACAAACTGGGACGAGTTTTTTTTTTATAGCGGGGAGTGTTGATGCAATTACCGAAAACATTACTACTTATATCATAGAATCAGCCAAAAACTTCACTCCATCAAAGTCTATATTAGTGCGCCATAATGACAAGCCATGGATGACTGCTGCTGTACGAAGGCAAATACGATATCGTAATAGGGCTCACGGCAAAGCCAAACGAACAAATAACCCAGAACACTGGCAGGAGTTTAGCCGAATAAGAAATAACACTATAACATGTGAGAGGGAAACAAAAAGAAACTACGACCTCAATTTAGAGACCTTTGTATCCACCAATAACC